>OZ030026.1:15164200-15764200 GCA_964023405.1 Apodemus agrarius | reverse complement strand
TAAATGAGCTAGTGGGTGTTTTGTTTTTGTTTATTTTTGCTGCTGTTGATTGGTTTTTGGCCCATATTTATTTGGGGGTATGTTTTGTTGTGTTTTACGAAGCTGGAAAATGGAGGTTGTAGGATTTCTTCCTAAATGAGCTTTCCCCATGAATTCCTATTATTTTATTCTTGTCTGGGAAGCAGGTTGGCCATGCATCATATTCTTACTCTCTTGAACAAATCTTTCTGACTTGGAATTTGTCACCTGTTGGATCCTAATTTGTATTACAAATAAAATACCTGTTTAGTCACGACCAGTCATCCGGCAAGCCTGTGTTGGAGTCAGTGAGTGCTCTGTTCGCTCTTTCCATTTTTAGAGGTTGGTGCCTGACATAAGCCCTAAATACCCCTGCCCAGGTCTTCCCTTAATATTACTTTACTTATAAATTTTTCATTGGTGACCTTCACTCACTTCCTAGGGTTTAATCACCATTAACTCAGAAGCTAATCACGCTCAACGGCTAACGTAAACCCTCCGAGTGTATCAACAAAGGACTTACTCAGGGAGCTCACGGAAAATCAGGTTGTCATTTACACTTAAAAGGCCATCAACCAGGCAAATATATGCTAGAAGGATGGACTGTCCAGTGAAGCTGAACCAGTTATTTCAAAGTCCTGTTCTGTAGTCCTCATTCTCTTGATGAGTGTGGTAGTTTGAACATGGTTATGAATGCTAATATGAAGAAAAGGGAAAAAAAAAACAAAAAACAAAATTAACTTCCAAGAGATCAGGTTGTAAAATCTTTAAGCTTAAACAGATAGATCAATCAATCATATGTAAGTGAAAGATTTTTTTTTTTTTAAATTGCAACCATAGATGTGACATTGAGTTGTCATGACAATCCAGCAACTAGAAACCGAATAAATATCCCCGTGTCTTGTCTGGAGAATGTTAGCTGTCAGAATAGATAGAGCAGAGGGAAAAGGCATATTTGAGCAGAAAGACTGGTGATAGGTCACAGCAATACCCACTGAGGATGCTGAGCCCACCGAGAGCCCATCTAGAGGGTCTGACCATTGATCAGATTCCAGGAGTTCTGGACTCAGGAGCCTGGCAAATGCTAGCGACACATGCTGACCCCTTTACCGAATCCACCCCAAGACATCATCAACACTTAGGGTCCTGTGCTTATTTTTTACAGGGAGAAGATTTTCAGAACATTTATTGTTTTGTTATAGGTGGGTACATTTCTCATCATAAACTAAAGAAAATGGCACTTCAGCTCCCTGGAGAACAGTTAAGGTGAATCCCTTAAGAATTAGTTTACCCCAGGAAAGGCTGGGAAAGCTCATCTTTCAGGGCTGGCAAAGGCCTTTGAGTCCCAGGCAGCATCTGGCTTTTTTTTCTCAACTTGCCTACAAGGAGTATGCAGAGATCTAGAGAGACTCCAGGGGAGAATCTACAGGCATCTCAATTCTACCGTGGACTGGTGGTACCTGTAATCACTGCACCATAGTGATTCAATTTTTATTTATAATCGTTTACTACCAGATTTTAGTGATGTGAATTGTATTTTCCTCATACATACTTTTATATTTCCCCTTATGCCATGTACATGGTTATCTCCTGTCCAGGTACAAACCACGAGTATTTTAAAATAAAAATATTTATAGAGGATGAAGAATACTAAATACTGGCATTTGTAACTGTCGACCACATTTACTTCTGAGTTGTAATTAATGTAAGTACAGCATAGTTATAACATCTTACAAAGGAGAAAGAGGGACTGTCCTCATATCACATGATTTCCCCCTCCAATGGGAATACAAGGAAGGTTTTCAGGGGTTCGCTGTGTAAATGCACAGGAAAAGAAGCCTGAACAGAACCCTGGGCAGAGTCAGGCAGGGATTAGATCAGTTTACATGAAATGGAAGGAAGTCCTGCCCTCAGCTTTCCGGGAAGGACAGGGGTGGGGCTTCCAAAGGAGACCAGAGAACTTTTTTTTTACTTGAATAGTTTAAGACGGGCACTGACCCCATTAGATACCCACTTCTGGGTCCGGTCCTCACAACATCATAACATCACTTTCTTGCCAATGCTAGTAACCTTTGAGAAAATAAATTTAGTTTTCACAGTGTGATACATGTATATCTGAGAACGTAGAAGATAATAATGAAAAAGAACCTTTTTTTCTAAAACGTGTCATTAGGGTTTTTTGTGATACTCATTCCATTGACAATTATTGTTCGAATGACTGGATTTTGAAAACATAAATATAAAGAGCAGGTGATCATCTTAGTATATATTCTTTGAAAACAGATCTTTTCTTTCCTTCTTTCTTGCAGAGCGAATACAAAGTAGCTGCTCAATTAGGCAGCTTGGCTTTTTTGTTTGTTTTTGTAACAAATGGCATGACAGAAACTGCATTTGCTGAACATTTTTGAACATCATGTACTGTCCTGGCTGGTTTTGTATGTCAACTTGACACAGGCTGGAGTTATCACAGAGAAAGGAACTTTAGTTGGGGAAGTGCCTCTATGAGATCCAGCTGTGGGGCATTTTCTCAGTTGGTGATCAAGGGGGGTGGGCCCCTTGTGGGTGGTGCCATCCCTGGACTGGTATTCTTGGGTTCTATAAGAGAGCAGGCTGAGCAAGCCAGGGGAAGCAAGCCAATAAGTCACATACATCCATGGCCTCTGCATCAGCTCCTGCTTCCTGCCCTGTTTGAGTTCCAGTCCTGACTTCCTTTGGTGATGAACAGCAATGTGGGAGTATAAGCTGAATAAACCCTTTCCTCCCCAACTTGCTTCTTGGTTGTGATGTTTTGTGCAGGAATAGAAACCCTGACTAAGACATGTACTATTTACATATTTGAACTATATGTAAAATGTTGCATTGCATCCAAGGAGGAATTCTTAGCTAACAGAGTAAGATACGTAATGATACAGTAAACAAAGGCGCCTTTAATCCAGCACTTGGGAGGCAGAGGCAGGTGGATTTCTGAGTTCGAGGCCAGCCTGGTCTACAGAGTGAGTTCCAGGATAGCTAGTACTACACAGAAAAACCAAAAATAAATAAATAAATAAATAAAATAAAATAAAATAAAATAAAATAAAATAAAAAAAACCCAAAACAAAACAAAACAAAAACAAAAACAAAACCCAAACCCAAAACAAACAAAAGAAGTGTTATGACCAGTTTTTCAATAAGTTCTAATTTAAAGGTATGTCTTGTGCTTTTAAAACAGAGTATATCAGAGTGAATAAATCTTGAAAAAGATGTTTCTTTCTTACAGTTTAGCAGCTTAGAAAAATCAAGTCCATTTCCTGTATCAGATGAGTGGCTTCATTGTGCAATACTCTACAGCAGACTGTATAAGCTAAGAACCCACGCCCACCAGAACACTATAAATTTCTCATAACCTTATCACCTCTTACAGACCTCTTACACTGTGATACTGGAGATTAAGCTTGTAACATGTGACCCTTCGGGGACGCATTCAAATCACAGCCGGTTCCAAGCGGAAATCGGATAGCCTGGTTGAAACATTGTATTAAATATATATATATATATATATATAAGGGCCCTGATGTTCCTACTCCTCCTGCCTTTTCTACCACCCTAAGCATAAGTCAAGCTGGAAAAAACCCAGGAACCCAGATGTCCCTCAATGGAGGAATGGATACAGAAAATGTGGTATATTTACACAGTGGAATACTACTCAGCAATTAAAAACAATGAATTCATGAAATTCTTAGGCAAATGGTTGGAACTGGAAAATATCATCCTAAGTGAGGTAACCCAATCACAAAAGAACACACATGGAATGTAGTCACTGATAAGTGGATAGTAGCCCAGAAGCCCTGAATACCCAAGACACATCTCACATATCAAATCATTCCCAAGAAGAAGGAAGGAGAGGTCCTGGAAAGGCTTGATGCAGCATTGTAGGGGATTACCAGGACAGAGAAGTGGGATGGGGTTGATTGGGGAACAGGGTGGAGGAAGAGGGCTTATGGGACTTATGGGGAGGGGGGAACCGGGAAAGGGGAAATCATTTGAAATGCAAACAAAGAATATAGAAAATAAATTAAAAAAAAAAAAAAAAAAGGGAATCTTCTCGGTCCCCTGCCAGGATTTCCATCCTACCAGCAAACCTGACTCAGTCATGGAGGGCTTCTACGATCAGTCAGACTTGACTTCTCTCCTCCTTTGTTTACCTTGCGCACTCACTATGAGTAACAGGACTTGGCAGAGTGTCAATACAAGGGCACCTTTATCAGAATTTCCTGGGAATTTCTGCCCTTTACCCAGGAGTCATCTCTCCCTACAATAGCCCGCTTGTTGTTGTTGACTTTCTTTCCGGGTTCGATCTTTTCTAAGATTTATGAGGGACACTTCCCACCGCACCCTCACTCTCCACCCTGCTCCGCCCTACTCCTGCGACATTAACTGGTTAACTAGACCACAACCTCTGTAGTAATCAAGGTGATAAATGACTCAAACTTCAAATTTCAGCAGTTGAGACTGGGGGGCAGAATTCAGATCTGATACCATCTCAGAGCTTTGTTTCTAGAAGGGATTCTGTCGCAAGCCAGGTTTTGTGAACAGAGTAGTAAATTCTTTCTTGAAGTAGTAAATTTGAGTTTTTTTTTTTTTCATAGATCCAAGTTTCTGAAACTAGGCCCACACCTGTGATACTGGTTCAGGCTGTCATTCTGGGAAGATCTTCTATGGCTACGTGAATTTACGCATTTCCATATATCATGGATATTGATATATTGGGAAGTTAAAGGTTCCAGAAAGGATTGAAAGATAGAAATGGGACTGATGTTGGGATACCACACTCAGAGTTCTCTAGGAAGTTTAATGAAGGAGACACTAATTGAACGTTCTGGGGATTTGGATTGCAGGTCTATGCCCCTTTATCACCAATGTTAGATGCTATGACCAATAAGGGTAACGGGCCAGGATCTCTGCTTAACTGGCCAGACATAAATGGCCAAATAGGAGAAAGACACTAAGAACTCAATGTAACAGGGCACAGAGGTTTACTCAGCTCATAATGGCCATGGGTTAAGGCCCATGAGGGCTCAGCCGGTAAAGTGACTGGGGTAGAGACATGGAGACCGGGGTTTGGTTCTCCAGCATCTAAGTAAAAGACCAGTGAGGCTGACTCTATCCATCTGTAGGCCCAAGGCTGCAGTGGGCAGAAACAGATTCCTGAAGCTCATTGTCTTACTGATCAATATTACTTGGGGAACTAATCCTAAATTTCACCTATTACACTTAAATGTTAGTGCTAAGAATGCACCCGAAATACAATTTTTATAGGTACAGAAGTAAAGTCATATATTAATGGAAATTAGAAAGCTTTTTTTTTTTTTTTTTTTTTTTTTTTTGTGGGATAAGACCCCAGTCACTTGTTATGATTGTATTTAATGAAGATTTTTAGGGAATTGTTTTCCTAACAAACACTTGAAGTATACGATTGTTTTATTTAGGGGGCAGGGGAGGTCCTCTGAGTGGTATGGAAGGAAAGACCCAAGACCCAGGTTGTTTCCTCAAAGCAACCTGCCCAGAGAGATGGCAGAACCAGAACCACCCATTTGCCCGGTGAAGGCTGCATCCCCTTAGCACCAGAAACAGCTGAATGGACTGCTGTCCTGAGTCCACGAGCATGTTCCCAAAGGAATTTTCTTTGTCAACTGCCCAGAACTCAGAAACTGAGTGGAACTGTAGCTGCAGGTCATTTCTCAGCAGAAAGAAACCTGAGTCTACCTAAAAAACAAACCAGGCTATCAGCCCTAGTTACTGACTCATAAGTAAACACAAAGAGGCAGTCAGGAGCAGCACCTCAGAGTTTCCTTCCTTCCTTTTTTTTTTTTTTTTTCCTTTTCACACAAAGAGGTAAAAATAAACCCCGAATGCTTACACGCAAGGACAGGCCACTTCCCCCTTAATTCTTGAAAGTGGCGGGCATTTAAGGGAGCTCCTTGGGATTTCTTTGAATGGAAAAACAACAATAACAACAACCAAACGAGACACGCAGCTGATCAATGGTTGTTTCACTGTTCATTTGAAGTGGAGGAGAAGTTACTGTAACTAAAGCCCGGATGCTTTGCGGGTTCCCAAATACCTATTGCTGCATTTGAAAGGAACTTTGTGCTCCTATCAAAAAAAAAAAAAAAAAAAAAAAGCAAACTGAAGTGAGACACAAGGCCCTTTTACTTGAGAGCCTAAAAGCCGAGAGATTTCTGCAGGGTTAGAAGAGAGGGCAGCGAAGCCAGGCAGCCTAGCCACCTACTATCAGGCTGTACCATTCTCCACCTCTGTCCCAGCCACTCCCTTAACTTGATATCTGTTTACTCTAGAGGGAGCGGGTTTTGAGAAGCCATCATAAATATCCTGGCCCAATGCCTTAGCAGCCATAAGAAGGAAAAAGAACGTACTCGCCTGAAGATAACGTTTGGGATATTTAAAGGTGTGGGTTAATTTTTTATCCACTTTAATAACTGGTTGAGTTTTTTTTTCCCCTTTTCCTTCCGTCTACTTCTTTGCTCTCTATTTCTGCTCCGAAGCTGCAGACACCCGGACCTCTGCAGGACAGAGCCTCAGAGCCTACGCAGGACAGCCTCTTAAGGACGAGTTCGACCTACTGTAACTGGGTGGCCGCCCCTTCTCCGAAATGGCAGGTGTGAGCAGCTGTTTAAAGTATTCCATGTTTTTCTTCAACTTCTTGTTCTGGGTAAGTAGTTTTCTTTTAATTATCAGTTCTGTACAAGAAAGAGGACTGGAGATAAATATCATAACCAAGAACAGACTTACATAGGGCTAGAGGATGAGGAGGAAAAGACATTTTCCATTGAAATGTTTAGATTTGTTTGTCGCTGGTTGTTTGGGGAGCTGAAAAGAAGCCAATGACTCAAAAAAAAAAAAAAAAAAAAGTACACTCAAGTTCTTTGAGGATAAACATTGCCTGAATGTTTTCGAATGTTTTCATATTGTTGCAAGACTAAACACAGGGGGAAATATCCCTTAATTAAAGGACAATTATCTCTGTTCTATGTCAATCAGCACTCTGGTTTAAAGACTCTGAGGAAAACAGTTTGGTTCAGCATGGCTTCTGGTTCCCTCCCTTTGACATCTGGGTTTAAAACAGGTGACTAACTACTGGGTGGCGGGGCCGTAAATACATGGGAGGATCATTTTCAGAGTCCCCAGGAAAAATAGAGAGTCCTGTAAGACTCCCTGGAGAGGCAGTAAGGGAATTTAATCATAAGATTCAGCTAGACCAGTGACTATGTATTACTATTTGGGAGTCAGTGTTTTGATGTGTCATCAGCCCACCCTTTCAAACAACAGGGTTTGTTTCTTGCAAATGATGCTTTGCTTAAGTCTGATGATGCATTGGAAGCATCCTTTAACCCTGATAAAGCAAATAGCGTGATTTGAAGGGATGGGATGCAATGCTGGGGAGAGAACCTTATCACATGTACATATATGGTACATACATGACTCAAAACAAAAGTATGCTCCAGTTCTTTGAGGATAAACATTTCCTGAATGTTTTCACATTGTTGCAAGACTAAACACAGGGGTAAAATATCCCTTAGTTAAAGGACAATTATTCTCAGTTGTGTGTCAATCAGAATGTGTTCACAAGTTAAGTAATGGAAATGTCCCAGGGTGCTCAAACAGAAAACCATTGCATTGTTTCTGGATTGAAAAGTAGTTTAGGCATTATTAAGAATAAGGAGCTCTAGTTTTGTGTCTGAGCCTTTTGGCCTTTTAATAGAGAGATGGCTGGTATCAGTCCAATAAATCAATTTTCTTTCTTAACTTTCATTAAAAAGGCTTAATAGAGATCTGGACAGGACAGGGTGAAGGAAATACTTCCATTGCATTAAAATAATAATGATTTAAGCAAACTAATATAACTTTATAGTATGAAACGACTTTCCACTCAATGGCTAGTAGCCCTAATAAATAAAGGTGACTTGTAGTGAATTAAATTCACTAAATAAGTATTTATTTAAATGAATAAGTAAGAGAATAAAAACATTTTGTTCTTTATACTTTGTCTTCTTTTCCTAAGGAAAAGGGGGCTGTTTTTGAAATTACTAGAAACTAGAAAAATATTTTGAAATTCAAGAATATATGACAAAAATTTAAAAAGTAATCAAACATATTGCTTCTCTTGGATTATTAAAGTCCAATATAAAGAGTCGAATATAAAGAGAGTCGAAGAAATGAATGTGTGCTTTGGCTTTTTAAAAAACTTTCCAACATTCATAAATGAAGACAAATTTGGAAAATTGACTCCATTTTAGGCCACTAGAACCACAAAACCAATCTGTATATGCACAGTCTCAGTCACTGGCCCAGCCAATTATGAAGAAAAAATTAGGGTTATCACTCATCTATCAATACGTTAGCATGAATCTTGAAAGGAAATTGCATTTACTAATCTATCTATAATATCATTCTCATACTTTAAAAATTTAATAATAATTTATTAGCCGAGGTTTAAGTTTCTAATGGCTTCAGACATGTTATTTGAACTGTTATCCAGAGCGGGCCCATAGCCTGTGGTCGGTTGACACAACTTGTGTGGCAATTCTAATCTGCAGCTTCCTCGGACCTTGTCATTTCCCCACTTTTTGAAATTTTGTGTAGTTATTTTGGTTGGCCTTATCGTCAGTTCTATGGTTCGAATTTCGATGTTGACACACCCAGGGTGTGTCTTGCCTACTTCTCTGTCTTCTGCATTTCTGTAAATTAGCAATGGCATTAGGCCAGTTGACAATCTGTGGTGGTGCCATGTTTGTGATGATGATGTTCATTTGGGGTTTCTTATGTGATCGAAGTGGCTGATCATCAACGCTATCAATGTTTCTTCATATGTTGGTTGAGGAGACATGTGTTGTTTGGTTTTTGGGGCATGGTGTGTGTGTGTGTGTGTGTGTGTGTGTCTTTGTGTGTGTGTAAACCTACATATATATGTTATGTATATATATATATATATATATATATACACACACACACACACACATACACATAATGTGTGAGAGAATATATATATCACATATTTTATATATCATAAAGGCACACACAAATGTGATATAAACATTTCTTTTTTACTTTTTTTTATACCAGATTTCCAAACAACAAGTTAACTTTCTAATACCATTTAACAATAAGACATTTTCCTTATAAAATGAAAATATAGCCCAATACAGTTCTTATCCTTATTGATTTACAATTTATTCTGGATTTTTGCCAAGAGGCATTTCAAGCTGGCTTCTGATCCTTTAGTACATGGTTGTAATAGCCTTTCTAACTTCTTTATTATCAAGTGAGACCAGATACTTTAGGCTCATTTCCTCATTTCTTGGCCAGAGTTAGAACTACCTGTTTCTTTAATAAGTCCTTATCTCTTTATGTTTTTACAGAACTACAGCCATTGTTTCTATTTCTATGATATCATATATTTATGATAACTAAATACTAATGTACTAATAAACACATAGGTTTAAGATGTTAAAAATGTGTCTGAAAATATACCAACCAGAAACAATCTTCAAATTAGGAAAAGGTTGAAATGCATCTCTATCTTATGATCCAAGAAGGCGAAGTACGGATGGATGGAAGTTGTGAACCCACTGTCTAATCCAGAAACAGGAGTTTGGAATAGATCCAAATTTTGTATCAAGACTGTTACATAAGGATAATCCAGGAAGGGATGTGTAATGGGTTTAAGATAAAGGCTCAAGGTCAGCTTCAACTGTTCCTGGGGTATACCTTTATGTTCCCCATCACCGTCACGGGTTTCCTGGGGAACTCTGATTGCTTTATGGTTACAATCTGTTCTGTCTTGAGGTCATACATAAAATCTTTCTGACCCCATAGATTTCAGATAGCTCTAACTTCTGTCATGGATTTGTCTCATCTCCCTGTGTGGTGGGACCTGCAATCTCTCCTTAAGGAACAGAAGCTCTTGGTGAGAACGATGGTTGGGAAGACCAATGATGACTTCTTAGCCACAGGTCACATCAGCATTTTAAATAAAAATGTAGGGATCTGGAGCTCTTTCTGAGGTGAGGGGGCATTCCTATCTTCACTCTCCTCTCTCCCCTCAGCCGGAGTTCTCAGTTGGAAACTTAGGATCCTTCATAGGAAATTAGCAATTTGTCACATTCTTAATGTTTACTTAAGCAAAAATTTTTAGCATTCCCATTGATGTGGTTTTTCTCATAGATGTTCTCAGTCTTGCATTTTAAAAAAATGCATTCTTTCTGGTTTTAACTTGTGAAACTTGGCTTTGGTAAAGTGGGGCCAGATGTTGAAATTTCTCTGAGATAGGCATATGGTCATTTGATCTGAACATACTGGTTTCTCTTCCAGGAGAACTTGATGTGCCACACAAATATGTGGTGGTTTTCAGTCGATAGAATTGATAATGAGAGGAAAACACATGAGTGGAAAGTCATTCCTAGGCTTGTTGGAGATTGCTGTAAACTGGAGAATTGGAGGTATTGTCAGTAATAGAAAAGTTACAGATACAACACCTATTTCCTTGAGTCATAAGTCAAACAGGAAATGGCCCAATTTTCTTACACCCTTCTTAGATAGGACAGACCAGGGAGTCTTCAAGAAGCTTAGGGTTTCCTGGGCATCCGGGTAAGCGGACGTATGAGCCTTTTATGGGAGGATGTAGGATAATAAAATCTAGACACAGAGCATCATGTGATCATCAGGTCTCATGAAGAAAAGCACAGAGGCACATCACCAATCTTCATATGTGCACAGTGAGGAAAAGGGCTTAAGCCAGCCATCCCAAAGGCATTTGCACCGGAAGTGATCAATGCATAAGGGATCTGGAACTGTTTGGAAGGTAGTGTGAACATAAAGCAAATCCAGGAACCAGTAATCTGGTGTCCATCGTCTTTTTCTACACTGGGTGTGCCCAGCTTCGTCAAGAGCTGTAGGAATTAGGTCCCCAGTTCTTCCTCCCAGCCCCATGGTCCCAGAAGTAAGACTCAGACTTAAAATGTATGTCAGGCTCTTTTCTGACTAGATCATAACTTAAGATACCCCGTTTATTTTCATCTGCATTCTACCACATGGCTAGTTACCTGTGCTTAGATAACATATATCCGTGTCCTCACATCTTCCCTGATGGATCTTTCCCCACCTGGCCCTATCCCAGAATTCTTTCTGGCTCCCAGACATCCCACCTTCTATTTCCTGCCTAAGTCATAGGCCATAGGCTTTTTGATTGACAGGCAATGCATCCATTCACAAGACACTCTCTACAAGAGCTTGGATGAAAAGCAAACATATCTGAGATAAAGGTACATCACAAATGATGGGTCACAATTATATTTTATCCCATCAGCTGTTGAAAAGTCCCGCAATAAACAGTTAACTGTGGCTGAAATCTATGACCATTGTTAATACAGCAGCTGATTGCCATTGTCCAGTTAATGCTGCTCTTAGGTTGAACCAGGGGAACAGCAAAGGCAGTTGTAGTGAGTTTAGGTCACATAGGTGCCCCTCACCAGCTGTCCTTCCTTGGAGGGACTAGCTTCTCAGTATCTCACAGTTTGTCATCTACACAAATGATGGCCGTGCTCAACCTACCTCCTGAGATCGATCCCTGTGAGTTAATATCCACAAAGGACTCAGATAACAGCAGGTGCTTATGAACATGACGTTCCAATCAACATTTCATTGGCATTTTAACGAATGAGATATGAAACTGTTTCATGTTGTGACGAATACTTTTCCATGTTGAAATTTGGAACAGAGGAGAAATTAATGCAGAAAGAATGTGATAAGGCAATAATTCTATCACAGTTAAAGAAAAGGAATAAAAATGTTTATTCATGCCAATTGTGAGTCACATCCTGAACCTCCCCCACCCTATTGCTTTGTGTGCAGACATATGCTCATTGGCTCTTCTCTGCTCCACTTCCTGTATGCACAGACTGAGGGTGGCCCTTTTACCTAGAAGTACTAACTGTAAAGATTAACTAAGAAACTTTATGACAACTTATAAGCAAGGATCGGTCTGCAGTAGTTTAATTGATGTTATTTTTATCCCAACGATGGCTCATATTGTTTTTTTAATATAAAAACTCACTCCTCAAATGATGATCCTATTTTGTGCATGGTAGGCTTTCAAGACATTCGCATAATTTTAGACCTACTCTACACTCTTCTTTTCTCACAATGCAAGAAGTCTGTGGGATTTAAGGGACTATACCCTCAATGATGCTGGCCTCCATTCTAGAGAGATGAGGCCCCAAATATCCCCACCCAAGTGGCTTCAAACCTGTTGCTGATGATTACACAGACTATTCTCCACTAATGACCATTGGGGGCTATTGTGAGCTGAGCTTGGGTTCCTAGGTACTCAGATAATTTCCATCAAGTCCTCCAGAGCTCAAATCAGAAGTTAGTTACAGATGATGTCTTGCCAATCTCTTCCTAACATTTTGTTGATATCAGCATATTTGCTAACTTAGTTGGCTTGGGTCTTGTCTTAGTCAGGGTTTTGTATTCCTGCATAAAACATCCAGGCCTCCGTAAGAAATTAGCATTGATTGGTAGTTGAAACAACAGAAATTCATTTCTTACAGTTCTGAAAGCTGAGATGTCCTAGATTGAGGTGCAGGCCCATTGGGTGTCCAGTGAGGGTCCTCCTGCCTTCTCACTTTCTGTCACGTGTTTCTTCCTAAAGGTTAAGGTAATGGAGAGAGACAGATCTCTCCTGTAAGGTCCTCAATCTCACTGGATTAGGATTCTACTTTTGATGACCTCATTTAACTTAAATTATCTCCTAAAAGTCCTGTTTCTAAATATAGTCATTAAAACAGCATCTTATGTGAGAGTCGAAGGAAATACGAATCAGACCATCAAAATTGCCTACATTCTCAGAATACTGATTCCGACCAACCACATCCTAATTGTAAAAACCAAAGATGTCAAATGAGAAGTGGGTAAAAACCACAGCCTGAAAGAGGAACCAGAGGAAAGATAGGCCAGTTAGTTCTCCCTGGCCACTGATGCCAGGCCTAGAGCCAACTCATTAAAGCCTTTCACATCCCAGTTCTACAAGCACAAATATCCAGAGCTAGACATACCTTAACAGCGTAACACGTCCTTAGAGCTAAAGGAGAAGGATGCAGGAGAGCTCGCGGACTCACAGTGATGGCCCATCTCAAGGCAATGGACATGGGACAGCTCTGTATTTCACATCTACTTCTAAGATTAACTGTAGCACTTACGAGCATCTCCATGTTGTTGTTTGTGACCTTTACATATGAAATTCTCCAATGAGATGAGAAAGATGTTTTAAATAGTGTGTTTTCATTTTAAAACTAGTATACAGAAAAAAAGAGTTAGTGACGGGGATGAACATGAGAGTTTAGCCAATTTCAATATCTGCAAGTGCATTTTGTCTAATTGTGGGGACTGAAATTAGAGGAAACATTCTTTGCTTCTGAAATAATTGAGTACTTTTTATTGTCAAGGTTGTTATAGGTAACAATCAGTGGCTGAGCAAACCTAATATGGTTTGAGGGTCAAATAAATAAGATATGGATGTGCAGCTTAATTTATACAGTATTATGTATTAATAATGTAACATGGAATGTAGTTGTAATTAAATGTGATTATAAAACTAATTAATTAGTAAAGTGTAAATACATTAAAATGTAATAATAAAGTATAAGTGTTCATTACTATTATTATTAGAGATCATAATATAATTATATCATTTTCCTCTTCCACTTCCCCTCCAGACCCTGCTATATAAAACTCTCTGTTCTTTTTCAAGTGCCAGATACACAATAGTTACTAGCACAAATAATATTAGTTTTAGTTTAAGGCCAGAGTTACTGTCGAGATCATCAGTATGAGTGAGGACAGAGAAGGAATTATGGAGAGGGATAAATAGCACTAAAGGCCTTTTGAAACTCCATATGAAAACCTACTCCTGTAGAAGCTTCCTTCCAGAAAAGGAATATACGTGGAGTTACCGTATAGGGGAGGAGACAATATCCCCACTCGATATCATATACTACCAAATAAAACTCCCAGTACCAGAAAGGGGTTACATATTTTTTAGTTGTTGGCTAAAAGTGTCCCATAAACTCCCCCAAACATTGTGGGAAATTGCTAATGCTATAAGCTACCATATACAATTTGATGATAAGACCTTACTGTTTAAGACATCACATGTTATTGAACATGGAGAAATCTAGGGGGGAAATGAAAGCCTCACTCCTGCTGGCTAAAAGCTATCCATGCTACTGGAGAAGAAAAGTATCATCAGTTTCTCCCATTAGAGTTGTAATAACAACAACCTGCCTGCAAAATACACCCCCTGGGACAAGAGTGGTATGACCCTTACAGGAGTAACCAACCACCTTTTCACTGGATTCCATGAGGTGGAACCTACTCCTGATACCATTAAGGAGGTCAAGAACCTGAGATTAGAAAGATCATGGGCCCCAAAGGAAAATCTATTATGATTATTCTGTTGAATATAGCAATAAAATGACTCCTAATGACATATCACCACACCCATAGATCAGGGTATCCCTGAACCCTCATCAGAGACGCTTCCTCTTGCAGCAGATAGCAATTAACAGAGAGACAAACAGCTGGGCAACATGCTGAGGGAAACTCCAGAGGAGTGCTCAGCCCTGAACAGATTTTTTTAATCGTATCTCTCCGGTATAGACTCAGGGATCTATGCAGATGAGGAGGGGTAGACATATCGTGAGAGCCAGAGGAGGCAGGTGATTTTAAGGAAACAGATCTGACAGGGTAGATATATACAGGAACTCACAGAGACAGTGAAAGCGTGTTTGAGATCTGAACAAGCTCGAGGGTGACAAAATCCCAGCACAAGGAAGGAGAAGTGGGCACAGACTCTCAGCTGTAGCCAAGAGGCCCTTCACAAATGATGGCAGCCGAGAGAGGAAAGATCAGCTTCCTTCAGTGGAGAGAGATCAAGCAAAGCAGACATAGTCCAGGCTGCTCGCCGGCGTTGGCCAACACACATCAGACGCCATGCTTCTCAGTGGAATTTTCTTCTGTTTTTATTTTTAAGAGAGAGTAAGAACATGAAATTGGGTGGGAAGAGAGGCAGGGTGGCGTGTGAGTTGGGAGATGAAAACAAATATGATAAAAAGCATAAAATGTATCAAGTTCTTAAAGAACAAAAACCTAAAAAGATGATTGGTATAAACATACTTGTAAAAGGAGAAGAAAAAAAAAACAGAAAATATGAATGAGGAAATCAATTAATTAGCAAGGAAAATGGGATTATCGTAAAATCACAATCAGAAAGCCTCGGTATCATTTGACATAAATTCTCTCCCTCTGGCTAGCTAGCACCTGGGAACCTGGCCCCTTATCTTTGTCAATATTAGCTCTGGTGGGAGGAAGGGGAAACTAGGTTCGCAACTCTAAACTTCTATTAATTTATTTGTATAGCATCTGTATATGCCGGCATGTAAGATAGTCACTTGCATAGGTTATTGGCTAATGGACAAAGAATTTTGTAATTGCATTAGAATAATTGGGGCAATGTTTGTAGGGGTTAAAGCATGTAGGAAGGGTTGATTGGTTAGCAGTTGGTCAGGAGTTTCAGTCTTGGGACTATAATCTATAGGTGCAGTTACTTTATCTTTTTTTTATTTTTTTTATTTTCTATATTCTATGTTGACATTCCAAAGGCTTTCCCCTTTCCCAGTTCCCACCCACCATAGTTCCCATAGTTCCTCTCCCCCCCCAACTGTTCCCCAATCATTCCCCCTCCCCTCTCGGTTTCTTTACTAAACTGGATGCAATCTTTACAGGCCCAGGGTCCTCTCCTTTCTTCTTCTTGGGAATCATTTGACTTGCTATTAGTGTCTTGAGTATTTAGGGCTTCTGGGCTCATTAATATCCACTTATCAGTGATTGCATTTCATGTGCATTCTTTTGTGATTGGGTTAATTCACTCAGGATGATATTTTCCAGGTCTAACCATTTACCTACAAATTGCATGAATTCATTATTTTTAAGCAGTTACTTTATCTTAGCAAACAGTTTGGACTTAGAAGACTTTCAAGGTCTTTGAGGCAGGAGAGATTCTGTGTCTCCTCAGAGGCTCAATGTACTCCCTATTCTTTTAACAAGCCCTTGGCCCTTATTCCTACCAAATCCCTGAGAAAGTACTGGAGGTTCTGCCTGAGGGTCCCAGGCATATGGCTCAGCTATGCATACCGGAAAGCAACGCCAGTCCAAGGTCGCTGGGTTTTGGAAAACTCAGACATTTCTTTGTTAGAGTACAGAGAGTCAGAAACATCTAGAAAGTCCTTCAAGGCCTACTATGTCTGGTATGTTACTGGGGCTGCTCTTAATATATCTATCTAATAATACATCTTTGATTATATATATATATATGTATATATGTGTGTATGTATATAATGTAATATATAAGAAATATACATGCATATATATATACACACACACACACACACACACACACACACACACATATATATATATATACATATATATATATATATATATATATATATATAATTCTTGAGAGACGAGAGTTTTCCTTACACTAAAGTAAAATGTGTTTCACATTTTATACGTTGGCCATGGTCCAAATTAAATAATCTGGAAAAGCCATTAAAGGAATTTAGGACTTTAAATACTGTTACCCGTTGTTTCTTTTCTCTAGGTAAGCCTTACTACCTACAATAATTTTTTAGAAAGTCTATTTGAGTTTTAAAATATTAATTAATATGTACTATCATTGTTTAATTTCACATTTTGTCAAACGTTGTTCTACTATTGTCTGTCTTTACATGGCCTATCTTCCTCAGAAATGCTGAGTGCATATTGGATGGTTAGAGCATTACGCCTTTCTTTCTTCGTCCAAGATAGAGTCCAAGTGTCAAATCCAGGAGTATTATTAAGGGTATCTTATCTTTAAACCATAGGAAAAATTCCACATGATTGGAATTAAATCCTGGGAAATGTCTTCCACTACCTAGCAGAGGTCTCTTCTTGTCGTAATGTTATGAATGGACTGTGATTCTTATCAGTCTTATATACTGCTATGGAGCACTTTCAAATATAATGGTTTGGGTATTGAGGAACTATTCCAGAAGCCATAAAAGTGGGGTTTATGAAATTAGCTTTTCATTGTAACTCTGTATTCTAACCTTCTTTTATTTCCTTCCCTTTTCTACAGCTATGTGGCACACTGATCCTGGCTCTGGCCATATGGGTGAGAGTAAGCAAAGACGGCAAAGAGGTAAATGTAGATACACACAAAGCAACTCTATCTCCGTAATGAGAAGCAAAGATGACGATAATGACAGATAGTAAATGTCCTATAACATCTTTCTTAAATGCCTCTCTTATCATGTGTGAGGTTACATGGGCTTCTACTTTAGAAAGCCAAAATTACTTATTATGTGCCTGCATGGAACAGTCCTTCTGTAGAGCTAAGAGGGTGTGCTATGGGTACCGAAGCATCCATGAACATTAAGGAAAAACCATTTCTCTGGCCTGGGTAGAGATCTAACATGACAAGCTACCCAAAAACGAGTTAGTCAACCCAATTGGGCTAGTCAATCACTTGGCCAAGGGGTCAGTCCTCAGGAAGGCTGGTTTACCCCTAAGCCGTTTTAAAAATATGGGAGGAATTATTATACTCAGTGAGATAATGTATTTTGCCTTCACAGAATCCCAGCCCTCTGTGTAGTCAATAATGGAGCTCGGGCGTGCAGCTGGGTTAGGCCTGCCTGCTCTTCTGAGTTCCTTATCTGTACCATCTAGGACAGTCCTGACATTCCCAGCCTGTTTGTTTTTTCATATGACCCTGAACAGGCCAGCTCAAATCAAATAGCCTGGTTTTCTCTCTTCCTCTTTGTCATCTTCTTCCTCCTCCAGGAAGCTGCCAAGATTTATAGCTCAGTTTTGCTTGCATGCTCAAATAAGTTTATTATCCTCGAGGTTTCTTCCGAGCCCATTCTTAAACTGTTTTATCACTGAGACTAAGAACCCTGAGCGATGACCCCCAATTTCCCTGGTAACATGGGTCCTCCATCCCAGGTGAGGCTCTCTCCCAAATTCTCATATCGTTATTCTCAAACTAGAAAGACTTCAACACAGGGCAATGCGGGAAGGGGTTTACATAGAATCCTGCCTCCTTCACTACTCAAGGCCAGCCTAACAAACAGACTGGAGGCACAGAATGCCTTTCCTCTCCATCGAGAGCAACTTCTCTAGCACATTCTGATTGTCAGGTAGCTAATTCCCAGGTGGTTGGTACAAAAACGGAAGGAGACGAGAGATGTTTCCTTGGAGACTATTGTGACTCCAGATTTCAAGGGCAGCCAAAGGTCAGGGGCAGGTGGCGTTTCCCTCTTGCAACTGAAACTCAGGCAACCGTTTCAATCCAAGGCTGTCACTCACACTAGTGTGACCTGGATACTGTTCAGCTTCTTGGCCATGGAAACCGTCAACAAGACCCATCTGCTTCCATTACATACCTTTTCACCCCAGGGACAATGCTCTTATGGACATGTCCCCAGGTCTGGAAGTTTAGTTTGTAGGCACAATTCCAGCCCCAGCCTTTGGAGTCGACGGGTTACTATTTCTCTTCCATGTTCCAAATGCGGGAGGAAGAAGAACGCCCGAGGGAGCCCGAGGGAGGGCGTGGGCAGGTCGTGGATCCAGATTTATCCAAAATAGCACCACCTCTGGCTTCACTTCTTGATGCTCTTAGTTTTTGCTCTCTTCTCCTCTCTCAGCTCAGAGAGCCCCCTGCTGCCGGCTCTATTGTGCTCGGTTCCTGCCGAGCAGTTTGCTCGAGGTTGTGAAGGCAGGCTCTTGTCAGAGCTTCTATCGTTAAAGCCTTTTCAAAGGGTTTTCTCCCTTAAGAAGAATTCGGATTCCTGTGGAATGTTACAATGATACTATTAAGTCGGAAGTGAGGAGGCCGCTTTAAAATGATTTAAACACATTGTATCGGGGTGCAACTAGATGCCTTTGGACACAGCTTAGAGCAACAAAGGATTAAAAGCAAACTAAACTGGTTTGTTTCTTTTTTTTAAATATGGGTAGATTTTTCCATAAATAAACCCCTTCTCTTTCCTTTCCTTTCCTTTCCTTTCTTTTCCTTTCCTTTCCTTTCCTTTCCTTTCCTTTCCTTTCCTTTCCTTTCCTTTCCTTTCCTTTCCTTTCCTTTCCTTTCCTTTCCTTTCCTTTCCTTTTCTTTCCTTTCCTTTCCTTTCCTCTCTTCCTCCTTCTCTTCCCTCTTTCCCTCTCTTTCTCTAGTTCCCTCTTAACTTTCTTCTATCCCAAGAGAGTCCAGAGCACACAAGGCACTTAGATGTTTCCTCCTTCTGTACTTTACCCGGTGAATAAACTAGGGGGAGGCTGGGTGGAGTAGGTAGTCTCGCCTCCCAGTTCATCAGAATTCCATTTATTATTTATACTGATAAACGTGGCTCTAAGTTCCTGATGGCCCTAGGATCTGGTGTCCGAGAGGAGGAAGAAGGTTTTGAAGGTGCATACAATCTGCCTGACTTTGAGGCTCACAATTAAAAACAAAGGTTAACAATCGACCACTATTTTGAGAGAGTACTTTAGACTTTTTGAAGATACACCCACAGCCTGAATTTTAGACCATTATTTGATTTGTAGTCAACATTTTCTTTCTCCCCGGTGTTTCTGTTAAGCAAACGAAGTGTTTAGTCTGTTAAGAAATAAAACCACATTGAACGGATTAAACAAGGGCTGTTGTCCTTGAGAGAATGTGAGTCCACATCTGGGAGTGAAATGGACGGGTCTAGCTAGGCAGCACCGCCAGTTCCACTTAAGACCTCTGTGCTGTCAGCTTCCGGCCCAGAACAAAAGTCATTCCCGGGACTACACCAACCAGACTGGCGCACAGGAAGTCGGCTTGATTCGTGTTTATCTGCAGTGAGTGGCGAAGAGTCAACACTGAGCTAAGAGCTGAATTTTATTACTGGGGAAATGGAACAAGTCGTTTTACAAGGGCTAACAAGAGCAGAAACACATTCAAGAACGGCAGGGAGGTGACATCTCTTTCTGCCTACATGCCTTGGGAGGATGGTTGTTTTAATGGATAAACTCAATAGCTCCCAAGGCCAAAAACAAGAGATGTCTTAGGACAACTCTTTTAATCAAAAGAAGATCCTAGCTGGCATCCTGATTTTTCACTCACTGGGCCTCCTTTAGGATTTCTCCTCTTTTCTTAAGAAACACACAGACTCTGTTTCTATGGGGCAACCTTGGTAAAGTTGCTGGGTTTCAGCTGTAACAAACACTGGGCTCAGATTTCTAGCTCATTCTTCGACAAGAATAGGCGTTTGTTGGGTGCAACGGGGTCGGCTTAGTAGGTGAGAAGGCAGCTTTCCGTCTGCCTGGTCCCTGCCAGTGGGTGACCCGGTTGGGTCAGCCTCACCGCAGACCTTACTACTGCTTATGCAGGTGTTAGCTGCACTACTTCAGTTCCCTATGAAGACAGTCCGTCTGTGACCACTGCGTCTGGGCTTCCTCTCCCGAGTGCTAATAGCCTTGCTAGAGTCTTCCACTGGTTTAGATGTCATAGCATGGTCTGGTGATCAGACAAAACTGCCTTCCCGTAGAGGTTTTCCTGGTACATCTATTTTGTCTCTGACCTTGTATCTGCTTGTTAACAACAATTTCTCTGGCTTTAGCAAATATACATATACATATACATATACATATACATATACATATACATATACATATACACATACACATACACATACACATACACATACATATACATATACATATACATATACATATACATACATACATACATATAAAATCAATCCTTTGTGTATCTCATACATTCATACAAGGTATTTTTGGTTATATTCATGCCTCACTCCTCCTGGTCATCCTCTCACCCCTCTCATAAGTTGTCTTGCCTTTTGCTGTTGTTGGGATAACCCACCAAGCCCAGTGTATCCTACCCATGTACTCACGGATGAGGGGTCATCACAAGAGCATTGCGGTCTGTCTGCCCTTATTCTCCCTCCTGAGAGAACTGGCTCCCGTCTTAACAATGAACCTAACAAACATCCACCCTCACCCCCAATGAAAAACAAAATAGAATGTAAGCAAGTTTTAAATTTGTAACCCTAAAGCATTATGCGTACACGAATCCTTTGAAAGGCAAAGGAGGCTTTTGAAATCACAGAACTGGCCTAGTTCCCCTTTATAAACTAAAAATGGGTCCAAAGGCTCAGATAGCTTACTTTTTTGGGGGTTATGAACTTGTTGTATATTCGGACCCCAAGCAGAGTATGGGTGTTTCCATTTAGACCTTCATAATTTAAGCACAGTCCTTCTTAAGGACCATTGAGTAAACATCTACTATGGGTTAATAATGGATTAAAAGCCTTCAAAGCAGGAGGATTACTAGTGGCACCATTTGCTATTGCACCGGTTGTTAAAAGTGACCCTTGAGCACTCTGTAGATTAGAGAAGACAGAGTCTTTGAGTTTCCTTAGCCCAGCACCAGGATGCTGCAGGTAGCACAAGGACTGTGTACAGCACCCATGGGTGACACTGGCACAGATCTCCATCTTTAACTGTGATGGACTTCTCAATCACCGAAGGAATGCACATGTCAATGCGTGAAGGAAAGTAAGTGGCCTGTGGGCTTGGGGAGCTCCGAGGTATATAAGAATATACTGGCGGCTGGCAAGATGGCTCAGCGGGTAAGAGCACTGACTGCTCTTCCGAAGGTCCTGAGTTCAAATCCCAGCAACCACATGGTGGTTCACAACGATCCGTAATGAGATCTGACGCCCTCTTCTGGGGACAGCTCCATTGTACTCACATATAATAATAAATCTTAAAAAGACAAAAAAGAAAAAAAAAAGTATACTTTGGATGTATGCAGAAGACCTGAATTACACCAGATGGGTAACTCACTAACTGTAAATAGTCCTAAGATAGTCTCTTCAACATCCCATAATTCCGCAGTCCTGTAAAATTTAAGTTTCTGGGTTAGGTCTTTCTGAAAACGAGAAGCCGAGGTTTGGTGCGGACTTGCAGGAAGTGGACTTATTGCAGCCTTACCAAGATGCAAGAGCATGCTTGTTAACCCGAGTGCTTCCCCAGCATGCCTTTCAGCCACTTCCTGCCTTTGGTTTGGACCGCCACAGCTTTGCCTGTTCATCAGCTCCATGTGAATGGCTCTTAGAGCATTCGTTCTTTTAAAGACAAACTTGCTCTTTCAAATACAGCTTCTTCGGCTCCACATGATTCCCAACTTCATTCATGCTGTTACCAGCGTGGTCTTGAAGAACTTAAGATGGTTGGTTTCAAGTCAAAATAATTAGGTAATGATTAGGTTATCATAAAACAAGGGCTTTTATAACACTACTCTAGGTATAAAATATACAATATGTGAACCAAATACCCCTCCCCCCAAAGGACTAAAAGCACAGCTCCTTTTAAATGGTGAGAAACAATTTTAAAGGCCATTATTGTTCCTCCATCCAACATGTCCTGTTTCATTCTAGGACAATTCAAGGCTGGGAACAGGACTGAGGAAGGTGCCATTTCAATACAATGTGAGCTGTGCCAGGGCAGAGATTATTGATTTTTTTAACTGGTTTAGGTCACAAAAGCTTCTGGGGCGGGGGTGTCTCAGAACAGGACCTGACACCCAGTGGGGACTCAAGGGGTATTTGGAAAATGAGTAAAATAAACATCAAGGGAAGGAATCCATCCGCCGATTCTCTTCTTTTCTCTAGATCGTCACGGCCGGAAACTCGAGCACGAACCCCTTTGTTGCTGTGAATATCTTGATTGCGGTTGGGGCCATCATCATGGTGCTGGGGTTCCTGGGCTGCTGCGGAGCCGTGAAGGAAAGCCGCTGCATGCTTCTCTTGGTGAGCCAACATCACCCCTCAGTCCCCAAGGGCTATCCCCATCTGTCACGAGATAGTATCTCGTGATGGAGACTTGCCATGCTCCATGAAACCCTAACTTATTGTAGAGAATTTGGTTATGGACGATACTATGGCATAGGTTATGGACTACATCCGTGTACATTAAAATATCATTATGTTCTGTTTATATTAATTAATGTTGGAAATTAATATGGCTGCGATTATTCCTTAACCAGTTTTTCCCCCCCAAATAACCACACAGAAACCTTTTAATATTTCAAAGCCTTAGCTGGGCAGACCCTCAACTAACTCATCTCCTTAGCCTCAATAACTCGTCTAAATGAACCCAACCCACTAGCCTCATCCAGCCACATGGATAGCCATACTTGGCAAACCTGTTATCACAATGTCTCTTCCCATGTCTCCTGACAAAAGGCCTTTCCTCCTTCTCCTTCCCAGAGTTCCTTTTTTCCCTTCCGGGAAGTCCCACCTTCCACTCCCTGCCCAGCTAATTGGTCATCAGATTTTCATTAAAGCCAATCAGTGAATACCTTAGGTAGGTGAGGAAGGGCAGAGACACAAGTTCACACCGTGTATGCCAACCCACGGGCTTAAATCTGAGTTTGCGCTAAACTTTAGAGCCTAAAGGAAGATTCAGTTTAGTGACTCATGCCTTCGCTCCTTCCGTCAGTCAGTCACGCAAGGTGACCATGCTTCTGTCTGTCAGACACTGGTCACTGATAGAGAACATCCTAGGACAGACCCCATTGTGGAAAGAATTAGTGAAACCATCCTATAGTGAAGGTGACTGAAGAGAGGGGTGAGGCTGGCGGGAGGGAGCTTTCAAGGCAGAGGTGGAAGAGAATGATCTCTCTGTGTGGGGGAGGGTATGTTGTCTCCAGGAAGAGAGCCTGGGGTCCAGGACTGCTGTGTTTGAGAAATAGGAGTGTTTCGGGTGTGGCTGGAGAGGCAGAGGCTGTTTTCAGTAATGGTAGGAGATGTATTTGTGTCGGAGGCAGCCAAGTCATAAGGACATGCTGTGCAGCCACACCGCAGGGGAGATAATCAGATTTGTCAGTGAGAACTTTCCAGAAGGGTGAATTAAGCTGGAATCCCTCGTAGGCATTCACTTTTAAACTTATACCCTAACGAGCAATGGGCAGATCTTGTAAAACCATTAGAAAATAATATTTGTCAGGTATGAATCCGAATGGTCTAAACTCGCTTCTATAATGACATAAGGACTGTGCCCGTCTGAGGTGGGCGGCGCTTGGCGGTTTGCTGTGAGGGAGGGCATCGACAAGATTAACAGGACTCCAGTAACATCTCCTGCTCTTGCTGTCTGAGTAAGGAGGCCTCTTTTGCCATTTGGGAAATTTAATTACTCGAGGAACTTGTTTTCCAAACAGGCTGGTATGTGGGCTGCACCCTCCCGGGGCAGAGTTCAGGGTGTGCACGAGGAACAAGACTCCAAAGATTTCCACAGCGACGATACTGTTTGGAGACCATTTTATGCAAGTTTTCACCTTGATTTAAGCAGGGCTGGAGAAACACGGCTTAGAGCCGCTAGACTTTCAGACCTGCTTCCCTGTAATAGGCTAGAACAGACAGGGGTTTCTGTTGAGATTTAATTGTGACTACTTTCCTTGGTCCATTTTTGAAGCAGATGTTTCTGGGAAGTAATAGACTGTGAATCTGTAATTTCAACTCTATATATAGTGTAATAAAGGGAGACAGAGTCTGGTACTCCACTTCTGAGGCTATTCTGGCTTCCACAGGTCACGTGGCCCTGAATATGCTGTTGGAACTTACCGGCTGCTCTGAGAAGTAATGCATCCCTGTCTTGTCTTTCAGTTTTTTATCGGCTTGCTCCTGATTCTGATTCTGCAAGTGGCGGCAGGTATCCTAGGAGCTGCTTTCAAATCTGAGGTATGTTCACAGATGATGTTTGACGACTCTTACAAAAGCCCCCAAACAATGAAATCCTACACGATGGCATGAATCATTTAGCAATATATTTTTTTTCTCCCAAATTTCAGTCTAACCGCATTCTGAATGAAACGCTGTCTGAAAATGCCAAGCTATTGGCCGACGCAACCACCGAGGCAAAAGAATTCCAGAAGGCCATGATTGCGTTTCAGACAGAGGTAAATAGAATGATTTTGGCCACTTGGGAATTTGAATATAATTATTTAATGTGTAATTGTTAATTTAAAATGTTTGTTGTTGTTGTTGTTGTTGTTGTTGTTGTTTTATGTGTGGTGTTTTGCTGCTTGTATGTCTGTGCACCATATGGATTCCTGATGTCTGCAGAATCCAAAGAGGGCATTGGATCTCCGGGAACCAGAGTTATACAGGTGGTAGTAAGCTGCCCTGTTGGTGCTGAGAATCAAACCCAGGTCCTTTGGAACTGTAGCCAGTGCTCGGAACCACTGAGCCCTCTCCCTTTAGCCCAATATTTAATTTTTTAAATTGTTGTATTCTATGAAAAGAAATTGTCCATTTTGCAGATTTGACTAATTGCCATTTCAAAATGTAATAAGAAAAAGGTATTTGGAACAGATTCTAATCCCTTAGGATTAGAAGCAATTAAGGGCATAAATTAAGAAGGTGTGTATACAACAAATTAAGCCTTTATGGGACAAACCAATAATTGCTTTAATATTTATAGTCTAAAAGTGCTCCTTATAACCTTTTGAACTAGTGTTTTGGTTTATTTTCTATTGCTATGACAAAATGCCTTTTATATATAAAATACATATTATTATTTGTTAATTGGGGTTCTTGTTTGTTTGCTTGTCTAGTTGATTTCTTTTAGACAGGGTCTCACTGTGTAGCTCTGGCTATCCTGCAACGCTCTCGATAGATCAGGCTTGGCCTTAAACTCACAGACATCTGCCTGCCTCTGCCTCCCGGGTAATGAGATTAAAGGTGTGCACCACCACTAGCAGAAAAGAGGCTGATTTTGCTCACGGTTCAGGAGGTGGAAGATCAAGGAGTCATTATCAGCTCAGTTCTCTGAGGTCCTCACAGAGGAAGGCATCACAGCAATGGAAGAAAATACTGACGAGATCGCCAGAGACAAGGACCAAGATTCTAGGGGGAAAGAGACCCTGCTCTTTAACTGTTGGCTTTTACTTATGTTGCTTTGAGCATTCATATTTCTATTTTTTTTAAATTGCATACAAAGCTACAAAGGATTAAGGATAGCTTCTGGAGTGTCGGTGTTGGTATATACCGCGTTTTGGTTGTGGGTGCCTCCCGTTCTCCCCTCTTCTCCCCATCCTCTGGCCACTCCTACCACCAGCCCCCTTCTGCACTGTTCTAGGTTCACGTCACAAGCACCCTACCGCCTTCCCTATCCTTTCCTAACCCCGAGTGCTCCCCTCTCACGGTAGCCCACTCTCTCAGGATCAAATGCAGTCCTGCAACACCACCTCCTCTTCACAGCCAGCAGAAATCCATTCACAAGGGAATCACAGGAGCAGTTCCCTCTGGCGCAGCTCCTATTTCATAAAGATTTCAGAATACAAAACCAAAGCAGAGTAACATCGTGCTGACGCACACCCTGCTGAGAGGGGGCTGACAGATAACAAATGTAAGGGCTGGAATTTGAGTTCACATTTACAGGACTTTCCTCCCTCCCTCCCTCCCTCCCTCCCTCCCTCCCTCCCTCCCTCCCTCCCTCCCTCCCCCCTCCCTCCCTCCCTCCCTCCCTCCCTCCCTCCCTCCCTCCTTCCTTCCTTCCTTCCTTCCTTCCTTCCTTCCTTCCTTTCCTTCTTTTGTCTTTAAGGTAGAAATCAAAACTTATGGAGGCACTAAAGACATCCAACTGTCGGGGTTCTTCCTAATCATTACTAAGTTCAGCTTCTTGAGGAAGCTGTGTCAGGCCGGATTTGTCTGGTCAAGGTCCCTTGGGCTGCTCTGTCTTCCTGTCTTGAGATCATCCCGCATCCTTGGGGTGTGCTTCCTGCATTCCTTTTCCCTTGTGAATTCCTGCGCTCTCAAGAATGACTAGATTTTATTTTGTGAGAGGTCTCCTAGTCACACATTTAGATTCTAGAAACCTCATTACAATAACTGCATATAATATTCCCGGCTGGATTTCATAGGTTATCTAACCTGATTTTTCATCATTTGGAATATTTTACAGTTATCATCTAGCATTTAAATATTGAGTTAAACTCTATCCATTTTTGCTCTTCCCCACTTATGTATTGATCTGGTAATCAGTGTGTTCTTCAATTTAAAAAAAAAAATCCTCTCTAGAATTCATCTCATTTAGTCTTAATTATTTCTGAATCTCATAGGAAAAAAAGAAGTCTATGGATGTATGTAGACACCATGGCTTTTTCATTTGAAAACAGCTGTTGCTTGACTCCCGGAGTTTGTTTTTCAAACCGAAACATCCTCGATTTCTTGGGCTATTTATCCTATGGCACTGTTTCCCTGATTATTTATCAGTTTTTATTTGGACAGATTCCAGCTTATTAAAATTCTGCTTAAAACATTCTGTGAGCCAGATGTGAGCCAGGTCCCGTCTAAGCCCCTGTGAGAGGCGCTGTTCCCCTCACTTCCTCACGACAAGACCCTCCGCTTGCCCATGCCCCTCCCACAGAATTCCCATCAGAGAGACCAGACTAATTCAAGTTGATAACAGAAGTCTACGCGCAGCCTCAGTCCTCCCAGGAGCGTGGGCACACAGGGCAGCTTGGTCCACTCCAGCAGGAGGTCCTGGGACTAAAGACTGTAGAGATCCCGTGAGATTCTGGGGCAGGCGCTGAGCTACCTTTACTGCCCATTTCCAGGGATTTAAGTCCCCTGTGCCAACTGTGATTTACCAAATGTGCTGTGTGTTGGCTGTTTTGAGGTATTCTTCGTTCCTAAGGCTTAGGGCCACATTGCACCCTGAGCCTGATTTTTGTCTGTTCATCCATCTAGCTGTCTGTTTTAATTGCTGAGGTACAAGTCTAGTATAAAATGAAATTTATTCGGGGACATGAGAAGGGAGGAGAGGCAGAGAAGGAGAGAGAGAGAGAGAGAGAGAGAGAGAGAGAGAGAGAGAGAGGAGAGAGAAAGAAAGGCTGGCAGGGAACATGTGGAGAGAAGTGGGGGAGGGGTGTCAAGGGGTCACAGAAATCCAGGGAGAGAGAATGAGAGGGGGGGAGGAGAGAGAGAGAGAGAGAGAGAGAGAGAGAGAGAGAGAGAAAAGAAAGAGAGAGAACAGTCTTTTAAAAGCATGCCAGGCTCCTACTACCTGGCTATTGTGCAGAACCTAGAAGAAATGCTAACAGGTCCCACTCCAGACTCTGTTTCATCTATACGCACAGTACATATGGACAGAAGAGTTCAGGGAACTCCCACACATATCCCCTGTTAACCTGCAGTGGAATGTGGCCCCTCTAGAAATCTTGATAAGTGTTTACGTAAGGATGATGT
Organism: Apodemus agrarius; assembly: GCA_964023405.1. Taxonomy (NCBI): domain Eukaryota; kingdom Metazoa; phylum Chordata; class Mammalia; order Rodentia; family Muridae; genus Apodemus; species Apodemus agrarius. The sequence continues at coordinate 15,735,788 of OZ030026.1, read as the reverse complement.
GTCATTAACTCTGGCTTTTTACATCCCACGTTCGTTCGTACACCTTACAATGTCTTCAGACAAAACTTCTTCCTTAACTGCTCTGTTGCAGATCCAGCGAGTGGCTATCCTAACAAGTTTTATTTAGCCTTTCTCTCTTCTCCCCTTATCCTTTGTCTCTCTGTGCCTCTTTAACAATAAGAGTCATGTATGTTGTATTTCAAATATGGAATGATCTTACATCTATGAGATTTATGTTCTATATTATACAGCAAGTGCACGTTGATTGATATTATTTAAAATAACCAGGAAGAGTAAGTGACTAGTTGTCTCACTCCTGGGAACAAGGAGGTTGTTTGAAGAAAGCCCTTCTTGCTAATATTGACCTTGGAGCTAGCCAAAATTTCAGCTCTTTATCTTAAGAACATTGAGTCATGTGTTTGTGCAACTCAGCCCTTGAACGAAAGCTCAAGTCATTATAGTCTGTGTCTCAGTTGAACCTGTTAAGTTAAACTCATCATTTGGATCTCCTTTGCAACTTTATTGTTCTATAGCGTCTAACACATCCTTTCCCCATTTCTATCTAAATCATTGATGATGATATTGAAAAAAAAATTATGTTCTCCTGAGAGCATAGCACGAACAATATAACAGTGAAAAGGAAATTATAGTAGTTAATGTATTTGAAAGCAGATTCTAAATGCTGAGTACTAGACTTATCCTTGCAACAAATCTGGATATTAGGTCCCATTATTAGCAACTAAGATTTTGGCAGGATGGGCTCTAACTATGGATAATGTATCTACCTAACTACAACCATTGAATGAAAACTCTTTGCCTATTTTTCATGGTTTAGTTTTGCTTTTTTGCTTTCTCTCTCTCTCTCTCTCTCTCTCTCTCTCTCTCTCTCTCTCCCTCCCTCCCTCCCTCCCTCCCTCTCTTTCTTTCTTTCTTTCTTTCTTTCTTTCTTTCTTTCTTTCTTTCTTCTTTCTTAAAAAGATTCTTCTCTCATACAATACATTCCAGAGGGAGAGTCTAAATTGGAAGTCTTTATCAAATCCTTAATCATCATCCAATCTCCTCAGAGCTCAGGGAATCCTACAGAAGAAGAAGTGGAAAGATTGTAAGAGCCAGAGGGGATGGAGGACACCAGAGAAGAAGACCCTCTGAGTCAACTCAGCCAGGTGCCTCAGCAGCAAGCACAGGCCTGCATGGGTCTACACCAGATCCTCTGTATATACATTATACCTATTAGCTTAGGGTTTTTATGGATCTCCTGACTGTGGGAATGAGGGGGTCTCTGACTCCTTGACTTGCTCTTGGGACCCTTCTCCTTTTGTCGGGTGGCTGTGTCCAACACTGATATGAAAGTTTTTGCTTCATCTTATTATATATTATTTTTCTATGTTTGGTTGTTATCTCTTAGAAACCTGCTTCTCTCTCTTTCTCTCTCTCTCTCTCTCTCTCTCTCTCTCTCTCTCTCTCTCTCTTTCTCTCTCTCTCTCTGACAATAGATCCTTCTTTCATACAGTACATCCCAATCATAGTTTCTCTCCCCAACTCCCTTCCTCCACTCCTTCCAGCTTCCCACCCACATCCTCTCTCTCCCAGACCCACTACCCCTCCATTTCCTCTTAAGAAAAGAGCAGGTCTCCAAGGGAAAACAACCAACCTGACCAAACAAGATACAATAGAACGAGGCAAAAAGTCCTATTATCGAGGCTGGACAAGGCAATCCAATAGGAGGAAAAGAGTCCCAAGAGCATGCAAAATAGTCAGATGTACACTCACTCCCACGGTCAGGAGTCCCGCAGAAATACCAAGCAGCACAACCATAGCTTACATGCAGAGGGGCTGGCGCAGACCCATGCAGGTACCATGCTTTCTACTTCAGTCTCTGTGAGCCCAAATGAGCCCTGTTTAGTTCATTCACTGGGCCATGTTCTCCTGGTGTTCTTGGACACACACCCCACACACACAATTTCTTTCTTTCTTTCTTTCTTTCTTTCTTTCTTTCTTTCTTTCTTTCTTTCTCTTTCCCCTCTTTGGGGTTCTCCAATCTCTAAGGAGAGGGACCTGATGGATATCTCCAATTTAGATTTTTAGATTCTTTCTTTGTATAATGTCTGACTGTGAGAGTAACCTCTCATATCTTCTGCTGGAAGAGGCCTCTCTGATGGTGGCTGGATAGTATCTATGAGTCTAGCAGAATATTATTAAGAATCAATTTATGGATATTTTTGGCTATTTATGCTTGGTTCTATCCTGGGTCTCTCTGCTATCCAGTCTCAGTCAAGGGCATGGGCTTACTCCCTCTTCTGATGTGGGCCTCAAGATACATTGGTTGTTTTTAGAGACAGGGTTTCCCTATGTAGTCCTGACTGTCCTGGAATTTACTCGACTGACCAGGCTGGCCTAAAATTCAGAGGTCTACCTGTCTAGGCCTCCCAAGTGCTGAGATTAAAGATATGTGCCCGGATAATTTTTTTTTTTTGAGTCTATGTCTCAATATATAGTCCTGACTGTCCTGGAACTCACCATACAAATCAGATTGGCCACTAACTCATAGCTATCTGCTAAGTCTGTTTCCTGATGTGCTGGAACTAAATTCACACCTGAAAATGCAGCCAGTATTTTCCGTTGTTATTGTGGTGGTGGTGGTTTAATACCTTTTCCTAACAGTTTCTTCATGAAGGGTTCTCTGTAGTAGATGAGTTAGAAGAGGATGGAGATACTTCCTTCCTTTTCCTCATCCAATAGTGTTCTGGGTCACGCCCACTTCCTCTTCCTCATCCAGTAGTGTTCTTGGTCACGCCCGCTTCCTTGCCTCCTTCCCGGACCACATCCATGTCTGTGCTTTCTTCTCTATGATGTTTTTCTGAAATGTTGACCTTTTCCTTGTGCTTGCTTTCCTATTTCAGAGATCTCTGTGACAATTTGATCTCTGGGAGGTCCTGGAACTCTCTGCTCTTTGAAATGTCTCTGGTGCAGAGATTATGAAAAACAATTATTTTTAAAAAATTTTAAAAATTTTGAGCAGCATGTATATTTTTCTAAGTTGAGAACTTGACTTTGTGTGTGTGTGTAATTGTGTGTAATTGTGTGTGTGTGTGTGTGTGTGTGTGTGAGAGAGAGAGAGAGAGAGAGAGAGAGAGAGAACCTAGGACACATAGATCAGACTCTTTCTCTTGTCATTGAAACTAAATGTTAAGAATGCTTTTTATTTTATTTTTTTAACTTTATTTCCAATTTCTTCAAACTTTTACTATTTAAGTCATTTTTGCTTTATTGATGTTCAGGCCATAATTAAACATTCCTTCCTTTCTAAAAGTGGATTTTATTTATTTATTTTTATTTTAGTTACGCATATGTGTGTTTTGTATGGGTAAGGTGACATATCATATGTTAGCATAAAGAGTATCACAGACAAGGCTCAGTGGTTAGGAGCACTGCTGCTTTCAGAGGACTGGAGGTCAGGTCTCAGCATCCATGTCAGCTGGCTGTATCTCCCTTAAGCACAATTCCAACGGATCCCATACCTTCTCTGGCTTCTATGTGCAGGTGACATACCTGCCACACCCTAGCACATACTCATGCTTGCATGCACACATGTACATACATACATACACACACACACACACACACACACACACACACACACACACCTAGACACTCACGCATGTGTGGGAAAAAGTATGTAAGCCCATATACATAACACAGAAATAAAATAAAATTTGTATTTTAGCAGAAAACACATCTTCGTAAAGACATTTGGAAGAACAAACCCAAGTATGGTGATGTTTCTGGTTATGTTAATGACTGAGTTTCCTTCCACCTTTCTCTTCACAGTTTAAGTGCTGTGGCCTGAAGAATGGAGCATCTGACTGGGGAACCAATTTTGCAGAGGCAAAAGAGTCGTGTCAATGTACGGGATCTGATTGTGGGACTTATCAGGGAAATAGTGTTTATCCAATGGTGAGAATAAGTTTCAATTTGTCATAACCAACAGTTCTGATATATTCTTTTCACAATGACAGTTTCTGTAAAAACTTAAAGTATAGCAAACACAAAGCGAACTGTAATATGAGAATATTCAGTTACTCAAATATAAAGCTAATCTTTTTTAACTATAAAAGAAGATATTTTCATTTTAAAATGAAAGTACCTTTTGTCTATAAGCTTTGCATCATTTAAATTTAACGTTCAAGGATCAAAGTTAGGTCAAGTACAAGCTAACATAAAAATTTATTTTAGAGTTCTGCAGTGGTGGCACACACCTGTAATCCCAGCACTTGGGAGGCAGAGGCAGGCAGATTTCTGAGTTCAAGGCCAGCCTGGTCTACAGAGTGAGTTCTAAGACAAGGCTTCACAGAGAAACCCTGTCTTGAAAAACAAACAAACAAACAAACAAAAAAACCCAAAAAGTTTATTTTATTCTGTCTTTGGTCACTACACTTACTGTCCTCCATTTTTGTTTTTTATCGTAATTAAAGTTCTGGAAAATTAATATTTTTACTTTAGTTTTCAGAACTTCAGTCTTTTTTTTTCCCCCCAAGAATCCATTTAAGTAGCAATAAAGGAATTGATATTTAGGACTTCAGCTTCCAAATGTTAAATGCACTTGCTAATTTATCTACTTATTGTTGCAATTGAGAAGTTGCTCGGAGTATCCGAAATCAACTTAAGTGGTGAGTTTCTACCTTCTGCACGCATCCAAAGTGTCCAAGTTATGGGCGCCAAATTTCTATTTTTGCGTGTGCTTTTTAATGAAAAATATGCGACTACTTACCATGTTTATTGGCTACCTCTTGAAAGCCACGCATTTCTCATTACAAGGCTTCTCACATTGTGGCCGGAGAAATGGCTCAGCAGCTGAGACTGCTTGTCCAGAGGACCCGACTTCAACTCCCAGAGCCCACATCATCTCCGCCATGGCCCTGACCAGCGTGACAGCTCAGGCATTTGCTGCTTTGGATTGGAAGTGAATGAAGTTCATTACATTAAGGGATGAAGTTTGGGACAGACCTTTCCAGCTTAGGAGATTTTTAAACAAATATTTATTTATTTATTTATTTATTTATTTATTTTTCCTATTTCTAGCAAGTAGTATGATTTTCTTCATACGCACGTGGGAGTTACAGGGAGGACATCGTTCATGACAACACAGATTACATTGTGCAGTGTTTTTCTCTATAGAAAAAGGTTATCCTTTTTTTGTTGTTGTTTTGTTTTTTTTGTTTGTTTGTTTTTTTGTTTTTTGGATTTGGTATTTTGGAGACAGGGTTTCTCTGTATAGCCCTGGCTGTCCTGGAACTCACTCTGTAGACCAGGCTGGCCTCGAACTCAGAAATTCGCCTGTCTCTGCCTCCCAAGTGCTGGGATTACAGGTGTGCGCCACCACCGCCCAGCCAAAGGTTATCCTTATATTTTTCAGTTATTGAAATGTTTATAATTTGTCTGAAATTTTGTAAAGTTAGATTTCCAGGCTGATTTGAATACATTTCAAAATAATGTATCAGAGAAATGACTCTCTAAACTTTCTTAAAGTAATATCATAAAAGCACACAGAGTGGACCCTTTAAAGATAAAAATAGAAGTCACATTTATGATTAGAGGACTTGATATTCCCTTGTGTATCAGAGGGATATCTGCACTATACACGCTGGAGTCTCAACACTAGACTTCCTTGCTGCAGGCCACAAACCCATATAATCCCTGATTATTTTGTTTAGGAAAACTATAGTTGGGAGGTACATTATTACAAATTGACTTATTAATTTCTTTTAAAAATTTTTGCCAAATCATTTTTACTATATTTTTTAATATTGAAAAAATTTTTAATTTGGATATATTCTGATCATATTCTTCCCTTCCCCCTAGTCCTTTCAGACCCTTCCCATTACTCTACCCTCCCAATTTCAAGTTCTTTTGCAACAAACAAACAAACACAAAAAATCCAGTACAACAGCAAAACCCCCAAGAAAAGAATGTAATCCCAACCCAATCCCCTACCAAACTGTAAGCAAATAAAAGCACACAGAAAACCTGTGGGGTCCATTATGCATTGGTCAGCTACATACATGACCAGCTTGAGTTTTGTGCTGGAGTGCTTGATCTACTCAACATCACTCTACTGAGTATTGGTCCCAGCACTCAGGAGCTGCATACCTAAAGAAAACAAGTTGGCTCAAATGCTCTTTAGCTCTTTGAGTAAGAGTAAAATCGAAGGCTAGGGGGAGAAGAAATAGTTCAGTTCCTCTTTTTTGACCTTGGTACCAATATGAGTCACCAACTTAGTAGGAAATCAAAATTTTACTAAAAGCAATGCTTTCTTTTCTTTTTAAAACAGACCTGTCTTTCTTCGATCAAGGAGCTGGTTGAAAAGAACATTATCATTGTCATCGGAGTTGCTTTTGGACTGGCAATAGTCGAGGTACAATATAATAGTGTGATCACCTCTGCATGCATTTGTGATAATTGCAACATTCTAACAAGCGCGTCCAGCATGGCCTGGGTGGGGACTGGGTTTCTGCCCCTGAGACAGGGCCAGCAGGCATGGGCCTCTAGGAGTGTCCGTGACTGCGGTGGGCAATAGACTTGTTTACACAATACTGCACGTTCCTCCTTTGAAGAATGTCCTCCCTGATAAGGACTCCAAGATAATCTGAGACATGCAAAGGTGTGGCTAATGTCACAGCAAAATAGGGAACCTTCAGGACTGCCCTTAAAGCTCTAGAAAAGAACTCTAAAAACATGGGTTCGAAGAATATATGATTTCTCAACTAGGCAAACTATAAGGGTGCGATATGAAGTGAGGGGCTTCAGGAATCTAAAGAGACAAAAGCAGCTGAGCTGTGAGCCAACTTGTCAGACAGAAACAAAGACAGACAGTCACCAATGCAGGCCGATTCCTGAGTTCAAGGTCAGCCTGGGACAGTGCTAATTTAGGTCCAGGTGTGGTAGAAATGGTAATTTCAGGACAGGGTCCCACCCAGCCAGTTTACTGCTTAACAGATAGGCAGACTGTTAAGAGATGATGTGTGTTTGCCTTCTCCTAAGAATTAAGGGGCTGGGGAGACTGGATGCTGATTCATAGGGTAGCCAAAGGGGAACCTGGAATAAATAACCGAATTGATATGCAAATAAGAAACCAGGCTTTTGGGCTGCAGGAGATGAGCTAGCTGTAAGTGATAGCAGTTCTCCAGAATTTTTCTCTATGGAGAGCTGCGCTCTCTGGAGATCTCTGGAGAGGGAAAACAGTGCTTCAAGAATTTTTTTTTCCAACAGGATTTCTGATTTTGATCAGAAAAATCAACGGAGAGCAAACACATTTCTTTTAGAATTGTCTTCTAACAGGATCTCTTAGTCAGAAATCCCAAGATTTACCTATAGAGTTGACAAGGCTCTTTTAGGATGTTTTCCTAGCAGCTTTCCAGAGAAGGCTGTCTGAAGATCGAATGAAGATCGAACACAGTTCTTTTAGAATTTTTTTTTCTGGCTTTCTGGTTTTGATCAGAGAACCCAAGAATTTTTTTTTTTTTTAATTTTTCTAACAGGATTTCTGACTTGGTTGGGAGATCCAAGAATTTTTTTTTCTTTTTAATAGCAGCTTTTCAGAAAACCCATGTGCCATCTAGAGAGCATTTAAATTTTTTGCTAACAGAGAAAGCAGAAAGCTATCTGTCTCAACCAGAGGTTTTTAAGAATAGCAAGGAAAAGCTATCTAGAGTAGAGCAGAACACACCACACCACACACACACACACACACACACACACACACACACACACAGCAGTCTGGAAAGCTATATCAGCCGAACCTAAGTTACCAGCTTGTACGCACGATTTGACTTCAAGTCATTTGTTTTTGCTGCTCCCAAAGACCCCTCTCTCAGAATCCAGGACTCAAACAAGGCTCATCCTTGACAGTAACATATGCTCACAATAAACCAAACAAAAGTGTTTTCAAAGGACCAGGTATTTACTGCCCAGGTCACAGCATCTCTTGGAATCATTCTTGAGTCTGGAATAGGTAAGATTATATTCCTGTAAACCAGGAAAGGCTGAGGCTGCAATTTCTAAAAGGTCTTCTTGTTTTGAGAAAAAAGAATATCTATACAATTCTTAGTGGTAGGTATCCCCTTTGCATCAAAATTAGCTCAAGGGTTAAACGTCCCTGAAGTGAGCTCAGCAGAAAGCAGGAATCCAAAGCAAAGGAACAACAGCCCCCACGACCGGTCATCTCTAGCCATGATCTTGAAACAGGAAATACAAGCTAAACTCAAAGGCTTGAAGAAATGCTTTTTCCTCTAATTCATTCTAGAGAAATCCGAGAATTTCTAAACATCTTAAGTCATTTCCTCGAATGTTCCCAGCCTTGTCACTGTAAGCAGACTTGGAGAGGTCTCCTGGAAAGCTCTGGGTGAGGCTGGTGTACCACTCCACCAATTCAGTTATTAATGCTGAAAAATATATTCTCCATCGGATTCTTATCTTGATGGACTCCTTGGCATTTCTTTTTATGACCCGAAGGAGGGCTTTTATAGGGCCTCCAGATATTTGCCAAGATGATGAAATAACACATTTTCAAAGGGGCGCTTATGGAATTATCTCCGATCTTGAGAAATGGAGGAATCAAATGAGTTGGTGGCGCTCCTGAGCTTACGTCAACCCAGGAGCAAGAATTCGAACGCCGAGTGGAATCTCTGCTAATCTCTACGGAGTGATGGTCGCTCCCTTCTCATGGAATGCTGAGCACTGGTCGCTTGGGGTGCTTTAGCGGATTCCTGTCACGTCACCACTTGGCAGGAATTTCTCTTGAGAGTAAAGCGATATAGTGTTCTAAGTGGTTCCTTGTGGCATTTCTCTGCCAAGTATCAGAAAAAAAAAATGGTACTACTAGCATCAAAAAAAAAATTACTTTCTCATAGCCAATATTAAAAAGGCGGTGTTGGTAAAGCATGGATTTCTTTGAATCTGATTGAGAGTCAAAGTCAAAGCTACTCTGCATCAGGTCTGTCTCTCTAGATTCCAACATTTGTCCCGTGTCCTTTATTCCTTTGCTTTGTGATAATTTAGAAATTAGGCACAATGGCTACAAAGGTGAGGAATATACTCATTGTCATGTAAACATATGGCATGCACACATACACGTGTGCTTTGACAGAGCTGGACTTAAATTATGCCCGAGAATACAGCTTGTTGGTGGGCACAAGGTTAATAAGCTCAGAGACCCAGGCTTAATCACCAAGAACTAAGACTGGGAGAGCAGGCCTTAAAGGAGGTCAAGTATTAAATTTCAGGCTCGAGTCAAATTTAGAGAGATGACTATGACAGAATACAGCTCACGTACGCTTCTAAGAGGTTTGTTGGAGGCCAGCCAAAAGTAACAAGGACAAGATTGATTGGAAGGATTGGTGGCTTGCAGATCATAGCCAAAGTGATTGCCGGGATCTTAACAGGGCGAGTGGGGAACACGGTTTCAAGAGGAGCAGCACATATCAATATTTTATGAATTTGATATACTCTTTGTATTTGTTACATACTTAGGGGCATTTTAATTCTCCTCTATGCCTTTCCAGTGAAATAGCTGAATAAAAATGCTATATGCAGTGGTTTACAATATGGAGTTCGTGTGCTGCTGTTGTAACTTCTAGCTTTGAGTGAGAGGGTTACATCATGATGCCTGGACTATCTGTAGCTGTGCAGAAGAGCTGACTGGAAGAACCGTTAGATAATTTCCTTGTTTGGTTTCCAATTTAAAGTCTGTCTTCCCTCTAGAGTTTGATGTAAAAGAAAAAATATTTAGCGCCCGATTCCAAAGAGACCTTTGCAAATGGTCCTCTGGTATCCAACCCGTAGAAACTAAGACTTTAGTCTTAGAATCATCAGGCAAGCCTCTTAGCACTTAAGTTCCCTTCTTCCAATTTCAAGGAAACACAAAGATGCATGGAGAGAAAATATCAGCTCATAAACATTTTTCAGGAAATAGATTCAATTTCCCACAGACCCAGTGCAGAAAATCTATGCAGAATCTTCTCAGAAAAAAAAAAAATCATGTTTCATATGTATGCCTTAGAAGGGAGCTTCGTTAAGACTGTACCTGAGGGGTTCCTCTCAGACTGCATACTAGAAAAAACTCAGATTAGATGCTCCTACTTGATTCTGAAAAAAATAAATCATCTATGGATGTTTGGAATACTTATTATTCTTATGAAGAAGCAGTGAGCATTTTTCCGGTTTTACATTCACTAAATAAAAAATTATCAGACGATGTGGACTGTACATCACTTAAAAGGAGGGAGGGCTACCTCACAGGAGCAAAGCCATTCAGAGAAACTGTCATTTTACCACTTTTGGAAAAAACAGCTTCAGCATGTGGGAGTCTGTGCATAAACACACACTTAGCAGCTAGTCTGTTGTAAGTCTTAGTAAACACATCATAAAACGGTTCACTTCTCTTCTGCTTTTCTGAACATAAATGTTCTTACCTGATATAAAGAAACATGGTGTGCTATTAGTGATAAAAGGCTGATATGAACAAGCCCGTTGAGAGTGCTTCGTTCAGCCCTTCAGTCTAAGGCCTGCCCCATCTCAAGGAGTGGTAGGCATCCATCTCAAGGCAGTAAGGACTAGATGCCAGAGCTCGGTGGTATTTCGGTCATTTTATTTCTTGTTTCCCAGCAACAAGGTTTGGGATAAAGGCAAACAGATTAAATTACTTTTGAGGCCTGCATCTCAGAACATCCTGGATCACAGAGGCTGCCCTAGAGAGGGGCTATCTGTTCCTTTTTTTTTCTTTCTTTCAAGGCAGGAAAAAGTTGACAGCAGTCATTTGAATTGGTAGTGAGGAAGTAGGCACAGTAAGAGCTTTCAAGCTGGACAGATGGCTCAGCAGGTAAGAGCACTGACTGCTCTTTCAGAGGTCATGAGTTCAAATCCCAGCACCCACATGGTGGCTCACAACCATCCGTAGAGAACTGTACTTACATATAATAATAAATAAATCTTTGCCGGGCAGTGGTGGCGCACACCTGTAATCCCAGCACTTGGGAGGCAGAGGCAGGCGGATTTGTGAGTTCAAGACCAGCCTGGTCTACAGAGTGAGTTCCAGGACAGCCAGGGCTACACGGAGAAACCCTGTCTTGAAAAACCAAGAAAAAAAAAAAAGCTTTCAAGATGACAGGACAAATGTCATCTTTTTCCCCCTCTTCCCCCACCTCCTCTTAAAGGAGACAGGAAAGGGCTACAATCTTCATCTAACTACATACAGGTTGTTTCTATCATTTCTACATCAGAACCAAAGCATCTTTTTTTTTTTTCACGTGTAAGCATTGCCTAAAACTTCAGTGGAAGAAATTTTAGACTCCTTGATTTCTGTGCAGATGATCCAAAACCAGATGACCGTAGTCTCTCAATGGAATCAATAAGTATGTTTAGTTCTTGCAGGCTGTCGGGACCCAGAGTTCAGAGGGGAATGCTGACAGAAAGATATGTGCATAACACAAGAGGAGACCATCTCGGAGTAGTAGCTGATACTGCACAATTAAGTAGGGCCATTGGAGATTGGCTGGCAACCTGACGCGCACACACACACACACACACACACACACACACACACACACACAGAGAGAGAGAGAGAGAGAGAGAGAGAGAGAGAGAGAGAGACAGACAGACAGACAGACAGACAGACAGACAGACAGGGAGAGAGGTGAGAGAGACATCTCAGTTTTGGATAATAATTTCCCATTCTGTAGACAGTTTTCATTTTCCATGTTATACTTTAACATCCCCATTAATCCTGTGCTTTATTTCTAGATTCTTGGCTTGGTGTTTTCCATGACGCTATACTGCCAGATCGGAAGCAAGTGAAACTGCGCACACGCCTGCTCATCGTAAACACCATTTGAGTCTTTGCATTTGGCTTTGTAACTTTAAATACTCGAGTACTGTAAATATCAGGACGAAATGTCTCCTTAAAATGTCTTAGGCAGACTACAGGCATCTTCACACGTATTCAGCCTGTTTAACTGTGAAGGACGTTATGAAAATGGTTGTGTATTTTTTTTTCTCACAATAAAAAGTGTGTTGATGATTTCTGGTGTCCGGCCATTGTGTCTAAAAGCTCTGTGCCTCGAGTGATGCTCACCTGGCGATTCCCAGTGGAACTTCCTTGTCTCTAAGTGACAAGGTCACAGACTCCAGGACAGTGACTCTGGTTTTTTTTTTTTTTTTTCAAAAACATTGCTCTGTTTCATCAAGTATGTCAGTGACTGATGATGAGATTGTCTAAAGTTGAAATACTTAAGGATGGCCAAGCTGTGTAAATTATCACCACACTGTAAGAAATCTTCTTTACCTTTATGGTGTCTGTGTTTTGCTTCAGATGTACTCTAAGCACAAAAATAAATAAATAAATAAATAAATAAATAAATAAATAAATAAAAAAAAAGAAAAAAGAAAAAAAGAAAAAGGAAAAAGGAAAAAAAAGGAAAAAAATGGCCTATATCCTAGGCTTAGACCCCCTGGTACCTCTCTGGGTCTTCCTGTGGGACACACAGTTAAAACTACATTTACCTTCTAGTTTGTGGAAGTATGTTTTTAATTTTGCACTCTACTGAAATATAATGTGCAGCAAAATGAATAACCTGTGAGTGTGGAGCGCATGTGCCTGTGTAAGCCCTGTCCAAGGAAGATGGTCTTAGAACACCATTGCTCACCACCTCCCCTCCCAATTCTGTTAGTCAGAGCAGTATCCACATTTGTATCTCTTTGCAAATCTACTGATTGAGGTCTGTTGGAGCCTGTAGTCCACAGTGCTGGGATTCTGGGATGCTGGGATGTTGGGATGTTGGGGTGCTGGGATGCTGGGGTACTGGGGTGCTGGGGTACTGGGGTGCTGGGGTGCTGGGATGCTGGTGTGCTGGGATAATGGGGTGCTGGGATGCTGGGGTACTGGGGTGCTGGGAGTATTTGCACTGTGGACATTGCAAGCCATGTTAGTGTTTACACTTTGCACGGTTAGAGAAACAAGTATCAATACACTGGTCCACTTAGTATTTTTAAAATAGTAACAATTGATCTGACTCCTGTGACCATAGTTAATTTTTTTTTCTGTTCTTAAACTTCCTCTAAATAGAATAAAAGGCTATGCACTCTGGCTTTCTTTCTCAGTTCTTTGTCCATGGGATCGATATTGTGGCGTGTATGTAGCTTATTCTCATGGCCATGTGATATTCCATTGGTATTGATGTACCGCAGTGCACTGACCCAGTCTTCTGCCAATGGGCATTTATTTGGTTGTTGTACTATTACAGTAAAGCTGATATAAATGTGTGTGTGTGTGTGCACACACACACACACACACACACACACGCGCGCGCGCGCGCGCGCATGCACATGTACATCCAGGTGTGGAACTGGTTTGTATGCATGCATTAAGGGTTACTAGGTTTTGTCAAGACATTTTCTAAAGTAGTTGTGACTATTTATTCTCATATTAGAAAAGTATAATAGACTCACTTCTCTCCTCTGAGCATGGGGAGAAACACGGAAGACAGTCATGGTTAAGTTGCTCAAAGTGTCAGGCAATGAGTAGTAAATTTGGGGCATCCCAGCCTTGCTAGGTTGGACTCTAGCAATTCATGCTCCTCCATTAATAATAACAGTAATAGCTTTTCTATGGAAATGTGCCACTTGCCAAGAACTCTGTAATGGACTCTGCATTTATTGTCTCACTTCTTCCCAAACATCCCTATGAAATAGACACCATGATTATGCCCATTCCTCAGGTGAGACCATGAAGGCTTAGAGAAGTTAGGCAACTTGCCCGTGACTCAAATAGTAGTTGCCAGAAATGAGACTCAGACCTTGACTGATGCCTCCCAAAGTCCAAAATTCATCAAGATGGCTTCCTGATAAGATACCAGCCTATTGATTTGCCATCTTTTTATAATTAATTACTGTTTTGTTTGTGCCTGTTGTATACTGAACCTTTGAGGACATTGCTTCTTATTTGTGCCTATATCCTTACCTCACAGTGGTTAGCACAGAACTGGCACACAGTAAGTCACAGCTAAGAGTTCTAGACTTACTGAGTGTTTCCTCAATCTCTAAACACATTCTCCTTTTAAAGAAAGATTTATTTATTTTATGTATGTGAGTACATCATTATCAGACCCCATAACAGATGGTTGTGAGCCACCATGTGGTTGCTGGGAATTGAACTCAGGACCTTTGGAAGAACAGTCAACGCTCTTAACTGCTGAGCCATCTCTCCAGCCCCCTCTAAACATATTCTAAACAAACTCTTTACACAGATCAACTCTCTACCCTGTTCCCTATCACTAGACCAGTTTTCAATCACAGAAAGCATGGTCTAGAGAGACTAATTTAGGGCCACACAGCAAGTAAGTAAGGGAGTTCTGACTGGTTCCGAATGACTCAGTACCTTTATTTTTTATATCACAGTATCTAAAGTAGTGGTGATCATTTATTCTCATACACGATAAACATGGTCGACTCATTCCCTTCTTCTGAGCATGAGAGAAAATGATAATCACTTAAAAAAAACAAACAAAAAACCCTACAACAAAGAAACAACTTATAGTGTTTTTGAAGAAAACAGTTAAGAAAATAAGAAAATGAGTATTAAGTTTCTTTTGAAAAATTTGGGGCACATGATACTATATTGTCTTGGTGTTGTAAAGACTTTTGTTAGTTGGGTTTGGTAGGAAACCAGAAGCCCTCCAGCCCCTTCCAGTAATAAAGGCATAGTACAAGGAATGGATGAGTACACCGGGTACAGCGTGCTGCAAAATTCCTCAGAGTTCTGGAAGCTGAAAAATATAAGACCAAGGTGCTGGTAGGTCCAGTTCTTGGTGAGGACTCTTTTGCATTGCAAACAATTCCTTCTTGCTGTGTTCTCACATGAGGAAGGGAGATTAAAAAAAAAAAAAAGTGGCGAGCCTGTGGTCTGGTATGTTTTTCCTAGAGGACAATGATGCTGTCAGATGAAAGTTCTACCCCATGACCATATTAAAAATAAGTTACTTCCTATTCAAATACTTCCACAATGGGAACTGGAGTCTTCAAACACTGAATGTATCAAGTCTCTGCCAGATTAGGCACATCCAGAGATTTTGATGTGCTAGGGTGGGGGGATACCCAGCCCCCACCCCCTTTTCAGAGGAGAAGAGGAGTGGGGACCTGGAGGGAGGCAGTGCTTGGGATGTAAATCAATTGTTAATTAATTAATAATTAATTAAAAACAGGGTATGTAGGGAGGGCATAACTCATTCTGTGGAAATTAGTTGCATAGATGGTGGGAAAACTCTCCAGTTCCATGGAAATGAGAGGTGAACCAGAGATTAGCAACAGGAAGGACACTGCTATCAAACGTGGGACAAAGAATGGAGACGGCGCTGAGATGCAGGTTGTGTGGTAGAAGACGGGAATCGGGAGAGGGACGGCAGGCAGAGGAATATTTGACGAGCCAGCGGATTAAGAACCATGGACGTCACATGGCGGCTCGATAGCACTTCTGTTCCATCAGCTCCATCCTTTTCCATCCCTCCACCGGCTGAATTCACTCATGAGCAAGGCTTGAAGAGAGTCCGGGAGTTCAGCACCCACTCATGAAAAGCATCTCTGGGCAGGGCGGAGGGGGCGCACGCCTTTAATCCCAGCACTTGGGAAGCAGAGGCAGGCACATTCTGAGTTCGAGGTCAGCCTGATCTACAGAGTGAGTTCCGGGACAGCCAGGGCTGCACAGAGAAACCCTGTCTCGAAAAAACCAAAAATTCAAAACCAAACCAAACCAAACAAAAACATAGCCAGGAATGGGAAACCCAACTGAAGGTGGAAACGGAAAAGGTCCTCAGCGCAACGGCAGACTTTGAGAAAAGGACACGAGGCTCACCTTTCTGAGAAAAGGGCATAAACGTGGTGGAAATAACAAGGAAGAAACGTTAGAATCTGTATGAGAAGCTGTGCCGCTTCTCACCTTTTTCTTCTCCCTCTCGGCTAAAGTGCCTGGTATTTCAAGGACGGAGAGTTCTTGAGAGCAGTTGTTCTTAATTGGGGCCATTTCCCCCTGAGGGGATATTTGTCAAAGTCTGGAGGTGGTTTTTGGTTGTCAGCATCACGAGTGGAGGAGGGTGTTACTGGCATCTGGTGGGCAGAGGCTGGAAAGACTACCACGCAAGCTTGTCACCTGACCGCCAAAGCTACCAAGTCCCAAATGTCGGTGGTGCTGTGCAGGGTGGAGAGGAGGTGACAGAGAGCCATCTGTGAACAGCAGCAGCAGGGACAGTCCTTACCTGGAGTCAATCTGAGGCGGCCATCAAGGCAAACTAGAGTCTGACAACCTCGTGACCTCCACAATCCATTTGAGTTTTCTCTTCTTCAAGCGACAAATTTTATCAGGAAGATATTAACATTTCCAGACATTCCTCAGTGTGTATCAGCAGCTGAAATGTGTCCAGATTTCTGCTTTGAATGTTTTAAAATGTTTATTTTCTTAGGATAATTTGCTTGCTTTTAAAATTTGCTTTGGTTCTGAATGTGATTATAAAGGAAGCAGCTTTTCCTTTCCTGGATGATGTTGAATTCTGATTTAAAAATAAAACCGTCTTTTACTTCATGGCTCCAAGATCAAACCAGAATAATTTAAAATATATGAAATTTCATTAATTACTGAAGAATCACAGTAAGAACAAAATGTCACACTGTTCATTCAACTAAAACGGAAATGTTTCTCCAGTTCAGAGATGTATAGGCATTTTCTTTTTTTAATTATGTTTAAGATTTATACACGGTGCTGGTTTGGATACATGGAATTCAAATTAACACTTAGACAAGTTTCTCGAATCTGCTCACTTCTCTGCATTTCTCTTTATTACTGTCCTATTTTCTTTCCATGATCTCCCCTGAGGTAAAATCATTGTAACAATCCCCTCTTAAAATACTTTATTATTCACTTATGTGTGTGCATGTCTATATGTGTGTTTATTATTCACTTATGTGTGTGTATGTCTATATGTGTGTTTATTATTCACTTATGTGTGTGTGTGTGTGTGTGTGTGCGTGTGTGTGTGTGTGTGTGTGTGTGTGTGTGTGTGTGTATCTATGTGTGTGTGTCCATTCGGGTATGGGTCAGCACCTATGGAGGACAAACACTGGCCCTGGGTTCCCTGGAGCTGGACTTCTTATGGGCAGTTGTGACCTGCCTATTATGAGTGCTGGGAACTGAGCTCTGGTCTTCTGCAAGAGCAGCGAGCACTCGTAACTACTGGGCCATCTCTCCAGCTTGTGTGTAATAATCTTTCCGTGGGGTTTTCCGTACTTATCTTACTCCCTTCTAACCCAGTGCCTCTGGTGGCACTGAGTGACCTGACTAGAATTCAGATGCTACCCTGTCATTATGTGCTCAAGTTCTACGATATGTTGATGGTCTTCTACAGCTTACAGAGCTCTTCATGCGGACCAAGTCTATGTCCCCTGTTCTTCTCTAGGCTCTTCTCCATGTATTCCTCCCCAGTTCTCATCTCTGCCTGTCTTCCTTCACATCATTCGGTGTGGCTCCTTTAAGGTCTAGCTGGAGTCTTACCTTCTATATGGTGCATTTCTGGGTCCAAAAAGGACTAAGTTAAGTTTTCCATTTAAATACCCAAGTCCTGATATGTCTCAGCTGCTTTTTTGTCTGTATTTCATTATTTGATTTTGATGACTTCCTGAGATGTTGAATTAAATTTACATGACATATTCTAGCATGGTAACTAGAATACATTAACAGTTCAGTCAGTAAATTCAGTTATTATTGTCACCTGGTCCATCTGAAAGAAGATACCCATGCTTACCTTAAAGATAGATTGGAGTGTTTACTTACAATATTATGTATATGTATTTATATATATACATAATTATAAGGTAATTAATACATATAATATAAATAACTAATTTATATTATGTATATACAAGTAATAACTAACATATATTATATATATAAATATATATAATGTTCTTTCAAAGAATTCTAGATCATTTCAGCCTCACAAAAATTCTCTTACTAAAGCCATTCTTAGTGTTGAGTGGAGAAAATTGAAATGCAGGGAAATTAAGCAAGTCATTCAAATTTCCTGGAATCAAGATGCAAACTAAGGTATCCTGGTTCTGTGGTACATTATTAAGCCTCAATTCATATCCTGGAAAAAAAAAACAGCTGAGCTGATTAAAATTTGAGTTTAAGAATCTTTCTGGAGAAGCCAAATTGCCAGGGATATTATGCAAACATCTGGATATGTTGACAGAGAGCCATAATCCGGTGGAGTGCCGTCCCCTCTCTTCAACCTTCTACTGCCTGTGTCCCTTCGTGACATTTACTATACACACTTGTTTCTGAGGCCGTGTCTTTTTCCTGAGGAGACCACTTGGCAAAAAGAAATGCATTCATTCTTACCCAACAATTCTTATAACTGTTCTACCCAATTATAGCTTGGCAAGTAGGAGATGTTTTCCCAAACAATATCTTTTGAATAAATGAGAAGAAAAAAATTTTACATTTTAAAAGACCCTTGAAATGACCCCGCCCACGAGTGACAGTTAATAAGGCATGTCACTTACAACCAATTCATTTGCCTCCAAAAGGAAGATGAGAATGTGGTGTTCCTCCCATGAGAGGAACTGGCTTAGTTACCTCTTCCATCTCCTTCTTGTGTTACAAGGGACGGCGATCACGAACTACAGAATCTGGAAGCAGATTCCTCAAGGTTCCCGTCCTCCAGCAGCTGAGGGGTGCTGGATACGCTCACCTTCCTGTGACTCACCCAAGAACTGAGAGTGAAGAGAGGCCTCTATAGAGCTGTAATATTAACCAAGATAGCATACACAGATTGTTCAGCACGTACAGTATGATTAGCTCTTAAAAAGTGTCAGTATCTATAATATCATGATTATACAAGTTATCACAATTACATTATTTTGAAAAACATGTTCATCAAATTCTGTTTTTGACCGCAAAGCTCCTGTAGACTTCAAAGCAAGCGAAGGGCCATCAACAGTTTCGTCTTCAAAGCCAAGTAACTTGAAATGGATTTTAACAATAACACCTCTAGAAAAGGATAAATCCCTTGCTCTGAATCTCATCCCAACACTGCCCTCCAGATAGTGTACTAAGTAGTGGAAATTAACAGAGCAGAGACAGGGGTCCAGGAACTGAAACTCAGCGAGGGAAAGACGGTAAATGAAAGGGATAGGATCTGGCCGACATCCCGATGTTTAACAGCATGTGCCGGGATGAGCAGAGAGAGGGCACGGTCCACTCTGCTGGCAAGCTAAAACCTAAATAAGTCACGTCTGCTTAATACAGTCTGAGCATCAGTTGCAGCAAAGCCAAGAGCAATAACTAGCTGAGTGGAACCCAGCACCACACCTGGCTCGCAGGACCTCCAAGAGTAATTTGTGACACTATTTCAAGTGATTCCAATAGAACATGCAGTTCTCTGAAGAAATTGTGATTTTTGGAACACAGGTTAGTGTTCTTGGCAAAAGCAAGGATGAGAACAATTTGGAATGCTGTAAGCGACGGGGAAAGTATTAATTAGTTCATAAACAAAAGGCATAATCATCGACAACCAAACTTTTTTAGTTGAAAAAGAAAACACTTTTGTACAGAACTGGGAAAATAACACACAGTAAAGCCAAACAAATACTCTGAAATAAAATAAGTGTCAAATGTGTATAATGAAGGATAATGAGCTTTAGCATGGGACCAGTGCTTGCTGAATTAAAGATGAGGTTCTCATGGGCCTAAAAGCTGGCATTGCAGTCCATAAATTGGGCCTGGGCTGGCTCTGTGTGGTGCTAGCTAAGCCTCCAATACTCCCCTGTTTCTTTTATTAAATCTTAGGCAATTATCCCTCAGTGGCTCAAAAAAAAAAATCTTCACATCGGGAAGTTCTCTCAAAAGATCCAAAGATCTTACAAATCCTTTGATAGAAGAATTTCTGAGAGAAAAGCCAACTTTCTTTTTTTGGGATACATCCAGCCATAAAAATAAATCTAAAATTATCTTGGAAACACTGAATGTTGGAAAGATAGAAAGTAGAACTTTTATTTTCTTTACCACCTAGCTTACTCGCACAGTAAGGATCTTACGGTCAAATGGTCCTGATGCGTGTGGTTAAAGAGCGATGGATGTTATATCCAGTCGGTGGGAAGACCAGCAAGCAAATAAAGACATGCATGGTTTTGAGACTCCCAAGATCAGCAAAGGAAAACGGCTATTCAAATTTCTCTTTCCTCAGGTTCACAGATTACATCTAAATGTTGGATTACTTGCTCTTGTGGGGTAAAGTATCGGTAAGATCATTAAAATTCTGTATGCAGTGTATTTATTCATCCTATGAGAATGAAAGGTAGGGACAAGACGGGACATATCTATAGTAGATATCAGCTCAATCCTAGGTACTCTACAGGAAATGCCTCAATGGGTCGGTCCCTGAAGATTCTGAAGTAACTAACAGTGATAGTCAGGACAAGCAGCTGTGGTGTCTGTTTACCGTTTCACAGCAGACGTGGGATTGGGGTTCTCCCAGCACCCCTCAGTTTCTACCTATTACAGGGTATGGCCTGTATCCCCTGCCCTTTACCCTGAACTCTCCAGCCTAGGGGGTGGGGCCTGCCTTTCCTCTAGATGCTCATCCCTATGTAAACCAGACATTTTGGCTGGTTACCTGTATCTTTTGACTGCTTTTGTAACCTTTGGCCTCCTGAGTGCTGTACTTGGTTCCTTCTCTCTTTCTCTCCCTCCCCGCCCCCAACCTTCCCCCCACCCCCCGTATGGTTCAGGGTCCTGTCCACTCTGAACTCACCCAGATGTGTCTACCTCTGGCTCTACTCTCCCACCTATCTATAGAAGACGTCTCTCCTTCACCCTACGTAGGAGCGGGCGTGTCCTTTCCTTCCTATCTCTTTCTATCATCCAACAGTGTGCAGCAGAGTCTGAGGACTACTCATTTCAGGAACCGTGTAGAAACTGGAAATGGTTTTCTGCTCTCCGGTCAGTTGCCTCTCTCTGCTGCTGCATTCTATACATTCTCTCAGGGTCCTGTATGTGAAGGACCTATATTCTGCCTACAAGAACACAACTTGGAACACACCCACCAATTCTTGCATATTCTCTTACCCTTGAACCTGTCTAAGAACCCCACAGACTCCAGGGCTTCCTCCTTGCCCTGACTTCAGAGCAGAATCTGGGCAGCTGGGTGATCACGGATTGAGTGATTCTTGGCGACACAGACTCTAACAACATAAAGCCAGGGCTTTTCCAGCTTCATATGGTAGTCTTGCCCTGATTTACCTCGCAGTGTTCTGGCTGATGCAGAATGATCATCTTCTGCTGTCTTCAACTTTGAATCTTCGCCTCCGATGGGCCTGTGTAAGAAAGCCTACAGTGGCAGCCTACAGTGTAAAGTCGTCAATGATTCTCTTAGGATGGCAAAGTGGTACTCATCATTCCTGGGGCTTGAGTTCCAGCCCTTCACCATCCATTCCCCGTACCCCGGTCCTTCCTCCTTCATACCCCGTTTGAAGCCTGCACAGTACAAAGACAATTTGTATGAAGCCACCTGCTGTGGCTTGGGTAACTGCTCCCCCAATGGCCCATATGTTAAAGACCTAGTATCCAGCTCAAGGGACCTTTAAGAAGTGAGGCCTCATGGGAGACCTTCTGATCATCAGGGATACATAGTCAAAGGGGTCTGTAAGATGCCTATGTCTTTCTCTTTCTCTCTCTCTCTCTCTCTCTCTCTCTCTCTCTCTCTCTCTCTCCCTCTCTCTCGTTCTCTACCATGAAGTAATCAGGCTCAATTTTCTCAATATTTGTCAAATTATTTTTCAATATTCAAAAGAGTCATCACACAATCCTAACTTGATCTACCTTGCCACAGGCCCTAAAGCCAGGCCACGGACGCTACCTCCCAAACTGTAAGCAAGAGTAAGTCTTCCACTTTTGTGGGTTGATTATTTTAAGTATTGATACAGTACCAGAAGGCTAACTTACCCCTATCACTGTAGGTGATCCCAAAACCATCTCTTGTCTGTGGCTACAAACAGCATTCAGTTTGTCAAAGTCAAATGTAGGGTTTTGGAAAATGGGTAGAAATCCTCTTGACACAATATAAAATTTTAGCAACTGACAAAGGAGCCAAGCCTATACACCAAAGGCCTCGTGACATGAATATAATCTGAGACCTGTACCTTTGGCTGACAATTTCTGTTTATTTCTCAGTATTCAATACATATCTACCAGATCTTGCCATGAGGCAAATATTCCAAGACACACGATGGATGACCTCCATCTGGGAAAAGGAAGAGCTAACCCCAGCAAGCACGGGTAAATACATCGGCTCTGACCATTGTGTGGGTATTACCATCCGTGGGGTTGGGATGGTAGTGGGTAGGGCACTGTTAAAGGAGGCTCAACTGAGAGCCTTAGAGAGCTAAAATAAAAGTCCCTGAGCTAAGGAGCTCCTGGTTAAGGAAGAAAACACTGCTTCAATAGTGCTTATCAGAAGAAATACCTATAAATAACTAGAGCTTTAATTTCTAAAGGAAGTATGATATATATTAAGGAAATAAAGACTTTAAAACATGGCTTTTGAGACAGGATCTCCTGTTCTCCTAGGACTTGCCAAGAAAGCTACAGTGGCTAAAACCACTTTAAGCTGCACAGAAAGAAAAGCTTGTTATATGGAAATTAGGTGCGGTTAAATCAACGCATTGAAGGAATATTCAACTATTCTTTTAAAAAAGGGTTTACTTTTCCAGTGGAAGAAATTGCTTAAAGGAATGCTTCCATTTTTGTTTGTTTTGTTGTTTTCAAGACAAGGTTCCCCTGTGTAGCCCTGGCTATCCTCATTCTCTAGAACAGGCTAGCCTCAAATACCCATCTACTTCTACCTGGCTCACACTGGGATTAAAGACATGTGCCGCCGCCACCACCACCCAGCAGAAATCATTTCTGAAAGAATGGAAAGGAAAAACACCAAGATGAGGGAATACATTAAAAAAATTACTAAGGAAAAAAAATCAAGAAATTAACATTTTAAATATATACAATTTTAATTTTTTTATTTTGCGTGTATGAGTGTCTATGTGGGTATGTGCATGGGAATGCGGGTGCTTGTGGAGGGCAGAGGCATCGGATCCCACTAGAGCTGGCGTTAGAGAGAGCTGTGCCACCCGACATGGGAGCCGTATTTCAGAATCAGGTCCTTTGAAAGGAAAGCACCTGCTGCTAACTGCTGAGCCGTAGCTACAGTCCCAAGTTGATTTTGTTTTTGGAAAAAAATAACAAAATTATAAGCTATATAAAAATTATAAGTTTATAATTATAAACAAAATTATAAACAATCAGGACAAAAGAGAGAAGAAACATTTGTAATGTCCTCATATAAGGAACGAGAGGAGGGGCATCAAAGAACAAATAAGAAAATATTATTGAACCTTGCAGGGAAACGGTTGATAACCCAGAGTAAGAGAGCAAATTCCTTTTAAATCATAGCTTCTCGTATTTATGAAAAGAGGAAATGGAACTGCAACTATGGAAATTAATAAAAATTAATTAGTTTAATGCATATAATATCAATAAAAATGGCTTTATATGCCAACAGCACGTAAGGGGGAAATGGGTAAAACATTTCATAGCGAGATCAAAATGATCACAGATCTGCAATTAAATTAATGAAACATGTGAACGACTTCAATGAAATTATGATACATTATGGATGAATTATGAGAAGTAGAGAGAGGCAGAGAGAGTTGCTATACCCATGGATATATCCCTTGCTTTTATACTAAAAAAAAAATTGTCATGTTCATTCATTTTAAATTGTTTTGTAGATTCATAGGGAACCCTGAACACCCTGGCATATTTTGTAATGAAAACCAGTGAACTAATTCTAAAATTCTGTTGCAATTCCCATGTCTAGAAGAGCCAATGCTTTACCGTAAAAGAAGCTGTAACACAGTGCAGAAATAGCATAATTAAGACAGAGTGTACCGGGATGGAAATAGAGAAGCCGCCCCAGGAAGGAATAGAGACCAGAAGCATACCCATTTATAGGAGGTCACCTTGTTCACAGGGCAATTCCAACCGCAGCTCAGCGAACAGATGGTGTCGGGAGGTGGAAACTACACTGTAAAGTGCACAGGGAATTCAATATAAACCTCTGTGCACAGAGTAAAATGTTACTAGGCATTAAAAGAGGAAACAGAGAACCTAGGGTGTAGCAAGTGCAGAAAGCTGCTGGCTGCGGGATCAAAGAGAAAAGCAGAGAAAGTGAGAAAAAAGGCTTCGGGGCTAAGGTTTGAGTTGGGGCTGCAGTTATGGTCTTGGAAGAGGAGGAGGCCTGCGGTACAGAGTCCTAGATCTCTAGGGACAAAACTGCTCAAGTACCACTCACAGAGATCCATCCAGAAGGCCCTGGAAGGGCAGGGGCAGGGGACAAAGGGGGAGTGTTGGGGGTGGGGTATTGGGGTGGGAGAGTCAGGAGCAGGGGTGGGACCGGCCAGGGTCAGGGTCAGGGATGAGGTCAGAGTTGGGGGCAGGGGCAGGGACAGAGTCGGAGTGGGGGAGGGGCGGAGTCAGGGGCAGGGGCGGAGTCAGGAGCAAGGGTGAGTCCTGCCAGGGGAGGGTCAGGGATGGGGTTAGAGTTGGGGACTGGGGGGGGGGGCAGGGGCAGGGGCAGGGTCAAGGGTGGAGGCAGGCATCAAATAAGTAATCAGAGGGAGAAGCAAGGCCTTTGACTCCATCACTTAAATCTCTTTCTAGCCGCCCTTATTTGTGGAATCTAAGAGTAAGTCAGTCAAGACAGTAGAGAAAAATAGAAAGTCCCCAACATAGCAGCAGAAAACTGGAGGGTTAGGGGCCGGGGTGGGGTGGTCTGAGCTGAAATATCAATAACTTAGTATGGGCATATGTAATCTTTCCAATAAATGGCAGAACATGTTTCAAATTCTTAAAGTGTAAACTTTAACCACTACTTCAAATCACATATAAACATTAATTCAAGATGGACCATAGATGCAAGAGATTCAACTTGTAAAACACAATAGGATATCTTTATCACTTTGGACTAAAGATTTTCTTATATAGATAGATAAAAGTGCGAAAAGACAAGTGATAGACCAGGAAAAAATATTTTTAAAACATATAAGTGATGGAAGGAAAATAACTGAATAATAAACACGACAAAATGAGAGACTTTTAAACCGTCGCTGATCTACAGGCAGTTTATGACATGGATACTGTCAGTCTTTGGTTCAATTAGAACGCAAGTCATAGGACTTATAGATAAAGTTTGGAATCGATAAAGAAGACCTTCAAATCATTAAGAAGAGTGGAACATAATTTAAAAATGGGAAAATCTTAAAAATACAGTCGACAAGAAAATTATCAAAAAGCATAAAGATGTCATTATTATTATTATTATTATTATTATTATTATTATTTTGGTTTTTTGAGACAGGGTTTCTTTGTGTAGCCCTGGCTGTCCTGGAACTCACTCTGTAGACCAGGCTGGCCTCAAACTCAGAAATCCGCCTGCCTCTGCCTCCCAAGTGCTGGGATTAAAGGCGTGCACCACCCCTGCCTGGCGATGTCCACATTATTAATCATCGTAGAGTTACAGGTCACAGTGAGATAGGCTGACTTACCACTGGGTTGATTTCATTGACTGATAAGGTAAGGTCTGGTGAACCTGTGGAATGGCAAAAGCCCTTACACTTACAGAGAATGCCAACTAAACAGTCTCTGTGGACAACTGATACACTAAGAAAAGGAGCTAAATGTTAGAATGCCCTACATACAGCACAGCTTACACTCTCCACTATGTAACTCATAGAAATTAGTGCTTTTTATAGGCATGCTTACAGCAACCTTATTTGTTTGCTTGGTTTTTTGGTTTTTTGGATTTGGCTTTTTCGAAACAGGGTTTCTCTGTATAGCCCTGGCTGTCCTGGAACTCACTCTGTAGACCAAGCTGGCCTCGAACTCAGAAATCCACCTGCCTCTGCCTCCCAGAGTGCTGGGATTACTGGTGTGCACCACTACTGCCCGGCTAGTAACTTTATTTGTAAATGGACAAAATGGATAAGCCCAGTATGATTTTACAAGCCCAGATTTTGCAAGCTTATGACCAGACCTTGTAGAAAAACCAATCAACCAATCAATCAAGCAAACAAACAAATAAGGAAACAAGAATTTTGTTCTGGGACTGTAAGAAAGAGGTCTTGAGGTTACTGCATAAATTGCAAGCCCTGCCCATCACAGACTCAGAGACCTGTTAAGAACAGAGTCTCAAGGTGCACTGTCTAAACAATGCTACCCCGGAAACTCTCTCCAAATCCATTTTCCTATGTTCCATCCCCGAGAGACACAGACTGTGCATCTGTGGTATCAGAGGGTCCACCAGTTAATTGCTCAAGCTGGTGGGACCCTCCCTTGCCATTTTCCACATGATTATGATTTTGCAGGCATCTAATATATAAGGGTTGTAAAGCCATAGAAGCTTCCCCAAAGGATTTGAGAGGAAACTCTGGCAAGAAATGTAGCGTGAGGCAGGGCTGGAGTCTGCTGGCAGCCTCTGAAAAAGCCATGGATGAATGATATGAAAACAATGGTATTTGACCATCAGTAAAGCTGAGTTTCCCATTTAGAAATAATTGAATGTTAAAATCTACATAAGGAAGCTAATACATCGTTTGACAGTGAATAATTTTGCTCATGAATTGACTTTTTAACCTTGGAGCATTTCAAGCAACCTAAATCTCCTAAAATGGGCACTGAACTGAGATTTTTGTAATCTAAATTTTATTTTTATTTTTTTGAAGAATTTAATAAAGTTATTTAACCAGTAGAGTACAGGAGAGCTTTTGGTTTTAAAGCCACTAGCAGATCCTTTTGTCAACAAATAGTGCATACTAAATAATATTGAAGTTTGTCTCTACTCAATCAAAGACTCAAAGAAGTTCAGGGGTGACAATGCACAGCTGCTTTTTGGGGGATCTATCACAAGAGGGCTTCCGGCTTCCAGTGGAGGCATGTTGTTTTGGCTGCCCTTGTTTGTGGTTTTGTTCTGGGATTGAGGCATCCGAAGTTGAGATGTCTGAAGTGTTTCTTGGTGTCAATATCCGTTCTTTCCTTTTGCGTTCTGTTCTTTTAGTTGCTATTGCCCACTCCGGATCCTAGGTACATGTGGCAGCTTTTTGTGGCGTACAGTGTGTAAAATACAACCACCTCGATATACAGCAGAAAAGCTTGGTGTTTCCATTTAGGATTTGGGAAGGGAAACCTTCCTTGAGGGCCAGTGAGATGGCTCAGCACTTGCTATTAAGCTTGGTGACCTGAGTTCAATCCCAAGGATTCACATAAAACAAACAAACAAACAAAAAAGAACTGACACCTGTAAGTTTTCTTCTGATTTTAACACGACTGCAGTGGTATACTGGTACATGTGTGCACACACATGCATGCACACAAACACAGAAATGTGCACAAATAAATATGTACATGTAAGTACATAAAACTCTCCCGTAAGATTCTGGAGTTGCACTTAGAAAGTAATGCTGTCATGTGAATCTTACATCATCAGAATCACCTGAAAGCATACAAGTCTCAAAGTTAATATGAAAGTTTGTTCCTGGCTAATATTATTCATGGAGAACATCCAAGACTGAAATACATAGAGATGTTCACAGGAAGAAAAAAAATATCATGCCCTTGATAAAGGTGAACTCAGAAAGAGAAGTCAATGCTTGAGTCACAATCTCCAGACACAGTAGCCCCAGAACATGAGAAAAATAATGGGGAAAATAATGAAAAATTAAAACACTTTAGAAGTTCAAAGATGCTGGGCAGTGGTGGCACACGCCTTTAATTAATCCCAGCACTTGGGAGGCAGAGGCAGGTGGTTTTCTGAGTTCGAGGCCAGCCTGGTCTACAGAGTGAGTTCCAGGACAGCCAGGGCTATACAGAGAAACCCTGTCTCAAAAAGCAAAAGCAAAACAAAATAAAATAAAAACAAAAAAAGAAGTTTAAAGACATAAGACATTCCTATTGATAAGTACATCTTCTGAAAAATACTGATGACATCATCAGAGCATTAGAGAGTTAAAGACACCATTAGGAAGCAGGTTAGCATACATTAGAACAAAGGAAAGTGAGTGTTACGTAATGTAAGAACCTAACACGTAAGTGAAACAAGCCAGATGTAGACAACTGGTGTATAAGGAAGTTGGTCTGACCTAAGTTGAGAAGGTAACAGCTGTGAACCTGATAAGAAGGGGAGAGGTGGGGAAAAACTGATCAATGGCCTCCAAGTCATAGTTAAAATTAGGATGTTCTAGCATACTACAGTTGAGCGTCCACAACACGTTCTCAAAACACATCCACTAGTACCCTGGCTCTACACTCTTTCCACCCCGACCTCCTCGAGACCCCCTGGCCTTGTGTGTGGAGTTGTTAATGATGGGTTTTTAAGAACATAAATGGAATGCAGACACCAGAAATGCCATCTCGCTGAGAACGAAGGGCAGAGGTGGGCAGAAAACCTTCCTTTGCTATGGCGTCCTGTGGCTTTTATTCCTTCCTTTGGTTAATATCCATCAAAGTATTCCTCAACTTCCCTGGGAATGTAGCACTCCTCTTTCTTGATGTGCATCCTGACCTTGTTTCTTTCCTACGGCTTCTCTCCACTGTCCCAACAACAACAACAACAACAACAACAATAACAACAACAACATCCAAAAGTCCTATAGTAAGTATTAAGGGATTCTTCCTTTTCTTTTAAGAGCATACATTAAGTGCTTTCTAAACTTTATATAGTCACATAATTGTCTCAATATATGAAAAATTTCTATGATAAAATTATCCACCTAGTTTATCTATGTGTGTGCAGATAGATGTGAGGTATGAAAGCCGAAGGTGGCTGCGAGTGGGGAGGAGAAAGGGAAGGAAGGAGACACACACATCCTGAAAGCAGAAGGAGATGCGATTTGGCAGAGGGGGGAGGGGGTGGGGGAGGGAGAGGGAGGAAAGGAAGAGAGAAGGGAGGGGAGGGGGAGGGGGCAGCAGGAAGGAAAGGAAGGATAGGGGTGGCTGAGAATACGAAGCCATGGCTTGTCTGGATGAAGATGTAACCTTTTCCTTCGTTAATGAACCAGTAAATAAATAAATGAGTCCGTAAACATGTGCATTTAGGTTGTAGCCAGAAGGTACAACCTCAGAAGATTGCTCTCCTTGTGGGTTTCATACTCCAGCTCTGTTTCCTAAACAGAGTTTACTTGCTACCTCCACGAGCAATTATCTTTCAAGCATAGTGACTTTCTGACTGCTTAGAATTATTTATAAAGCTAGGTTACAGGTCAAGGAAAACCTTCCGCAAACTAACCCCACCACGGTTCATTGATTAGCATCGTGCAGAACGCTGACTCTTTGAAAGGGGATAAAAGGCTCAGGAAATAAGAATAACTCCATTTATTCCCTGCGTAATCTTATCAATGGGCGGTGTCAGATGAAAGGAAGGCTAATATTTTTAAGAATTGAAACATTATGCTCCGACTCACACAAGGAAATCATCTTGGGCATAATTGGGAACTCAGAAATATCTTCTCTCCGTTTTACCGTCTCTTGTAACAGTTTTTCCAGTGTCCTCCACCTCACTGTGGGTCACCCTCCCGCCCTCCTCCTACCCTGTAGACACAGCTGGGCCTGAAATGTGTTTCCATCTTGTGAGTCCTTTCGCTTTTAGTTGATTACTATTTTCTTTTTTAATCAAGAATTAAGAAACAAAACAGAAGGCCTCACGAAGAGTAATGAATACTTGATTAATTACAGTCAATCATGGTTGGAAGGAGAGTGGCTCCCATAGGCTCATGAATCTGAATACTGGGTCCCTAATTGGTAGATCTATTTAGGAAGGATGAGGAGGTGTAGCCCTGTCGGAAAAGGTGTGCCACTGGGGGGTGGCCATTGAGGTTTCAAAAGCCCATGTCATTCCCAGTCTGTTTGTTCTCCCTCTCCCTCTCCCCTCTCCCTCTCCCTCTCCCTCTCCCTCTCCCCTCTCCCTCTCCCTCCCCCTCTCCCCTCTCCCCTCTCCCCTCTCCCCTCTCCCTCTCCCCTCTCCCCTCTCCCTCTCCCCTCTCCCCTCTCCTTCTCCCTCTCTGTCTCCCTGTCCCTCTCCCCTCTCCCTCTCCCTCTCCCTCTCCTTCTCCCTCCCCCTCCTCCTCCTTCTCCCCTCCCCCCCTCCGCCTCACGGTTGTTCTTTCAGCCTGTAAGATCTCAGCTATGGCTGTTCATGCCTGCTTCCTCCCATGCCCCCTGTTTGATGGTTCATGGACTCTCCTACACTCTGGGATTGAACCAAGCCCTAAATTAAACACTTTCTTTTATAAATTGCCTTGGTCATGGCATGTTGTCATGGTAAAAGACAAGATTCAAACAAATAGATTTCTGTTTTGGTCCTGTGGTAGGGTAGAGGAATGTATCTGGTGACGGGAAGTCTTTTCCACATTGCTAAATCACATTATCTTCCTACCTACTTACTCAGAAGAGAAACCATAACTTGTTGACTAACAGACAGCAAATAAGAATAAATACATGCATAGTCACTGCACAGGCAACTATAATTCGATTTTAGGGACATCTTATTCACTATAATAAAACAATGAATTAGATTATGATTAAAAGAGTAAAGATTAAAAGAGGGGCTGAAATCTTGGTTTTATAAACAGAGTAGAATAAATAATTTATTTTTAAAATGCATTACACTTAAAGGTTATAATGGAGTGAATATATTTGTTTCCAAACGTAAAAAAACAGGAATTGTGGAGAGGGAATTGTGGAGAGGGAAATTGGGGTCTGTTGATTGGATTGGGCCTGTTGTCCTGTCTTTATGTGTCCTGTGAGCAAGAAATTCTTTGTATGTTTTAAATGTCTGGCAGAAGAACAAAGAAAAACAATTCTTTGTGACACATGACATTGTACGGAATTCATATTTCAATGGCCAAACGGAAAGTCTTATTGGAACACCCATACCCCAGTGCTTATGAAGTCCCTACAGCTGCTTTTGTGCTACAAAGATAGAACTGAGTGGCTACAATACAGAACATTTGTCCAAAATGAAGGAAGCAATCATGTCTTGGTCCTTGACAGAAAAGCTCAGTATAGGTCATGCGTCTGACAGAATAAACTAGAGTAAAACCTGCCAAATTTGAAGGATTCTTTCTGAAGACGTGCCTCAATCTGGCAAAACTTCTTTCTAGGAGGGAGTCTCCAGGACAATGGATTTCGGCTCTCAACAGCTCACACTGGATCAAGGGCCAATCAATCTATTTCACCTCTTAGTGTCTCAAACTGGATCCAGAGCAATCGATGTCAGCTTCCAGCATCTCAAACTGGATCCAGAGCAATCGATTTCAACCCTCAAGCTTCTCAGCCTGAATCAACATGAATGGGTTTCGTGACCATTTTCAAAAACAGAATTCACAGTGTTATCCTCTCCCTTCGGACCCAAATTAATAAAAATCGTCTACTCATTTCATAAATGGCTCTCTGGTTCTTTCCATTGCTTCGTTAACTTCCCAAGAGTCCAAGTAACAGACAACTGAGATAAACTAATTGGTGCTACTCTGGAGTCGTGGATGACCAAGTGGGAAAAGCAGACATAGGAGCAATTGCTAGTAATTCGATAGTTTATTTGTCCTAATATATTTCAAAATACATTTACATAGGTTTTCTTGCTCTCAAACCTGTCTTTCTCTTGGGTTTAGAATTAGCAAACTCATGGTGACTCCCCCCCCCAACCTCTCCCCCCCCACACCTTGCTTTAAGTCTACATAAGTCTACAGCCCGTTGCCTTTGTCATTTCAAACGTCCTGTATGAGTTTCTGGGTCCTGGTATACGTAGTCCCTCATTAAATAGGTTTTGCTTTCCTAATGTTTGCCCTTGAAAGAATGATTTGCAATTTCCCACTTCCAATTCTAAGTCCCTGACTGTTCGTTCTTTCTACTGCTTTTCCTGACTTGGGCTGATTTTTCAAAGAGGATTCCTTCCCCCTGAACATTTAAATCTTGGTGTGCTTCCGGTATCCATTGTATGATAGCCTCTTGGTTGGGGGGGGGGGGACTCTGTGTCCGCTCCTGTGATTGGCTGAGAGCAGGGCTTCATTCCTAAGCTAGCTCTGAAAAGGAAAGCCAGGCTTCCTGATGGACCCACGAGGGCAAAGACAAGCTCTTTCGGGGCTGTGCAGATCAGTTTGTGCCTTCTAAGTCGAAACTCTGACTTCTTGGGGGAAATGAGCCACTTTTCTCCCATGAAGGAGTTTGAGTTGGGTTCTTACACACAAATCAGAAAGGATTCAGGTACTACAGACCTCATAAAAATACCGACAGTTAAACTGTGTGGGGAGGAACAAGTGTTGGCTTTAATAGCAACATTAATGAAAAAGTGTCTTTTTTTTTTTTTTTTTTTTTTTTTTTAGACTAGACAACAGCTGATGGATTTCCTTTCCCCGTCAACAAAATTTCAGGAGGTTTTAAAATTTCCCCTCTTAGAAAAAAAAAATCTACAGTATGTTTGACTTTAAAACATCTCCCAAGTGTTTATTACAGAAAAACAAAATCAGATAAAATTTGATCAATTAGACTGACAGTTTTGGAGGAAGCCATTATTTTTGAGAGTATATCTGTTGTCTTTGTCTTTCAAAAATCAGAAACCTGCTGAGTAGTTCTTAGAAATAAGCGTGAAAGGCTACTTTACATCAGTATTTTCCTTCAAATGAAACGTTTTCAAGTGTTTGACTCTTAAAAACTTGACCAAAGGGAATTTTCATGCATCGAACTCTCTTCCCATTGTATCTCAATTGTCACAATTTTAGGTAAAGAGAAACATCCGCTGAGACAAAACTAAGGCCTGACTGAACTTTCAAACGTCTATATGGTTGTCTTCTGTTGCCTTGGATGATTATAGTCATTCCTTTATGTAGCAGCTGACTCCAATTTGGTGGTGAAGAAGAGCGTTTCATGAGTCAGTTTCTCTGTGAATCTAGCAGAGAAAAGTCATCTATGCACAAATTGATGTGTGATTCTGGGCACTGACAAGTGTCATCAGATGGGGAAAGGGCAAACTTAGGGAGGCTGCTGCAATTTTTTTTTTGTTGTTGTTTTTTGTTTTTTGGGTTTTTTTGTTTTGTCTTGTTTTGTTTTGTTTTTTGAGACAAAGTTTCTCTGTGTAACCCTGGCTGTCTCACTCTGTAGACCAGGCTGGCCTCAAACTCAGAAATCCTCCTGCCTCTGCCTCCCAAGTGCTGGGATTAAAGGCGTGCACCACCACTGCTCTGCACAAGTTGAAGATGAACAAAACCACTGCCACTCACTGTAGATCCATGGAATCTTTGTTGGATAACTTTAGTGCAGCAAATCTCAACCTACGGATTGCAACCCCCTTGGGGGGGGTCAATCGACCCCTTCACAGGGGTCACAGATCAGATATCCTGCATATCAGACACCTACGTTGCCATGCATAACAGCAGCAACATTACAGTTATGAAGTAGCAAGAAACAATGTTATGGTTGGAGTCACCACAACATCACAGCACTAGGAAGGTTGAGAGCCACCAACTTAGCCACTGGGGTTGCGGCTATAAACACAAGTAGACTACTTAACAATGATGTCTGTAAAATGGAGTATATGATTTTTCTGAAAGAATTATGATAGACTTTAATAAAGCTTTTCAACAGAGTTCCCCTCAGTCTCAAATAATTTATCATTTATCTTCATAGCTTTCTTATCATAAGGATCATACTATTTTTCTGCATGTATTTCAGAGACGTCACCTTACAGAAGTTTTGTTTAAAACTGTTTGTACTGGCTGAAATTAATGAATCAGTTGATCCAGAAGAAGAATGTTCAACGTAAATAATGCATTGCACGGATTTCTGCCTATAGCTTCTTCTCTTACTCTTCTGGCTCTGAGTTCACTGTGTTTTCTTGTACCACATTTCCGAATAGCCTCTATGACAGGAAAAACAATTAAAACCACGCACTAGAGAACAGAGGGTTCTATCAGAGCAGGGTGTGTGTGTTGTTGTATTTTGTAGTTCTTGCTTCTCCCCGGCTACACGTCTACACTGCTGACTCTCAGTTGA
Organism: Apodemus agrarius; assembly: GCA_964023405.1. NCBI lineage: Eukaryota > Metazoa > Chordata > Mammalia > Rodentia > Muridae > Apodemus > Apodemus agrarius. Next base: position 15,701,605 of record OZ030026.1, on the reverse strand, counting down.
GGGCCGGCTACCAATATAATACCAACCGAGGTCATTAGTTCATCTATCATAGATCATCCTGTGGCTTTATGACTCACACATGAATCTAAAATTGAGGAGGAATGCTTGCTTTGCAACTTATGATGAAAGCATGGGTGTCCTTTTAGTCATCACCTGAACAGGACTCACATCGGAGACCAAGGATTTTTTCACAAACTGTGGCTGTTACCAGCCTTTGGTCAGCCCATACAAGAGTGAGCGTTACTTCACAGTGCACAGGTATTTTAGCTGGGAAGACGAATTAGATTCTTTTTATTCTATTTTTAAAGGAATACCACAGGTAGGAAGCAGTCAGTTCATGCTTGATTGAACTGAGGGCGTCATACACATCTCCAAATATTTGGGGTGAGTCAATTGTCTGACACATGACCTTAAGAAATCCTGACTTTGTAAATCAGCAAGCACATCACTCCTCTGATCCCATACAAAGGTAATCATAAAGCAAGTTCTCAATAGTTTCCACGGTCTCATCCCAAACTTGGTTTATGATATCCATTGTATTGATTCAATACTCCAAAAAGCAGGGCGAAAAAATCCTTGTAAAATTAGATTATGGCATGCTTAATTGAACCCTTACCCCATGACTTTCCATTTCATTTATAATAAAATCTAGGGTGGGGCTGGAGATACTCTGCAACAGCACAGTACTTGCTTTCTTGACATATGTAAAGCCCTGTGTTCCATCTTCACAGACCAAAAAGTAAGTAAATAAATCATCTGAACTCTTTACATTTCTGGATGTGTTGTGACACCTTCACTCCATACAACATTGTCAGTATGGCCTGAATAAATATTTTCCAGCTGCTCTGGCTATTTTTTTTTTCTTCTGAATCTCCAGTAGAAAAATCCCCGGATGTACTCAGTGTGTTAAATCCCTGCGCTCTGTGCGTTAAATGACTGAGTGAATGGCTCGGAACAGATGCTACTAAACTTGCTTGCACATTTCAATCACGTGGTGATGTAGGCATCAGAGTGTAAGCATCAGAGAGGCACATCTGTGGAGCTGCTGATTTAGCTTCTGCTGCAGTGACATGGTTCCCGTCCCCCCTTTCAAGTGCACCTAAGAAAAACCAATTATTTACAAGCTATCAAAGTGGCACGGTCCACCTCCCAGGCCCTCAGAATCATGCGCTGTCACTAGCATACCACTGATGGCTTCTCAAGAAGCCACTCTCCCATTAGTGATAGAACATCTTGACAGGTACTGGCAGTCAGGACGACATGAAAACCTGGTTGAATTTTGTTCCTTTTGTGTTCGTAGACGCCGCATTAATTCCTGGACATTTCAAACGTGGTGCGGAAGGGCTGTTTGAATCTGTTTTGTAGACCGTGTTTTGATGATTAAAAATACCTGGGAAACAGCCAAAAGGTATCATCACCACGCTGGCTACGTGATCACTGCAAACAAAGCCAGGCACCCGGGCAGATCTGGAGTTCAAAGCTTATTTAGTCTGGGAACACTTATTAAAGAAAATGTCATTTGTGTTCAGAATAATAACTTGTAAATCTTCCAGAGCTATTTTTCACCTAATCTGATTCGTCCTTACAGAGGAAATTCCGGAGAAAATCTGGAAATTTTGGCCTGCTGGTGTGTGTGCAAGAGACCAGATGGCCACCAGGTACAGAACTGGTTTTTATAGTGGGGTTCACTAAATGAAAATGACAAGTCTTTTTAAGACGACAATAAATTTTCTAGCGGGCCCGTGTGTGAGATGTTTAAGGCTGGAAGATAAAGGTTTTGGGTCACATTGTCCTTAATAGAGAAGTGGGTTAAGTGTAGCCAGGTGGGCTGTTATTTCCACTGTGAGTAGGACTGTCATCTAAACCTGTGAACATTAAAAGGAAGATGGTTAAATGACCTCACAGCCATCCGTGTTCTGGTGTACACATGGGAGTCCTTTTGAAGGTGGGATGCTGATGTCTCAATTAGAGAGGATCAAGGCTCAGAAGAGTCTTTTAACTATTGGAAACGGGCAAATAGCTTTTCTTCGATGGGGGAGCGTTCATTGAAGGGGCCCTCTCTCCTGTCCTTACAGATTTGTTGTGCCAGGGAAATGTTGGTGATCCCCCAAAGCACACACAGGAGCCAATCTGATGCAACTCACACCAGGGTCTTTATTCTATTCCAGCTAGCTCGCTCTCCCCTGCCCCAGTGCACTGTCATCACGCAGGATGGTTTTGGTGGTGGGGGAGCCCTGAGTGTCTATTGGGGCAAGGCTTTATAGTAAGCAGCAAGCAGGGAGTACTTGTGCAAGCATCTAATTGGAAAGCTGCTGTGCCCTTTAACATAATTGGCTGGTGCTGGAGGTCATATCATAAACTTAACTTCTGCTCTCCTCTGCGTTGGTGGTCGTTAGGTAGGGGGTGGGCTTGTAACCTGGGGGTGCAGGCTTGTTGGAGGAATAACCTGGAGACATGGGTCTTGTTGGGGATTAGCCTAGAGACTGGAGCTAGGCTCAGGTTTTATTGTGGGGGTCAACTTGGAAACTAATGCTAATTACCAGCCTGTTAGTTTAAACTTAGGTCAGGTTCTCTAAAATGGAGTCTGAATTTAAAAGATTTGGCATCTCAGATTCAAGAGCTGATCCTCGTCGGGCTGCCATGCCTCAATCGAAACGCCAAAGACCCAGAAGCTTTTAGAGGATTTTTTTCCTTTTTTTTTCCTTTTTCTTTTTTCTCTTTCTTTCCTTCCTTCCTTCCTTCCTTCCTTCCTTCCTTCCTTCCTTCCTTCCTTTCTTTCTTTTGCCTATAGTTTATTTGAAGGGAAAACTTGTCCTGGGCTGATGCCAGCTATTAATAAGCTTTATGTGTATTCCTCTATGTGTGAACATTCACATTTCTCTGGAACTACAATCTGACATTAACTTTGAGAATATACATGCATATCCACATGTGTGTGCGTGCACAGTTAAGCACATGTGTGTATGAATGCATACTATATACAGACATGTACAAATAATAAACAAATTTAAACCCTCCCAGCCAACAGTGTCCTGGAGGTACAATAGCAACTCTTTAAATTATATCCAAGATATGGTAGTAGCACTGGCCGTCTTCAGGAAACTAACTTTGACAAAGGAAAGAAGGAAGGCTTTCCCATGTGATTTGACTCCTAACTCACAAACAGAAAATATCATCAGATTGCTGTGGTCAGAGGGGTCTTTTTTAGAAAACTATTAGTAAAAGTGAGTTTAACATAATTTTGTTCTTTTAAAATTGTTGTTATTCTTTTTGTACCCCCAAGCCAAACTCTGAAGGATGATTAAGATAAGATTTATGTAAACATCACAGAGATAAAAAGGATTGGCCAACCGGGGTCAGTTGGATGGGTTTTGAGTTGGACTTGGGTAATTATTCTGGGCTGATACGTACCAGATTTATCTGAACTAGATTTATAAGTTCTTTCCCTCTGAAGTAGTCAAGTTGAAGAAAAGAGACGTGGATTACTTTGATTTTGCCCATTTGACGATAGTTAGGAAATTTTATATTCCTGCAAACAGTGAGGTTTATTTTCAACAGGCCTGGGAGAAAAACAAAAACTAAAGCCACACATACACACAAGTACACGAAATGGAGGGCATTTGTTTTTCAAATTATTTTTAAAATTTAGCATACCAAGTCATGGACGTCATGATGACGTTTTGATATAGCTTTCGTTCTATATATATATATATATATATATATATGTGTGTGTGTGTATATGTGCATATATATACATATGTATATATGTATATATATGTATATATGCACATATACATATATATACATATATATATTATTTTTTTATATTCTTTGTTTACATTCCCAAGGCTTTCCCCTTTCCAGTTCCCCCCTCACCATATGTCCCATAAGTCCTCTCCCCCCCACCATTCCCCAATCACCCCCCCCCACACACACACCATTTCTCTGTTCTGGTAAGGTTTCGTTCTTATTCATCCTCCTGCTGCCCCGCCCTTCTTTGTCTCCTGTCCTCTCCTTTCTTCCCCACAAGAGCTTCCTTCTGCCCTTATGTGCAGGCAGGTGTTCTGTTGCCCTCCTTCCCTCTAGGCCTCCTGAACATCACTTCTTTTGCTCTCAAGGTCTCCTATGCACAACCAACCCACCCCCACCCTGAAAAGAATACAGTTTTCAAAAGCAGAAACATAAATGACCAGGAAGTATTAGAAGTGTGTCTGACAGTTTTAACTTTCAGGGACGTGTACATGTGAACGTGTTTTGAGCTCCGACCTCATAGCATTCAGAATGACCGCAGAGGAGGAAGCAAACACAGATGTAGCTGAGGATGGAGGGAAGGGGAGAGCTGTAGTCACTGCTTACGGGAGTACAGACGGGTGCAACCATGGTGGAACTCACGGTGGGTGCTCCCCAAAAGCTAAAAATGAACTGACGTCTGATCCAGCCGTGGCACCCCTGGTTATACCCACGAAAGAGAGACTGTCATCTGTGTCTATGGTTGCGTTTGTCACAATGGTTAATAGCTGAGTGGAGGGTTTGATTGTGTTGATTTCAGCTGTAATCTCTGAGACAGTAATTTTGTACACTTTCTAATCGTGGCTTATTGCTTCTTCGCATTGCTGGTATTGATCACTGTGGTCGCAATTTCCCAAGGATCTTCACAGGAGATGGAATTTTTCTGTGATACCAAGGACACACTCTAAAGGCTGTATGGGATTTTATTTTCATGTGCCATGTGTTAAAATTGCAGTAATCTTACAAGCAATGCAGACATGGTTTCTTTGGGTATACCCCGACTAACTTTGCAAAGCATTGTCTTGAATTACCATTACCAGTTCTTACACGAGTTTAGTTTATCCTAAAGATTTCGGAATTAGAAAGTGTTTCCAGGGATATCTACCAGTGCCTTCATTCTACAGGTGAGAAAGCAAAGAATCCTTGTTACCACCCATTATATACAGAGAGGATAGTGTCCCTGGATAAAAGAAATTTGCGATTAATTCTGAATTCTTCCATTCTACTTGGATGAAATATAGAAAAGTTCATTTTTAAAGGAGTAATGTAGGAAAAAACCTTTAACATTCAGTGAATATTCTTGTTACCTGAAAATTTCCTATAACCACACCAGGGTCTAGACCACTTCAGTTTTTCAAAGATAGCAGTTTATAATTTTATCTTTTTTTCTATAGACATTCTTGTAGGACAATGTTCAATGCATTTTGTCAAAGGCTTTGATTTGAAGGATATTTTATTTTATTTTATTTTATTTTATTTTAGCTTAGTTTAGTTTAGTTTGAGTTTTTTGAGATAGGGTTCCTCTCTGTATAGTCCTGGAACTCACTCTGTAGACCAGGCTGACCTCGAACTCAGAAATCTGCCTGCATCTGTCTCCCAAGCACTGGGACTAAAGGCATATGCCACCACTGCCTGGCCTTGAAGGACCTTTTAAAAACTCCTTCCAGTCCTTATAGGTGAGTAAGTGAGGTGCTGCTGGGCGTGGCATATTTGCTAAATAAGAGACTGTGGTTCTGTAAGGCTAACTGACCAAGCGACAGCTGAGAGCTAGGTTTAGAATCATTTATTGCATTTCTTGGCCATAAACTCTATGCTTCTCCATCATTTTATTTCAAGGTAGACCATATATGGTTTTTCATAAAGATATTATGATTCAAGTATATCTGTGTACTTGGACAATGTCTCCCCTTTGTGATCTTCTATTTAAATTTTGAATTCTTTGGGATAGTAAATATCAAGTTTATTTTCCATAGGAGTGATTTTTATCCCAGCATTTACTTTCAATTTGTTTAAATATATATGTATATGTAATATTGAAATTTTATATAAATATTATGAACTTTTATAAATTTTTGTATTTGTATACATTTTTTAAATGCATTTTAAATATACAGTGACTCTTCAGAATCCATGGGGATTCATTGAGGATCTCTTTCTCTCTGTCTGGATACCAAAATCTTCACATGTTCCTGTCTTGAACATATAATGGGTAATATATCCATATAACTCCTGAATAACTTTCCCAAATACTTTAAATCATCTCTAGGTTATTCATAAACCTAGCACTGTATAAATAGGTATTATATGATAAATATTTAGGTGATAATGGCTAGGAAAAGAGAACATCTTTACATATTTCTACAGGGGAATTTTTTTTTCCCTCAAACATGTTCTTCCATTTATCAGTTTAGTCTTTTAGCAATGTCATATATATCTTTAACATACTCCAGTCACACCCAGGGCTGCTTGATATCCCTTCCACTCCTGCTATCCCCCCTACTCCAACAAGACCCCTGCCCCCAACTATCATGTCTTTCCTAAGTTTAACCAGAACTGTACATGTGGTTCATGATGCTATGAACCTGGGTTTTGAAGCTATGCACTGGATCATGAGTAACTCCCCTGTGAGCCAGTAAAGTCAATGAATTTTTCTCCTCCAGAAACCATCAACTGCCAACAGCAAGGGGTGAGATCCTACAAGATCCTCCCTCATCCATAACCCAGTGGTATGCTGCTGGCCCAGCCATATGCAGGCATGAGTTGACGCCATGTCCAGGAGACAGTATTTTATGGCTCTCTCACTGACATTGCCATAGTTGGTTGAACACATGCATGGAGAACTGAAGTATACATGTATACATCTATCCATTCATACATACGCAATACATACATACAATATATAATGGAATATATTGGAATAATAATATATTTGTTGAAAAGCTATAGTTAAAGAAAGTTCACATGAGCATTGTACCGACTCTCTCTAATGTTATCAACTCTAATCATGATTTATTTATTCACACTAAACAGAATGATACTTGGTGCAAGACTAGCAACTAAGCTACAAGGGCTTTGAATTTCACCAGTCTTTCCACGACAGCCGAATCATCTGTGTTGTTCAGGATCCCGTGAGGATTCCCCATTTCATTTAGCGTTTATGTGTCAGTTCCCTCTTACCTGTGATGATTCCTTAGTCCTTCCCTGCTTTTGATGCCGTCGACACACGGGAAGATCATTCTGTGAAATGTATGTCAATTTAGGCGTACCTGTTGCTTCGTCGAGATCAGAACAGGACAATATTGTTTTCAAAATATGGTTCTTCCAAAATCCACATGCTAAACATATATAAGCCTCAAATTCGTATTTTAATAGCATTTAGGCAGGTCCTAAGAATTAAATGAAGTAATGAGGAAGGGGTCCGACAGAGAAGCATTAGTGACTCTCAGAAGGCTCAGACGATGACGACACAGCACAAATTTGGGTGGGTCAGAAGGGCGAATGAACCTGAGAACTGGGGAAGGTATGAGTATGAGAAAAAAATACTTATGAAATTCTTGAAGAACTGACAAAATATTTTTAAATAAATAAATAAATAAATAAATAAATAAATATGAAAGGCGGGCTGGACTATCGTCCTTGCTCTGTCTGCGATGCCTCGGCTTTGCTACAGTGTGGCAAAAAGCCCCTCACCAGATATCAGCCTTGTGAATTCTCAATGTCTGGAACTGTGAGCTTAGCTATAACTCAAAAATTACCACACCTACAGGGCCCAGAGGCCCCTGAACAGGAAATGACCTAACAGACCTCCTTCCTGGGGGTCTAAGCTTTCACGGTACCGAAGGTACCATGCAGGTTTCCGAAGACGGGAAACAGGCAGCTGTCCTATCTGGGCGCGATGTCTATGAACCACAAGGTACGGCACTCAGACCTCGGCAGTAACCAACAGCTCTGTGCTGTACTTAGGACCTGCTAGCACGAAGGCCTGGTACTGGGCACTTAGTCAATTCTCCGGAGCCAGTAAAGTCATGGATCTTGAGTAAATCTACAACCACAACTTTACTAAACGAGTATAATCCTTAACTACATTTTAAATATGTGTCCTTACACCTCTGGCCTTCAGTGTCTGGTGTTTTCCATCTGCGGCACTAAGGTGGGCGGGAGGAAATGTGGGCAGGCAGGGCGGCCATTGGCGATCTCAGTCCCCGGTTAGGGAATCAGCTGGCCATTGGCAGAACTGTCAGGAGTGAGCCCAGCTGCAGCCCAGCCGTGTTCTCTGAGCCTAGCCGAGAGCGCGATAGACTGCCTTTAACCAGCAATGATACTCATTTAATAATAAATGTCTCCTGTCGGTCCTCTGTAACTAACAGGGCATTTCTCTTTCCCAAATTTATTGTGGGTCGGTAAACTGGAGGCAGTTGTTAAGAGTTTTAGGTAAATCCCTAGAGGAGGCTCTAAAAGAATCTCATTTGAGAAAAATGCTTGAAATTACACCTTTGCTTTAGATATCTTGGCGATTGTCTTGTTTTTCTCTTTGTCTTTTTCGTTGGCTCAGATTCTGGTCCTAAAGGAAAGATTTTTGGTAGCAAGGTGTGATTGCATAAAGATATTTTTTCTGATGCATTTCAACACCCTGGCCCTGGAAATTGGCTAGGACATAAAATACATTCTCCAGGAGTCTTCCAAACATTAAGTCTTCTGTTGATTCTGATAGAGGTGTAAATCCTTGATTCACTCTGTCTTCACTTTTCTCTTTATAGTTAGACTTTGCATAACAACTTTATTTAGAACTGCCAGGCACCACTGTGTCTATTTTCTCATTTTAGCTTCAGGGAAAATATAGTTAACATCTTCCAGATTTACATAGAGTGAGCGGCAAATTGGGAATTTCAGTTGATTTCCCCATTTTTTTTGGTTGTGTGTGTGTATGTGTGTGTGTGTGTGTGTGTGTGTGTGTAAGGGCAAACGATGTATTCTTTAAAATGCTTTAAGTTAATTTATTGGGAATTTCACACGTTGTCTTTTCAACCTCCTCCCCCAGCTCTCCATTTCCACTCCCCTCGCTTCAATTCGACTTTGGGCTCTCATATTTTAAAAAAATTCCTACCATGTCCCATTAATGTTACCATGTGATAGACCTACTGGGGGTTAGACGACACTTGAATAACACTAGCATTCTCTCATTCTCTCTCTCTCTCTCTCTCTCTCTCTCTCTCTCTCCATCAATTATCAGTAGCTCCATGGCTAGGCGTGGGACTTCATGACTACCTCCCACGTGTGCTGGGATTGAGTCTGCTTGAATTTGTGCAATTTTACGCATGCTGTCAGAGTTCATGTGTTCAAATGCTCTATGGCATCCCGAAAATACTGTTTCCTTGTGGGTATCCACAGCTGCTGGTTCTTACGTCCTCCCTCCCTCTCTTCCACAACGATCTCTGCGCCTTCAGAAGATGAGTGCGTTATATATGTATGTGTATGTGTATATACATATATATACATATATATATGTATATATATATATGGTTTAATATTTTGCAGTCAGTTATTCTCTCATCCTTGGCATTTAAGTCTGCGTTAATTTCCATCTGCATTATACAAATGTTTCCTTGATGAGGTTGGTGGAATGTTCTAGGAGTATAAATGGAAGTCATAAAGAGTCGGTTTAATACGCTGTCCTGTGGGCACAATCACAGCAGTGGCCGCTCCTCAGAAGCCTGTCACCCGTCTAGTCACAGCTCCTCTGCCCCTCCCCTTCCACGTGCTCTGAAGGTACAGACCCCATGCTGAGAGCAGGCCCTCACTCCATTCAGGAGAGTTGGCTTCTCCCATGATGGCTGTGCCCCTGCTGTACCCGTGGGCACATCTTTCCAACTGTAAAATAATTACTTTTTATGTGTTAGTGAAGTACTGAAACATAAATCAGACTTTGGAAATTTTGGCACGTGCTACAACTATACCCAAGATGGTGGCAGTTTATCTCCCACTACCTAAAAATTATTCTTTGAAGACAATGGATTTTTTTATTTTTATTTTATTTATTTATTTATTTATTTATTTATTTATTTTAGTATGTAAGCTCCCGGTGTGATTGCATATTAAAAAAATGATTGAAGAAAAACAGAACCCTATTTTATATGGCTAGAGTCACATTAATAAATGCTATAACTATGTTTCATACTTGGATAATTCGTAGTTTTTTACATTCCAGATTTTATGCAAAGATACTAAGAGAAGGAATAAAACAAAAGACATGAAGAGAAAGAGAGCACAAGGCTTGAGGAAAACAGCCAATAGAGACGTTCTTAGCTCAGATAGGCAGTTCACTGGTGTGAAACTTTTCCACGTGCTCTGAATAAGTATGTGATGATTTTTTTCTCCTGTAGTTATGAAAACAAGTGTCACTTTGTTCTGAGGATGTAAGGTTCATGGATGTGCCAGATCAGGACAGGAGTGCCAATGAGAGAACTCTTCTCATTTCATATATATATATATATATATATATATATATATGAAAATGTATATATACATATATACAATGTATATGTATATATATATAATGGGAATATATATGTATATATATATATATGTATAATATATATGAAATGGGAGTATATATGTATATATGTATACTATATATGTATATATAGTATATTGCATGTATATAGTATGTATATATAACACAATATAATAGTAAATGTGTAATACAATATTATACATTATGCATATACACACACAATATTATGAAGATGATGAAAGCTGTTCCTAATGACTTAAAGTACTGCTTAAACAACATGAGAATACCTGCAGAATGAGAAAAATGTCTGTCTGTCTATCTATCTATCTATCTATCTATCTATCTGTCTCTGCCTGTGCAATTTTAGCCCTTGACTCCATATAAGACCATTTTAGAAATTTCAAATAATTACTTTAAATATAGTATATCAATAGATAAAGTTAATACTTTATTTTAAAAAATCACTCAGAAGTGATTCTTTATGAGGAAAATCAAATGACCAGAAACTGATTTCAATTAATTACCAATGACTAATTTACTTAGTAAAAAATGACTAAGGAGTCAGTCTGCCTCAGCAGAACCTGCACGATTCCGTCTATCTTCAAAACCTGTCCCATGAAAACACGTTCTTGAAGACAAAATTGAGAAAAAGCACGCTTTTATAACCTGCCCCTGAGATCGGGTAGCGGTTCCATCCTGCTTTCTGTAATTCTTTGCCTATAACATTAACCTTGAGGAGAGAGCTTTTCCATCTGACCTTCTCTTCCTCAGCAGGTGCAGTTAGGGTGGACATAGGAATCCTAATAAACCAGTGGTGCTTTACGTATTTATTATTACTGTCCCTGTAGGTTCTTCTAGTAACTTTTCATTAGCATTTTATTGTATCCGGAGGCTAGTCAAGTCCAGGAGACGCTTTTGTTCATAAACCCATACCTCTTCTCTTCTAGCTCTGCAGCTGCGCACACTAACCAGCTCATAGTGAGTCACTTGCAGAACTGCGAATCATAAAGATTATAAGGGCAGCTGGCTTTATTTTCAGTGGAATAGGAACTAGACTATAGTCAGTGAAGCTTCTATAAAAATATAAAGAAAACAATGCAAAAGCCCACGAGGATTTTTTTGTTTGGTTGGTTTTTTCGTTTTTATCAGCTTGTTCACGGAAGAAATGGAAACAAAATCATGGAAATTGACTTTCTGCCCTTTTATTTTGAACCAAAAGAAAGTACAAAGGACATTTTCTTAACCCAAGACAATTAGAAAACCTTTCTCTTTGTTTTTGAGTCCGACCGCCGCTAAGTCGACGCATGCGCATTGGATTGATCAAGGACCCACTTTGCCCATAGGAGGAACTCGACTCTCCAAACTAGTTTAATACGGATAAACTCTGTTCTCAATTCTCACGTTCTTACACACAGTTTCAGAAGTGGTCGGGCTGATCTGAATTACCTCTTTACATATTTGCCTTACAGCCGGGATTAGAGCTGTCCTTAAATGTCCAGCCTTCTCAGAGAACTTCAACATGATTCACCAGTAAACCCAATGTTGACTGAGAGCTAAGAAATATTTTATTTGTAAGACAAAGCTCTTGGGGGAAGCAATAGGACAGTTATTTGGAAGTTTTTAAAAAATGTACTTTGTTCTTTCCGTGCTCAGAAAGCGTTGTGCCTAATTGGGACGACAGCCCAGGTAGATGATGTTAAGAACCGAACACATTGTACTGATTGAAAACTGATACCAAGGTCTGGAGAAAGGAGGACAGCTCATTTGGCTGGGATGGTCGAGAACTCCATAAAGAAATTTGGAACTGAAAGTAGATGTTGAAAAGTGAGGAGTGTTCCCATGTGAAGAAAGACATCAGCAAATGCGTTGGAAGGGTTCGGACCCAGGGTCCATTTCCCTGTTTCTTCCACTTTGCATCTGTGTGTCCCTTGTATTGCTGTAGGCCGACTTTCACCTAGGGAACTGTCGTAGGCTTTTTTCACTGATTGATCTGAGCTTCAAGAAACTTAATAATCAAGTTTCCCCCCTGCTTTTTGACAAGACGTCAAGTTCACCTTCATGAATAAGCTGCTGAGGACTGAATTGTAACTGATGGCTTTCTTTTTTAACAATTGAGGTAAGCGTCTTTACGTTTTAGAAGCAATACATTTTCCAGTACAGAAAGTTTGAAAAGGTAAGAGAATTTACCCCTATCATATCACCCCCCCCCATTGGAAATAAAGATTAGTCAGTTCCATGAAGGGCATTTAAGTATAATGACACATGTTCTGTATTTATTTTGTGTTCTACATAGAATAAAAATGGGAGCAATCCTAAGATAGGCAAAATAGTAGTCTGACATTCACAATTGAGACATATCAAATGCATTCTTTTATAATCATTTTTTCACTTGTTAATATTTAAAAATAGATATGCATACTATGGAATAAATATTTAAACTATTTTAAAATAACTAAACATCTTGACATATTTGAATATATTACAATTTTAAACCCTTACTTTTTCTATTTTTAAAAATTAACCTTTTCTCATAAAATGATATTTTAAAATGATTAAATGTGCTTCGTTTTTTTTGAAAAAAAAATTAATGTCACGATGTACACCTGAATAGGTGTATATTTGGATTTCATTGTAAACCTCTGTACAAGAGTTGGAAAAGTCTTGTGAGGACGTGGAATTTGGTATTGGCATGCAACATACAAAAACTGTGGAAGCAATAAGAATACAGGTGGTGTGCTGGAGAGATGGCTCAGCGGTTAAGAGCCCTGACTGTTTTTCCAGAGGCCCTGAGTTCAATTCCCAGCAACCACATGGTGGCTCCCAACCATCTGTAATGGGGATCCGATGCCCTCTTCTGGTGTATCTGAAGACAGAAACAGTGTACTCACATACATTAAATAAATAAATAAATAAATAAATAAATAAATAAATCTTTTTTTTTTTTTTTTTTTTTTTAAAGGAGGCTGGTCCTCTTTTGAAGAATACGGGTAGTGGACGGAGCACCTGCGTAAGAAGCAGCACATTGCTGGAACCCCATGCTCCCTGTTAGCATGACTCCCCCATAATCACAGGATCGACTTCTTGCATACTAGAGTATCTTGCCAAATTCTGTACTTTCATACAAACAGGGTTGAACCGCGTTTCTTGGGAGGTTCATAATTTCCTGGCATGCGGCTGAGACTGTCTATTCCATTGCTGATGGAATCCAGTGGGGGGGACTAAGGTGCAGCCTGTGCAGTTTATTATGGAAAAGGGTTGGAATGGCCTTTAGGTTTTGCTTGTTATAATTAGTGCCTTTAAAAAGCATCCTGTCAGCCATCCTTTGGTGAACACAGGCAGCATTTTTGTCAGGCATGTGTCTAGGGAAGGAGTTGTTAGGTTGTGAACAATGCACACAGTTAGCTTGCCTTAAAGAACTGCCAGACTCCTTTCTAAGGTGACATTGATATGTCCTGCATGACCACGGTGTGGAACTCTTGTCTTCTCCGGGCCACTGCAGTGATGGTGTTGCCCGTGATGTTCCCGTTTTAGCCACAGTGTTCGCTGCACTCGGGCGCCTCATCAACATCTTTCCTAACATGTACAATGACATTTTTATGTCCGTGGTTTGCCTCTTCTTTGGAGAGTGTCAGCGCCAGCCTGTTGCAGTTTTCTCTGATGGGGCAGCTCTTGCTTTTCTACTGATTCAGGGGAAAGCTGGTCTTCGGCACATCAGGTACGCACGAAGACTGGATCTGGGAAACACCAGGGGGAGGAATAAACCCTGGAATTCACTCTTTGTGAAGAAAATTGAAATAACAGACTCGGGGCCTTAGAACATACTTTTACTCAGATATAGAGTTCAAAAATGTTCCCTACAACATTTCTGTGTTTTATTGTATGTGAAACAAACAGCAGTGTATGACATGTCCTGACATGTTACAGAAAGGTCAAATTGTGTGATTTCTGCAGTCAAGCAGTCTGGAAAATAAAATATCTAGGAAACAATTTTAAAATTCCCAGAAGAAGAAGTGAAAAAAAAAAGTATTTTTTAAAGATGTTCTTTAAGGTTCAGAAGTATATCTGCATTTAAATAGCAATGATGTTTGCAGGTCTATATAGCAGATGTGATGGTTTCTTTCCATCCCTGCATAGAGGCTTTGAATTAAGGAAAGATGTACATTATATGCAAAATGCCACTTCAGTTGAGTCTGTCAGTAAACCAAAATATCAATTAATATTTCCAAGACAGCGAGAAAAGTATTTCCAGGTTGAGGTATCCATGAGTTGAAATTATTATTTTTTGTTACTACAAATCAGTACTTTTGTTTAATATTTTTCTTGGTACTTTCCCCCCAAAGAATCTCTAATTTAGATACAGCAGCTGTAATACAGGTATTTTGTATATTGGATATTAGTTTAAATTATTTTTAGGGAAATAATGAGATGAGAACATCTTCTGGTCCATTATTAATTATTGATTATTCTAGCGTTGTATATCAGTAAGCTTCGTATTCATTATGTGTGCTTAAAAGACATAATACTTATTTTTTTCAGAGAATATAAAAATCATTTTCTGGTTTTGAACTTTCTTTTCTGGAATTGCTTCCAGGTACAATTGGCCCAAGGGGACGAGCTCTCAAACAGTCCAGTAGGCATTCTTTCCAACTGTCTATAAACTACACAGTTTCCACCAGTTGAGGATTGAACAAAGTCCAGTTGAAGGGTCTGTCGATATCCCAATGTCCAAGGGACATGTCACGTCCTGAGGGCAATGTCTCCACACACGCAGACTTTCAAGCCTTTAAAAGGCTTCTCTGCAGACTCCAGGAACATGTTCTTTTGGTGAATCTGGCTTTACTCTCAGTCTTTTCTTCTTGCGTAGCAAAGCAATTTTTACTGGTTTGTGGAATCTCCAAAAAAGAGAAAGATATTTTAACTTGATAATAAAAAGCAAATAAGAGGAAATAAAAACAAGCAATTAAGTTTAAAAAAAGTTTCCCAGTCAAGTATTGCTTTACAAAACATTCAGAAAATTTCCCACAGGATCAATACCTTATTAGGTTTGGTTTTCAAAGATCTTAGCTTTTGTAAGAAATGTTATAAATGTATGCTAAAGCACAAGACTTAAGCCACCATCAGTGCCAGGAGATAAACACGGAGGGGCAGGGGTCACTTGGAGGGAGATTTTGGTTGACTTGGTCGGAACAGCTGTTCTTTATGGATTTCATCAAATCGTGTGACTTCATCGGCGAAAGCGGCATTTCTTTCTTTTGTGGACTTTTGACCTTTGATGATCATCAATTTAAGATCAAGGCGCATGACCCACCATCATTGATCTGGGACTTATTAGAGAAAGAAAATAAATCAAGAAATGAAAAGCAAGGTCCACACGAACAAAAAGCATTGTTCGGAGAAGGGCTGCATAGGTGTGTCATGTGACTTAGCGTGGGGTGAAAAGGCTAAAGAGGACTCAAGCAAATCGAGTGTTAGGCCATTTAGGCTCCTCTGTCAGATCTAAAACCACATCACTATTAGGTTACACTAATAAAGGAGAAATGTAGAATTATATGTTTTTTTTTTCTTTAGAAAGCAAATTTTTCTCCTGATAGAAATTTTCAAATATCTATAGCATGATTTTTTTCTAAAGCATTATATTGCTAGACATAAGCAGATTTTATGATTTCTGCTAATGGTACCTTAGGCTCATCTTAAGTATGAATTCTAACCTGAACCTTACTCCCATATCGACAAGACAGATCCAAAGATATACATTTAAAGACCTCTCTTCATTCAGAATAAAGATTGGTGTAATTCGTGCAATATTGTGAGGGCAGAGCTTACCTAAGATGTATCTTTGGAATCGTAACTCCTCTCTGAAGTGTTCACAGCATGGACAATTTAAAGTCAGGTTTAGGCATTGCATACACAAAACTCTAAAGCTTCTCACAATTAATTGAAGCTACATTTGATCATAGTTCTGAGAAAAGGTTAACTTCAGATCTTTGTGACTAGAAGGCTTTAGCCGATATTTAGAGGATGTTTTCTCTTGAAGGATAGAAGTGCTATCACAGGGCCCATGTTTAAAATCAAACACCTGACTCTGGTCACTGCGTACTCAACGGTATTTAGTGGATTTCACTTCACTTCTGAGATCAGCTCAGCACTCCTTAGTCAGCCATTCAAGAGCCTCTGTCATCTACATTTCCATGCTAGTTTATTGTTAATTACTCTTCTTGAAGTAAGTCCCTTAAATTACATATGCCAGATTGAAACCGAAAACTCTATCAAAAATGAAACTCAGATATCCAAATACATAACAGAGATTCTCTGTTAAATTTCTGAGCCAGGATGTGTTATCTAATATATCTAAAACTCTTTATTTCATGGGCTTTAATATTTGGATTATAGATCATAAGGAATAGTCTTTGAACAACATGACATTCTTTTACTTGTCTGAAATGATTGTCATCTCAGAAGCTTGCCACCTGTATTTGATTACTTAGGGCTAGTTCTGGAAGCATCCAGACTCCATACAGTCTCATTTAGTCCTAGCAAGTTTTCAGACTCTGAGATTTACTGCTTAATAGACTCACCTTTCTGGTTCTTCCTGATCTCTGGCTGACTGGTCAACTCAGCTGTTCTAGTTTGAACTCTTCTTCGAGCTGACTGAGTCAATCTGGCTTCTCTCAGCTTCTCATGGAATTGTTCTGTTTGCCTTCAAACTAATTCTGGCAATCTGTTCTCATCTTCTGGCTCCTTCTCATTCTCTGACTTTTTCTGTCTTCATCTGTGTCTACCTTGTTCTTCCTCTGTAACCTACTTCTGTACAACTGTCCCAGTAAAACTGCCCCCTCTCCTTTTTCTGCCTGGAGTTCCTTGAAGCCACTCCTCTTTCCTCGCTGTTCTCATGAGAGTTGGGTGTGTGTTATTGTGTCAAAAATTTCTGATTCTTCACTTTGTCTTTCATTCAACTAGACATCACTTTCCAGCATGGGTACTTCCTACTACAAACTAACTTTACCTTCATTGTTTGGAGTCTAGTAATGGAGTGTACCAAGGGTATGCTTGGATTCCAGCCAGAGGGATTAAAGGTATATTCTAAGGCTGAGCCACACCACAGCTAGAAACAGGTTTTTCCAGGAAACAACACAATCTTGGGATTTATAGTGAGAAAATATCCTGTAGCAACATGATGCCTAGTTTCTCTTCTATTCATTAACCAAGACTCAACTCAATCCCATCCTGTCCTTTGAAACATCTCAGGTCATTAAATAGTTTTTTTGAGTCTTGCTCCCCCCTTCCCCCCCTTCCGCATCTGTAAAGAAGGATACTACTGAATAAAGACAAGCAAGCAAGCAAACAAACAAAAACACGACTGAGAAATAATGTTTTCATTATTCACCAAAACCCTGAGTTCCAAAGCTCAGCAATGGCAGTTATAAATGCAATGTGGGATTGCCTTCTATACCTGTGTGATTTCAGACAAGTCCATGTGCTTTCCTCTGTCCCGGTTTAACACACATGTGGAAGATATGGTTTGGTGAATGCTATCTTTTCCAGCCAGTGTATTCTAGGCCAGTGGTTCTCAACCTGTGGATCATGACAGCTCTACTTGGTTGAAAACACTTTCACAGGGAGCGCATATCAGATATTCTGAATATCATATTTATGCATTATGATTCACAACAGTTCCAAATTACAGTTAATAAATAGCAATGAAAATAATTTTGTGGTTGGGGTTACCATGGCATGAGGTACTGTATTAAAGGGTCGTGGCATTAGGAAGGTTGAGAACCACTGCTCTAGGCAGAGGAACCAGATACTTGCATTTCTTGACAATGAAGTCCTCATTTTCATAAAATAGAAGTTAAATGAGAACTTTTAAAATAAAAATTTCAGGAGGTTGATAATGCATTAAAGTATTACAAAAATCGTCGTTTATAATTTTTAGTTGTATGTGCACCCCAACTGATCCCATCTTAGGCTCTAGACTAACTCAGAACTCTCAGTACTTTCATGACTTTCTATGGATTGTGGCTTTGCATGGGTCTGGTCTAACATCTGGTCTAGTAGAGAAAGTGCTACAGTACTTTCATACTCATCTTAGATGTTTTGGATCTGTGTGGTTGTCTAAATCAGAAGGAAGGAAGAGAAAAAGTCTTAAAACATGCTCTAAAGGGATGGGGGAGGGGAGAGTCTAACAGTCAGGGGTGAGCCTGACTGCAGCTAGCGGTAGTTAACTCAGACACCTGCTCAGGAGAGCCCAGAGCACTTGAACCAAGTTGGCAACGGGCCTTGTAACAGCTCTTGGAAACTCTGCTATCCCAAGTTTCTGAAGAAATTTATTTTTTCCCCACAATGGCAGTTTTTGTTAATGAGTGTTTGGTCTGTGCTGTTATCTCTGCTTCAATCCTTGGCCCACTTTCTTCTCAGGAAGATAAAAAAGTCATTTCTAAAGTAGTTACAAATTTCTTCTCACTAGCTCCTCAGTATTCCTTTATGGCCTTTTTTTTTTTTTTTTTTTTTTTTTTTTTTTACTTAACTTTAAAACTGGAAATATAAAATAAATATATGCTTATGTCAGTTCTTTTTTTTACTTTATTTTAAACTGGAAATATGGAAACAGTGCATATTGGAGAGGAGAATGTACAAGTAAATTCCTTGGAGTAAAAAATCAGAAGGTAGAGAAGGGAGAAACAAAGTGTACTTTTTAACAAATTCAGTCTGAAGATTGGAAAATGTGGTTTGAAGTAGTCATGTACACAAAGCATCTAGGTTTGGACTCTGTGTTCTGAAAATCATCTATAGCAATGGTTCTCAACCTTTCAAATGGTGTTATCCTAATGCTGCAACCCCTTAGTCCAGTTCCTCATGTTGTGACTCCCAACCATAAAATTATTTCATGGCATCTTCATAACTGTAATTTTTCCTCTGTTAAGAATCATAATGTGAATAATATCTTTGTTTTCTGATGGTCTTAGGTGACCTTATGAAAGGGTCATTGGATGCCCAAGGAAGTCACAATCTTCACACTGAGAACAGAAGGTCTACATAGGCACTCAATGTTGAAACTATTCCTTCTAGAAGTAATTTTATAGTCACTCTATATGAGGCAGCTAAAACTTTGTTGAAGATGTTCCTTCCAGGGCTAACTTTATAATCACCTGACATGAGGAAGCTAAAACTTTCTGACAAACTGTGCGAACCCCAAGGCTAGTGTTTGTACACCAGCATTGCCAGTTTTGAGAGGTTTATGTGAGGAAGGAAGGAGTGTAATGAAGAGATGGTCAACATGAGCTAATATGAATAATTGGTCATGTCAACCATGTCAACGGATGAATATGCTGTCCATAGTCATGTCTTCAAAGCAACCATCTTTTAGGACTCGGGCAACTGAATACACGGATTCCCTGAAAGGAACAAAGCCAAATACACGGATTCCCTGAAAGGAACAAAGGGTTAAGTGGAGCGTGGGTTTCCTATTGTGAAGTAGAAGCAAACATTACAGATTGGAATGACTTTTGGACATATCTGGAGCATTTGTACTAGTCAAGGTTCTCTTCAGGAGCATAATTGCTGGAATCAATACATATAAATGAGGACTTGTTAGATCAGCTTACACACTAGGTCTTGAATAGACCAACAATGGACATCTACATGCTACAGAGACTAAGAATATAGTGTTCGCCCAGCACATAAGAGTGGGTACCTCAGTGTTCCTAGTACTGGAGGCCAGGAGGACTCTTGAGAGCCGCTGGTCTTCTTTATGCCATCTCGGAAGGCCACAGAAGCTGGCTTTTGATGCAAGCCAAGGATGGCATAAGGAGATGCAGAAGCAGACATAGCAGCTGACAGATGTACACACCAGCAGCGAGCACTACGTTGTTTTCCTTAGACCGCTCTACATCTGGCTAGCTGCTAGAAGATAATGCCCAACATGGGGGAATGTCTTCCCCACTGATCAATCCCTTCTGGAAATGTCCTCACAGACCCACCCTGAGGTAAGTCTCTTGGGCGATTCCAGATACAATCAGTTTGGGAATCAAGATGACTCTTGACCCTCTCTCCGCCCCCATTTCACGACTTCCACTTTGAAATCTCTAATCCAGTATATTGTAGTTTTTAAGATTTCTGTAACTTGTATTTTATTTTTATGAAACCATTATCACACCTCCAGTCTCCTTTCTCCCCACTTTCTCTCCCATCCCTCATTCTTCTGGCATCTTCGTGATTTTATAAATGCTTAGTTTTGGGAAAATTCATCAAATGTCTTTCATGCTATTTTATAATAATATCTAGGTCTTTGGAAATAAATTCTTTCATGTTTTCAATGCCCCTACCATCTCTTACAATCCATGTTACCTGTGTGCCCTGTCATTCCATCTATCATTCTGTCTTGGTAGTGGTGACATGTGACAGTGACTACAGGACAATTTTTACATTCTTAAACGTGCTAAAATGTTCTCTATTTTCAGATCACCTTTTCAAGCTGATATTTTGACTTGGAATGAGAGTGTATGTGTGTGTGTGTGTGTGTGTGTGCGCACATGTGTACATGCAAGCAGGTATACATTCATTCATACATACATACACACATACATACATACATGCATACATAGATACATATGCATGTAGAAACCAGAGTCCAATTTTGGCTGTATTCTTAAACCACATTCTATTTTACTTTTTTGAGACAAAATCTTACACTGAATCCTGAGTTTCACTTGTCAAGGCTGGGTGGTCCCCTCTCTCCTGAGGAATCATCTCTTTCTGCCTCTCCAGCGCTGGGATTACAGGTTCCTGCCTCCATACACAACTTTTTACATAGGTGCTAAGGAATCCAAACTCAGGTCCTTACAGCAAGCACTTCATTGACTGTCTGGTTGTTGACTATTTTTAACAGTCTCTGGGTAATGAGCATTTGATTCTACATTCTCGCAAAGTACAGAGTTGCAGTACTTTAATATTTTGCCACTGTTGCTACTTATTTTGTTTCAATCATGACTCCCAGTGAGGAGGTAACTTGTCTGGAGCCCTGTGGATTTTATCATCCTCAGTGGTCAGTGGCTCTTATAAAGAAGGCACGTGGGATGATGGAGTCTGATGGATGTGTGTTTTACATCTGCTATGGACTGAACATTTGTGTCTTCTCCCACAAATGTGTAAGTTGACATTTTAACTCCCAATGTTGGAAGTTTGGAGACTCCAAGGAAGCAATTAGGTTTAAATGGGATTTTAACGCTGGGCCTGCTTCAGTAGGATTGATGTCCCAAACAGAGGCGCTTACAGAGAGTCTGTTTTCCTCTTCACTTCCTGACGTTGCCCAGGGCACTCACTAGGGAAAGGGCATGTAGGGACACAGCAAGCAGCTGGCCATCTATAAACAGAAGAGTACTCACCAGAAACCAAACTGGCTGGAGCCTTCACATGTAGCTTCCAAAACCACAAAAAACAAGTTTCAGTTATTTAAGCGGTCTATTGTGGTGCAAACAAACAAGTATAATCTTATTTCTTTTATCATCTAGGATATCAGACATGTTTGTAAGCCCAAGTTGGATCAAGTATGATGTCATCTTCCCTAAATAGAGTTGGAAAGTTTAAATAGGGAAACGTGCCAAAGAAGTTAACAGTATGTAAAAATGAAAGGCATAGTAGATTTCTCTACACTCTCTTCTTCCAAGGTTCATCTCTAAAAATGTGGTACCTCTGGCAACTAGCTTGTTTCATTTCTAGATACTTCCCCTTCAAGCCATATCTTCTGATTACGTAATTTGTTCCTTTTATCCCTTGGCAATATGAAAGGGATGGTTGTTGACCAAAATCAGACTTTGAAACAAACAAAACAAAAGACGCAAGCAATCTTATATTTGACTCACCTTCTTTCTGAAGCACTTGAGAAATAAGTCTCAGGTGTCTGTATTAGTGAAGAGGACCACCTGCATGGACTCCCAACCCAATGGGGCATCGTAAATTGTAGGTTGCAGGTGCAACAAGAGTCCATTTCTTCCAAAGGAGGCAGAGGCTAACTAGAATACAGTTCCAGGAACCCCCATCCTCAGAGAGCATCTAGAGACAGAAGGGTGGAGCTGAGAACTCTCCTAGATTTACACAACTGAAATTAACTCCTCACTGTGAGAAAGGGAGAGGGATCTCTGCAGTTATTTCAATGCTACTCCCAGCAAGCCTACAGGGAGTATCAGAAAAGGGTACAGGGACTTCAGTTTCCAAAAGCAAAACATGACTTCAGTGAGAAGAACATTGCAAAGGACAGCATGTGCTGACCTATGTGAATGGAGTCCTAGGGGAAGCCTGGGGCTGTGGAGGGAAGGCAAGGCAGAGCTCTGCAGTGCGAGGCTAGTGAGACTGAGACTTCAGAGAGGACAGGCAGCAGGGAGCAAATCACAGAGCAGGGAGCATCTAAAGCCCGCCCACATGACAGACAACTAAGATCTGTGTGCGGATTTCTAAGGAAGACAGCAGTCAATGCAAGAAATGGATGAAATAAGGTAATAAAGACCTTTTCCCAATCCGTTGGTTGCTATTTTGTCCTATTGGCAGTGTCCTTTGCCTTACAGAAGCTTTGCAGTTTTATGAAGTCCCATTTGTTGATTCTTGTTCTTAGAGCATAAGCTATTGGTGTTGTGTTCAGGAAATTTCCCCCTGTGCCCATGTCTTCTAGGCTCTTCCCCACCCTCTCCTCTATAAGCTTCAGTGTGTCTGGTTTTATGTGAAGGTCCTTGATCCACTTGGACTTGAGCTTTGAACAAAGAGATAAGAATGGGTCAATTTGCATTTTCTCTACATGTTGACCTCCAGTTGATCTAGAACCATTTGTTAAAAATTCTGTCTTTTTTCCACTGGATGTTTTTAGCTCCTTTGCCAAATATCAAGTGACCAAAGGTGTGTGGGTTCATTTCTGGGTCTTCAAATCTATTCCATTGATCTTCCTGCCTGTCTCTGTACCAAGACCATACAATTTTTTATCACTATTTCTCTGTAGTAGAGTTTGAGGTCAGGGATGGTGAGTCCCCCAGAAGATCTTTTGTTTTGGAGAATAGTTTTTGCTATCCTGGGTTTTTCATTATACAGCAACCAACTGATTAGTAAAAGATCTTTACCAATCCTACACCAGATAGAGGGATAATGTCCAATATATATAAAGAACTCAAGAAGCTAGACTCCAGAGAGTCAAATAACCCTATTAAAAATGGGGTACAGAGCTAAACAGAGAATTCTCAACCAAGGAAACTCAAATGGCTCTGAAGCACCTAAAGAAATGTTCAGCATCTTTAGTTATCAGGGAAATGCAAATCAAAACAACCTTGAGATTTCACCTCACACCAGTCAGACTGGCTAAGATAAAAAACTCAGGGGACAGCAGATGCTGATGAGGATGTGGAGAAAGAGGAACACTCCTCCACTGCTGGTGGGATTGCAAACTGGGAAAACCACTCTGGAAATCAGTTTGTCAGTTCCTCAGAAAATTAGACATAGTACTACCTGAGGTCCCAGTTATACCACTCCTGGGCATATACCCAGAAGATGCTCCAACATGCAATAAAGACACATGCTCCACTATATTCATAACAGTCTTATTTATAATAGCCAGAAGCTGGAAAGAACTCAGATGTCCTTCAACAGAGGAATGGATACAGAAACTGTGGTATATATACACAATGGAGTACTATTTAGCTATTAAAATCAATGAATTCATGAAATTCTTAGGCAAATGGATGTAACTAGAAGGTGTCATCCTGAATGAGGTAACCCAATCACAAAAGAACACACAGTGTGAGCACTCACTGATAAGTGGATATTAGCCCAAAAGCTTAGAATAAACAAGATATAATTCACAGACCTCAAGAAGCTCAAGAAGAAGGAAGACCAAGTGTGGGTGCTTTGGTTTTTCTGAGAAAGGGAACAAAATACTCAGAGGAGCAATTATGGAGACAAAGTGTGGTGCAGAGACTGAAGGAAAGGCCATCCAGAGACTGTCCTACTTGGGGATTCATCCTAAAACCAGTCACCAAACTGAAACACTATTATGGATGACAAGAAGTGCTTCCCGAAAGAAGCGTGTTATGGTTGTCTCTGGAGGGGCCCTGCCAGAGCCTTACAGATACAGAGGCAGATGCTCACAACCAACCACTGGACTGAGTGTGGGTTCCCCAATGGAGAGTTGGAGGGAGGACTGGAGGAGCTGAAGGGGTTTGCAGCCCCATGGGAAGAATGATGAAGTCGGGCCAACCAACTGCCCCAGGGTTCTCAGGGACTAAGCCATCAACCAAAGGGTACACATGGTTCCAGCCGTAAGTGTGGCAGAGAAATGCCTTGTTGAGCATCAGTGGGAGGAGAGGTCCTTGGTCCTATGTAGGCTCAATAGATACCCGAGTGTGGGGAAATTGAGGGCGGGTAGGTGGGAGTAGGTTAGGCAGAGGTGCATCTTCTTGGAGGCAGGGGGTGGGAGGATGGGTTGGGGGTTTTCTGGGAGGGGGAAACCAGGAAAGGGTATAACATTTGAAATGTAAATGAAGAATATATTCAATAAAAAAATAGAAGTAAGGTAATATTTGTAAGAGGAAACTAGCAAGAGAAACCAAAAACATAAGAAAAAATGTCTTCTAACTAACATGGTGTGTATGTGTGTGTGTGTGTGTGTGTGTCTGTGTGTGTTTGTGTGTGTGTGTGTGTGTGCGTGTGTGTGTGTGTGTGTGTGTGTGAGAGAGAGAGAGAGACAGAGACAGAGACAGAGACAGAGACAGAGAGACAGAGAGACAGAGACAGAGACAGAGAGAGAGAGTTAAAATTTTTGAGAAGAAATACAATGAATGGAAATTTAACACAATTTGAAAAGAAGAGCCTTAAGAAGTAAAAGGAAAACTGAAGTGATTTCCCCTCTCACCTTGTGAATGGCATAGTTCTTCAGTATTATGGGAAACAGCTTATTTGTTAGGTCTGGAAACAGTCATTATTAATTTACCTTTGATAATGGATGCCAGAAATGGAATTAGTAGAGCCAGTAGCCAGCGTCTTTCACATTCTGCATCCTTTTCTTCAAATCAAAGCTGCCATCAATGTTTAAAAGCATCCTTACTTCACATGCCAGAAGGAAAGGAGAGGATGCTGTAAAAACTGAAATAAGGCAAAGGTTGCCGTCAGAGCAGAGCGTGGGATGCTTCTGATCTCATAAACATTAAGATTTGGAAAAAGAATCACACTTTATAATTAATGAAATGTGACATTTAATTACTCAGTAGCATTTATCAGAATTTGAAACAACTGTCTACGCATATTTTTCTATTTGTTCCCTTTAGGATTTAAATTTATTGAAACCAATGCGTCTTCTTCACATTATGTATCTAGAATAGCCTCTGATTATATCGGGTTATTATGCTGACAGATTGTGTTGTATAGGAGATGAAGAAGGACCTGAGAAAGACCTGAAATTCATCCGCTGCCTGCCCACTTGAAAATGGCATTTCATTGGTAGCCGTAATCTAGCATCAGTGACTAATGTGGCCATAGTTCACAGGTGAAGTTCCTCCAGAGCCCTAGGAAGGAGGAACATTACTGAGAACATTCCTCAGTAATCACCAATAATGGGGTCCTTGTTTTACATGGGTTAAGGTTAGGTCATCGTTTCACAGGATGAGCCTCACATAAAAGAAATGGCTTAGCTTTAGACACTGTGCCTATGAAATCCATGTCCTATTAAATCCTCCTGTCATCCACAGCAGGGAAGAAGCTGCAGTGAAGCTTGGGCAAATGCAGGCAGAGGCCAGCGAGAGGCAGCCGAGCTGTGTGCATTTTAGGTAGAGATGCTCCTCTAGTGTGAGGTGGGTGAAATCAATGGTACTTAGACTCTGTTTTAGTTTTCCTTTCTTTATGAGATTAAATGGGAACACAGGACAGCCTTGTTATGAGACACTATTCCAGAGGAGACATGTACAAACGTCTAACAACTCAGATAGGGAATTGATGACAGACCAGAGTATGGCTACCACCAAAGTCCAACTCAGAGAACCAATGGGTTTTATTGGGTTTATTTACAGGAGTAAAGGGGAGCGGTCACTTACAGAAGCAAAAATGACTCAAAGACAGCTGCATCACCAAAGCCAGCACACACATGGGTGAGAGCTCACAAAGACTGAGAACCCGAACACGCTGCAGGCCTGAAGGCAGCTCAGTGGACTTGAGGCAGTTTGCTGCGCTTTATTTCCTTTGGAAAGCTAAACATCTCTAAACCTGGCTCTCGGTGGTCTTTACTGCTTCTGTCATCTTAAGGGCCTCTGCCACTAGTGAACCTAGTCAGTTTCAGGGACTTCCTGAAACTATTTGAATTGTTTAGTTTCTGGTCTTAAAAAAGTTATCCTGCAGGATGGAATGCTTCAATATTGCTACACAACAGATCCAGGTCCACAAGGATGCCATTTCCTAGGGCATGTCTGTCTTACTTTGAGGATATCCTGAAAAAAAAAATGACTCTGATGTGAGTATGTTGATTCCTTCATTTTGAATTGGATTAATTAAAGACAAAAAAAAAAAAACCATCTCAAGGAGCTCTAGTGTCCACAGTCAGGCATCCTGAGTTACTGGTGCCAACAGAATCCCTCTGCCTTTGTAGAAATATCAAATATCAGCTAAGTTTATAAGACATGTTTTGGAAAAATGTTCTGCCATACAGAAATTTCTTTCCAGCCCAAAGCAGATGGGTGAGATTTAATCTCTTGAAGATGGAGCCCATTTTGCCATATCGCTTGTCTGTTGAGATAGCCACATATGAACAGTATTTTTTTCAGGGTGGTAAAAAAAAATCAGTTTACTTTTATGCTATTATAAATTATTATTTATATTACTGTTGGCTATTTCTACTGATCCTTCAGATTTCCATAGTATATAATATGATACCACATACTTCTAGATTTATATTGCTTGTTTCTACTATGCTTCTAGATTGGATAGCAGATCATGAGCGGCCTCTGTTAAAATGTTGTTTCTTCACTGAATTACTATTTTATTGGCTTAATATTAGTTTTTGGAAAAACTGGAAAAAAATCGGTAGACTTCTCTGAGCCCCTTGGCCCCGCCCCTCCCCCCCCCACACACACATGTGAGTATACTTCAATAGCCAGGCACTGAGTCGATGGCTCCGATGGCAAAGTGCTTGCTGTTGGGGCGTGAGGACCGGTGTTTCTCCCCCATCTCTGGGGATGCTGGGACAGAAGGACCCCTTTGGCTTGCTAGCTAGCCAGCCTATTCAAATTGGTAGGTTCCTGGTCCCAGTGAGAGAGATTGTTCTTGCTTTTTAAAAAGGAATAGAAAAGCACAAACCACCACCACCACCACCACCAACAACAACAACAAAATCCAAGGCGCACCTGCACACATGCCAACAGGTTTATGCTCCCCAACACACACACACACACACACACACACACACACACACCAATTTCTAGGGCTGTTTGATGGTTAACTTAGTTCACATATGCCTCACCAACAGAGCCTGGCAGGTGACGGCACAATCACGTGTGAGCTGTTTCCTGCCACAGCTCTTCTATTATCTGATTCTCATCCAAGCCCATAAATGGAGAACAGGATATTCTCATTTTGTATTAAAGGAACAGATCTTAAAAATTCAAGATCGCTCTCCAGATTCACGAGCCCTGCCTGCTCAGTGTCAGAGCCCACGTCTTCTGGAAGGATATCCTTGAGAGCTTTTGGCATTTCAGCGTGGGACAGCAGAGCCCTGCTAGATCTCCTATTCCTCACTAGGGGGATTCCTAAGGTCCCTTGCACCATGTTGTTGTTATTCTGTTCCCCCTTCAGTCCCAAATACCATGAGGACTTTAGGCTACTCCTCATATCTGGGAAACCACTGATGTACCGCGTGTGAGCCTCCCCCAGAAGAAAGTCCATTAGAGGCCAGACAGCTAACAGTCATCCTTTCTTTGTGAAATATTTCTGGAGTGTATATTCACAGTGTTGTTATCATCACAACTTGTTATTTATTGAGTGCCATCCCTTTGGGTGGGGATGTGCAGAGCGCACACCAGACAGGGCCTCCGTCCAAGGAAATGGAATTCAGATGGTCGTGATTCATGAGATAATGATAAAGTCCCCCAGGTTATGCAAGGGAGCTCTGCAATGACATCAGCCTTGGATGTCTCAGTGCAAAGAAGCTTCCATATGAGAGGAAGGGGATCGTGGTATCTAGCACCAAAGAAACAGATGCTTTTAGGTACAAGGGGCATCATTAAGGGCAGTAAGAAAAAGGATGGGGAAGAGGCAACAGGGAGAGGGGAGAATATCAGGGTAGAGGGGATAACGTCGGGGTCCCATCAGTGTTCAGGAAAGAGGACTGTGGAGAGAGCAAGTCCAGAGCCGAGAACGGGTGACTGTATCCCAGTGCCATGTGCTATTTGTCCTGGGACAGACCAAGAGAACACAGCCTGCCTTGTAATGGGAAGCGGTTCCACACGGCTGCTGAGTCTACTCTAGGAGTGGAAAGTTATATCACATCTGTGCCGGTTTTTAATCTCTGTTTGGTTTTGTTTGTTCAAGTTAATGAAAATGATGTGCTATTGTTATGTAGCGGTGCCAGAGGAGAATTTCACCAGAGACTTCAAAAATGTCTTTGGGTTTGCGCCCACTTCGTGCGGTTTCACTTTCCCCCATTTTCCTTCCTCCTGCCCTTTCACTCCTTCCCCCTGAAGCACTGCTCTCATGCAGATGGATTAATCGCATGTGAAGGAAGGCTATTTGAAGACCGTTTAACCAAGCAGGCAAGCCAGCGTCCAGAGATAAAGTGACAGAGCCAGGAAGGTGAGTGGACTTAACTGCAGAGCCATCTAATAGAGGCATAATTAATGAGTCTTCAAATTCATAGCTCGAGTTGATGAATGGGAATGAACACACCCCCATCTGGGAATAATTAACAGTAATTTATAAACTCCTCATGGGAAAGAACAATGTCTTCACCTTCCTCAGCTAGTCCCCTGGGTACCATAGAGGATGCCTCACCCGTAGAGTCTTTCAGTATTTATTAAGTACTAGGCACACTCCTAAGGCACTGAACACACACACACACACACACACACACACACACACACAGGGAAAGGGTAAAACAAGGTAGAATGTGGTGTTTGTATCAAATATGATAAATCCAGAGATATATGAGGAGATGTGGGTGGAAGGCATACGCCATTCAGCACTCACAGGAATGTTTATACTGATACAAATGGGACTTTATTGGCTCACTTGACTACAAAGGAAAAGTTATGACTAGATAGATGTAGACTAAATAGTCTACCATGAGTTGCTTTCTATTATTTTGGGTCACTCTTCTACCTCTGCTTTGAATTATTCAATTCAATTATTATACAATGTGTTTTGATCATATATACCCCTCCTCTAAGATCTATTTCTACCCACCTACCTTCAATCTCAATTTATGTCCTCTGTGTATTTGTTTGTTTGCTTAATGACTCATCAAGTCCAATGTATGATGCTCATATTCCTGGGTGGGAGCCCATCAAGCCACAGGAGCAATACCCTTAAAATGGACATGCTCTCCCGCCAGAAGCCATCAGCTGTGCACAGTTCCTCAGTCAGAATGGAGGCACACGAGCTCCCCACTATAATCTAGCCTCAGTGACTAATGTGGCCATTGTTCACAGGTGAAGTTCCTCCCAGAGCCCTAGGAAGGAGGAACATTACTGAGAACATTCCTCAGTAATCACCAATAATGGGGTCTTTGTTTTACATGGGTTAAGGTTAGGTCATCGTTTCACAGGATGAGCCTCACATAAAAGAAATGGCTTAGCTTTAGACACTGTGCCTATAAAATCCATGTCCTATTAAATCCTCCTGTCATCCACAGCAGGGAAGAAACTGCAGTGAAGCTTGGGCAAATGCAGGCAGAGGCCAGCAAGAGGCAGCCGAGCTGTGTGCATTTTAGGTAGAGATGCTCCTCTAGTGTGAGGTGGGTGAAATAAACGGTACTTAGTTTCTGTTTTAGTTTCCTTTCTTTATGAGATAAATGGGAACACAGGACAGCCTTATTATGAGACGCTATTCCTGAAGAGACATGTACAGACATCCAACACCTCAGATAGGGAACTGATGGCGGACCAGAGTATGGATATCACCAAAGTCCAACTCAGAGAACCAATGGGTTTTATTGGTGTTCCTTACAGAAGTCTGGGTGGGGAGTTACTTACAGAAGCAGAAATAACTCAAAGACAGTGACATCTGCAAAGCCCAACCCTGCATGTGTGACAGCTCACAAAAGCGGGAACCTGGGACCCACTGCACACCTCCAGGGAGCTCAATAGGTTTGAGGCAGTCTGTAGGTCTCTACTTCTTTTGGGCAGCTAAATGTCTCTGAAACTGACTAGCTCTCAGTGGTCTTCACTGCTTATATAGTCTTGTGGGGGAGGGCACTGGTGAACCTGATCAGTTTCAGGAACTTCCTGTAGCTGTTTGAATTGTTTATGTTTCTGGGTCTTAAAGAGTTATCCCCGCAGGATGGCATGCTTCAACATTGCTATACAACAGATCCAGGTTGGCATGCTTCAACATTGCTATACAACAGATCCAGATCCACTGGATGCCATATCATGGGGGCATGTCTGCCTTACTTTGAAGGCATCCTGAAAAGAAAAATTGACTCTGAAATAAATAGGTTGATTTCTTCATCCAAGCTTGAATATTGGCAGGCTTGATCTTGCGCAGCCTGTCTGCAGAAAACTGCAGCTTCTGTTGAGAAGAACAGCCATGCCATGTCTAGAAGACAGTGTTTCTGTCTGGTTCTTCCTAACCTCTGGCTCTTACAATCTTTTAGTCTCCCTCTTCCATGATGTTCTCTCTCTCTCTCTCTCTCTCTCTCTCTCTCTCTCTCTCTCTCTCTGTGTGTGTGTGTGTGTGTGTGTGTGTGTGTGTGTGTGTGTGCTTCTATCTATGTTTTGGCAAAGATAACCATCAGTTCCGGCAGGTTTATAGGTCACCACCAGAAGAACAGTAGCAGTGAAATACAGCACATTTCCAGCAACGCCCTGGGAGCTTCTTCTTGCTAGATTAATTCTGGAAAACAGAAAAATAAAAGAAAGGCCAATTCTTGAAATAATTGTTTTTCTAGTCTAATTGGAGTGGACTGGTTGGTGCGGCTTGGGCCATGGGCCAGTTGCCTGGAGCTCAGACAAATTCGGGTATATTCAAACCATAAGACTAAAAGTGAGGGTGAGGCGTTTCCCTAATGAACGAGAGGGTGTAGATGCTGGGCACAGAAAAGGAAGAAAGCTTCGAAGATGCTTCCAACAGTTGGCAGCAATGTCTGAACGGACATTCATAAACCCAGAAGGATGCTGGGTTTCAGAGATGGAGACACAGACTAAGAGACAAGCTTCTGTTCTACACAAAATCTACTCACTTGGGCATACCTAACTGCAGCAGAGAGTTGAGCCCTTATCTAAGCTAACACACAAGAAAAGAAAAGAATAAATTTTGGATGAATAGCTATCAGTCCCCAACACCATGAGGAATTCATTTAGTAGGAAAATTCTTGGAGTTATTCATAATGAAGGCAATAACCCTGGTGATACCAAGAACAGGAGATGGGTGTTGAGAGATCCCTGTGTTCACATTCATGCTTCAAAGGCAGTGGTCCAGGAGAAAACATGTGTGAGCATGGGGCAGGGCTGGGACACTGTATGCCAGTTTGTGAACACTGACACTTCACACTCTAAGACAGCACACAGAGAAGAGGTAGATCATTCACATTGATTATGTAGCACTATCATTTGCCCCAACACAATATAATGATACAGTTTTGTGATATGCATTCCCATAAGACACGGTGCTTAACACTATAGATGTTAAAAATCTTGAAAAAAGAAATAATCCCATTCATAGAAAAAAAAAGATAAAGAGGAACTTTCCGAAGTTTCATATGAAACAGAGACAAATGAAGAAGCAAACAGAAGCATCCCTAAGAGGAAGATGTCTGTAGTATAATTCTTTGAAAGAAGAAGTGTTTTGACTATTATGAAGAAAAGGTGGTTATAAGATAGAACTATATAGGAGGTGTATATATAAATCTTGATACACCATATTTAGATTTCTTCAGAGCTTTTCTTGGGTCTTGAAGGAAATCAATGCTTTCTTTAGATGAAAAAGTAGGACAGAGAAGTGAGACAGCTTGAGGATTGACTGAAACACTGGTCATTAAAATAGAAATACATCTGAGAAGAACAGATAAGATGGGGGACTCTTGGCTTTCTGATTTTATATCTAATCTGATCCAAAGGGAAAAGATGATTGTTAAGAAGCCATGCTAGTTTTAAAGTGACTATGTTGTACACTAAAGAACACGTCTCCTCCACCATGTAACAAAGGCGAGGCCATAAATTACATGAGACTCGATGGGTCTTTGAAATGTCTAGATATAATTTACTGAGGCGAAGCAGAGAGAAACAGACCCACGCTTTGTTGGTCAGAGGCTTTTGTGTGGTTGTCAGTCCAACTTCACAATGTGTTTTATGGTGGAAAGACATACCATGATCATTTGTCACTCCGATTACTTCTTGGCCTCAGTGGAGACTTTTGTTTTCTCAAAAACAACCTAATCAGTCATAAAAGAAAAAAGAGGTCCTAATGTAATTCTGGGACTAAAAGTAATTTTACACATCTGGATTCTCTTCTCTCAATAAGTTATTTCTTCATAGAATTTTACAAAAGAATGAAAGGCGCTTTCAAGTATGGGGTAAGTAAACATACATGTCTTTATGTCATTGAAAAATAAGGGTCAAGGGGCAATTAAGTATTAATGAAAAGTGGATTTCCCTGGAGAGATAATTCATTTATTCATCCATCATTCATAATCCACACACATTTACTGAGTGCATGTTACGTGTAGATGTCATAGAGGTTGCTGCTAAATTTGTTATCTATTCAACTATTACTCCCATAGATAGTTATTTGCTAACCGTATGACTGACCCACAGTATTCTGAAAAGTTATTTAGTGTTATATTATGTAACAGACAGGCCTAATCTGGTCCGAAGGATCAAGGAAGATGTCATCAGAAAGTGCTGCTCAGACAAAGATCCTAAAAGATTAATGGAAGGAAAAATGGGCACAGGAGAACCTGAGACAGAGGGTGTTGCAAGATGTTTCCTATCCATTCACATTGAGGCAGTGAGAGGCCCGTGATTGGAGGGGAGAGAGGAGGAGGAGCTAAGAGAGGTGAGGGGCGGGGACTGGAGGGGAGAGAGGAGGAGGAGCTAAGGGGAGAGAGAAGCTAGGTGGGCAACAGGAGCCGGGGCAGAGGAGGAGATGCAGATATCCAGATGGCTTCAGATGTAGTTCTGGTGTTCTGGAGAGGTTAGCAATATTTGGATAAGACCTTATCATTGTAAATTGGCATTATGTAATTGGGAGTATTATATACATAAAGATATTTGGTTAACTATTTTAAGAGTCATGCTTTACCGGATAGTGGGAAGGAGGGGGTGCTGGACCTGCTTGCTGGGACATGGTGCAGAGGCTTGGTGGGGCGGTACTCTTTATTAATTAATAATTTCCCCTACAGAAGGAGTAGCTGCCCTGTGCAAAGGAGTCAAGGGCGAGCCTGGAGCTTGGAAGAGTACGAGGGAACAAAGCTGGCTCAGACTTAAAGCTCCAGGCCCCCATTCTCGCTTCTACTTGTTAATTTAATGTCTCACTTCCGATGTCTCACTGATGGGTCTAACTCCCCAAGGGCAAAATAAAGCTTTGTTTTCTTCTCCTAAAATCTTGAGTTGCTTGTTCAGCGTTTACCAGTCAAGCAGCAGCAGCAGCAGCAGCAGCAGCAGCAGCAGCAGCAGCAGCAGCA
The DNA here is from genome assembly GCA_964023405.1 of Apodemus agrarius. NCBI lineage: Eukaryota > Metazoa > Chordata > Mammalia > Rodentia > Muridae > Apodemus > Apodemus agrarius. Next base: position 15,667,454 of record OZ030026.1, on the reverse strand, counting down.
GCAGCATTTACTTAGTTACTCGGACTAACAGACATTAAAAATTTGCTTCTCTTTTTAAAAAAAAAAAAAAAGAATAAAATAAAATGTGAGGTAGACTGGTGACATGGCTCATTTTGTTAAGATCACGGGCTGCTTTTGCTGAGAACCGGGGTATAGTTCCCAACACCTAATTGGTAAATCACAGTGGTCTATAAACTACGGCTCCAAGGTAGGGGTTTGATGGGAGAGCCTTGCTGGAAGAGTCTATTGTCCCGGGCGGGCACTGAGAATTTATAGCCCCACACCACTTCCCGCTCACCCTTTCAGTTTCCTGCGCTGGCCTGCCGCTACAAAGTCTCCACTGCAGTTATGGGCTCTCACTCTGAACCCTGGGGTTAAATAAGTCCTGCCTGCTGCAAGTTATCTGTGGTCGCTGCATTTTATCACAGGGACAGGCAAGCAACCTAGGCACCCCACCCCCACCCTGCCACTGTGCTCCCGCTCTCTCTCTCTCTCTCTCTCTCTATATATATATATATATATATATATATATATATATATATATATAATTATTTCCCTTCCCTGTACCTTCCCGATATTGTATTACATAATCCATGTTCATTTGTCTTCTTGAGAATACGGTTCGTATCCTTCAGCATTATTTGGGAAATATCTAGAAAGTTTGGGAACCATTGCAGATACCCAATAAGAATCAGTGGAGTGAGTCAAGGAGGTAATGAAGTAAATGAAATAAAGGAGGAGAGGTATAAGACCTGGGGATTAGCTTTTAAAATGTGCAGGTTCATCTGAAGCAGTTTGGATGTTGCTATGTCCTGATAGTTAGATTCCCCCAATGCTCACGTGTTAAAAGTTTGTCACCAGTTTGTAATGATTGGCAGGCTGAGGGAGGAATCTTTAAAACGTGGTGGAAGTTAGGTCAAGGGGACAGTCTCTTGAAAGGACCCGTACTGAAGTCCCAGACACTTCATTTTTTTCTACCCCAGCTGTCAGGAAGAAAGCAAGCTGCTTCTTGAATTCTCGCTAGGATGTGCTTACACATTCCAGAGCCCAGAACGCCAGGCTACCCAGCCTCTGACTGAAAGTGCCAAAGCTGTCCAAACAAACCTTAGTGCTTTAAGCTAATTGTCTCTGGCATTTTATTACAGTAACCAAAGGCTTTCTAAAATGGTTCCTCTTTAGAAGACTTGAGAAGGTTTGGATAGCATTAAGAGGGAGCCAGAATAAATTTGGTTTCTTTTTTCCAAATTTTCTGATAAAATGTGAATTTGGATGTTTTCTTGACCTCAGAAACTAAGTCCACTGAGCTTTCTGGTGATGGATGCAGTTTGTTTGGGTAACTACTTAGAATATCACTTGTGAAATTAAGAATGATTCTTCCTTTTGACCCAGATACTATATAATTTTTAGTTTATAAAAAAGACAAACGGTACCTGATCTTTAGGATAAAATATTATTTTTAAACAGTTTAATTTATATTGCTGCCAAAATATATACTTTTTATGATTTTATATATTAAGCCAAGCCTTTAAAGGCTTAGTTTATTTATGTCCCTATAAAGATTGTGATTCAAATAGAGTGTCTATTCCTGCATAGAGAACTAAAAGCAATTGGAATTCAAAAATGAGTCTGGGTCACAGCTTGGCATAAGATTTTATTTATTCTATGCTCCACTGATGTTTCCAAAGACATTGATCACCGTTTTATGTAAATGAAACTCTATTGCCAGGCAAGCCTCAAAATGACAGATCAAATGAAACCTTGGGTTTCTAGAGCCCCTGATCTGTTGGAGAGCATTGTGAATCCCAGGACAGACACAGAATGCAGCTTCCTCTATTTCCCTTTTTATAAAGGACCTGTTATGTAGAATGTGTCTCAGGAATCATGGATGGCGTGGTGTAGAAGGCAAACAGTAGCTCACAGAGCATTAGCAGGCTTCTCGGCTGTGGACAGACCTCACGGTGCTTAGGGGGACTCCTGTGTTAGGCTTGCCGCTCTGCTGATGCCAACTTGTTTGTTGTAATTAAAATCGGATGGAAGTGTGGATCAAGCACGGCCACAGAGGATTCATGACGAGAGGTGCGTACCTAAGGGGGCTACCAGTGTTATCATTATTTAGGAAAAAACAGGGCAATTTCAGTCAATCAAGTCATAACACAAAGTACTGACTTTAATATATATTGTATAAAACCATGACACTGTAAGTTTTATGTTGCTACTCAGTTTTACCCTTATAAAGCAATTCCTGAAGGTCAAAGGTAGGATTTGGTATTTTTTCTTTCCATTTGACTGAACTTTGTTCCATCTCTTTGAAAATAGCATGGCACCTCATTTTACTACACAGGTAAATATGTAGCCAGGCTCCTGTACTACTACAATACATGTATACAGTCAAAATATTTCAATAACTGGCAACGACTTCAGGCTTCTCTGAGAAAAGCCAGATTGGAAAAGAGTAAGGGAAACTCTTTGAAAAGAACAAACCCAGCTAATTCTTTCTACATAGGAGTCTCTTTAATTTTAGGGGATGGGGAGGCTGTAAGTATCCTTCTTGTTTGTTTTTTTTTTTTTAAATTATTTAAGCTGCTGGAACTTCTAAATGCTATGTAGGTCAAACTAAACATCATATGAGAAGGCCGATGAGTCTCAGTTGATGAGCAGCTGAGTTCAGAGTCGCCATGCTCCACAGAGGCCCATCCCAACGCAGGTTTAGAAGACAGTGTTCTGGCTCTCCAGTCTCCTAACCCATGAGTCATGTATCAGGTTCCACAAAACTCAAATCGCTAAGGAACTATGATGACATCACATAACTATATATATAAAACTGAAACCATAGCTATAAAACTCTGTGTCTTCTACGTCTTAATTTTACAATCAACCACCCAACAACAACAACAAAACAAATACAAAAGGGTATGTGCATGTGTGTGTATGTGTGTATATGTGTGTGTGTGTGTGTGTGTGTGTGTGTGTGTGTGCGCGCATTGTTGCTTTAAGAATGGAGCAAGAAGGAACGATCCTCAACAGTTAAGAGCACTGGCTGCTCTTCCAGAGGACCCAAGTTCAATTTTCAGGATATACATGGTGACTGACAACCAGCCATAACTCTGGTTCCAGGGAGTATGACGCCCTCTTCGGGCTTCTTCAGGCACCTGACAAGCACACGGTGCAAAGACATGCAGCATACACATAACATATAAGCAAACGCCTTTAAAAAAAGAATGGAGATGTTGGACTCCTATCAGTATCAAACTGGAACGTTTCCTAGATGGAGTGAATTTGTTCCTGTGTTTACAGACATTTATTAGGATTATAGGCCAATAAAAAATGTACTTAGGCAACGTGGAAATAGAAACGTGAAAATATTCCTTTCCATCACAGCTGTTTCCCTTAATGTCTACAGTCCTAGAGGAACATTTACCTACTGCTTGAGCCATAAAACTCTTACTTTGTGGAGTTAAATGAAGGCTCCCACTAGAAAAAGTACCCACTGGCTTTCCACAGTGCAACCCCTTTCTTTTCCACAGAGGGACTAAATCCTTACAGGACCCTCTGATGAGTATGGTTTTCAACCTGTCATGTTAGGAGAATACCCGCCCACCCCGACAAACTTTCATGACTTACTGGGTTTCAGTTTACTAGTATATAAAGGGTCCTTGAATGGCTAAAATGCTCTGTGTCCTTGGTGTGTTCTCGCTGCAGGTAGATAAATCCCATGTTGAATCTGCATGCAGATAGCGAAGGAGGAATGCAATCCCCCGCCCCCCATTTTCTCCCAGAAGAAAAGGGAACTCAGAGTGGAATTTTACAGAGTCCAGCTTGTTAGTAGAAAGACAGTGGCAGCACCAGGCCTTTCGTTCAGTCTTCCCGGCATTTAAAGATGGGCTCTTCCCAATGAATGATTCTGCTTCTCTGTTTGTTCTGTGTTTTCTTGAGCCCAGTGCGCTGTGGTTCCCAAGGAGAGATTTTTCAACCTTAGTCTGCCTTGTTTGTTTTGCTTGAGATTTTGTGGTACTAACAAAGAATTGATTTATTTTTCCTTTTTTTTTTTTTAAACTTAGAATGTGAAGCCTACATTATGCAAATGGCCCCGAATTCCCAGGAAAAAGGCAAGCTGTGTTCCAAGGACAGTGAACACATGAGGGAGATCCCAGCCATTCGGATGTGTGAATGCTCGGAAAGTCGCACAGCTTTTCCATCTCTATCCTGATCACATCTTAACTGATCTGCAGCTCTCGACATCTCCATCAAGCTGTGGAGTCTGGAAGCCGGTATACAATTTGACAGATTCACCTGGATGTTTGATCTGTCATAGTCGACGTGAAGGCTTTTCTTTTCCAATAACATTTCTTTTAATTTGCTTCTCTATATTCTAGTAAATGACCCAGATGTCTGTGAAAAAAAAACAGCAAGCAAGCAAACAATAACAAACCCCATGTAAAGCAAGGCGTTTCTTGTTTCACTGGTTGGCCATTCCCTTGGTCTCTGCTCTGTCTTTGTCCCTGCATATCTTGTAGGCAGGACACATTTTTGGTCAAAGGTTTTATGAGTGGGCTGCTACCCTTATTCCTCCACTGGGAGTTTTGCCTAGCTACAGTCACCCCTATAGACATATCCCCTAATGCACCCTATACTGCCCCATCCCACCCCGCCCCTGCCTTCCAGGTCTCTGGCACATCCTAGAGACGCCACACCTACCCACCCACCACTGTTTTCTGTTCTCTCTTCCCTGATCTACCTTGCAACTCTGACCCACCAATGCCTTCCCAGTCAGGTCTGCCTGGGGCACAGCCTTCAGAGGTACCCTGACCTCCATTGTCTGGCTCTGGGCTGACCCTTTGGTCCTGAGGAGTCTTGGGGGACCCCAAGAGCATCCTGCTTGCCCATAGAGAGAGGCCCCAGAGACAACCAGCTTGGAACACTTCCCCACCAATCCCTTGCCAGTGAGGTCCCTTTGAGGCAAAGTCAGCAGAGTCTGATCCTCTGTCCTCCATTATCTGGCCTAAGGCTCTTCCTCCCTTCCTGAGAAGACCTGCTAGCATCAGGACCACCCAGCCAACACCAGGGGAAAACAGATGCCTAAAGGACAGAGGAAGAACACTATTAACAAGAGCCAGGGCAACATGGCACCACAGGAGCCCAGCTATCCTGCTACAGCAAGCCCTGGGTATCCTAACAAAACTGAAACATGAGCAAATGATTGGTTGAATCAAATCTTATGACGACGACAACAACGATAGAGGCCCTTAAAGAGGAAATGAATAAACCCCTTAATGAAATACAGGAAAATACATTTAAATAGGTAGAGGCCTTTAAAAGGAAAACAAATAAATATAAAGAAATACAGGAAAATAAAATCAATCAGGTGAGGGATATGAATAAAACTATACAAGGTCTGAAAATGGAATTAGAAGCAATAAAGAAAACACGCACTGAGGCAACCCCGGAAATGGAAAACTAGGAAAGGGAAAAGGAACTACATCTGCAAACATCACCAACAGAATACAAGAGATGGAAGAGAGAATCACAGCATAGAAGATACAATGGAAGAAACTGATACATTGGTCAAAGAAAATGGAAAATATAAAAAGTCCATTGCACAAAACACCCAGGAAATTCTGGACACTGAGAAAAGACCAAACCTAAGAATAATAGGAGAAGAAGGAATGGGGAAGGGGGGAAGGAGGAGGAGGAGGAAGAGGAGGAAGAGGAGGAAGAGGAGGAGGAGGAGGAGGAGGAGGAGGAGGAGGAGGAGGAGGAGATTATTTCCAGCTCAAAGGCCCAGAAAATATCAATTTCTTACCATTGCCTTATTGTTGAAATGCAGCTTCATAAAAAAGCTAGGCAGAAATTATCAGAGAACAGAAGATCTGGAGAGACAAAGAAACTAATGCATCCAGATCTGCTGCCACCCCCCTCTTCACAGGGGGAGGGACATTTACTGACACTAAGATGCGGTTTCCCTTGTTTAGCATCGCCGAAAGATAGATACTTTATCATCGATATACATAGCATTGCAATTTAACTTGCAGAAGCTTTTTATTATTATTTCATAATGCTATTTAAAACAATAAATTTCAAGTAATAATTAATCAAATCTTACTTTGCCCAATTTGCTCATCCAACTTGAATTCAAGCATCCAGGGCATGCGCAAGCTTGGGGAGTGACAGAAACAAAACTGGGAAAAGTGTGCTTTCCTTCCTCTCTTGCCCCGCCCCTCCTCCTCTCTCACTCCTAGCGGTCCTTTATAACTGATGGTTGGGTCTGACTCTTACACTGTAGTACAGCTGGCTGTCCTTATGGTGCCTGTGGTCTGCAGGCACTGATGCTATCAGACGCAAAGGCAGAGAGAGCTGGTTAGTCAAGACCTTGGCTTCATGCTCTCCGCTGTTCAAAAAGATTAAGCACTGGTTTCCATAGTTGGTCACATGGAATTGATTGCTTAAATTTGTAATTTTCCTCTGAGTAATATGTGACTCTATTCTTTTTTTAACATCTATCTATCTATCTATCTATCTATCTATCTATCTATCTGTCCTATCTATCTCTTGGTCTATTATTTATCTGTATTGATCATCTATCTATATTTCTCAATCTCTCAATCATCTCTCTATATCTGTCAATCTATCTATTGTAATATCTATACATACATACATATATATCTGTGCAAACACACCTACCTTTTTTTCTTCTCTCTGTCTCTCTCTTTCTCTTTCTCTCTCCTTCATGAAATGCAAAGCATCAGTCCTTATAACCTGAATATGTGTGCTCTTAGCTTATCTACAGGATACAATTTGAAAAGCCAGAGTGAAAAGTTCAGCCATTAGCAGTGTCCAGTTTAATACTTTATCTTTTAGAATTATCAGCGACTATTATCTGTGTTAACTGAGGTCAATTTACCAACTAGCATTTGCTTTGCAACATCTAATGACTAAATTACATGTTGTAGGAAACTAATTCTCGGCCACTCACTCCACATCTCTCTCATACTGCCTGTCATCTCAGCTCTGCTGGATTGTTGTTCTGTGTCTCAAGAGCTAGCTGCCTGTCCAGGACACACAGGGACTGAAACACAGTCACACCCTCGTTCTTCCTCGCCATGTCAGATGCCACACTGCCCACTCTACCCAATGCCATCTCTGCTTTCACTCTACCCAATGATAGACACTACATTTTTTTTCCTAATTGTGTTCAGTTGACTGACTTGGAGGGTGACCACTCTAGAAAGGAAAATCCAGAACATTCTTTCCCTAATTGTATAAAAGAGCTCATGTCACCGGATGCTGTCTTCTGAAGAGACAAAAAAATTGAATTATAATCCAAGGAGTTCGCATTAACCTCATTATTTATGAGTCTGTGATTCTCCAGTTTTCTCTCTTCTGCCTCTTTCGGTCACAATGACATCATTTGGGGGGGGGGGGCTCTTGAGAAACCCTGGCTCACGCTTTCCATGTGTGCACCACAAGTTTTACTCTGCATTGGACACTTGCCCAGTGATTTCTTCTACTGCCCAATAACCGCATATGTCTTTTAGACAGGATTCTAAGTGTTGGAATGCTAACTGTGTTATACATCATCTTAAATTTTTGAGTCAGGCTTGTCTGGCCTTTAAGTCTGTATATTGCATAAGGGTATACACACACACACACACACACACACACACACACACACACATGACTAATATTTTTTTATCTGGTAGTAAAATCCAAGTACGGTAAAGGTTGAAGAGCTGGGATGAGACAGCCAGCTGAACATCAATTCATCGCCTGTTAAGTATTTGATATAGGCTATCTGAACCCCAATTTGTGGATCTCAATGGGTGGGCTTAAGTAGCCCACTTTACTTGATAGCACTCAAGAAAGCCCTGTACTGTGCTTGCTACAAAGCATTTACAATGTTCCCTTCACCGTTATGAAGAACCCTTTGATCTCCTTTGGACAAACTCGGATAAAATGCAGGAATCTGTCTCACATGGATACAGAGCTCCTTGGCACTTCAGGCTCGGCAGTGTCCTTCCCGAGTGTTCTAAGGGTGCTCACAAAGGTGTATGGGAGACAGTGATGCCTGAGGTGTGTGCCCCTGCACCCTGTCCCGTGAGCCACTGGGATTCTCTCTAGTGTTCAGAGAATCACTCAGCTTGGGAAACATTCGCAGCCTGCTCAAATCCTCAAATGCCTACCAACCGATTGGTCTCACACACGCTGATTCTGCAACAGCTGTTGAAATGCTACTGTGAAGACCCATTTTTACGCAGCTGTTTGCACCAGTTAGGTTTAGATGGAAACCAAGGTCTCCTGGATGATGTCATGGATAGGAGGAGCCTGCGAATGTTGTTTTCACTGTGGGTATCTGGCATAGATTATTTAGTTATGGCCTTGGTCAAGCATATTCCTTAGGAATGGTTGCTATACAACATATTTAATCCCTTCAGGGAGGTTTGGGGTGGGCTAAAATTGATTGGCGGTTAAGGTCTAAAGGGATGTGTTCTTTTTCTCTTTGGCAGTAAATTCTAAAAAATTTCTTTGTCTCTTTCTCACTCTTCAAGTACAGATTTGAGTGAGTAAATATGCCAGACATTATCCTTTGTGGTTCTTCTGAGCAAAGAGGACTTCCTTCCAAGTTTTACAAAGTAGCAAGGATTGGGGGTAGTGTAAGAGGGATCTAATTTGAGACCATTTGACTTTCTTCATTTCCATTCGTCTTTACAGTGTCGCGTCAGACACTATAGCATGCATGCTTCTGAGGAGGTCCGGAGTGCCCAACGACACAGGTGAGAATTTCACCCAAACACCCACGCTAGTTAGGATAATCACACAGCCCAGCTGACAGGAGACCACCCCCCCCCGACCCCCCCCCCCGCACCCCCTACCCCTAGTCTCCCCCGCCATCTCTATCTTCCTTCCAGTCTACTTCCCCAACAGGCAAGATCAGTGGGCCAGCAGATACCTGCCCAAACACTACAGCCTACATTCTTCCTAGGAGGTCCACAGTGACCAGGGTCACAGGAGGCCTGCTCTAGCCAGAGGCACAGGAGGCCCGCCCTAAACTGAGACAACACTGCCTGCCTCCAAGTGCCGGGGTCCAGCCTCGACACAGGATTGGAGTTCTCAACTGGAAGCAGGGATATCTGGAAGGTGCATAATAAATACACACAGACTACTTTTTGGGCACAAGTTGACAGGCAATTTTTCAAGGCTTAAAGTTTCTCTTCTCTCTCACTCTCTGCTCTCTGTCTCTCTCGCTCATTCGCTCGCAGCTTGAGGCTGCACACACTCTGCATTCTCCTGCACTCTCTTGCACATACACACTTCTGTGTGTTCCCCTTTCACTCACACACACACTCTTCACACACATCTCACACACATATCACATGCACTCTCCTTTCACTCACACACTCACTCTTCACACACACCTCACACACACATTACATGCACTCTCCTTTCATTCACACACCCACTCTTCACACACACCTCACATTCTCTCTTCACTAACTCTTCACAAGCTCTTCTCATGCTCTCTGCATTCACTCTCTCACTTGCTCTTCACATGCTCACTACTCGATCTCTACATTCTCTCTGCATACTCTACAGTCTCACTACATTCACTCTGCATTCTCTCCCACCTTCTTGCCCTAGTCTTTTATTGTTACTCCAAAAGCAGATAAAAAAGACATTGTATAATCATTGCCAAATCATATTCAAAAGAATAACCAAGTCCCACAAAAAAAAATCAAGAATTACAATTGTTCCTCAAAGTTTCAAGCTTCCCTATTCCCAGGCCTATAGCCAAAATAAGAATAATTGCAAACTTATCATTATTTAAACTTTAACTTTAACTATTATACTTCAGAGCTCAGGGCTCCGAGGCCAGCTACTTGCATTTCCTTGTAAAGCTCTAATGATAAATGACATGGGCAAAGCTGCCAGGCAGTGGCCAGAAAGAATCAAGTTAACCCTTAACTCCGTAGTTCCCCTAGCTTTCCGCTTCTACACATTGCACACAATGACTCTCCTAAGAGTCCCAGTGTCTTGACTTAGTTTTACTAATCTAAGATTTAACATATTCTATACTTGCTTATCCAGGAACCACTCTCAAATGCTGTGCAGAACTTATTTCATAACTTTAATAGTTTTTTTCTTTCTTTGGGGTCCAATGTTGACTCTAATTCATTTGCTAATAATTTTGTCAAACTTTCTTTGCAAGTCAAGCATTAATCTGGAACTACCATTAAGTAGTTATTGCATTGCTTCTAAGATGAGAACACACAGCATGCACCTGGACCATTAGGACTGTGCTGTGCTGTGCTGTGGCCCATACCTCAGTTTTTAATTGTTTAAGAATCATTATATCAGGCAACATCTATTTCACAGAACTTGCCAGAGCAGAAGGAGAAAGAAGTAAGAAAGTCAGATATAATAGAATAATTATGCACACCAAGGCCAACTGAAACACAGTCACGCACAAATGAAACCTATACAGCCATTGTCAAGGGCTAAGGTTAGGAGAAATGGGAACAACTGTTGTTACAAAGAGCTGCCGCGGGCTACTGAAGATGTCTCATCCAGGCCTACTGCAGGCAGTCCCTTATTTCAGATGGTGGGTCCTCTGGAGGGATGTGTGTCCTGTTTCTCAGGGTCCCAAACACCATCCTTTTCTACAAGGAGCTACTGCAGTCTTCTGAGATGTCTCCATCCCGGCCTACTGCAGGCAGTCTCTGTCATTGTTTGCTGTCCCGAGCCTCCAAGGAAACCAGACCTAACTCAGGTCATAGAGCTCTACCTGCCTCCTAGGAGGCTGGTTCCAGTCAGAGACATCCAGACCAGCTAACACCAGAGAGAACCAGGTGGCCAAAGGCAAGTGTAAGATCAAAAGTGACAGAACCCAATGCAATTTGACACCATCAGAACCCAGTTCTTGCACCACAGCAAGCCCTGGCTAACATAATATGCAAGACAAGCAAGATAATGGCCTAAAATACCATCTCATGAAGATGATAGAGGCCTTTAAATAGGATATAAAGAACTCTATTGAAGAAATACAGGAAAACACAGGGAAGTAGGTAGATACCCTTAAAGAAGAAACAAATAAATCCCTTAAAGAAATACAAGAAAATATAACCAAGCAAGTGAACAAATTGAACAAAACAGCCCAAGAACTACAAATGGAAATAGAAACAATAAAGAAAACACAAAAGGAGGCAACCCTGGAGAAGGACAATGTAGGAAAAAGATCAGGAGCTACAGACACAAACATCACCAACAGAGTACAAGAGATAGAAGAGAGAATCTCAGGTGTAAAAGGTACCATAGAAAATATTGGCTCATTGGTCAAAGAAAATTCAAAGTGTAAAAAGTTCCTAACCCAAAATATCCAGGAAATTCAGGATACAATGAAAAGTTCAAACCTACGAATAATAGGAATAGAAGAGGGTGAAGAATCCCAGCTCAAAGGGTCAGAAAACATCTTCAACAAAATTGTAGAAGAAAACTTCCCTAACATAAAGAAAGAGATGGCCATATATGTGCAAGAAGCCTACAGAACACCAAATTGATTGGACCAGAAAAAAAAATTTCTCATGTCACATAATAATCAAAACACTAAATGCACAGAACAAAGAAAGGATATTAAAAGCTGTTAGGGGGAAAGGCCAAGTAACATATAAAGGCAGACCTATCAGAATTACACCAGACTTCTCAACAGAGACTCTAAAAGCCAGAAGAACCTGGGCAAATGCCACCCAGACCCTAAGACAACACAAATGCCAGCCCAGGATACTATAGCCAGCAAAACTCTCAGTCATCATAGATGGGGAAACCAAGATATTCCATGAAAAAATTTAAACAGTATATTTCTACTAATCCAACCCTACAGAGGATACTGGAATGAAATCCCCAACACAAAGAGGGTAACTATACCCAAGAAAACACAAGAAACTAAACAAATCACAACAAAACCAAAAGAAGAGAACCATGCACACATAATACCACCTCTAGCAACAAAATAACAGAAACTATCATATGTCTTTAATATCTTTCAACATCAATGGACTCAATTCCCCAATAAAAAGACACAGGCTAACAGACTGGATATATAAGCAGGATCCAGCATTTTGTTGCACACAAGAAACACACCTCAATGACAAAGACAGACACTACCTCAGAGTAAAATGCTGGAAAAAAGCTTTCCAAGGAAATGATCCCAAGAAACAAGCTGGAGTTGCCATTTTAATACCCAATAAAGTAGACTTTCAACCAAAAGTTATCAAATGAGATGGGGAAGGACACTTCATATTCATCAAAGAAAAATCCACTAAGAGGAAGTCTCAATCCTGAACATCTATGCCCCAAATGCAAGGGCACCCATATTTGTATAGGAAACTTTACTAAAGCCTAAAACACACATTGAACACAATAATGGGGAGACTCTGACACCCCATTCTCAATGGACAGATCATTGAAGCAGAAACTAAGCAGAGACACAGTGAAACTAATAGAAGTTAAAAACCAAATGGATTTAACAGACCAAAACATTTCACCCCAAAACAAGAGAATATACCTGCTTCTCAGCACCTCATGGAACCTTCTCCAAGACTGACCATATAATTGGACATAAAACAAGCCTTAACAGATACAAGAATGTTGTAATAATCCTATCATAATCCTATCAGATCACCAGGACCAAGGCAAGAAAGACTTCAATACCAAAAAACCCCAGAAAGCGCACATACTCATGGAAACTGAACAACTTTCTGCTCATTGATAACTTGGTCAGTGAAGACATAAAGAAATAAATCAAAGACTTCATAGAATTCAATGAAAATGAAGACGCATCATACTCAAACTTGTGGGACACAATGAAAGCAGCGCTAAGAGAAAAATTCATAGCACTGGGTACCTTCATAAAGAAATTGGAGAGATTCTACATGCAACTTAACAGTACATCTGAAAGCTCTTGCACAGAAAGAAGCAAACACACCCAAGAGTAGACAGCAGGAAGTAATCAAAATTAGGGCTGAAATCAACCAGTTAGAAACAAAGAGAACAATACAAAGAGTCAACAAAAACAAGAGCTGATTCTTTGAGAAAATCAAGAAGATAAACCCTTAGCCAAACAAAGGGCACAGAGAAATGAAAGGGGAGACATAAAACAGAACCTAAGGAAATTAAAAATATTATCAGAACCTACCAAAAAATCTATATTCTACAAAACTGGAAAATCTAAATGGAATGGATGATTTTCTAGACAGATACCATATACCATAGTTAAATCAAGGTCAGGTAAACCATCTTAACAGGCCCATAACACCTAAGGAACCATATATAACATTTAGTATCTCTTTGACTTCTCTAACATCTTTGAAAGTTAGACACAAGTATTCCTGTTATCCTTTTAAAGGAACAACCTCAAAGTAAAGATCACACGATTAGAGATAACAAACATCAGGGCAGGGTTCAAATGTAAATATTTTTCTTCTGAGATTAACAGTCCCTCTACTATTTCCTTGTCTAAATCATAAAGACTATTAGTAAATTTGTGGTTTTTCTGTGACGGATAATTACGGCCTCTGTGATTTAAGCTCTTTGCTTGCATGCATGAAAAGTGTACAGGTTCTAGAGCTAGAAGATAAGGAAATAATTGTTTATGCAGTATTGAACAATTTGCTTACACCAATTGGACTTTGTGTACAAACAGGGACTATAAGCGGGTCTTCAAAGGTTATTATAAGGATGAATCAGTAAGAGTACTTAGAACGTTTTATACTATAGCATATATGCTCAATACCTCTAAGCTATTTGCCCCTATTAAATCCATCTAAACACATGCTTCTTTTAAAAAAATAGATTTATTTATTTTAAGTGTATGGGTGTTTTTATATATGTGCAGTGTGTATGTATGTGTGTGTGTGTGTGTGTGTGTGTGTGTGTGTGTGTGTGTGTAGTGAGTACCCTTGGAAGCCAGAAGAGGGTGACAGATCCCCTGGAACTAGAGTTGAAGTTGGCCCTTTACTGCCAATGGACATTGAGAACCAAACCATAGTCCTTTACAAGGACAATAATCTTAACCATTGAGCTATCTCTCTAGCCTCAAACTCATCCTCAGGAAAATATTACTCTCTTTGTATATTTGTAACTTTGATTCAGGAAAGTCAGATATCTTTCTGGAGATCTCTAAATAGTTAATAAAAGCTTTGCCTGTTTTGTTTGTAACCGAGGTCTGTGTTACCCTCTCGTACAAGGTCAAGATGGCACTAGAAATGATGCCACAACAAACTTCCAATACCAAGGATTGGCCCGCACATGGGTGAAGAGCTGGGATAAGTCTTCATACACACAAAATGATGTTAAAAATGTAAAAACCATTGTCAGTCTCCACGAGACTCTGATCCTCCTGGTCAGGCACTCACCTTGGAAGTCTGTCTCCAAAAGACAGTACAGAATGGGAGAAAGCATTCAACGAGAGCGCTGGTTGAGTGAGCCAGGCAAGCGCTAACACAGGAGACGGCGTGCCAACAGAACAGGACTCAGACTATGCAGATTCTACCTGCGTTGTTAGGTTCACCCCCAGCTCAGCACTGCCTCAGCACAACCAACCAGAGCCAAAGCCGCCAACGATAGCTACCCGACATGCCTTCACACTCAGGCACATGCAGTAACGATTCTTGATTTTTCTCACAGTTTTATTTCTATTTGCTGTTGGTGAGACCGGTGTTTGGAAAGACCCAATTAACAACACAAGCCCACAACTAGTAAAGCTGAGACAATATTTGAATCTGGAGTATTTTCATAATTCCAGGCTACCTCTCAAAGGCCACTTACTGAATAGTATATATTGGGAGAAAGACAAGCAGGAGCACACACTTATATTAATAGCGATTTCTATGGTATCCTTTGGTTTTGTTGGTTTATAATCTCGTGTGGGAATTCCACTGTTTTAGCTTGGGTTGTAAGTAAATACTAACCCTCAAAAGCATGTTTCAAATAATAACTTAATACTAATTTAATATATTGCAACATTAAATTACTTGTAGCAGTTAAATATATTTTGATAGCCTTGAAATTGACACAAGTTTCCCAGGCCCTTTTTTTTTTTAAATTTGTGTGCTAATAAAATTTTATAAGCCCTGTGATTTGTGGCTTCTGACAAAGTCTTTCTGCAAAGAAAAATGAGTTAATTAAAGGCATCAAGAGGTCTATTGCTTACACATCCTTATAATCCCAAATTGTCACTCAAAGAAACTGTGATCCAAGGAAAGTCCAAAATTCAGCCACAGAGAAACGAAATATTCAGCTGGTGTGATGGTCAAAGCAGTTGCGGGTCCAGACTGAGGACCTGGTGTTCGTTTCTGCATGGAAACATCTGGCTCTTCTTCCCTGGAGAGTGGATGGGTAATTAAGAATGGGGAAAGAGTAAAATCCCTTTGTATTTGAAGGCAAATTCAGCCAGCAAATAGCAGCTGGAAGCATTACACAGGTGAAGGAAGCTTGCTTGCAACTTGGGAGATAACTCCCACGTGATCTCCGCTGTTAGGAATCAGGCTCCCGATGAGTAACATGGTATCCATGATTCGCAGCCACTTGTTCATATAATCAATAACAGGAGGATAATTTAATCCCCAGATTTTATTATATTAGTTAAAATCAAGGATGATTTTAACAAAAACATTAAGTGAACTGTAATACTTCCCAAACTTAAATAAATGTTATTATTACTTTCCAGTAGAAGATAATTATATTTTTCCAAGAAGTGTGTATGTATGTATGTATGTATGTATGTATGTAGTATGCATTTAAATGTTTGTACTTTGTGTGACTTATATGTGTGCACAATTTAAATTCACTGCCTGTCAAAGCCAGAAGGGGGTATTCCATCCCCCATGGCAGGAGTTACAGATAGTTGTGTTGGGAACCGAACTCTGACCTCAGTGAGGGTAGCAAGTGTTCTTACCCTCTGAGCCATCTTTCCAGCTCTCAGAAGATAATTCTTAATGAACTCTAATGAGAGCTTTCCTTTCATAACTACCGTTTGCCTACTTCTAAAAGATTTTAGGCCAAACTAACTCTGGTTCAACAGAAAAAACAGAAAACAAACCAAAAGTAAGTTTGCATCATGTGTGCAACCTGCTAAGTCTACCACAAACTGTCTGAAAGCTTTGCTTTTTTCTTAAATGAGAAAATAAAGTGATTTAATAACAATATAAAAATATTCAATGACTAACACTGAAAGCAGTATTTTTTTAATTTAGTTATATTAGATTTCAGTGAGCAAATCACCTCTTTTGGGGGGTTTTCGTGTTTTCTTTTAAGCTTTCAGTTTTATGACCGTCCATGACACTATTAATGCTCCTTGTAGTGTGTTGGTCTGATGTTGCTGTATATTGTGATGCTAAATGCCAGTCCCCAAGATTTGGTTGTCCCACGAAGAAATCTTTGGGTGATCCTCACGTACACGAATTGATGCTATGTAACCTTGACCCCCACGTTATCCCTGACTACAGCCTATAGCTGGGCAGAAGAGAGGGAGATGGGGTTCCGGTCCCCAAACTTGGGGTTTGAGGCAGAGATCACAAGGAGGTGGAGAGAGAAGAAGGAAAAAGACTCAGTGGGGTAAGTGAATCGTGAGAGCATGGCCAAGACCGCCGGCCTGTTGGAGTAGGAGCCGCGCAGGCGCAACATGGCAAGTGCTATCTTTGGATTTCGGCAGGAGAATGGACAGAAGAGCACAGAGGGTTGATACCTGCCCAGCTCTAGTGTTTTAAGGCTTATTATAAATATAAAGGTTTTGTTTCTTTTAATTGGGAGCTAAATGACCTAATTTGGGATAGTAATGTCCAAATAATATTTACCGCAACAGCTCCTAAGTTATCTTTGCTTGTATTCCTTCTCGGACACACCCCTAGGCTGCTTTCTCACATTTCCAGCATGGAGGAAAGCTGCTGTTCTGCTCTTTTGGAAAGTGATGCGACAAGACGATGACTCTTAGCTGTGAGCCGCGTGGTTAAGAGCGCGCGAGCCTCCTCTAGGCTGTCTTGGTTTCCACCCACTAGCTGATTAAAACGTTTTCCCCATCAATGTTTAGACCAGTGGCTCTTCAAACATGGTCCCAAGAACAACAGCATCTTTGTTAACATGGGAATCTGTTCAAAGTTCATATTCTTGGAATCTATCCCTGACTTAATCAGTCTGCAGACTGGCCAGCAATACATGCCGATAAGGCTTCCAGGTAGCCCTAGATGGTACTAGGGCCCCAGATTAGAAAGACCCAATGTCCTGGATGGGTGTCTGTAGGAATATGTAATGTTTGACCGCAACACTGCAACTCATCCTTCAGAATCTCCACAGCCTTAACAGTCGAAGAATACATGACAAAGAGCAAACTTTTGTATATATTCTTAGTTTTTGTTTTCCTTCAGGAATCTGAAGTTCACTAACAAGATAAACAAGAATCTCAAATACTCAGAAGTTTGTATAAAATCACATTGCACTCTTTATTTCTGCATGATTAATATTTTATTCTATTTCAGTAATTCTTGTATATTTTCATTATTTAGGGGAAAATGCCTTTCCATCTCCAAACATGTATATTTAGTGAATATGTGATAAACTTCTGTCCAGAATCTATGTCTGGAATTTAAGTAGACTGATTAGAACACTTTAAATTGATATGAGTATTATGAAGCTTTAATCCTGTATTCTCCTGTGGAAAAAGTTTAGCTGTTTGTTTTACTTTTTTTTGTCTTTTTTAAAAAATGAGGACAATATCCAGAAATAACAAACTATAGTTCTATTAGTGGTCTAGTCCCTGGTCAGTCACTCCTGAAGTTAAGTTCACCTCTATATGGATTGGATACTTAAGGTATATATGTATATGCATACACATTAATATATAATAATATGTAGTATATAGCATATCTTATATGATATAGGATAGAGAGGATAGAATAGGATATAGGCTACAGAACACAGAAATAACATAGGCTATAGGGTGTAGAGTATAGGGTGTAGGGTATAGGGTGTAGGGTATAGGGTGTAGTGTGCAGGATAATCCAGAATCCAGAATATAGAATCCAGAATATAGAATATAAAATAGAATATAGAATATAGAATCCAGAATCCAGATTATAGAATCCAGAATATAGAATATGGAATATGGAATATAGAATATAGAATCCAGAATATAGAATATAGAATACAGGATATAGAATATAGAACATAGAATATAGAGAGTGTAGAGTATAGAATGTATAGAATGTAGAATATAGAATATAGAATATGGAGAGTATAGAGTATGGAATGTATAGAATATAGAATACAGAGTGTAGAATATAGAGTGTAGAGTATAGCATGTAGAGTATAGAGTATAGAATATAGAAAGTAGAATATAGAGTGTATAATATAGGGTATATAATATAGGGTGTAGAATACAGAGTGTAGAATATGGGGTGTAGAATATGGAGTGTAGAGTATAGAATATAGAGTATATAGAGTATAGATTAGAGAATATAGAATAGAGAATACAGGGTATGGAATATAGGGTGTGGAATATAGAGTGTAGAATATAGAATAATGTAGAATATAGGATAATGTAGAATATAGAATATAGAAGGAATATAGATATAGGATGTAGAACATTGAACATTGAGCAGTCTCTCAATACATAACCTTAGGTAGCCTAGAGCTTGCTATGTAGACAAGGCAGGGCTCCTTACAGAGTTTCTCTGGCTTCTGCCTCTGCCTCTTGAGGGCTGGGATTAAAGGCAGCATCCTGACTGACTCACTCTTCAGGTGTTTTTGAGGAGCGCTTCCTTCATTTGCTTTCAAAAACTACTTGCTGCCTAGAATAGAAACAGCCTCATGGACGTGTAGGAAGAATAATAGATCTGAGGCTAGAGGAGCAAGAGAGACCTAGAATAAAACACACACACACACACACACACACACACACACACACGTGTTTATATATGCACATGTGTAGATGTATATATGTTTACTCATATTTTTAGAATGATTTACATGATGAAAGGTTGAATAGTCTGGCAGGCTGAGCTGCCCGGTCTAATAATTTGGAAATATCTGACAGGAGCTCCTGATGATAGAGCCACATCCCAGACTGAAGGCCAAGCCGTGCCATAGCAAGTCCTCACACAAAGCGGAAGTGCACGATGCTTGGCAGCAGCAGCTGATAAGAGCAGCAAGGGCTCATCTCAAGGAGAGTTGAGAATGGTCATGACTTTTCCATTTTCTGGCAGCTTTTTGGGCCCCGATTTATGGAATGGTGCAACCCACATTCAGGGAAGACTTTCTCCACTCTGTTTTCTGATGAACAAGCCAACTGTAACGCATCCCTCAAACACACCCAGGGGCATGCTCTATCAATCCAGACAGATAATTCTTCTGATGGTCATAGTTTTCTTCCCATTCAAGAATTTATTTCTGAGCCCGGGAGTTCTAGGGAATGCCCAAGTGATCTCTGAATGCCAAGGACTCAAGAGCTTCCTAACATTCACATGCAATGAGAAGTGGGTCACAGGGTCAGAACCCCTGGCCGTCAGTGTGCCAGCATTTCATCACGGTCAGTGTGGAGACTGAGGCAGCTTCCCCACAGTCTTCCTGCTCAGTGAGGAGTCTCCGAACGTCCTGATTTGGGTATCTTTCAATTAAAGTTTACTTCTGTACTTAGAAGTTTCAAAACCTCTCATAGTTCTTCAAGTTTGAAGACTTTATGACATACTGACATTGATTTTTAACGATGCTATAGTAAGCCTCGCTACTCGGACTTGTTTTCCTTTTAATTTTGTTTTTAACTCTGGAAACTTTCCATTCTTATTATTTTGTTATTGTTATTGCCCTCTTTCCTGATTTTTGTTGTATAGTCTCTTCAGAAATCAGTGTTGATTTCCTGTTAGAGTTGGGGTTCTACTTTTCGCACCTGACATCTTCCCCCACACTATTGTCTTTTTGGGATATTACTGGAATGTGTGCATGGCTTCACTCGCGTGATTCTCCACAGCAACCCATTGCTTTGAGTGCCCTGCTAGCAGCGGGGATAGTCCTAGAATTCTGCTCTGTGCATCCTTGCCATTTCTCTGATGGCAGGAGACTTGTCTCATCCCTCCTGTGGCTAAAGCTTAGCTGACAGACCTGGGATGGAGCCACATGGTTTCTGAGAGAAGTCCTTCCTGAGACAATATTTAGTTCAGGCTGGTCCTAGGTAGTTCCTCAACCCGCCCCCCCCCCAGTCACAAATATGAAAGGGCACATATCCATTTGTTTACACTACTCTCCACTTGGTTTCTCCTTTTGGATGATTCTGCAGATACTTCAATGAAAACATGGAAAATAATTCCCGGGAGCTGTAATTTATTACTTTAAAAAATTCAGTTTCCAAATTCTCTTTGAAAGACACATATCTTTGTAAGAAAATGATATAAGTAGAAAATGGAAAATTTTAAATGTTTAGTATCCTACAAAAAATATTTCTTCAATACCTAGTCCCAGAACAGTCTCGATTTTACTTTAGGCATTCAGTCTTCATGGACCTAGACTGTTTGCATAGGATGGCTAACAGAAGAATCAGTCATCAAAGCCTATGTAAGATGCAAGTGTACCCAAGAGGATGTAGAATGATTAAGTTCTGTTGGACTTTCCGAAGCCTTAAGCTGGTGATCTCATTGAGACATGGCTAGAAATTGAATTTCTGGCATTAGTGACACTAGGAAGATGTCATTTACCCAAAGCATGTAACTCAGGAACTTCAGAAAGAAAGCTAATGTATCATGACGTTTTAAGGCTGAAATCAAGGAAGCTTGTGACACACTGTGATTTGCTGAACCAAAAAGCATCCCCCGTTTCTACCTTTGGCTGAGTGGAGGAGTCCAGCTCAGAAATTTGTAAGATGCGCGAAGAATGATGAACTACGGCTTGTTCTGGGCATCACCAACAAGGCTTCCAATGGCAGTGGTCTTCCATTTAAGCACCCCAACTCCCCAAAAGCAAGTCACAGACCAAGGAGAAGCTGCCAGAGGAAATTCATGGCTAGCAACATCACCTAACTTCACCAACTGAGGAGATGCTTCATCTCACTCATAATTCTCATCTCTTGCTCTTGGTTCCCTTTCAACAACTAGTTCCCTGATTCTTGTTTATGGATCCAACCTTCCCTCTCTCCAGGTACCCATATCTTTAAACACACTTAATGTGTGCCTGTTCTTCTGTGAGTGGTTAGTGACAGATACAGGGCTAAATAAAAATACATGACAGTATGCATCACAGGAGGCTTGGCTCCTACACAAAAATCTACAGGCCACTTAGGAAGGCTGAGAGCAGGAGGAATGGCCTTACACAGGTAGAGCACACCAACCAGCTATTCCATACCAAAGGGTCAGCCCTGAAAGCACACGCAAGTAATATTATACAGACCAAACAAGTTGTATATATGTATTTTTGGAAAAAATATGTGTATATACATATATATGTATGTTTTTATACACACACACACACACACACACACACACATGCAAGGAACAGGAAAAACAATGAAAAAAAGGTGGACCTATATTCTGTATTAGAAATAGACAAAGGGTTTGGAGGGAGAAAAGGGGAGGGAAAAAGGATGTAATTATACTATAAGAAAATAAAAATAATAAAAAAAATTTAAAAATTACAAAGCTCTCTTGTAAAGTGTTTCTGTCACAAAATTGTAAAATGAATGTGACATATTTGTATGGAAAGGGTAAATTATGTAGTCTGTAGCTTATATCTAAATTCCATGCAACGAAATAAAATTGTGATTTGATATCTCAAATCAGCCATCAATTCTGGGCTCCGGTCCATAGGATTTTTGACACACCTGTAATTATTCTAAGTCTCCACTGGATGTCAATACTGCTCAAGGAAATGCAGTTTAGACATTATAATTGGGTGCACACAAATAAGCCAGGCCAGGAAGAGCAGTTACAAAGAAGGTTACCGAGAGGGAAGTACGGATGGGCGGACCTCGGCTCCAGTTGTGTAACATGCAGGCAGAGCGAAGGCAGGCAGGCGGCACTCACAGTAGCAGGATGGAAACCTCAGACCAAAGCCTGAAGTCTGTTTTCCACGGTGCCTCTTCAGTGTCTGATTTACACAGAAACGAAACCTCGTTTTTCTGTAAAGAATTTGGAAATTCTTCTACTAAGATGTAATGTGTTTGTGGAATTAAAGTTAGAGGTCCACTTGTGCCATGGAAGCATTCGTGAACCCCCAAAAAAGGCAGCAAGGAGCCATTACCGGTGTAATAGTATTAGGATCTCTTTATTATAAGCTCGGGCTTGGGCTCTCCTCTAACCTAACCCAGGCACAGCAGGGTTGGAAGGTGGAGCAGCCTTAGCAGGACAAGGTTTAATAGGGAATGGGAGTAAGGGGGCGGGGTCCAGCCTGGCTAACATCTGTCTGAATGTCTATTGTAAACCTACAGGAGAGTGCTCTGAAGCAAGACCGGATACAATCACGAACGGTCTGGGTCTGAAAGTACATCTGAAACAATCAGACTCATCTTTGATTAATTGTTGCTAGGGAAACACTCCGGTCAAGAGCAAGCCTTGGGGTTCTTCCTGGTACTTGGGTTCAGCTGTGGGCCAAGTTCTCATGCTTTTTTTTTTTTTTTTTCTCTTTAAGATGGAGGCCTGTCCCAAGATGGAATAGGTTTGGCCTCTCACAATCCTGCTTCGTTTCTTCTGTTCACTGGGCAAACATGCACACATTTCAGCAACAGCTTTGGTAAGAAAATTACCTGGGCTGTTTGGTTCATGCCCAAGGACATTATTCGGCTTAGAAGCACAAAAACAAGCTTCAAAGAGGGAAGTGAATTTTGATCGTGTTTTGGAATATGTTTTACTTCCAGCAAGAACTAGCCTGATCCAGAATTGAAGTAAGACTTGTAAGACTAGCCTTGTTATTTTTCCCACTCCTCGAGTCTAGTCTAAAACTGGGGGAAAGCTTTAAGAATTCGTTTTACCTTGTTATTCTAAAGTAGAAAATCATGCGTTCTATTTTTGTTATTTATAAATAAAATCTTGTCTTTCCATAGGGTGGATCATTTTAAAAACCGGAAAGAACAAAGTGTCTAATATTTTGAGTCTATATTCTGCAATCAGGTCACAGGGTCCAGACCTGACAAGGTTCCTTTTGCAAGGAATAATTCCACTAATCCCACTGCTAATTGTTCAAATACCTTAGATATGAAGTAGGAGTATATTGAAAAAGTCTACCAGAGCACTAAAAGTACTCTTATGCCTAGCGTGAGCTAGAATTGCATAGTCAGCAATAAAAATAATAGAAGACTTTTCAGTGAAAACTTTTGATGACTAGACAAAATTACTTAGTATACAATTTTAAAGATTTACTTTATTGTCATATGTAAGAACACTATAGCTGTCTTCAGACACACCAGAAGAGGGCATCAGATCTCATTACGGATGGTTGTGAGCCACCCTGTGGTTGCTGGGATTTGAACTCAGGACCTTCAGAAGAGTGGTCAGTGCTCTTAACCACTGAGCCACCTCTCCAGCCCCCTAAGCATACAATTTTAAATATGGAGATGATCTGATGCATAGAGTTATCTCTAAAATGGGGCTGTTTGGAGACTGGGGGTAGCTTAGTTCACTAAAGTATTTCTTTTAAGTACTTGCAAGTACCACAGCCTAAGTTTGATCTCTGTAAGTCATATTATAAGCAAAAAGAAGAACGAAACGCCAAGGGTGGCAGTTTGCACTTATAACCCTGTGATTGGGAGGCAGAGACAGGCAAATTCCCGGAGCAGGTTTTGTTACCTAGTCTAGTCCTCAGGATGAGTTCCAGGTCCTCGAGAGACTGTCTTTTAAAAAAAAAAAATGCAGGTGGCATTTGAGATGTGACGTGCAAATGACAAAGTGTGGGAATTTAGCCAGTATGCTGAGCTAAAAAACAAGCAGATCATTTGACTAGTTATAGGTGAGCTATCTTGAAAACAGAAGCCTCCAATACCGCATGGCCCTCAGCTGTATGTGGTTGAGAAATTAGATTACAGTCAGTTGTAATATTCCTTCTGCATCAAGATTCCATGCAAGCATGCATTATCTCCACTAGGACCATGTGCCAGACTGATGTATTCCCCTCTATAATTTCACAACAGCGTCAGTGGTTTCTTTTCAATTAGCCATCTCCAGGTGAATAACATTTATAAGCCATGCAAACACTAAAAAGATTTATTTGCTAGCTATATTCTCATGTCAAACGAAAGACTGTTTGCCTGTATGAATGGGTTGGGTTTTTTTTCCTATAGGATTCAGGGAAAATTATGAAAGTTTATGAACAAATTTGTGAAATCGTGGGGTGCAAATCATGGCTGAAAATAT
The DNA here is from genome assembly GCA_964023405.1 of Apodemus agrarius. Classification (NCBI taxonomy): domain Eukaryota; kingdom Metazoa; phylum Chordata; class Mammalia; order Rodentia; family Muridae; genus Apodemus; species Apodemus agrarius. The sequence goes on along the minus strand of OZ030026.1, from coordinate 15,643,086 downwards.
TGTTCCAGGCATGGCACTGGAACTACGTCCAGAAGCACAGGTTTCATACAATGTATCCCCCTTTCTCTTCTCCTCCCAGACCCCCTCCACCAGCTTTCTCAGATCCACTCCCTTTCTGTCTCTAATTAGAAAAGAGCAGGCTTCTAACAGGTAACAGTCAAACAAGACAAAATAAGATACAGTAAGACGAAACCAAAAACCACCCACTGGGGCTGCACAAGGTAACCCAACAGAAGGAAAAAAGCCCGAAGAGTCTACACAATGAATCAGAGAGCCACTAATTCATAAACTCCACAGTCCCGCAGAAATATAAGCTGAAAGCTATAATGTATACACGGAGGACCAGGTGTAGACTCGTGTAGGTTCTGTTTGCTGCATTATTCTCTAAAACAGGAGCCAACCTCAATTCATTGTTTTCTTTCATGGAAGTTGCTGTGGTCATGGTGTCTCTACAACAACAGAAACCCTAAGGTGTTTTTTTTTTTTTTTTTTTTTTTAGCCATTCTGACAAGTGTAAGATTGTACTGGATAGTTTTTGTGTGTAAACTGGACACAAGCTGGAGTCATCAGAGAGGAAGGAGCCTCAGTTGAGAAAATGCCTCCGTGAGATTCAGCTGTAAGGCATTTTCTCACCTAGTGATCAATGAGGCAGGGTCCAGCCCATAGTGGATGCTGCTATCTTGGGGTTGGTGGTCCTGGGTTCTATAAGAAAGCAGGCTGAGCAAGTCACGGGGAGAAATCCAGTAAGCAACACTCCTCCATGGCCTTAGGATCAGATCCTGCATCCAGGTTCCTGCCCTGCTTGAGTTCCTGGCCTGACTTCCTTTGGTGATAAACCCTGATGTAGCCATCTGGGTATTGGTTGATCCTAGAACCTGGGGCAGCTTTCTGGATTTGTCTTTGTTGGGTGGGTGTTTCGTGCCTTGGTTTCTGCTTCCTTTCTGGATTTTTGGAGCCTGTGAGGCCCACAGTGCCTGTTTCTCTGGCCCTGCACAGCTGGTGTGAGCCCAATGAATGCCTGCTGGTGTTGGAGGCTGGGATACTGGGATGAGTTGGGGGAAAGAAGGTTAGAGGGAAAGATCTTTGTAGGATGTAGCTATAGACTGGAGCTGGGGTGGGAGGAAAGGGGAGGGTTTCTGCTACAGAGCTGGGGATGAGACTGAGGGATTCGATCTGGGGGAGGAGGAGAGGTGTGGATCCACTCTCAGCCTACTTGTTTGCCTGACTGGAGGGGCCCCTGGGCTAGCAGGGGCTACCAGCTGGGGTTGGAGGCTGGGATAGAGAGGTGAGTTGAGAGAGGGGGGTTAGAAGGGTCTATGGTCTCCGCAGGAGATGAGAGCAGGAGAGCCTGCCACAGGTCTGCAAAGCTTGGGCCGAGACTGGTGTAGGATCCAAGGGGAGAGAGGGAGAAGAGAGTCATATCCTTTATTTTCACTCCAAATTACATCACTGCCACCGTTTTTATGTTTGATGGGAATTGTATTATGACGTCATCCCTCACAATTTTTTTTATGGCCCCATTCTCTAGCCTTTATCAAACCAAACCAGGAGAGTTTCAAACCTGGATGACGGCCGTAAATCACTTGGAGGACTACATTGGTGAGTACTGGATGGACCACATTGGAATAAAGCAACATAAGATGAACACATTTGAAAATAAAACTAGACTCATCCCAACAGAAATTACATTATTGACTCCATCCAACGTCAATATTCACGTATTTTGCTGCAGGATCATCATTTGGTTTCAGTCTTGTTTCAGACTCTGAAATGGTGTTATAACTCATAAGATACACACAGTTTGAAGCTCACCTAAAGTATTGGAACACTGAATTATAAAACATACTTGGTCTCAGAGCCCTGTAGAATATAGATGTATATTAGATTAGGTATAGATAGTTTGTAGATTTGCTAAGGTGCTTTCTGCTCATTTGCCTGGTTTTTAAGAGGTCTCCTTTCTGGTGCTCAATTTGTAACAACTATTTTACTCTATAAGAACAAGAGGGAACAAGAAGCACCTTTGCTAGAAGGTAAATGCCACCATGTGTGTGCCCTGCCTGCAAATGTGGGGCTGGGAAGCATTGCCCCATTTGACATCAATTCTTCCAGAGACGGGAGGTCTGGCAGTGTTACTGTTTATACTCAGTTAATGTAGGAAGCCCAGCATACTGCACAGCACAGGGTACCACGGGGCACACAGTCCATCCTCACATGTGTGATAGCACCTGTTGCATGGTCTGTGTGTAGACTGAGATGTTTCCTTCATGAATGTGTAAGGATAGAACCTTTTATTTGTTCTTGGTTTCAGATTTAATCCACTTGGAGGGTCAAGGAAGAAAATAGAATGGTGTCTTTATCTTCAGCCAAAGAATGGCACTTCCATTTATGAAGAAAATTTTAGATAAATCAGATTTCTCCCTTAAGCCAGGTTATCTATATCTCCCCCTACTTCCCACGAAGAACAAACCCCACATAGAATGCCTTCACATCTAACGCATTCACATCTAGCATGAATCGGATCAGAGAGAAGATATACAGAGAGAGGGTGAAATTAAAATTAATTCATTCTGCTTGGTAGTAATTTGACTTTGGGGCACAGAAGGAAGACTAGGAGGTGCCCCGAGGTTGTACACATCTCTGCCCGATCAGTTGACAAGAACTCAGACTTGTCACCCTAGGACATAGGAATTAAAAGCCAGGCATCGTCATCATAATGGGGGAAGAGTTGTTGGCTTGTGCTTCCTATTCCTCATATTGATTTTGGAAGCTGTAATGAAAAATACTAATCACAACTGGCCGCACTGGCGATGTCTTTTCCAGCTCCACTTTCCTTCCTTCTGTCTGTCCATCTCTGTTGTCCACATGTCTAGAGGTCAGTTTGTCTGTCTTTCAATCTGATCATCTGTTGTTTATTGTCCCTTGTCTTCTGTCTGTCTCTCTCCCTTATTTTCCATACTAAGAAATTGAAAGAAAAGTCAGGGAAAATGAGACACGGGCACCCATCATCCTTTAGTCAAAATAACTATCCTTAAGCCAGAAATATTGCTTAAGCTGTTATGAACACAATTTTAGCCTTAAAAAAAATAAGCTTTCAAAGAGCAGCCAGGCAGTTCCCGAGCTTTGCTTTTAGAAACACATAAGGTAGACATCATTCGGTTTGGTTATAGCAGAAAATGAGATGGGATTTATGAAACAGTTTGGATTTAGAGAGGATCTCAATTGAATGGAAGGGTGATAATTTTGTGCAATTATGTGAAGTCATTTTTGTATCGACTCGAGAATATTTTCCACTAAACTGTCCAATGTTCAAGTCATAGAGATAACTTATTTATAGGGAAGATGCTGAAGGTTTGCTAAGAGTCCCTAGATGAAATTTTGTCAATAGAATTCCCATATTTATTTGTCATTGTTGTTCTAATCATGATTTGTTTATCATTAAATTTTATGTGCATCAATGTTTTCCAGCATGGATCTTTGTGGATCACATGTTTATCCGGTACCCACAGAGGCCAGAAGGGTTGCATCAGATTCCACAGAACTGGAGTCACATGTGGGTCTAAGCTGTCACATGGGTGGTGGGAATTCAGCCAGGGTCCTCTGGTGCCCTTAAAGGCTGACATATGACTCAAGTTCCTCATCCACTTCTTTCATTTGTGTGTCTTGCACACATGTTGCCATGTACCTGTACATGACATGTGTGCGGAGACTAGAAGAGGCCAGCAAGTGTCCCGCCTACACCATCACTCTCCACCTATGAAGAAGGATCTTCCGCTGAAATTGAGCTCTCATTTTCTTTGCTAGACTGGAAGACACATAGCCCCAGTGGTCCCCCTATCCCCTTCCCCTCAGAGATAGAGTTACAGCTGGTTTCTTGATGTGCCACTTGTTCTGTGGGTGCTGTGACTGGAATTCTAGTCCTCCAGATGACGCAGCAAGCTCTATTAACTAATGAGCCATATCGGCGGCCTTCACAACTCTTAGTTTGATATGAGCAGTTTTAAAAAAAAAAAACTATCAAAACTCCAAGCTCTACAGAAAACGGAGAAACAACAACTTTCGGTTTAAGGTTTCTGAATTTCTACAACTCGTTTCAGAATCTTTTCGCCTTTGTCAACAACATTGTCAGCCAGATGCTGGAGTGAGTTAATAAAACAGATACTCAGTGGCTGCTAGACAGGGGTCTGGCTTTTTAAGTAGCATCTCTGGGAGGAGGGAGGTCAACTTGAAACAACCAGAATAAAAATAAGAATAGTTTGTAGGTGCTTTGAACTCTTAAAGCATGGTGTTCTGGCGCAAAGTATCTCTAGCATCTACCCAGTCTGTCATTCACGACCCTGGGGTGTCTAGAGTATTTATCTGATGTTTGCAGTGACCTTGGCTCAGGGGTTACCAACTTGAAAGCACTCAGACTGCAAGTAAGAGCTAGAAAAAAAGGAAGTGAACCCTCGGGGGCTTCACTGAATAGACAGCATAGCCCTTGAACAAGGAGAAAGGTCTACTCAGCTCTCAGCCAGGGAGCAAGTGCCCAGCGTCGCTCGTGGTTCTATTTTTAATTTTCAAAATTTATAAAATGAAGGATGCTTTTAGTTAGTGGGGGAACAAGTCGGGGAAATATAGCAATATTTGGTCTGCAACTACCTTTTGTAAGTTCTACCTTAAATGATCTAGTTAAGCCCAGGAAGAGCTATTGAGCAGGTAACCTTGGTACAAAGTTCGTACATTCTCCAGCACAGCAAGTCTTTTGCACATCTTCTGGCTTACTAGAAACTGCAGCAAAACCTTGGGTACTACTCAAGCAGGAGGTGCAGCGTGCAAACAGGAGCTCCAGCACCAACACCACGGACTGCTCTTGCTCCCCAGAAAGAAAGAAGAATCAAATGGCCATCAGTTGGCATGAATTTCTTCTCAGCTACAATTTTACTGCGGATACCCCTATCTCAGCCCTGAGACACTTTCCTCTGCTTCAAGAAAGAGACAGCACGACAGGTGAATTGAACAGAACCATCCAAGAGAGGCCTTCCAAAGAGAATGGAACTGAAGTCTCCATAACACCCGCCCTTACTTATCTCAGTCATGATGAGCACACGCGTCTGCAGGTCAACAAATGAGAGATCTTATTCTGAGTGTCAAAAACTGTCTCTGACAGTCTCTACCACCAGAGCCACGAGCATGCTAAAACCTCATGGTGGTAGAGAGATCACCAACTAAGTAAGGTGTACTCTAGTGATGAGCTATACCATTTCATTACCTCACTTCCGCATCTCTTCTCCAGAGTATTTCTAGACTCTCTCCCCAGTGTAATTCTCACTGAAGTTTCCCTGGCTGGTTTCTCTGGACTGTTGCTACCACTGACTACCTCCTCTTTGTATTTGCACCACCAACACCTCCTGTAACCATAGCAACCAAAGAATCAACAAATGTTAATGAAGCTCTGTCATTGCTTCCCTCCAGCCTCCTCCCCTCCTCCTGGCCTTCTAAGTGTGCTTCTGGGTCAGTTCCTAAAGGCCTTGCTCAGACCCCTGGCTCCTGGGGTCTCCTCTACAGGGAAACTTTCCTTTGAATTATTAGTAGTTCCTTACAATGGAGCTGTGCACCCTCAATTCCCCACATTAAACACTGCTTGTGCTTATTTTTCTTTTTCTGTTAATTAATTAATTTACTTTTTACATTCCATACTTTATTTCCCCCAACTCCGCCCACCCTCTGACTTTTCCACATTCAGTATGTCCTCCCCATCCCCTTGTCTCCACGTGAACCCCGCCCACACACACACCTCTAAACTCCCTGGGGCCTCCAGTCTCTTGAGGGTTGGGTGCATCATTTCTGAACAAACAGACACAGAAGTCCTCTGTTGTATATGTGTGCTAGGGCCCAAGGGCCTCATATCAGCTGGTATATCCTGCCTGGTTGGTGGTCCAGTGTTTGGGAGATTTTGGGGGTCCTGATTAAATGAGACTGCTGGTCCTCCAGGATTGCCCTTCTCCTCAGCTTCTTTCAGTCTTCCCTAATCCAACAACAGGGATCAGCTGCTTCTGTTCATTAGTTGGGTGCAAATATCTGCATCTGACTCTTTCAGCTGCTTGTTGGGTCTTCTGGCATGCGGTCATGCTGGGCCCCTTTTTATGAGCGCTCCATAGCCTCAGTAATAGTGTCGCCTTGGGACCTCCCCTTGAGCTGGATCCCACTTTGGGTCTGTCTCTGGACCTTCTTTTCCTCAGGCTCCTCTCCATTTCCATTCCTGTAATTCTTTCAGAGAGTCACAATTATGGGTCAGAGTTGTGACTGTGGGATGCCCCCCTCCCTCATTTGATGCCCTGGCTTCCTGCTGGAGGTGGGCTCTATAAGCTCCCTCTCCCTTCTGTCATTTCAACTAAGGTCCCTCCATTTGAGTCCTGAGAGTCTCTCACCTCCCAGGTCTCTGATGTATTCTGGAGGGTCCCCCCAACCTCCTCTCTCCCGAGATTGCCTGTTCCCATTCTTTCTGCTTGCCCACAGGGCTTCAGTCCTTTTCCATTACCCAAAACCAGATCTGGTTCCCCTCTCCTCCCACTCATTCCCCCCATGTCCACTTTCCCTCCCAGATCTCTCCCTCCCTCCCCATTTGTGATTGCGTTGTTCATAATTGCCATTATAACATGCACACTTATTTTTGTCAGGCTCCCTTTGTTATTGTCCCGTTGCTTGTTGGTTTTGCCTGTCATCCCAGATGTCGTGAAATCAGCCTCTTGGCTGTTTGCTCCTTTTCTCTCACCAAGGGCGTGGCATGCATGACAGGTCCTCAACCAAGACTTATCCTGTGACTTAAGAAATCACAAGGTCTGGGGGTTGGGGAATCGGCTCACTAGAGAAAGCTCCTTCTGTGCATATGTGAGGAATCATGCTTGAGATCCCCAGGACCTAGGTAAAGTAAATGCCAGGCAGGTGCGGTGGCTTGCCTAGAATTCCAGCACTTAGGAGTAGGGACTTGCCGGGTAGACTAGTACAATTAGCAAGCAGTGAGCTCAAATGACGTACTTTGCTTCCATGTTCAAGGTGGAGAGTGATCCAGCAGTGCATCCAACTCTGCCCTCTGCCCTCCATACGCATGTATGATAATTCAACTCCCTACACACATACCCCCACATTCATGAACACTCACATATTCATGTGCACCACAGGCATTCACACATACACAAAGTGAAAAAAATTGCAAGGCCCTATGGGGAATCACTAATTTTATCTTGTCAATCTTAGAGAAAGAAGAAATGTTGCCTATTAAATTAGCTTCCTCGAGCTGCTGTCAAAAGAAAAAAGAACTTAGCATCCACAGAATATCTTTGAATAACAGAAACTTATTGTTTCATTGTTCTACAGGGTGAAATTCTAAAATCGGGGTGTCTGTGGTGTGGGGTGCTTCTGCGGCGCTGGGAAAGAAAACATGATTATATCTTTCTCTTTGTTTTGTGTCTTTGTTGTCAATTCTTGGTGTCCTTGGATTTCTGAAAACATAGCTATAATTTGTGCTTCCCTTATCATATGACATTTCCCATGCATTTCTATTTCTGTTTCCAACATTTCCTCCCTGTGTAAGCACCAGGCATTGAATTAGGGCTCACTCTAATACGTCTTAATTCAATTACAATTACAGTGTACTTTCAAATAAGGTCATGTCCACTGGGCCTAGAGAGTTGGGACTTGAATATAACTATTAACCCATAAGAGCCCACAACCTCTTGAGAAAATAGGACATTCAGAATGAATGGCATCCTGAAGGAATAATGGAAGGCTGAAATTGGAGGCACGACAAGCAGTTATGCAGCTAGAGAAACAAGCAGTCCATAAGGAAGACATTCATGTCAATCATAAGTAGTTAACTTGAGAAGAAATGGATGCTACATGAAGAAGTATTGATTTTATCCTATTGCCTTAGGCTGTCCAGACTACCACAGGAGGGGGCAGACTAAGGGAGATAAATCATAAACTTTTTTCTGGTAGATCAGGAGTTTTGAATCCCATGATTACACGCAGGTGGAGTGCCTGGTGAGCTACCTTCCAGTGTTGAAGCAGCTGCCTCCTCTTGGTATCTGCACATAGACAAAGGAAAAGTGTGTTCTGGTATCTCTGTATTAGCACGGTGCCAGCAGTCAGCATAGAGACCCAACCATATAAACTCATTCCGTGTTTATCAACGTATTATAGGTTCTATTTCAACCTTGCCACCCTTGGGAGCCTCAGGCTGTGGGCGGAGTAGATGAGTGTACCTGTGGAAATTCTCAAGCTCGTTCTTTAACATTCTCAGAGAGGGTGGCTGCATGTAGTAGTCTCCGTAGGGATTTGGTGGCACATCTAAATAGAGGTCTGAAGGAACAAAAGACTTCCAGCGCAGAGAGTGAGTAGGTTTCAAAATAGATTCAGGACATGATAGTGGGTGTGGTTCAATATTATTCTTGTAAGGTAGACTAATACTATTTGGAGAGGCAAAGTTTGAGGCAGGGAAATCCTGAATAAGATTTGATGTCAAAGACTAAAAATCTCAAATTTAAATTAGCCACATTTAGTTGTTTATCTTCTTCCTCAGGGAATAGCAATCTAGTTGGTTATCTAATACCAAAGGGTCAGCCCTGCAAACACACCTACAAGAAACATCATGCAGACTGACCAGGCTATATTTAGAAATATATATGTATACATATGGGTATGCAATAACAATCAGTGAAGAAAAGGCCATGAATTTTGAAAGAGAATCAGGAGGTATAGATGGGATGATTTGGAGGGAACACTAGGAAGGGAGAAATGATGTAATCATATTATAACCTGGAAAAATAGAAGAGGGTAATAAAAACTAAAGACACCATGGTCACATTCTCTCGCATCCAGAGATGTTGCGTTCTATCTGACCTTTGATGCTTTCCTTCATTTCTTTGGTCAGGTCATTACTGCAGCTCTATCACTGCAAGTATCTTTGCACCTTTATTGATATCGGGGCACACTTTCTACAAACGTGGATCATTTACCCATTCTTTTAAAGTTTTCTGTGCCCATGAGTTTTTGGTGTTCCTCTTTTGTATACAATAGTCCTTATTGGTTGTATCCCTCAGTCGACCACAGAGGTTTAATGACACATCTGGATTCATACCTGCCATCTTATTTATTTGACCTTCCCACTGTTCCTGCCCCACCCTTTTCCCTGCTTGCTTTCTTTACAGCTAAATAGTTCTTTTCATTAATCATTACTATCAATGAGCTTTGAGTTTGTATTTGTATTATTTAGTGGCTACTTTCAAAACTTGAGATGCTTTTTAAAAAAAATCTGAATTTAGTCGACTTTACCCTTTTCTGAAATAATTTTAAATGATTTAGCCCTATCCCTTTAAACATATTTTCATGTTTGTCTTAACTTTTTTGTTTAGTGTCGAAAGAATGCATTAGCAATGGTTTGAGTATTCACTTAGATTTACCTAATAATGTTTTCTCTGTCTGTCTCTGTCTCTGTCTCTGTCTCTGTCTCTGTCTCTGTCTCTGTCTCTCTCTCTCTCTCCCTGTCTCTCTCTCTCTGGCTCTGTCTCTCGCTCTGTCTCTCTCTCTGTCTCTCTGTCTCTCTCTCTCTGTCTCTCTCTGTCTCTGTCTCTCTCATTCCACATACTTTCTTTCAGTTCAAGCTTTGTCTGGGATCACATTCTTCTGAAATGCTTTCTTTAGGATTTCCCATGGTAAACTTTATCCTCACAGGAAACTATTTTACTCTTTATTAGTCAAGAAGTATTTTTATTTTGCCTCATGTTCCGGGCACAGGAATCTCCTTCATATATTTTCAGCATCCCCATCTGACTCTATTCATTCCATTCTTCCTGTGGAAAATGTAGCTTCAGTTTACAGTCGTCTTCTGATGGTGACATAATGGTGGCAGAAGAACATGACATTGGGTAGGGAGGGAGGTGGGAAGGTTTGAGAGGAACTGGGGTGGACAAAGAATATGATTTAGATATTCTATGAAAATTAAATAGAAAAAAAATGGAATGACTTTGTATCTTTGACCGTCTAAATGTTCACTGTGTCTTCTAGACATGGATTTTTATGTCCATTTTATTTTTTATTCTGCACTAACTTCTTGATTCCGTGCACTAGTAACTGTCCATTATTTGGAGGGACTCTTGTGGGATTTGTTTTATTTGTCATTCTTTCTAGAATTCTTGTCATACTACAATTACATTTTCCAGTATTTTTTTTAAATTTTAGCATCTTTTCACAATCTCCTTGTCTTCTTTTGCTTGTTTCACTTTGAACTGCCTTCCAGTTCTCTCCTTAGCCATAGCTGATATGCTGATCTGCTGAGTCATCCCATAACATTTTAGAAGGATGATTTCAGTAGCATTGTTGTTTGTTGTTTTGATATAGGAGAGATAATGGTACATCATTCTTCTCATCCTATTAGATCTTCAGTTACTTTGATCTGGTTAACTATATACTAATAGAATCATTTTCCTTGACTTCTTTGATAAGATCTGCCACCTCACCCCAAACAGCCTACAAACAGGACTCTTCACTTATTTCAGCATGAGACACTAGAATTGACTCAGTTTCTCAGTTCAGAAAATGAAGAAATGGAGGAGAGGGAGAGAGAGAAAGAGGAGAGAGAGAGAGAGAGAGAGAGAGAGAGAGCGAGAGAGAGAGAGAGAGAGAGAGAGAGATGGATTTTTTGTATACTTTGTCTCAGGATGTCATGTTTCACTTCTCTTTAAAAATATATTTAATAATCACAATGTAGATAATCATATTAAAATGATTAAATAATTGCTTCACAATTTATCAATATGTGTCTCCACTACTAACTTGGGTGGATCCAAAGTGGATACTCATAGCTATTTTTCCAATAAGCAAAGTGCTCTTTATTAGAGGCAGCAGTTAATGCTCAAATTCTTAGATGATTTTTTTGGTTACCCAATAATCCTTAAGTTGGCAAAACAAAATAACAGTATGCTATATAATTTGTTTTGTCTCCTTACAAAATATTTTTCAGATTTTAAAGCTCAGAATATCTTCATAGAATTTTTTGATTTGGCTTTAAAATTTATCATGTTAGTTGGCTGGGAAATAATTTTGAAAAGTACAAATGGGAAAATGTTTAAGTTCTTTCAGGGGAATGTGACACAGCAAGCTATGTGGTTTAGGAAAGACATCAAGGTTATAATGGAAAACTGGATTGAATACAGAATGTTCTATGGCTCAAAAGGAATTATGAAAGATAATGAAGACAGCCATAAGTACTGGGAAATAGGAGATGCCCTTAAAGGTTCTCCAGGGGTGGACTTTGTAGGGATTGGCAATTACATGGAGAACATGAGGAGAAGGGAGAAATTCAAAACAGACGAGAAAGTTCTGGCAGACTTAGCATTGATCTTGTCTTCGTCACCTGGCATTGCCTGTATGTAGTATTGGTTAGTTAAGGCGTGCATAGAACTTATGCATTTAAGAATCTCTACTTTCCATCTTATAGAACAAGGACTGCTTTTCCTTATGCTTATATTTTCTGACTAATTTTCCATATTATCAGAGTTTGTTCTGAAACTCTCATCTGTTTGGCTTCTCTTCGTCAGTTCCTTTTCCAGGAAGGTTAGATTCTGTCCATAGAGCCATGAATTGCAATTGAGAACCTAGGGTCATTTCAATGTCTTCTGCCTGATTTTCAACACCATCGCTCTGTCTTTCCCATTATGTTCTTTTGTCTTGATCCTAGCATGTGTTTGAATTGCTCTTGGCCTTGCTAAGTCATTCAGACATTGTACATTTAACTATTTGACTGCACCTACAAGCTCATGGCCAACTCATTTTCCTCTACTTCCTTCTGTGGCCGTTCTCAATTTTCTCTAAACTGGACTATTTCCAAAAATGTTTCTGCCCCCAACCCCCTTGGTGTTAGTCCTTCTTCTAATTTAAGCAGATGTATATAGGAATAATCAATTTAGACAACCAATTCTCTTTTTTCTGTCTTTTCTTTCCTTCTTCTCTCTCTCTCTCTCTCGTAGAGAATCTGTTAGCTTAGTATTCTCTGTTTATTCCTTGATAGTTTCTACATTTGTACAAAGTATATTAATCCTATCCATCCACCATTACCTTCCACAACCTCTCCTCCATCCCATATCCCTTCAAGTTTCATGCCCTTATTTTTATTTTTGGATGTAAATAGTCCCCTGAGTCCAATTAGTGCTGCCTATGTGCACATGGATCTGTGGTACCCGCTGTAGCATGACCAGTCTAGCAGCGACCACCCTCTGCAGCTATCATGTGCTAATAGCCTCTTAGCTAAGACTGGGAACATGGAGACCCTGCCCCGCTGGAGCTGGAGTTTGATTGGCTTCATCTCTTGTAGGTCTTGAAGAAGGAAGATCCTGGGGATGCGAGATGACAGCCATTGTCATGTTTAGAAACTTGCCTGAGCTGATGGTGGGGTGGGGGGGGATCACACTGAAGGTGCTTTTGTTTCAAACAACTATTTCAAGGCCTTAGAAGAATATTCTTCAAAGAGAGTTTTAAAAAGGCTTTCTTTAGAGACTTGATTGTAGTACCATAATCAGTCTTAAGAAAACACTAAAAATTTTAAGTTATACATCATAGTTTTATATATGAAAATATATAAACATAGTTAATTTTCTATATTTTAAATCACTTTGGTTTTGGAATTTCTACCAAGATTTATCATAATTTTGTATGTATATACCATGTAGATTCTATCTTACAAACAGTTCAAAATTTAGATAATGGGGAAAATAGCCTATATTTTAATGCATATATTAAAATCCAGACTTGCGTGTGCATTGCATATGTTGCTGTGAGAAGTATAAAATTTAAAAAAATATGTTTTTTCTGAAAGGGCAAGACTCTAAGAGTGGCAGAAATAATATTTTACAGAAGGATTGGTTGAATCACTTGCCAAAAGTATTCCTTGAGAACAAATTCATTTGTTTTAACTATATCAAGTATCAAAATGTAATTTTCAAATTAAAAATAAATACTATTAACGTTAGGGTCTCGAGTTTATGTCGCTTATTAGTATTACTAAGTAGTGCCAAATAGCTCTTAAAACCAACTTGTATTTTCCATTTGTGCTTTCCAAAGTCTGCAAAGTTATTCCATCCCAACATTCTTTGCTATATTTATGTGCCGAGCATATAAAGTCAACAGCATTAGATGTGATACTGAACATCAGGGTGACTGTAATAATTCATTATTGGAAAAACCCCACAGATACTGTAGGGAATAAAATATTTAATTTATGAATATCATTAAGAAAAAAATCTTCATATTTTCTTCTTAGAAAATAAATTACAAAATCATGTCCCAGTTTGGAAATTTTGGCAGGACCATATTGTCTGCGATAAGTAAGCCTTGGATAAACTGCTAAATTTCAAGATGGCCGCTTCATGTCTATTGATAAAATACACTGGGACCCATTCAGACTCAGTTTATATTTCCTGTCATTGTTAGATTTTAGACAATCTGATAAACAGCCCTGAAATTGGAAAACAGCCTTTAATGTTACATAGTGATTTAACAAAGTTCCTTTTTAAGGGACATGGTTTCTATATGTTCTCACCTCCAGCTGGGCCCAGATCTGGTTTGTCTTTAATGGGACTCATTTCTTCTGTGTTTCTTTCATTTACCTCTCAAGGCTTATTGTTAGTGGAACTGAGGAGCCCAAACCCTCCTCTGATATTCTCTCTACACATAGGGCAGCTGTGTTGAAAGGACTAGAAGCTCTCACAGACCTTGTTGTCACACAGTTAGCTGACCCTGGTCCTTAGAATGTAGGACTAAGGTGAGTTTACACCTGCTCATAGAAAGTGCTGGAATTTCAGTTCCTTTCCCAACTCCCAATCCTAAGAATTCTTAAAACCAAGTATTATGCAAGATTTTTTTTTTTTTAATTTTGGCTCTAATGCCGGACACCACTGACTTTTCTCTAGACTATCTAGGGATATATGCTTTGTAAATATCTTTAAAACCTGCGTTAGCTACCTGGTAGGATAGTCCTAATAGACACACCATTCTGTGTCCCATGGACTATTTATCAGTCTTTCCAGATGACAACCTACAAGTGCCCTAAAGACAATAATCGATCATGGATTGCTCCTTACTGCTTCTTCAGTACCTGTGATCTTACCTATACATGTTCATCTCTTTGTATGTGTGTGCCTATGTTTGTACATGTGTGTGAGTACATACATGGGTGTGCACATGAAGATGAAGGACTGAGGTCTGTGCTAGACGCTTTCCTCTATCACTCTCCACCTTATCTTGTTTTATTAGTTTAGTCCAGTTGCGGGAGGTGTGGGCATGCAAGTCCAGGTGTCCACAGAAGCCAAAGCTGTCCAAATCCTTGGAGCTTAATTTAGAGCTGGCTGTGAGCTGCCCACTGTGGTGGCTGGGAACTGAACCTCGGTTGTCTGCAAGAGCAGGGAGCGCTCTTAACCAGAAAAGCATGTTTTCAGATCCTCCCCTGACTTTCTTGAGACTCTGACTTTCAGAGTCTCTCAGTGAACCTAGAACTCACTAATTTGTCTAGACTAGCTAGTCAGCAAGACCCAGGGATCCTTCTGACCTAGTACAGAGACTGTAGGCTTGTGCTACTATGTCCAGATAGCGAGGTAGGTTCTGGAGGGCTAAATTCAGGTCTTTGTGCTTGGTTGCAAGCATTTGCCCACTGAGCCATTTCCCCAGCCCCCAATTATTTATTTTTTTAATTTATCAAATGAATATTACTTTGTGATCTCTTTTTATTTTTAAGAATTTGATATGTGCCTGTATCGTGCTTTGATCAAATCTGCCCTCCATGCCCTCTCCTCTATTCTTCTCTTTGTGGTTTTGTTTTGGTTTTGAAAATCCGATCAATCTCCTTAGTGTTTGTCGTCTTTTATTTGCCAGAATGGTGAAGCAGAACCAGGGAGAACAGGTTCCACAGGTCTCAGTGCCACCAGAAAAGCCAGAAGCGTTACAGCTCTTAAAAGAGAAGCAAGGAGGTTTTGGCTGGCTTGATCTTGTGTAGGTCTTGTGCATACAGCCCCTGCAGCTGTGAGTTCATGAGTATTGTGTATTTTTCATGTTGTACAAATACTGTTTAGCAGCATACATCTATTACCTCTGACTTACAATCTTTCTACGTCTTTTCCCATGATGACCCTTGAGCCTCACAGGGATAGAATGTGATATAGATATCACAGTAGAGCAAACTATGTAACAATCTCATAGTCTCTACATGTTGACCACTTGAAAGTCTCTGTATTAAATGCCACCTACTGTGAAAAGAATGAGAGTTAAGAGATACATTAATCTGTAGGTAGAAAAATAAGAAAGTAAAGGACTGTTTAATACCATCTCCACTTAGCAGAATAATTGTATTAGTTTTTTTCCCTTTGGGCCTATGACAAAGCTACCAGGAATTTTTGGCCTGGTAAATAATACCAAGTGTGGATTTTAAATCCAAGCAGAAAGCTGTTGGTGACTCTTGTGACATGTCCACCATTGGGCGTATCTTCCCAGGCCAGCTGTTTACTGTGTACAGCTTGGAGGGCTCACTGTTGGATAAGACTGATGATTGGTTACTTTTTCTCTTACTTATTTTGTGTGTTAATTTTGCATCTGACTTCTTTGCTGAATGTGTTTATTAATTTTAAGACTTTGACCATTTACTCCTAATTTTTTCCTGTGTTTCATTCATTAACACTTGGTATGGTGGTTTCAACATGCTTGGCTCAAGAAGTGGTACTATTAGGAGGTGTGGCCCTGTTAGAGTAAGTGTAGCCTTGTTGGAGGAAGTGTGTCACTATGGGGGTGGGCAGTGAGACCCTTATCCTAATCACATGCGAGCCAGTCTTCTCCTCTCCACCTTCAGATGAAGATGTAGAACTCTCAGCTCCTCTGGCACCATGCCTGCCTGGACACTGCCATGCTTCCTGCTATGATGATAATGGACTGAATCTCTGAACCTGTAAGCCAGCCCCAGTTAAATGTTGCCTTGGCTATGGTGTCTCTTCACAACAATGGAAACCCTAACTAAGACACTTGGGCATTTGAGTTTCTCTCCTATGGCCCTAGATTATGGTTATCACCATTGAAAATGATGTCCAATGTGGGTGGCTTTTCTCATCTGGATCTTGATGATGTTCTTTTGTGACTATAGTGATACCAGCCATCTCACTTTCTCTGGGTTGACCTCTGTGGGGACACCTTTCAGCCCGCACTTCCTGCCCCCTAATGATGATTTCAAGATATGTAGGACCATATCTCTGCTCAGGTATTCTTGCTGCTTCTATTGTCAGTCTTCCCACTGTGGATTTTGAGTCTGATTAACTGCTTGTTCTAAAACCTTTGCCCTTTCCTTCCTACTGCCAGTCTCAGTGTGGTCCAGAGGAAAACATTCAGTTTTACTTCCTCATTGTTTTCTAGCATTCTCCTTATTCTTTCTATTTTTAAGTTCTGGCACAAATGATAGTGGGGACATTTCCTGAAATCCTTCCCGAGCCTCTAGGATTTTCCTTCCAAGAGTCAAGCAAGCATAACTTACTCTCTTCATTCTATTTTCCCCTCTTCATCTCTTCTTCTCCTTTTGGTGGAGAGTATCTTGGCTAACCTCAATTCAGGCTTCGTGGTGAGACAGGTACTCCCAGGAATTTAAGGGCCTTTATAAAACTCTATACAAGTCTGCTTAGAAGACTTCAAATGAACTTTCCTTTTGAAAATCCAATGGCTGGAGTAGCATCAAATCTTAAAACAAACAGATTCTAACATCTATGTTGGGCCACCCAAGTGTTCCCATTTCTTTTTTTTTTTTTTTTAAGTTCATATACTATCTTTTTTCATATGTGACAGAAATGGATGTTTCCCTGGTAATAAAAAAGAGAACATGGATTTCCGGTTCTGTATACTGAATGAGTGATTTTATTTGCTTGGTTTTCTTCCCAGAAGATCTTCAAATACGCACGGTAATTTCATACAAAATGAGGTAGAATTATTTCTACCTGTAGGATATTGCATTTTAGAATTAATAATACTGTGCATCCGAAGTGGAGCGAACCATAACTATAATTGTAGTTCTAGACTCTGCAATAGAACGTGGTAATGGGGGTGGGAGTGGCTTTGCTTAGACTTGGTGGCCTTGGGGTTGAGAGGAAAGAAATCTCTAGAGAGATTTTCACTGCTTGCTGGAAATGCAATATTAATGTTTCTAGGATTGAAACTAAAACTTAACATGTAAAATTAATTTTAATTTAATCAAACATACTGCAACATGTATAGTAAGTATTTACTTACTTTGATATTAAATCTTTGGGATTCTCTGTTTTATGCTTTTGACAGTCTCTCCATGTCTCTAGTACTCCGTAGTCATGGGGCCATTGGCTGCCATCTTTCAAGGTCCTGGACCTTGAGCCTGAAAAGTCACTATGTGGAATAATGTCACATGATTGTAAGACAGAAAAGGAAGATCCGTGTTCTCAATGTTTGTCTCTGGCACTCACAAACTCCTCCAGTATTTAGATGACAATTTGGGAAAATATTAAGATTGACATCTTTAATAAATAAGATTAAGTTTCCTTCAATTCGTAGAATAGTAGCCTGGTGTAGAAATTGAGTGTAGCTTATGAAGAAACTAGAAATTCAGATTTCCTGTGGTTTTTGTTTGTGGTCTGGCTTTCCTATTCCTGTATTTACCTCTCAGAGTAGTTTATGTTATTAAATAAGTTAATTTATTCAGGAAACATGGTATAAGATATGACCCTTAGAAGGAGTTCAATATCTGACCCTTCCCTGAACTGGTTTAAATCCAGAGAAGCCAAGGCTATGAGTTTTACTTCTCTTAGGACCAATCAGTGTTAATAGGTGGATAGCTAAAGATTTCAGGATGTGGTCACAGTGGTCGTTAGCTAGGAAGTACAAGTGAAAGAAGACAATGTATTTCCCCTGAAGGATAACTACATTAAGTCATGTGACATTCTCAAAGATGAATGTATCCATATCATCCACGGAGAACAATCATCACTTGTGATTAAAAACATATGGATGCTGAGAAGGACGTTAAGTATAGGTGTACACACCAGTCTGCTCATTCATAAACAGACTAAACAAGAATGCAAAGAATACATATTTATAACAACGTGTTTAAACTGTTTCAAACCTGGCCTAAGCTTTCTAGCCACAGGAAATACCCAGGATTATGGTCTTTTACTTTGTTTTGAGGCACAGGCAAAACACTGATTTTACTATTGTGCAGATCAAAGTGAGACAGAATTACATCGATTCTACATCAGTATACAGTTCTTACTGGTTGGATGACATTCTCACAAGCAGAGGCGAAGAGGAAAATTCCTATAGCTGGGCTTCAACCTCTGAGATGTCTGGCCTCACCTTCATCTGACTAGGCACACTCTCCACAAAACAGAATTCGGGCCTGAGATCATGTGTCTACTATGAGCAGGTATCTCTTCCCCAACAGTCTAGGTCCTGTGCTCAAAACTTGGAATTCAGAATATACGGTTTAAGTGATCCCAACACTATTTCTAGAGCTTGAGCTGTTAACTCTCTTCCAGGGTGGTCTGGAGTGCTTATTTCCCTAGGCTTAGGGTTATGGGTATTAGAGTAATACTGTTTGTGTGTGCTTTGACATGTGAGCCAGGCTAGATACACCACAAATCCCCTTGAACGTCATAGCAAATTGCATCAGGGTGGGCAGGATTGTGGCTTGTGAATCAGAGCCAGACCATTATCTATTCATGATTTCATCATATTATGAAATTTTACTCAAAGAACTCCAAGGGTTTCACACCTGGACTTGGCTTCTAGGGTTATTTAATGGTATATTTGACAAGACAGGATATATCCCATCTGTTAGAGTTTTAAACTGATGTATAGTTTTAAAATATGTGTGCCCATTGTATTGAGTTCTCCATTTGAACTGGAATTCCAGCCTGGGACTCTAGGGTTAATTAGAAACTCAAACAAGTCCTTCAGTGAAACACCTCAGATCAGTGCACCGGTCAACAGAGAAAAGAGAGGAGATATAGCTCTTTCTTTAAAGACAAGATCTAATGAAAAGTTTTTCTTTTCACATCTCCTTGTCCTAAACCTTTGAACGTATAAGTATGTGGTTTGCTTGGGACCTGATGCTCTCAGCTGGAAGTTGTTTTTAAGAGGAAGAGAGGTATTGGGCAGGGCAAGACCATTCATAATTGGATGCATTTGTCTCCTTGCAAAGGAGTTAGCCTCATCCAGTTATAGAATCATTCTCAGATTTCAGGGTCGTGAATGGATTGTGATTCTCTCCATTATGTGGCTATAGCCTGCTAATGTCGAGGGCTGTGGGAATTAAGAACTAGGCTTGAGAGGGTAAGTCACTTGCCACAGTGGCATGATTTCAAAACCCCAGACCTTTTACAAAGCCTTCTCGTTACATATTTAAGAAGCCCCTAAACTGTTATCTAGTTAGAAGTTTTACATCTGAAGTTTTTTTTTATTTTGTTTTATTGTTTAACTGGCTTGTACCTCTGTTTATCCTGAATTTTCCGCTGTCCCGGTCTGAGGTCATCTAACTCTGCAGGGTTGACTGGGAAGTGGGTGACATACAGGGATGGATTCTGGCCTGGACCTCACTGCAGTACTTCAGCAGACGTGTTTGACAGAACTCTGGAGACACAGTCTGGGGACCCAGTTACAGCTACATCTTAGCTCTGCTTGAGTTTGAGAAGAAATTCTTAATTTATAAATACTGCTCCTTTCTAATTGAACAGGCTGCCTAGTTTAGATTGACAGGTACACAATGAACAACTTCCTAAAATTCCACATCCTCTTCAGGTTTTGCTTCCCCCTGTCCTGGGTTTGAATCAGTAGCCTTTAAATATTGTTGACAGCCTCAAAGAGAAGTCAACACATACTAGCATCTGTGTTTTTCAACAAGACCCCTATAGTCATAGGCTATGTGTATATGTGTTTTACCTTCTAAGACATCAGAGGCAGCAGTTTCCATGAAAATAACAGAAGTCACCAACTTTTACAGCTTCTAAAATCATTACTTCCGAACTATTAAGCCAACGTCATTCATGTTAGGTTCTGTTATGGCAGTCTGAGTATTCAAGTCAAAATAAAGCAGGCTTCAAAAGCTGTAGTTCTAGGGTTTCACAATAGCAATGGCTTAAACAAAGTATCTGATTTCTGTCTCCCCTAAAATCCAAGCTGGAAGTAGTCCAAGGTAAAAACCATAGCTTTGTAGTCAACCTCTACTGTTTGGTTCAAAATGACTTCTTCAGCTCCAGTCATCCTACTTGGACGTAAGAGAAGCTGTATGAGGGATTCATCCATCACCCTTAAAACACATGATTTAGAAGTTGAGCATCATTTCTGCTCATTTTATGTTAATTAGAACTTAATCATGTAACAGCATCTTCTAGTCTGGAAAATGGTCTTTGCCTGGATGGCCATGCCCCTACAGGCTGCATGGGGAGAGGGAGGATGAGCATCCGTGCTAATATTTGCAGACTTTGGGTGATTGATGTTCACTTAATGGCATTTCTTCTCTTTTCTCCTTCAGAACTGAGTAGCCAAACCCAAATTTACATGGTGCTCATAGACTGCAAAGTGGTTAGGCACTTTGGGAGAACTTGTATTTAGCTTGGCAAAGATAATTGGCCTACTGAAATCAGCAGCGTGTGTTTCTTTGTCTTGAACATTTTGTAACATTTCCCTAGACTAAAAACCTAGTAGGACCGCTATGAACAGAATATTGGAAATGCAAAAGCCAAAAGTGTTTCGCCAATGTAAGCATTTATTTCTAATCTGCCTTCTTGATTTTCTTTCTAGTAGTAGCTTCTCTCTCTCTCTCTCTCTCTCTCTCTCTCTCTCTCTGTGTGTGTGTGTGTGTGTGTATGTGTGTGTGTATGTTGATTTGATTCAAATCTCTTTGACCATAGTCAACATGCAGTGTTAATTTTCCCCTAGAAAAATGTCTTAGTTCCTGGGAGCTCTGGGTACACATGGAGGGACCCATGGCTCCAGCTGCATATGCAGCAGAGCATGGCTTTATCTGGCATCAGTGAGGGGGAAGGCCCTTGGTCCTGTGAAGGCCTGATGTCCCATCATAGGGGAATGCTACGGGGGGGGGGTGAGGTGGGAGTAGGTGAGGGAGCGGGGGAGCACCCTCATAGAAGCAGGGGAGAGGATAGGGGGTTTGTGGAGGGGAATCGGAAAGGAGATAACATCTGAAATGTAAATAAATAAAATTACCAATATTTTTTTTAAAGAAAAAAAGGAGCACTGGAGAATCGGGACAATAAAAAAAAGAAATATGTCTTAAACAATTTTCTGTTGCTATAACTGAAGGCTAAACAGAACTGGATAACATGTAAAGAACAGTTGTTAGTCTCAGTTACTGATCCTGATAAACTGAAGGGCATGGTATCAGCGCCTACTGAGGGGTTCTTGCTACATCAAAACATGAAGAAGATGCCACATGGAGAGACAGGAAAAAGCCAGCACGGGTCTCTCCTCTTCTTCCTTCAAAGCCACGAGAGCTGTCCCAGGACCCTCATTCTCAGAACCTCACTCAGTCCTACACACCACACAAAGGCGTTGCCAACCACTAACATATACATTTGGGGATTAAGTTTTCAACACGAGAATTGGGAGCAGGCATGGCTAGAGCATAGCATGTCCTGTCCTGTGCACAACAACATGGAGCTTGCTTGAGAAGGCCCAGTAATCGGTGGACCGCTTCTCCACACCGTGATCTGCATGATAGTGTTTACACGTGAGGGCTTATTTGTTTATTATGAAAAAAAAGGGGGGGGAGAATAACCACACAGAAGTTATGGTTCTCCCTATTTTGCTTTCAATTCTATTAATTTTCTGCTTTATTTTAAAGATCCAAGGTATAAACAAGATTAAAAGGGCTATATTTCGTTGGTGAACTGAAACTTTTCATTATTAAGGTATTTTCTCTATTTTGACTAATGTGGCCTAAAGGGACTTCTGCAAGTCCATTTCACTTATTTGGTATATGTACCTGAATTTGTTGTTTTTGTAAGTAAGATATATAGTTTTTCATTATTTCACTTTCAGATTTGCAAAACTCTATCTATCCATCCATCTATCTATCTATCTATCTATCTATATCTATCTATCTATCTTCTGTATATGTATTTGGGAATACCTGTGTGAGTTATTGTGGGAACTGTGTGTAAGAATCCTCAGAGGCCAGAGAGTGCCTCAGACCCAGAACTGAAATTACAGACAGCTGAGAGCTGCAAGGTGGGTCCTGAGAACTGAACCAGTGTCCTCTGCAAGATGACTAGGTGCACTGAGCTGCTGAGCCATCTGGCTAGCTTTGGTTTTCAGAGATTTCTTTTTATTAAAAATTGAGCTCATTTTACAAAGAATTAAGAAAAACAAACAAACATACAAACATAAACTAAAAACTAAAAAACCAGGCCTACCTGGAGACTCAAATTTGACCAGCGACGAATGTTTGACCTCTGACCTCTGACTCATGTAGACTGGCTCAAAACTGGCTTCTGCCATGCCTGCCTTGGTAGACAGTATGGGGTGTTGTTTTGTTTTCTATTTGTCTTCTTTTAATATTGTACTCACAATCTTACTTCATTGCATTACTGTATAATATGCATCTCTATCTCTGATTTTGTCCTCTTACATTTATGCTCATTTGAAGAATTAATAATACTTAAAGTTACCAAAGCTATCAGGTGGTTAAATAAAAGGACACATGAAATAAATAATGACTGAACATAGATACTGTTATTGCACCCATATGGAAAGAATGAAGGAAAAACGTCTCTCACTTGCAATAAATGCCTGGTGCATAGTATTAGCCAAGGCTTTGTGTTTATTAAAAAAAAAGTTCAAGTTAATATAAAGATACACTAGAATATTTCTAATAGGAGCCCATTATTAAGATTATTTGTCTTTTTAGCCTAGAGTCTTGGACTTATCTTATACAAGGTTTTACATAAGAAAGGTAGCTAATAAATGCTTTCTCTTTGCTTTAGTGAGTTTACTAACATGAAGTCATAAATAACTATTACTTCTTTTGTAAGCCCATTTTAAGACTTGTTGCCATTAGTGATTTGGCACATCAATACGCTAACATTAATAACACTATAGATATGTGCCAGTTATCTTAGTGCATGGTGCGTATCATCGCACCTTCACGGTTACACTCAGCGGTAGCTCTTCCTTTTAAGATGCCAAGCACTGGTGTTCACAGAACCTCACTGACTTACACTAATGCTTACAGCAAACAATGATGGAGGAACGCTAGCGCTAGGGTGGTTGATTCAGACATAGGTTCTTCTATGTAAACTGGTGCCCACAAAAATAAGAAAGAATCATAAAAAGTAGCAAAATAACTACCCATACTGGCTAGTTTTATGTGTCAACTTGACACAGGCTGGAGTTATCATAGAGAAAGGAGTTTCAGTTGGGGAAATGCCTCCATGAGATCCAGCTATGAGGCATTTTCTCAATTAGTGATTAAGGGGGAGAGGGCCCCTTGTGGGTGGAGCCATCCCTGGCCTGGTAGTCTTGGGTTCTATAAGAAAGCAAGCTGAGCAAGCCAGGGGAAGCAAGCCAGTAAGAAACATCCCTCCATGTCCTCTGCATCAGCTCCTGCTTCCTGACCTGCTTGAGTTCCAGTCCTGACTTCCTTTAGTGATGAACAGCAGTGTGGAAGTGTAAGCTGAATAAACCCTTTCCTCCTCAACTTGCTTCTTGGTCATGATGTTTGTGCAGGAATAGAAACCCTAACAAAGACACCACACAATAGCAGTGTTTGTGTCGTGACATGATATTAAAGGATTAGGAACATTACTCGCCAGGTGAGTATAAGAGCAGGCATCCATGACTCTGCTTGCTCACACATGCAGGTCGAAGCATAAGAAGCACCTGAGATGGGAACTGTCACGTGTGTCTTCCTGATGTTTTATTTTGGCTTCTCCTCATATTCTTGTATTCATCCAGCTCTGAAGAGGAAGGCAAGAACAGAGGGGAAAAGATGAAAAGAGCAGAGGAGAGCTCCGTTTCCCATCATTCCATTCCCCATGCCGGGCTTCAAAAGCAGATGCTCTCCACCCCTTTTCTTTGACTAGTAGTATATGCAAAGGAGTGATCAGTGCTCAGAATAAGCAAATGCAGTGCAGGGATCCTGTGACCAATGAAAAAGCAGACACAGCAAGTCTGCACGCCGGTGCTATTATTATTAAAATAAGCCCTTAACATGGAATGCTTAGCTATGGTCAGGAAGGTGATCATAAAATATTAGGCCCTTGGCAAAAGCCCCTCATGTAGAACATAGCACAGGTGTTTGAAACGTTCAGAAATGATATCTCGGAAACTCTCACTGCTTTCGCTGAGTTATTTTTCTATTGCAGCCTAGAAATGTGAGAAACATAGTATGCTGGTGCAAGGCACATTTATCTCACAGCTTCCGCAGACTGTGCATCTGAGTACAGAATAGATAGAACCTCTGTTTCGGTGGTTTCTCAGCCTTCCCGATGAAATATGGATAATTATCTGTTCTGGCTCAGCAGACTCCAACGTCAACGTAGCTCCTAAGCCAGGATGGGCCTTCATGGCCCATGTAAACAACCACTGGGAACAGACTGAGTTTAAAACAGATGCTGAGTTTACATGTGTGCTCTGCCACAGATTATCTTGGGAAGGAGGATAATCAATGTAAATCTCTGAATCTGTTTCTTCCTTTGTAATGGAATTGCAAAATCTACTCCTCGGTGCCTAATTTGGGTCTTTCTGGGATCAGTGTATTCTGTAATGCATAAGACACTGGGATGATATCAGCCGTTACAGTTGTGATGGTGATGGTGCAGGCAGTGATGATGGTGGTGGTGATGATGATGGTGATAATAAACCAGTGGTCTTAATGCTGTTAATGTTAACACAGTTCCTCATGTTGTGGTGACTCCCAACTCTAAAACCTATTTCATTTCTACTTTAGAACTGTAATTTTGCTGCTGTTATGAATTATAATATAAATATCTGATATGCCAGCTTTCTGATAGGAGACCCCCTAAAAGGATATCTGATTCCTAATTCCACAAACAAGAGATTCTATAGCCAATAGAAATACACTCACACTATTCAGCCCAAAGGTAGAGAAGAGAACCATCTCCATACTGAGGTGTGGGAAGAGCACAGCTGAAATAACACTGAACCTGGATTGGTGGACGCTCCAACCGGGGAGCAAGCTAAGGGAACAGGAGCACTGCTGGATAGAGACTGTCACCCCACCACTGTCACAGTGCTGGGGTCAAATGCTGGAGAGATCATGTTGTATTTCCTTTCCTTCTAGCCAGTTCTGACAACTTGACAGGGTTTGGACTGGTGAGAATGAGCCATGAACCCAAAACTTTGGTTAGACAGCTATTAGGCCCTTCTGAGCCACCAGCTGCAATTGCTAATTTGGGGTCTTTATACAAATGCGTGTAAAGTAGTTATGGAGTATGGAATTTCTCTGCATGCCAATAACAGAAAATACACAGTAGAATGACTTAGCAAATTGCCTTATCGGTCAGCATACCAGTTTAATCCCAGTTTAATCTCAGGGTAGAGTAGGGCCCAAAT
Source organism: Apodemus agrarius (assembly GCA_964023405.1). Taxonomy (NCBI): domain Eukaryota; kingdom Metazoa; phylum Chordata; class Mammalia; order Rodentia; family Muridae; genus Apodemus; species Apodemus agrarius. Next base: position 15,617,475 of record OZ030026.1, on the reverse strand, counting down.
GAAGACAATTCAGGAGATTAAATCACTAAAACTTGATCCGTACATCAAATTCCATATTTTAACTTTATTATAATGCTTTGTTTAGTATTAGATTTAAAATATCTTGAAAAGGTTGATTGATACATATTCAGAACATTTCAAGACTCAATATATAATTTATTTAATATGATCGTTTTGTGAAGATGAGATATATAGCAACTCAAAATATATACTCTTATTTTTATAATAATATAATTTGATTATATCAACATTTTTTACTTTTATCGTCATATAATTACAATAGTTTACAACTGATAAATACTTTAGGTAAGGTGTTTATATAGCTTCTCAGTCTTTGAGTCTACTGAAGTTACATATTTTTATGCAATAGATCATTTAATATAGAAATGCATGTTATATTAGATTATTTTATGAGATACTTATGAATATATGTACATTTGTTTATATGTATAAAAGAAGATGCATTGATAATAATTAAAGAAGATGTAATGGAGTTAAGTAATAGGGGTGACAGAGGAGGATTTGGAGGGAATAAATGTGGAGGAAAATAATAAAATACAGTACTCATATATGAAATTTTAGAAAAATCATAAATGGGGGATGAAGAATTCATAACTTTAAAGTAATTGAACTTCAAACATTTCCATTGTAAGTAGCATTAGATGAAGTAATTTTGGAAATAATAATTGAAATCTAATGCAAATCAATCATTGGTAGTAGAATCATTATAGCACATGGATTATAAAACAAGCAGAGCTTTTGAAAGAGTCCCAGTACTATATTTTCAAATGCATGGGTCACTTCATTGCTAGGCTTAGCTGGGCAATGGAGTCAGTCACACATTGCATATGGAAGACACTTGAACAGACTAAATTTCCCTTCGGGTCAGATAATTCTTGTTTCAAATGTTATTTATCCATGATATATGCTTATGTCAAATTACCAAAGAAAATGTGAAAAGGTAAATTCTCGTTAGAATTGGGCACAAGCAAAGTTTCTCAGATGCAATACAATTACTAAAAAGTGAATAGATTGGAAACTGTTACTGTTGGTTAAAGCTGTGTGATGAACTCTGTCTTAGGAGACCTGCTTCTCTTTCTGAATTTTGCTGTGAAAGTGTAGTCTTTCACTTCTATGATACCTGCTTCTTTTGCTTGGTTCCCCCACCCCTACTCTGGGTTTGGACTAATTTCATGTATTTGTAAATTCCTCAAAACCTAGTGATGGTAAAGAGAAGCCAGAGTCCTCTGCTGTGATTTATGAAGTAGCCCTGACAACCTACTTAATGACTGTACCTACTGTGTCCTCCTCATGGGAATAAAGGTGGGGTGGGGGTGGAGATGGGGTTTGGGGGTGGGGGATGGGCACTCAGGTAGGGAGAGTAGCTTCTAAGCATCTAGGGAGAATTTGTCTTGTCAGTTCCTTCAGATTGAAGAACTTTGAAGAACAGGGATTTCTACATCTGGAAAGCAAACAGAATCAATTTGATCCTGTTAACTCTACGTTGCCTCCCTACCATCAAGAGGCAAAAACCTACTGACCCCAAAAGATGTCTGTTCCCCAATAGTCTGAGTCTGAGGAGCTTAGCTTGAATGTCGTGCACAGCGGGAACTAATCAGAATCAGGTCACCCATCCCCTCTACCTGAGATCTCTCCAGACACGAGCTGGTGGGAGAAGGTAGAGGTACGGTCCTGCAGTGCGTGTGCCAGATGAGACTGCTTCAGCGCATCCCCAAGATGGCCGTAAAGAACCTGGAAGTGAGATTTGACAGAACATGTTGGAGAGCAGGAATAAGAGAAGTACAACCCATTTGAGTCGCTTAGTAAATCAAATACGCAGATATTCAAAGAGTCCCTCAGATTCCAATTTTGAAAAGTGTTTAAAACAGAGATTCCATCCCCCTCCATGGCTTAAATTTCCAGAAAACACGTGCTATCACTCAGGCATGAATTAGATTCAGATACATTTCCTATGATCACATATAAATAAGAAAGAGTTGTGTGAAATTAGTGGAACTGTGAGGAAAGAATAAAACCAAAACGACCAATTAGGGAAATTAGACATAGTTTGAAATGTTTGCCTGATACGGAACAAAGGTCCTAGCATTGGAAGTGACAGCCATAATCTCACGCTATTCTCAGCATGTTAAAATAATGGTAAGATATATCATAGGACAAAACAAAGCCTCTCACAAGAACTCAAAAGCCAACCATGATAACACAGCTGATTTTCCACTTCCTTTTTAAAAACAGGCTGACCTTTAGTAAAGTTAAAAAAGTAGTTCCTATATGGTTTCCCAAATTAAGCCTTTATTAGTAGGCTATAAAACTAATGGTGAAAGGTAAAATTGTTCTTGAATTGCTAATTTCACTAGTACTCAGTTGAGTTTGAGGTTTCATAATGTATATGATACAGTATATTTGCACATATGTGTGTGTGTCATGATTGCACATTAACTACAGTATAAAGCCTCAGAACAATGTTCAACTCTAGGCAACGGTAGTAAAATCAAGTTAACATCACAAGAAATCAGACCCTTGAACTTTAATATGAAACATTAAGTGTAGTCTGAGACATGACATTCACACGTGGGAGAAAACCAGATGTTCAAGAAAAGGTGTCGTAGGCTACGAAGAACCGACTTAATTTTGGCGCCTGACACACAGCTAGTCAACGCAAGTAGAACATTTAAACACTAAACTGTCTTTGAAGACAGCCCTCATTTGAAAATGAAATTTAAAATGTCTGGCTTAGAAATAATCCTAGGTAAAATTTCAATCCCTCGTAACAAATACTCTGATGCTTAAAAATCATGATTTCAAATGTAATAATTTGCTAGAAAAATCTCATGTAGACGGAAAGCCACTAATGGGTGAGCCCTTGAATCATCCTTGGCAATACAATTGAGTCTAAATGCTATCTATGCATTATGCATGAATTCTAATGTGCTTCGTGGTATAAGATTTGTTCTCCTTTAAGCATTGGCACATCTTTTTTTTTTTTTTTTTTTTTTTACAGAAAGAATTGGTTCTCTTAGACTGCTGTCCAAAGTGTGGATTTTGCCACCACTATTTTAGATCATTAAGAAATGTGTACGTGTCCATATGTAAATGCTCTGGAGATTAAAGACTGGCAGAAATGTCTGTCTATAGCACGAGAGTAGGGTGATGGAAAATGTGCCCCACACACACAAAGCGGGTGTTGAATTAAGAATTGAAGAACACATAAGGGATATACATACAAGGTCATCAGTGACGAAAGTGAGTCGGGATAGGGTAAACAGGCAGAATCCATTAATAACCATTTACTCCCGTGAGTAAATACAGCTCAGTCCCACGGGGACCCTTAGAGAAACTCCATCAGAGCATTTACCCATCATCCCTTTCAACCATAGCATCATCACAGGTTGACAGCTTCCCCAACCCAGAATCTCAAGTGCTCAATACAGAAGCTGATGTGCAGGAAAGAGGGGCTAGAATATGAAAGTAAAGAGCTGTCTGTCGCGGGAGATTTCCCAGAGGCTTAACAAACTGTATGATGAGCTCAGGGTAACAGAGGCCAGAAGAGTTTAAACGACTTGAGGTTGGTTGATGGAATCTCTGCCCTTCGAAGCTCTTGGGCGATCCTCTTTGGACTTTGGATGTCACTGGATTCTCCTGCACCACGGTTTTCCACTGTGTAATACAGCCACCTCAGGCTCTACTGAGACTTACTTAATGACTGGCCGCAGGACCACGAATTCCGTGGCTTGCTGGCTACTTCCGGCTGTGTCGTACAGTTAAAGCAGTATTTTTTTTTAACCCTGCTGCACCCATAAGGTACACATAATAAATGCTCGTAAAATATAAGGGTTCTGACAGTATTTAGTTTTGGTTCGGGTCCTCTTTGGAAGACCTGGTTTTGCAATATCTACCTCTTACTCAAAGCCTTGGTCTCTGGTGTCCAAGTTCCTCTTAGGGACTGAAATTCTTATAGCAAATAAGAAAAAAAAATTAGCTTTTTATTCAATCTGAAAACAGCTCTCTCTCCCCTATTCAGAAATGCCCCTCTTCTCCCCCCAACTTGGGTAACAGAAGGGTTCATTGCTATGCAATGCCATTAAAAACTCCACTTGATAAGCGAGTATCACTGTTAATCTCGAGACTGACATCATGTGATTCCAGTGCCACCAGCACTGATTACCGGAAAATAGATGAGTAATACTGAAATTCAGTTGGAGAAAGACTCATGTTTCAAGTTGCGAGTCCTCTGTCCCAAGTCACGATAAGCAAGTCACCTCTCGGGTGCCTTTTAGACAATCAATATGAATTTATTTGTTCTGGAGGAGTTTACCATTGACATTACCCCTCCTTCACTGTGAGGGTTTTACTACTGGCTTAGCTGAGGTGAAAATTTGTATATAAGAGGAGGAAAAAAGAAGGAAAACATAATTTTTTTTCTCTAGTTTTCACCCCTGTTTAGGAAAATTATCCTCTTCTGTTTGGAGATGCGATTTGATGAAAATCTATCTTAAAGGATGTATTTCACCCAGCTTTCCTTCTTAGCAAGCTACTTCATAATCGGTTGCAATGATTTCCCAAAATATTCTTGCAAATTAGCGTTCAGTTTAAAGGGACAAGTTCTACTAATGGCTTACCGAGCTATCAATCCCGTTTGTATGATGCACAGACAGCACTAATTCATGGGCTGAGGAAGTGTGGGCAATCCTCAGGCCTCTGCTCCTCTCCAGAGACTTGGCAATCTACACGGGCACAGCCTGGGAGGTCCCACTCTTCTCTCCTTTCTGCCAATCCCACAGTTTATCTCATACTCATATGCAGATGTTATTCCAACACTTGATCTAACATAATCGCAACGACTCACGACTAGAAAATTCTTAGTTTAAGGTAATTACGAACTTCTAGGGGTTTTATATAAATTGCAGTTTATTTTAGGAAAGAGAGGAAACTTGTGTATGGAAAGTAATAAGCAAAAAAATGGTAAAATACAGACCATACCGCAGGCTTTGTGTGAACGCATTTAGTTTAGTGGCTGCTTCCTCAATGGAACCATGCAGAAACTTCTATTAATTATGTATTTATTAGGAACTAAAAGGTAGTAATAGTACTAATGTTTGAAAAACATACCAAGTGGACTCTCGGTGTGAGGAAGCAGGAGCAGCAGATGCATTTCTCTTTCCTATCTCCCTCTCCACACCTTGCCCACCCCGGTGACTCGACACAGCTGAAATGTGCCGGCTACTTAGACTGAATCTATGACTCATATTGAAGGACAGTGATTAAATAATGCCTCTCCTTTGTAGTACATCTTACGGTTTCCAGAACGCCTCCACATAAATTGTTCCATTTAGTGAGAAGCCCTGTACAGATGTTTTATGTATTTGCAGCCATTAACATTGCTAATTCGGACCAAATTCCTGAAACATTTCAGGTTCTGTTTCCTCACTTTCTTTATCCCGCCTTTTAGTTTCACAAAGAGATCTTGTTATGCGGATATAAGATGACTGATCATTTTCTAATTATTAAAATCCTTCTGATGACATCATTGGCAATTCAAGTTAGATCTTTGGAGAAATCACGTTCTAACCTCTTTATTTTGCAGATGGATCTTAGTTCAGAGAGAAATCAAGAACTGAAGCTTTTCATTCTCTGCTCTGCATGGAGAAAGTTTCTTATTATTCCTTAAAGAGTCTCCTCCTGATTACATGTGGGAGATGACAAAAGACTCAGAGAAAAGACGGTGACAGCAATCCCAACTCTAAATATTATGGAAGTTTATTCTTCAGTGTTTTCCCCCTTAGGGGAAAAACATTTATTTTTTTAATCTTTCTCATCTTCCAGAAAAATGAAGGGCATCGATTCAATACATAATATAAACATCTACTCTTTTTAAAATTCTTTCCATTAAATCCAAAGTTTTTAGGTTCTTAGTCAAGTACTATTTGCATTCTTTTTTCACTAGAGTTTCATAAGTATCTTGTGGAAAAAAGCAATTTTAGGCCCATTTCAATGTTAAGATATATCATATTTAGAAAAAAAAAATGACTTTTTCCTAAATGGCTTGACTAAAAATGGGTAATCAATACAGGTCACCTAACTGCTCAAATTTCAATTTATCATGCTCACATGTTTTTGTAAAAAGCACCTGACTATAATGAATTAAATATATTTCTGCATAACAAAAATATGCTAAATTCTAAACAGAAGATTTATAATACTATTCACTATAGAGGTACAAGATTATAAACCATCCCAACTTGAAACTCAGTAATCATTATTTATTGTCATAGTTTAGTTTGGGGATACTATGGATTTAATTCAGGGTCTTGTGTATGACAAGCAAGTGTCCTACAATGGAGTTATATCCTAGCCCTGCCAGGTATTATTGTCTCAATATAAATAATATAGAAATCCTATGACATCACCAATATTATCTTCCTTTTCATGGATATATTAGGAATGAGCAACTTATTATTACTTATTCTAAGTCATGATTCATTTTCAGACTCCATTTATTCATAGGGAGCAACTAAAGTCACAGACCCAGGCCCCAGGGAGCTGTGGACTTGCCAATCTGTGGACCGCTTCTGTGTGGTCTGAGTCCACACATCTTGGGAAAAACTTCTCCATCTTGCTGGTAGGGTCAATCTAAATTCACGTTCCCAGGCCCAGGAAGCCATTCCTATCCTGACTGGATATCCCCTTGCTCAACCCCTTAAGTCAAAATGAGATTGGATAATACTAGAGCCCACTCTGTCCCCCTTGCCTTGTGGTCTCATCCTTTAAATATGAAATTTCTGAATTTTCTGAAATTTCTCTTCAGGTCTGAAATTTCTCTTCAGGGTTGTAGTCCAGCTCTCAAGTCAGCTCTGCCAACCCTGATCAATCAGTAGCAGCTTTACTCCAATAAATTTTTGTCACCTGCATCAACTTGGTGCTTGAGTTATGTTGGATTTATATTGGATTTAAATGGACTCCACAACAGATAGAGAAACAAAAGCTCAGACAAGTGAGAAATCTTGCCCAGAATCACAGTGCTGTAGATTTATAGTTCTTGGGCTTTCTACAATTGTTTCTTCTTTCTTTCTGAGAAAGCATAATTGAATATGAACAAGAATAAAAATTTTAAAAGTACAACCCAATCCATACATATAGGTGATCATTTACGACAATTCTGAGAAAGAAATAAAATTATTTCAAGTAGAAGGAGACTGTAAGAAGTCTCTATAAATTCCCTTGTGCCAATAACCTAGAACACATGACTAATATTACATGGTGACTACACTCATACAAATAGACTAACTTGTCTTAATGATTTCCAATTGTTTTAAAAATATTCTTTCTTCATGATTAATTGATCTTGATTATATACACTCATGAAATACTAGTTGGTGGCTACTCTGATCTTAATAAGCATATGAAATCATTTGTAACTGAAATTTATCAAATCCATGACAAAATATTTTTCATATATTTGGAGTTTTGCCTAGTCTATTGGCATTATTATTATTCATTACTTCATTGTTTATGTGTGTTTGGTGTTTATGTGTGTAGCAATTTCCTCTGAGACAAAGCCACCAGTCTTAGAAGGAAATTTGTTAAGGAACAGGCTGTTAGAAGGGACATTAAAGAACAGAATGTCTGAAAGGAAAGTGAAACATTCCATCCTACAGGGATGCTCATTAAACTCAGGAAGTAAACATCTCGCTAGGCTCAGGAATTCCCTGAAACTGAAGAGACGCTATGCTAGAAAGGGTTTCTCAGTAATGCTGCTATCTTTAAGCCATTTATGCTCATATAAGTAAACTGTTACCTGTGTTCCTATAAGTAACTCCATTAAAACTCATTGGTCCATCCAGCTGGAACGTTAAGGTATCTGTCCTTTGATCTGTTATTGCTTTCTTATTTGGGGTGAATAAGCATTTGTTCATGTCTCCCAAGAATAGTGTCACATAACAGGGGTATGGAAGCATTTGTGTGTGTTGGGGTTGTGAGCATTTGCCTGTCTGTTGTATGTGGTGTGTGTGTGTGTGTGTGTGTGTGTGTGTGTGTGTAAACCAGAAGTCCAACTTTGTATTATTTTCTTCATTGTTCTCTATCTTATTCCCCCTTACACACCCAAATCTCTGTTATTTAACCTGGACATAGCAGTTTCCACTCGACTGCCTGGCTAGCGTGACCTAGAAATCCTCCAGTCTTGACCCTTAGCACTAAGTTACAGGTATATACCACCACTCACATCTTTTATGTCAGCACTTGGAATCCAAGTTTGGGTCCTAAGGCTTGCACTATGAATACTTGAGCTCTCTGAGCTATTTCCACAACTCCTGGATTTATCTTTTAAATGTACACGTATTCTAAATAAATCCAACAAGGACCATGCATTTATTTTTCATTTAAATCATAACAAGGATATCCATTGTCATTCAAAATACTACTGAAAATTATTGTAAATGGCTGAAAGATTCACAGACATTACTGCATTATAATGCGTCAGGGGTTCCATTGCTGTGAAGAGACACCATGACCAAGGCAACTCTTCTAAGAACAACATTTAATTGGGGCTGGCTTACAGGTTCAGAGGTTCAGTCCATTATCATCAAGGCAAGAGCATGGCAGCATCCAGATAGGCATGATGCAGAAGGAGCTGAGAAGTCTACATCTTCATCTGTAGGCTGCCTAGAGAAGACTGTTTTCAGGCAGCTAGGAAGAGGGTCTCAAAAGTCACACCCACAGTGACACACTTCCTCCAACAAGGCCACACCTAGTTCAACAAGGCCACAGCTTCTAATAGGACCACTCCCTAGGCCAAGCATATTCAAACTACCACATAATGGTTGAAATTTAATGTTGATAGCATTATCATGTTTTTTTATAAGGAGGCATATGAGAAGCTAAGTATAAGAGCACATGCTTGCAGCTAAACATTCAGGAGATGGAGAAAGGTGGGTCAGAGTTTTGATCAGACTACATTACTGTCTTAAAATATCTATTCTCTTTTCATTTTAAAAAGAAGTATATGAATTATTTTCTCATACAAAGTTTCTAAACATTTTAACTTGTGTAAAATATGGAATAGACACTGGAAAATGCATGTAGGTAGACAGTATAATGATGAATTATCAGGAGGACGTTTGAATACTGATCAAGCTTAGAAATAAGCAAGCCTCTCCCTATGCTTCCATTGTTTATTATTTTGAGAATTTTGCCTGTCGTTAACATTGCATTGGCTGTGCCAACTCTATTATTACTCTGTTTCCTGAATTTCTGCCGCCTCAGAGTATTCATTTGTTTAAAATTTCACCACGAGTTTATTTATCCATTTTACTATGGATAGATATTTGGATTATTTCCACTGATATATATATATATATATATATATATATATATATATATACACACACACACACACACACATATATATATATATGTGTATATATATATGTATATACACATCAGTGCTGGCATAAATAGTTTTGTTTATTCTTCTGTTTCATATAATATCATCTCTCTATAGTATATAACCAGAACTAGAAATTTTGAGTTGTGATATGTTTATATTTAATATTATGTATTATATATATATATAATACATATGGAAATAGGCATGCCAATTTCTATATCTACCAGCAGTGAATGAAAATTTCATTCCTCTAAATCTTTGGAAATTGTATTTTCAGGGATTTTTATAGTTTTCAATCTGTGAAATATTTGTAGTCTCATCACATTTTAGTCTCAACTTACTGTTTCCTAGAAAGTGAAGGTTTGATGTCGTGTCTGTGTTTCCTGGTCATTTAGAACTTTTGTTTTATTCTTCCTCAGTATTTTCCCTTACTCTATGCAGTTTTTTTCTTACTGATTTCTAGGTGTTTTTTAATCAGCTTACAAATTCCTACCCACGTAAGCATATTATATTCTGATTTTTTTCGGGTCAATTGATCAGATTTTAAAATGTAAGAAATTAAGCTTGAATTTCAGCTTAGACACTGTCTGGACGAATACGAGTCTTTTTTTTTTTTTTTTTAGACCAGCTCTTGCCTTGAACCTGAGTTCACCATCTTCAGCCCCTAAGAACTAAGATTAGAGCCCTGTACCACTACAGCTAACTCGAGCTTTTTTAAATAACCGTGTCATTGGCAAAATACAAACTAAAAAGGAATGTAGCTTGTTTCTCTGTCTTGTAGTTTCAATGTGTGTCATAAATCTATGTTGGCATCAACTTCCAAGGTAAAACACTGAGCCGGGGAACCTGAGGAATTAATGGTATTGTTGTAAGAATAGGTAAGAGGATCCTGGTAAAAGGATGTTTGGAGCACCCATTTCTCTGTCTTGGTTTTGTGCACATTCTTTGTCCTTCTGCTTTCTACCAGGGGGTGATGTAACAGCAGAAGACCCTCACGGAACTGAAGATGTCTCACGAGGAGGGAGTATCTTTCACTTACTCATCATGTGCCTCTATGTTTTCATTGGAAAAGTGCAGGTAATACAACATTGCTCTGGACTACAGAAAGTAGATTTTCCATAGATCGCTATAACAACATATTCTATCCCATATGTTTTTTAATACTGCAATTTTGCCTCCCTCCCCAGTGTCATAAACTATATCCCTTCCCCTTAACTAGCTGAGACCTGATGGCAGTGAGCCCATGAGAACATATATAACGAGAGAGCTTATTCATAGATACATCTTATAGAATATGGGTCTAGCGTCTTCAGAAGATGAGCACACAGTCCAAAGCATTTCCACAAGACAAAATGTTTTCCTTTTGCAGAAAGGTCGAATAGTTGTGCTAAATCAAGCAAGGTAGCACACCCAGCAGAAACCCCTCTGGAGATTAATCCCTAATGCAAATGGATCCTTTGTCTCACAGTGACTCCCTAGAACTTGGCCTCACATTATTCTTTTGCAATTGCAGATTCTTAGGGGGGAGGGATGAAATTTGAGCATATATTTTGTTTTCAAGAAGTGCTGACCCCGCAGGAATTAGAATTCTTACCAAGTGGCTTCTTTACAATTTCTTTTGAATGGAATTATGCAACCCTTTAACAGACAACACCGCACAGACCTTTACATTTCCCATACTCTTAATACTCATATGGAGACTTACTTCCACAGAGAAATTTCCAGAAGACAGCTACAGATGAGGCTGTATTGGCTATGTGGTGCTGGACATGGTGTAAGTGATACCTCGGAGATGCGTTCAGCCCAGGAGAGTCTGCTCCAACTACATACGACTGAGGAAGAAATATTTAGTCGAATTGCCTTAACCCCAAACTAGGTAGGAAAATAACAAAAAGGTTGTTGTTGTTTAGACCTACAAAATGTTAGGGTGAGTTATAATAAATCAATAGATGAATAAATTAAAATCTTTTAGCTTCTAAGAGGAGTCGTTGGTTAAAATAGATCAATGGCTTCTTGTTGACAGACTTTCTTGATCATGTAACATTTGGGTTTTTAAGTCATATATCCAGTGCTGGGTAGAAACCCTATCACATCTTGTTACTAGACTTAAAGGTTACATCATACAGGGTCTAGAGAGATGGCTCAGCGGTTAAGAGCACTGACTGCTCTTCCAGAGGTCCTGAGATCAATTTGCTGCAACCACATGGAGGCTCCCAACCATCTGTAATAGGATCTGATGCCCTCTTTTGGTGTGTCTGAACACAGCTACAATGTATTCATATAAATAAAATAAATTTAAAAAAAAATTTAAGTTGCATCATACTACTTCTACATGAGCCATGAACTGGAGGTTGGGAAGATAGCTCAGCGGTAAAGAGCTCATATTGCAATTCTAGAAGACCCAAGTTCAATCCCCAGTACCAAAGTCAGACAGCTTACACCTGCCTAGAACTGTGCCTCCATGGAATCTGACGCCTCTGGCTTCCAGAAGTGTCTACATCTAAGTGGCATACCCTCATTAAGACACCCACTCAACATACATACATACACATGATTTAAAATAAATTTTAAGTAAAAGAACTAAAGCTCATTTGGATCAAAGGAATGCTACATGGATCCCACTTCCCAATAGGATGTACAGCTGCCCAGGCCTTGCACTGGAAAAAGAAATCCAAGGTGCGTCTGAAAAGCAGTCTTCACGTAGAAATGCACAGATTGAACAGGAACAGTTGTGAGAATGGAAGCCTGGCACAAGGTAACAAACATTAGTTATTGTCAGTACTGTTCTGTGAACTCGAGACTAACAGTGTGAAAACAAGCAGTTTGGGTTCAGGTATGACAATCAGTGATGTCAGGAAAGCGATCAGATATCCAGCATCCAGGCGACCTCTGCTTGGTCCTATTCCATACATGATTTTGTGTTGAACTCCTCATGAGTATCATTATTATGAAGTTTATATGCTTCCATCTAGAACTTCTCTTCCCTAAATACATTTGTAAGGTTGCAGACTTGTTTTCCACCTATATTCCCCGCCCCCATATAATAATTGTATTGATGTATGATCTTTGTTTGTTTGGATATTTTGTCCTTTGTGTTTTTGCCTGACCATGGTTTGAAACGTTTCTCATGCTAATATACAGCAATCTACTCACTCTGCATTTCTGCTTCCTGAAATAATAGCCATTAGACTGGATTCCAGTTTTCCATTCGAGAAGCAAATCTAGAGTGTGCACATTTGCAGTTTTCACATAGCCCGTGAGGTGACTGTGCTGATTTGCATTCCTGTTTACTGTGCAAAGACAGTGTTTGTTGCTAGCATCTGACACTTGGTCACTTTGAAGCTGAGAAAACAGCGAATCACTTTAGTCTAATTTCCACTTTTCTGTTGTTGAAAGTAGGGTGTATTTTTTATTTTCATTGATCTATTGTGGACCTCTGTCCCATTTTTTTTTTCTGATAGCTTATCTACTGTTGCTTTGATTTTGATTTTGAAAGACCTAAATTATACAACTCCTAATTATTCCACATTTTACTGGGTATTGATTACCTGTGACCATGTTGGATGCATTAACTCCAGGGTAAAGATTGTTTTTCACTTTAATTTTAAATTCAATTTAGAAAAAAAAATGAATTGTCCGGATATCTTGCTGGGGTAATTAAGATCTTTCTTACACTCAACATCATAAATAAACTCTATCACATTCACTATTAATAATTTGATACATTTCTTTAGGTGTTCGATTCTGCTAACACTATATCGTATTTAGAGACTTAAAAGCAAGATTGCATTTTTGCATTTCATTTCTTCAGGTCGTCGTTCCTATTGCTTTGAAATGCTTTCTCTTTCTCCATATTAAATTGTCATGCATCTGTGAGACAGTTAGGGTTTTCAGCTTTTCCATAGTGTGATACTCAGAACTTCATTCAGGTTTATATGACTAGTCCTTTTTGCCTTGTACCACGCTGCTTTGCTCTGCATTAATTATAGCTTTACATTCTGGTTTTGAGGTTCAGATAGATAAGTCACTCGATTTCAGTGCTTTCATCCATTTCAAGATTCTTGGTTATTGTTGTGTTTGTTAATTGGTGTGATGGTTTGTATATGTTTGGCCCAGGGAGTGGCACTATTACAAGGCATGGCCCTGTTGGAGTAGGTGTGTCACTGTGGGGTTGGGGCTTTAAGACCCTCCTCCTAGTTAATTTAGCTTGTTAAATTTTTCGCAACATTGAGCTGGATCTGGAGACAAGAGTCTCTGACTCAAGCTGAGATGGGAGGACCACAAGTTCAAGGCCAGCCTGAGAAAATTAACTAGACGCCACCCTTCACCCTCTCAAAATAAAATAGCAAGAAAATGGTAAATGATGTATGTGAATAATGGAGAGTTTGTTCAACATACATGAGGTCTTAGGTTCAACCCCAGGGCCTCAGCCTTGAACATTCACACCCATAAATATGGTATACCTTCTAGTCATAGTTCACATATATGTATGTATGTGCATACAGACATACATATATATGTATGCATGCATATATGCATGAATGCATATATATGTGTGTATATAGATATACACACATATATGCACATGCATACATATACATACATATATATATATATATGGACATTATATGACATTCATATATGAATTATTATATAATTCAACTCTATATTCTATACTTAATTATTTTTATTTTAACAATATATGGATCTAATATTGTTTTCGGTAATTGCACTTACAAAGGACTAAATAGAATTCTATTATACAACGTTTCTTCAATAAAGATTTATTACTCTGTATTCAGAAAGAAAAATGTCACTAAGTCTTATATGTAAAGTAGTATTTTTTGAAGCATCTCCAACAAAAAAATTGTTATGTTGGGGAAGATATTTACCTTAAAATTAATTCACTTTTTCTTCTACCTCACCAGATCATCATCATCATCCTATTTATTTATTTGCCAATAACTTTTTCAGAATTCATCTCGTCTTAGGTCATTTGCACTGAAGTTCTACTTTGAGATGCTCTGTAGGATTTCTGCTCGCTGCATCTGCTTTTGCTTGAGCATGCTTGCCTCTAAACGGCATCTGGATTCTGAAGCTGGCCATTACGCTGCTCTTTCCTGAGATTTAACTAGTCAAGCTGAGTTTTCTTGAAACTTATCAGCAGCTTTGGAGACCTGCCCCGTTGGCTGGAATCTCACGACTTCTATTTCCCTCCGTACCAGTCTACTAATCGCTCCCTGGTGTTTCCCTTGGACCATTCAGTTTGGTGATTTCCTTCAGTGAATTGTTTATGGAGAGCTATTGATTTCTTTCCCCAAATCTCCAAATCTTCCCTGGTTTATTTTCTTGTCATTGTGTATGAGTATGTGTGTGTGTATGTCTGTCTATCTGTATATGATATGCAGAAGTATATGTATACATGTAGATTTAACTTATACATACACATGCATTACCGTATTTATCAAATGGGCCTTCATGACTTCTCAGACATCTGGAATAGTTTTCCTGTTACACTGTTATCAAATACACTGTGAAGCATATTTTTTTGTAGAGACCCAAGAGTTCACCTTTAATTAAAGAGAATATTCTCATAATATACTATCCTAACACTCCAGTGTAACACTCTAACAGCACATGGGAATATTTCAGTCGGTCTGCATTACTGCTGACATACTCTCTCTCTCTCTCTCCCATTACTGGGAGATGCCATCACATGCAATTTTAGGTCATTAGATGTCTGTTTCTGTGAATGATCCATGGGTACATTTTACCTACAGTAAGTACTCTATCCGTTAGATGATTTTTGTCTCTGAAAAGGGAAAAGGAAATGAAACGTGACCAGATTGTAAACTGAGTAAGTCCTTCCTGTTTCTCTTTTTGTATCTTGCTTGCATCATCTTTGCTTTATAAATCTGTGCAAGGGTGGGATATTTGCTCTCCCTGACACAGTTGGATTTATAAAGCTTCATATCAAGAAAGTTATTATTTCCTGCAGGTGGTTATGACTGGGATTTTGAAAGCTGCCTTCAGATAGGTGTGGTGCTTTAACTGGATGAAATGGTATTTCTCTAAGTATTGGCCTAGAAAATCAAGATCTGTTTGAAGTGTCTGATAAACCAGAACTCGTATTAAGTAATACAGACAATGCACTTTCCATGAGAAATAGCTCTTTAACTTTGTTTTCTGCTTTAACTCTTCTTCTTTTACTGATTCTACTATATTATCTATAGTATGCATGATCTAAATAGATTGTTAAATGAGGGTGTACTTTAAATTTTAATAACCATTTTGTGTCACTTTCTCCTATTTCATAATTCATTAACTTTTTATTTCCCTAGCAATTGTCCAGGAAATTATATTTCTGTATTAATTTTCTTTAAAAATCATAAAAATAGTGCAAAATAGGAAACTGTTTCATTGATTAAAATACTCCACACTTTTTTTTCCTCAGTCTCTCTGGGTGTGAAGAGATTAATCATAGAAAAAATACTAAGTGAATCCTCAAATTTTACTTTCTTTTCGTTCCTTGTTTTTATAATTGACATTTTGTGAAGATAACGATTTGAAACTGTCTCTTCTAAAAATAACTGCATAGACAAGGTCAGAACAATAACACCACCAATGGTCATGTTCTCACTGAAGAGGGGAAAGTTCACAGGATCCCATCCATAGAACAAGAGTTACGCCAGCTAATGACCATTGGACTATTCCTCTCCCTCTCCCAGAGATGAGAGCCTTCTTACTATTTGTCCAAAGCAGCAGTGCAAACAACAAAATAAGATTCACTAGATTCTCATGTATACATATATATACATATACATATAATACACATTTATGCATACACACATGTGTAAAAAATATAACCAAAGAAAAAAGAGGTCATCAACTTATGTGGGTGGAGGGGGAGAAAAAGGAGAGATCAAGGGAGAGCTGGGAGGCGGAAAGGGAGAGAAGTAACTTAATTTTATACCAATTAAAAACATTTTTTAAAAATGTCCACTGAGCCACGCATTATTAGACTCCCACTAAATTTGAATAAGTAGATTCCCAGGGCCTTGAAGACTACAAGTTGACATTGTTGCAAGCTCTGACCCCTCATCTGGGTTTATGTAGGTGTCTGATGAGTGACTAGCATAGTATGTGACAGATTACACGTCTGTACTTACATTGTGTGTGCCTGTTGCTACCTGAGCCTCTGAGGGAGTCTGTAGGTTCTCAGTGTTGCTCACAATCATATTAGTTGTTTAAGGAATCCCTGTTCTGAGCAATATGAGATTGATATTTTAAAAAGCTCCTGATCTCTCTTCTTCCCTTTCTATTGATAACAAAATGAAAATAGCTAAAAAAAAAAAAAAAAAAAAAATTCAAGGTTTTTCAAGGCCAATATGACCTTGGGAGTACCTGACCCAGACACAACATTTGCCATTCTAGTCCCTGAAGCAGCCAGAAGTTTCTAGTCATCAATTCTTTCTTAACCTTACTCTAACACAGTGGTCCTCAACCTTCCTAATGCTGTTCCTCATGTTGTGTTGGCCGCCAGCCATAAAATTACCTTGCCACTACTTCATAACTAATTTTACTACTGTTTTGAACCACAGTATAAATGTCTGACATTTCCAATGGTCTTAGGTGACCTCTGTGACAGGGGTCATTGACCTCTTATGGGTCATGACGCATAAGTTGAGAACCACTGCTCTGTAGACATTTTCCTCTTCGCCTTGAGGTAAGAAGAGCTTGAGTGAAGTGGGCATCCCAGGACATGAGTTCGTTTTCTTTGAAAGTTTTCTGCCTTACTGAACAGTTGGTTTTCCTCAAACTTGACCCTGATCACCAGCCCCTTCCCCAGCAGTGACTAACCAGATTAAGGTCAGGTAAACATTAAGCTGCCTCAATAGAACCGGTTACACTTTGTGATTACCGTTGTAAACTCTCAAAGGAGTGAGCAGGTTATTCTAGACATAACAAAAGACTACACGTGCAATTACAGCTGAGTTCTTGAGTTTCTTGGATTTTCATAGTGATGTTTGTATTCACACTGACTGACACACAGACTTAAAAGAGAACACAGCTTTGCATCACTTCCTGTTGAAATAATAAAAAGTGTCTTTTCGCCGGGCGTGGTGGCACACGCCTGTAATCCCAGCACTTGGGAGGCAGAGGCAGGCGGATTTCTGAGTTCGAGGCCAGCCTGGTCTACAGAGTGAGTTCCAGGACAGCCAGGACTACACAGAGAAACCCTGTCTTGAAACCCCCATCCCCAAAGTGTCTTTTCTTTATATCTTAAAGTCAATTTTCAAATTAGCTAGAATGTATAGACTCAGTCCTTCATGACAGAGACACATTTAGGGCATTTTTAAAATTTTTAAAACCTACTTTAATAAGGGTTCACAAATGCTTTGACCCCCCCCCCCTTCTAGTCCATTTTCCAAAGGTACGGAAGAAAAAATGGTGAATAGGACATGGGGTGTGGACCTGCTTAGAAGTAGGTTTGGGGGGGGGGGCGCTATTCCAATCTGCGCTGTCAGGATACCAGCAGTCCAGTTCAGTAATGTCAGGACACCAAATACAAATCAGCCACGGTGGCACAATCCAACAGAAACATCCAGGCTTCCACCAAATTGTCACAAGTCAGAGGGAGCAACCAGAACCAGCTGGGACACCAGATATTCTCTGTTGTACCTCTCTCAGTGGAGTGAAGATCAGTGAAGATGCTAGGCCAGTGAAGCTTTACACAACTCGCTCTGCAAGCACTGTCTGTTGGATGCTGCTTATGCTCTCTCCAAGCATCACACGTCCTCTCCTGGGTCTTGCTTCAGCTAAACATCACGAGTCTGCACCACAGGATGCAACCAGAATTTCCCGCATCACCGATGCAATCCCAACACACATTTCTTACAATTTTCCTTTCACTTCCTTCTTCTTCCCACATGCTTGTGCCAAGAGGTCTCTTCTCAACCTGTTTTTCATCTGGGGTTCTTTCTGGCCTGTGTGTTGTCCTGTAGAACGGCAGGCAAAGCTAAGAGGAGTAAAGTTAGGATTGGTTCCACTGTGATTATTACTGAAACTGACCAAACTAGGCAGGGAGTGGAGTAAGATCCCAATGCTACAGGTCAGCATTTCTATTGCTGAGATGAAACACCATGACCAAAAGCAACTTGGAGAAGAAAGGGTTTATTTTATTTTAGACACGGTAGCCCACCATCTGAGGAAGTCAGGACAGGAACTCAAGACAAGAGCCAGGAGCTAATGTAAAGACCACGGGAGGATACAGTCTGGACCACCAGCTTTGGGTTGGCCCCACCCACAATGGGTTGGCCTCACATCAATCATGGGCCAAGAAAATGCCCCACAGATTTGCCCACGGGCCAATCCTATAGAGGCAATGCCTCAGTTAGGATTCCTCTGTCCCAGATGGTCGTAGCTTATGTCAAATTGACATAAGAACTAGCCAGCACATAGAGTCAACAGATATATTAAGGTTTTGTTGTCATTTTGTGGGGATCTCTGGTTTGGTTTGGTTTGGTTAGATTTTTTTTTCAGTCCTAGGAATTTAACTCAGTTTCATAAGTAGGCTGGACACGCAAGAGGTCACTCACTGAGCTACATTTCCCTCCCTTCATTTCCATTGTGTTCACGATAATTCTATAAGGTGTTCTTGCTATCTGGGTGACAGACACAGACCTTTATGGTGAGGCTTTTACATGGGTGCTAAGGATACAAATTCCATGTTTGACTATCAAGCACTTTACCTCTAAGCCATCTCCCCAGGCCCCCATTTTTCATTCTTGGAAGAAATTTATTTTTCTGTCCTAAACATAACATGGTAACAATCTATTTTTTTATACATTTATCTCCTTTCTTTTGCTTATAGCTTAAGGTTTTCATTACTAAGGAAATTAGTCGATACGTTTTCTCTACTGTTCTGCCCTTGTACTATTTTGATGTGACTATCAGTCTGGCCTTCTTACATTGGCTGGGGACCATTCCTTTTTAAAGTACACTGAAAGAGTTTGTGTATGATTGAAGGACCATTTCTCATGTCTTGTTGTCTTAGTAAGATGGTGGCACAATCATTAGGGTTCTGAGCCTATACTGTGATGGGCAGAAATCCAAGATCGAAAACCAGAGAGTATACATTTCCATAAGGTCCTCAAAAGTTTTTGATACATCTGGCTCTTGATCACTGCTTGGCAAGTGATCCTTATAGACCTTTAACTGAGTATAAGGAAAATGGCAGTCATTCAAAACTCCCTCCACGGCAGGAGCACCTTTGCATCTCCCATTTATCTGTTATTAACTTTGAGTGATATTTTGTTCAACTGTCTGTTTTTCTTGTTTATTTTGTTTTTGGATTTTTTTGAGACACGGTATCACTATGTGTCTGTGACTGGCCTGGACCTTGCTAGGTAGAACACGCTGGCCTTGAATGTGCAGCGATCTGCCTGCCTCTGCCTCCTTTATGCCAGGATTAAAGGTGAGACCACTACACCTGGCCATCTTGTTTCACCTCATACCTGTTCCACAGAGGTGGCCATCCATGACCCACTGGCATGAGTTCTCCCAGGGAATGATATACTAGCAAAAGAATAGCTGAACATTAAGGGAATTTTGTGCTGGTGTGGGAACAAAATTAGTGTGATTTTCATAGAATGAAGCCTTGGCACTTGAACTGTTCTAATGCTTTAGTTTGGAGCTAAAAGGTCCATCACATGTCCTAAACAGCCCTCAGCATATTCTTCTGTTCATTATTTCAGCCATTGCAACACTCTGAAGTATAGTTTTATAATGATTATATGCTGTGTTCACTATACGCTGTGTAAATTTCTGTATTCTCAACTTCATGTGACAACAGTTGGGTAAATTTTGTTCTTTCTATATACAACACCCAAATGAACCTGGATTGCATTCGTCTGGACCCCACATTTGTCACCATCTTCGAACCTGCTTCATCTGTACTCTATCTCAGTGACAGTGCAAAACAAAATTACTTCACAGAAATTAACAAGCACTTGTATAAGCTAAAGTCTTCGGAGTATATATCCTTAGACTCTCTAAGGTTGATTTGGTCGGAAAGCTGTTTGTGGTGATCAAATGCCACATGGATGTCATTGAGTGAATATACCCATGTCACAACTGTGACCAATCAAATAGACTAAAATAGCAAACTGAAAGTAAAATGTTGAGCCAATCAAAGGATTTAGGTCCACTCCCCGAGTAATTGACTGTTTGTTGTGGTGGCCTTATGAACACGGTCTTCATTTATTCCGTTGTGCTGATGGGGTTGACATGAGTAAAACTTAATTTAAAATTTAAGCAGAGCCGAAAGTTTTTTGACAGCTATTGGAAGTGTGTCAGCTCTCCTTACTCCTGCTGTTGTGTCGGGGCCCCGCTGTGGTTTTGAGTCACTGACAATTGGAAGAAATTCGAGAATAAATTCCTCGGGCTGTCATTTCTTCTCTATTACAGCTAATCTGCTGGCAATTTCATTTGGCTTAAAAGTAGGCAAGGCTCAAAATGAGTATCATTTATTCCCAGACTGCCTAACACCATTGCTTTACTATGTTATGGGAAAAAACTTATGTAGGTTACACTGGAGTGAGAAGTATGTCTCTTGAAAAGAAAAAGTTCCCTAATTCCTTTTTAAATAATAGGAAAACACCAGAGGTTTCATAGCGATTTTGATTTTTTTTTTAAAAAAAAAAGCAATTTGACTCAAAATTTCCTAGGTTAAATTTTATTTTCTTTGCCAAAAATGAATATCGTTTCTGTACTTTGCATCGTTTCCAATACCTGGGTTTAGTCTTTTAAAATGTAGAACCATAAGTAGTTGTCATGCATTGACCCAAATGAAATTTTAAGTAGAGTGTCTTTAATTTCTTTTTAAGATTTTTTTTTGGAGTTAGATACATAAAAGCTGGCAATGATGTGAGCATTGTTATTTGGAGATCCTAGTTATGGAGATCCCTGACGCAAATTTGTCAGTTGGCTGACAAATTCATGAGAAAAAATGTACTGAGAACTACTTTTGGAAGGTGTCCTTATGGAAAAAAATCAGTGTTCAGGGAATTTTCAAAGGTCAATTGAATACACATCTAACTCTCAGAACTGGCCAAGCATGGCCGAGTTCAGACTAGCATCTTCTATTTGACACCAAGACATCCACGAAGCAAATTAGAAGTTAAGATGATGTCACCTCTAAATTGATGGGTTCTTTGTTTTGTATATAGCTACAGTCTTTTTGGAAAGGGATTTATTTATTTTTATTTTATGTGTAGGATTGTTTTGCCCATGTGTGTGTCTGTGTACTACATGTATACAGTGTCTGTGAATGCCAGAAGAGGGCATTAGGTCCTCTGGAAATGGCATTACCGATGGCTGTTGGCCACTGTGTAAGTGCTAGGAATTGAATCTTACCCTTTGGAAGGACAGCCAGAGTCCTCAGCTGCTAAGCTATCTCTCCAAACTTTTTAAATGAAAGGATATATATATGTAGATAGATAGATAGATAGATAGATAGATAGATAGATAGATAGATATAGATATAGATATAGATAGATAGATATATATAGATAGATAGATATAGATATAGATATAGATAGATAGATATAGATAGATATAGATATAGATATAGATATAGATATAGATATAGATATAGATATAGATATAGATATAGATATAGATATAGATAGATAGATAGATAGATACACACACACACACACATATATATATACATACACACACATACATACACACATATGTATACATGTATGTAAAATTTGAAAAATATACACTTATTGTGACTTGTTCAGGGTCACACATTTAAAGTTAAACTAAAATTAAATTCCAAATCTCAGTGGATAGGTGTACTTTTCTATCAACACTGTCAAGAGAAGTGAGGTCTCTTTCAAACTGACCCCTTTCTTTTGTGACTATCTGATAAAATACCAAGAATAGGAAATGTTTCCTTATTGATGTTGAGTCGTCTGGATGAGTTAGATCTAAAAAGTGATACCCTTAGGCTGGCTGTGGTAACGCACGTCTGTGTTACCAGTGTCCGTGGCGTACAAGCAGGAGGATGGCAGTTTGGTGGCTGCACAGGAGATTTCTGTTTTAATAACAGACAACAAAATGTTAGCTTTAGGTTGGGCTTGGTGGTGCATGCCTTGATCCTGGCACCCTGGAAGCACAGGTAAGTAGATCTCTCTGAGTTTAGGGCTACCTTGTTCTACAAAGAGAGTTCTGGGCAAGTCAGGGTTATATAATGAGGTCCTGCCTCAAAAGAGTTAATGTTTATCTCCATTGTGGTGTTGTCTGTAGGCCCCTGTGGTCACCCTGTAATTCACTGGAAATTGAGAATAGATGAGACCCAAATGGTCTTTGACTTAAACTGGTTCAATTAAGACATTTTGGCTTTATGGTGATGGGAAAGTCACACACTTCAGTGAAGTCAATGCTTCCAGTTCTGGAGTTTAATCTTTTCCCAAGTTAGTGACGTACAGTAAGACATGCTCTCAGCATGCCGAGCAGCCTACAGAGAAACACAACCTCCGTTCAACCATGGGATCACACAGGGAAGCTGTCAACACCCCCACTGTGTGCTGTTACCAAGTTGTGATATTTGATAGGTTGTTTATTGAAGACATTTTGACTCAGGATATTTTAAACTTCACGATGACATAACTTTATCACAAGTATCTGCATTTATGAACAAGTCACCCACTCTTCAGTTCTAATATCCTTGTCTGAACACTGAATTTTTCGTTTCTTTGTGGCAGCTGAAACAGCCTACACAGGATTTGAAAGTTTTACTAATAACTGAACAGAAATGACTGGCGGCTGACAGGAAGCTCAACGGCGTGGTTGTTCAACAATGGTGTAAACTCTGCGTATCTAATTGCCCGCCACCGTACTGTTTGGGGAGTGGTCCAGAGCCAAACAGGATGTCTGAAATGATGAAGAATAGAAAAGAATTTCTAAGTCAGTGTTTCAACAACAACAACAACAACAAAATGAAATTTTATCCTCTTCCTTGGCGAGAAATCAGTGATGGTCGAGAACCGGTAACTTCAAGAAAGTACTCAGTCCTTGACTAGAGGTTCAGTCCTTTGTTCTTTGAGTTTGAAAAGTGGATGCCAGGAGACCTTGCCTCATAGCCAGTATCTCCTAGTTAGTAGGCTTGAGGGAGCTGTCACCATCCTGTTTGAGAAAGTTTCCCCACCCTGTGTGTTAATCCCTATAGGCAGTTCCCGAGGCCAGCACAGAGTCAACTTCGTTCCAAATACAGCAAGAGCCGCCAAACGAAAACACGTGGTCCTGGAAACAGTTTTTGCATCCCAGAGAGTGAGAGGAAATGGGGGAGTGTGAGGAAACTAGATATCAAGATCCCTGTGGAATTTGTCAGCATCAAAACTTTAAAGCCTTTAATCAAATGGCCTTGACTGCGGGATCGCTATGACCTGTATCTGGAAGGCGTTTATGGGGAGTATTTGCGGAGTCCTTGGGAGGGAGAGGAGCATAGGTCCGGAGAGCATCTCTTGACCTGATACTATTCCATGACTAGCCCATTCTGGAGTGAAACAAACTATCAAGTTCTTGCCTAAGAGTTGAAAAAACAGAATACTTATATCAAAACACAGTCAAAAACTATCACCCAAACCTGAAGCTTTTTTATACTGTGACATGTCAGAAGAAAGCTCTTTTCAAAAACGGCTGCAACAAATTTCCTAAATTGTTCAGGCATGTAGTCAATATCAAAGCAAGCAGAAAGAGAGACATTTCTTACAAGAAGCTATTAGTCCTTCCTTGATGTACAGAAAGGAGTTAGGCTAACCAACTCCAGCTTGCTGTGTTTCGTCTTTAAGAGGCTACCATGTAACAAAAAACTGACTTGGCAAACCCATCGGACTGGTGCTCTGGGTTCAATCATTTGTTAGGTAAGTTAACATTCTTGTATCTAATTCTGGCTATTTCCACCATGTATAATTTGGTTAGAGACAGAAAGAACAAAATATACAAAATTCAAATCCATGCTTACTACTGAAAAAGCCAAGTGGTGCTCTGAAAAAAAATATACATACACATACATATACATGCATTTATGTGTATATATATGCATATACATATATATGATTAACGGTTTTGATTAACGGTTACTTGGCAATACCGTCTTCATGTAAGAAATTTGTTCTAAAAGACTATAAAAATCCCAGGAATTGAAATGGAAAATTACCCGGATTGTTATCCTAAGAAAAATATACACAGATTGTCTGTATCATAGCTTATGGAAGATCTCACAGGAAATGAGTGTTATGCAGTGTTATGCTCAGTTCAAAATATTTTTGGATGTTGAAACATGAGCAACAGGAGATAATATTTATAGCTCTCTATTGGTGGCAGGGCTGAATAAGTTGGCTTTAATCAAGTAATGTCTGCCCAGTTCATTTTTTCTTTCTTTTCTTTTTTAAGCTCCAAGATTTCTTCAGCGCATACCTAAACAGTTTTATTCAAAATAGATTCTTGGTTGAAAAAGCTCATTAATTTTTTTTATAATTGCATAAGTGGTATTCAGCTAAAGATAAAATATGAAACTTTTTACAAGCAGCAAAAAGAAAAACCAGATACAGGTGGGTTTGGCATAGTTTTACCCCTGAAGCTCCAGTGACATACTGCCCCACAGGGGTTACTAAGCATATTAGGTTACTAGCCTATGAATTATTTTCCCAGGATGGCCAAAGTGTATGGGAGCTCTTAGGTCTGTGTTGAAATATGTATGAAATTACAGCACTTTGAAAACACTGTGATTGATCCATAGCTCACTGGGCCATGAGGGAGAGTCACATTCAGAATGATTAATGTAGGACAGGTCAGAACGCAGAAAGTGTCAGGAGAGAAAAGCCTTTATCCTTTAGGGCGGCCATCTTCTCTGGTTCTTCTATGAAATGAACTAAAGTGTATCAAATCCCTTTTCCTTCCACACGCTTTATATCTACTGACAGACATGGCATTCTATTTGCTGTGCAGCTACCCAAATCTTTTGTACTTTTTCCTTAAATGTAACATAGTACAGATATCTACAAGAAGCAGTAGCATTCCTTTTCTGGGCTGAGATAAAGAGACTTATTTTTAATCTTAAAACAATAAACTCCAAGAAGAGTCATGTCTATATTGGCATCAGATTTATCAATGAAAGGACAATAAGCGTTCATCTTGACAGAGTGTACTGTTCTCTTGTTATTTGCTAAACAGGAGACTGTGGACTGAATGTGAAATCAGACTTTATCGCAGAAACTACCAGATGAGCTGGTTCATTAAAGAATTGATTTCTGGTTGGCAATGCAATCCGTTGTCCAAAACATGACTGTGTGGTGATTGATTTTCGAAACAACTAACACCACCAGCACTGAGTGGGTGCCATGGAGACTCAGCAGACTCAGAAGAGATTGCACTGACGCCTGCAGCTCGTCACCTAGGAACAAGAAGGGCCGGAAGAGAAATGACCAGTAGGCTTGTTTTGGGTTTCTCATCTCTAGCCCCAATATTTGGCATTTGGGAGACGTTTTGAAAGTCAATAGTTCTTTCAGATTCCAATCTTGTGAAGGAATCAGTGATAAAAAGAGAAATTTTGTTAGCTTCACCCACACTTCAAAAGGTTACATTTATTAACTAATATCAGAACTCCAGGAAGGGGGCGTGAAAGGATCTAGATGCAAATGGTCCAACCTGAAGACCATCCAGGGGATTACAAATCAACCAACGCCATGGGGATCATCAGAGTTTGGACTAGAAAGTCAAGAAATTATCAAAAGATCTAGGGGAACAGCACAGTAAACTTTGTAAAGCCGCTTTGAAAAAAAAATTGGCAGTACATTTTAGGAACCAGACAATATTATCTCTGAAACGTTTTCTGCTCAGCACATAGCTCAAAGAAAGAAAAAAAAAAAGATTCTATTTGCGACAAGGTTTTATGGCAGTGAGCATGGCCCACACGTACAAAAACATGGGAGGGTCTCTAATGTTCACATTGGGAAACAGAAAAATAAGATCACAGTGTTTGACAGACTACTGGGAAGCCATTTGAAGCATATGTGTGGAGACAAGGGAGCAATGTAAAAAAAATTAAATGAGAACCGTAAAGCCCACGCTCTATAACAATATATGTATGTGTTTATTTATGGATGTGAGCCAAGAGCAGAAGAAAATAAAAGCAGGTGTCCTTCGGTGGAGAAGATTCAGGCTAGCGCTCAGAGCTGTAAATGCATGGCTATCACCCCAAATGAATGCAAACATCTCATTCTAAACCTAGGAGCACTTTTATCCTCAGACTTGCAGAAGAGCAAGAAGCACGAGCCTGAAAATGATCCTTGAAGCTACATCATCGTTTCTCAGTATAATCGCTCTAGCCAGGGTCCTTGACTTTTTTTTTTTTTATTAACATCCACATGTATTGATTGCAGATAATACACACATAAAATGAAAAGGAGTAATAATTATTTCCTACAGTCTTTCACTTGGAAGGAATAAGTCCTTCTCTTATTCCTCTTTCTGGTCTACAAAAGAAAGCTACTACTATGAATACCATGCCCCCAAAATATCTGAATTTTTAAGCGAATGCCTTTCGTTAGATTCTTTCCTTTCTCTACAACCCATTGTTCAGCTAGCAGCAAATACTAAGGAACAGATAAGAAAGGTACCTAGTCTGGTTTTATACAAGTATGAAAGCTGAGACCCAGGGAAGCAATTTATTGAAACTTTCATTGCTCTTGGGCGACATGTCTGAAAAGCCACTCACTGCATAGGCTTCATGGTCTTTATCCAACACCAACATGTGCGATACCAGCAGGAAAACACTTTCAGGGGGTAATTCAACCACGGAGGCCAAGAATGAGGCTTGATTTTCACAGCTCCATGGTCGCATTCAGTCAAGCACTGTGATCTTTATCAGGCTTCAGACCTGTCCTTGCCCGTCAGCCCCTTGGTCCTTAGCTTTCTGAATCTGTCTCTAGTGTGTGGAATCAACTCCTTAGGCAGTGCCACAAGAGCATACCAGCCTAATCTACAGCTAATTTATTCCCACCCTCCCCCTCCCTCCCACTCAGCCCTCTTCCACCCCCTAACTCTCCCTCCCTCCTTCTCCGCCCTCTTCTGCCCCCTCCCTCCCCCCTACCATGTGCCCTCTACCCCATGAGGTGTTTCAACTGAATGCCCTGAAGAGCAGCTGTGTTCCCATCACGAGGTTATTCTGGGATGGACTCCTGCTGAGGGACTCCAGGGGCATCCCCACTGTCCACAACTGCCGTTTACTTCAGAGGATCGCAAAGGCGTGGACAGTAACAGCGAATATGAGCTCACGTTTCTTAGAAAGCCATTCTGGTCTTCAGATGGATAATTTCACACGACAGTAACTTTTGGAGAAACCTGTTGTCCTGAAACACTCGTCCAGCTCCCCTTGGCTTCCTGTTACACTCTTATCCTGTCTCTGACTACAAGCTCTTTCTCTAGAATGAAAGAAGATTTACTTGCCTTGTATTCCGCTCTGATGAAGGCCTTAAGTACAGAGGGAATTACAAATGCTGAATAGAAAATAAAATGGTGGATGAGAAGCCAGAGGGAAGAAAGGGGCCAGGATTACTCTTTCATAACAAGCACATTTTGGGGATTAAATTATGGTCCCACAAAATCCACCTTAGTTTCCTCTAAGGGTGATGCCTCCCATGACCCAGTCAACTCCTACCAGGGTCCATACTTTCAGGGTTCCACACCCCTAAGCTTGCCTTCCTCGGGCACCAAGCTTCCAACATGGGACACTTTGGAATCTAAAGCAAACTCAGTTTAATGGCCACCAGGCATGCCTTAGCCAGATTTCCACCAAAGAGATTAAGTATCTCCTTATCGTTACTACTCAAAAGCAAACAACCAAGAACCTCTTACTCTCTCAACTAGGCGAGCTGGGTTAGAATCCTAACCTTGGCTCACGCAGTCCCATCCATCTCATTCCAACTACCAAAGTTTGGGTTTTTAAATGTATCCCAGCAGCATCTAATTCAGAGCATATATCATTAACCGACTGGCAAGTTACCAGCGAACATCCATGCTCAGACAACGGCAAAGGACCATGCAAGCATTATTCACTCTCCCTCTTCAGTAAAAGCTGGTGTTTAGCCACTCTCGATCCTGCCCTCCCTCCCTCCATGCCAGGGCCCCTCTATTCTGTGTCCTCCACCAAGTGTACTCCCAACACAGAGCGTGCGCCACCTCCTGCTCTCCGTGTTTCCACTCCAGTACTGCTAATTACTGTATTGTGCTGGCAGCCACTACATCATCTGTGCTCTCTGACCTCAGCCTGCTGCGTTCTAGTGTCTTGCTCTCCCCTACCAGACTGAAATCCCCATAGTGACTCTCTAAGTTTTCCATATGATAAAGGAAGCCCACGGTCGGCCCATCTTCCTCGCTGGCAACAGATGACCTATCCTCCTATAACAAAGGTCACCCCTGCTTTCTCTCTTGAAAATTATCCTCTACCCTCATACATAGAGCAAGATCATGATTATGACTTTGGCTTTCTCTTCTTCCTTGATGAAATTTAACATTGCGACTAACCAGAATAAGATGCTCTTCCACCACGCACATGCTTGACTTCGGTTTCTAGAATGTCATTCACTTTTGTTTTCTATGTACTCAAACTCTGCCCATCCTTCAGACTCCTGATTAAAATTCTATATGCTCCACAAGTTTTCTGTGATTTTTCCACCCCACTTTTGCTTTTCTTTTTTTTTAAGCTGCATTTTTTTATTGGA
Source organism: Apodemus agrarius (assembly GCA_964023405.1). Taxonomy (NCBI): domain Eukaryota; kingdom Metazoa; phylum Chordata; class Mammalia; order Rodentia; family Muridae; genus Apodemus; species Apodemus agrarius. Next base: position 15,588,276 of record OZ030026.1, on the reverse strand, counting down.
TATATTCTATATTTACATTTCATTTCCCTTTTCCTGGTTCCCTGACCCCAAAAGGTCCCACATGTCCTTTTCCTTCCCCCTGTTCCCCCATACACCCCTTCCCACTTCCCTGTTCTGGTATTCCCCTACACTGATGCTTTGAGCCTTTCCAGAACCAGTGTCCACTCCTTCCTACTTGTCGGACATCATTTGGTATGTGGATTGTGTCTTTGGTGTCCCAAGATTCTAGGCTAATATCCACTTATCAGTGAGTGCATACCATGGGTATTCTTTTGAGACTGGGTTACCTCACTTAGTATGATGTTCTCCAGCTCCATCCATTTCTCTAAGAATTTCATGAATCCATTGTTTCTAATGGCTGAATAGTACTCCATTGTGTATACATACCACATTTTTTGTATCCATTTTTCCGTTACCAGAGCTCTCTGTTTTATTTGTAGGATTCACTCCATGTTCTATGAGGTCATTGTCTGCAGTTTTACTTCCTCAGAGCGTACAAGCCCCTTAAGAGAGCACAAGCAGGAGTTACACATTTATAGATTCTTAAAAACTTATTATTGATACAGTCCACCACCAAAGGCCAGGATAGGTTTAGAAGACCCTGTCTGCTTTTCTCTCGGTCTTTGAAGTTTCTTTGAAGTGAAAGAAAATGTCCTTTACTCAAAGAAAATATCCCCAGAGAGACAGGTCAGGGAGGGCCAGGCCCTGTGAGCTCCAGCAAGAATTCCTGGAACTCTGAAGACAGCGGAGGAACAAGAGCGTGCTTAAAGGGGGATCTAGGAAGCTTTGCCTTCTACTGCTGCTAACTGATGTCATGACCCTGTGAGTTTCTCTGGGGGAATGGTCACTTCAGTACCAGTTTCTAGGTTTAGCAAATTTTGACAGTGATTGGTAATTTATAGTCACCATTATGCATCCATGTGCTTTGTGTTACATAGCTCAAGCTGCAGTACATGGTGGGCTTCAGTAGCCCAGAGAAAATTAGTATCTGAGAACAGCATGCATGTGCATCTCTATCTGGGCTATCTGGGCATCTCTGCGTGCTTTTATTTTAATAGTCTTTATTGATTTGGAACTTTTACTTCCATATTCCTGGCTACTATTAGGGCATGGACCTTTCAGCCTTCTACAAAACTAACATAATCCACGAAGCCCCGTTGGCTACTAGTATTATCTCCTATCTCAGTATGGGACTAAACCCTGGCATAACAATAGGCCACATAAGTTCTATAACAAAATAATTAGCATGCTGGGTCACTTACGGTGTGTTCCTTAGACATGACGTTAACCCTCAACACTTTTCAGAAACGTCTTTCTGCGTGAAATGGTCTAGACCTGAATCCTGAATCCTGAAAGGTCCCTTTCTCCTCTCTTTAGGAAACAGTGACATCTGCTGCTCAGTATAGCGAGTCCTGGGGGCTATTGTAAGCCAGCAGCTTCCTTTGCTGTGTGCCGAGCCTGAGTCTCTTCCTCCTCCCCATATGCACAAGCTGCTCACAGCCGAGACACCTCGGAAAGTCGCAGGCTGGAGTCCTCCGCCTCTGCATCATCCCTTCCTTCTACAATCATCCTAAAATCCAGAGGAATTCTTCCTCTTCACCAACACGGACTGTTTCCTTTGAACTTGTAACTTGGTCTCGGTTTCATCCGCAGAGACATACACACGTAGTTCTGCCCCCGCCCCCCACCATGGGACAGTTCTGTGGACAGACAGATGTGGCATCCTTTCCTAGGTTTTCTGTCTCTACTAACGCCTTCACTTCCTCCAGTCACGTGGATGTTATTTCAGACCCTTTCTTCACACCCATCCTATGTTATGGATATGCTCCTGCCGATTCATATATACAGGCTAGAGAGGGACGGTGTGAACCGCATGACCGATGCAACGGTTACAAAACTCATTTAGGTATCGGACAATATTGATGTAATGCAGAAGGAACTCGTATGGAAGAAGGCAAGTCTGGGTCACTGGACAATACACTGGATAACACAAGTCTTTGCACTACTTCACACTGTTTCCTGAAATAGAAAACGAACCTTACAATCATAACTACCTATTGATCTGCTCTGAGGCTGAAAGAGGTTGAGCAGTGTGCTTTAGAGAGAAAAGTTGGCTTATTTCCCTGCTCCTCAAAATAGAAGACTTCACATTGTAACCAGTGCTGCAAGGCTAGGTAAACAGATACAAGAAATGATGACAGAGGGTACTCAACAAAGAGAAGACTCCACATTGTAACCAGTGCTACTAGGCTAGCCAAACAGATACACGAAACAGTGAGGCAAAAAGAGCCGGGAGAAGTCAGAAACAGAAGAACCCAAGTGTTTTAAATTAACTCCGAAACACAGTTTCTTAATGTCTGGGCCAATTTTATGCCCAGCTCGACGTGCTATACCCAGATCCAGTGTCTGACATATAAAAGGAGATTAGTGTTTGTTGGATGAATGAACTTCATATAGATCAAAATATACATACTGTGATGGAGGAAAACATCAGAAAGTTAGGATTACAGTGACATTTCCTGTGTGAAATATGATATAAAAAGCCCCAGTGTAGCAGATGGTAAGCCGCGCTCACCTTGCACGGTACATTTAATGGCCTGAAAGAAACTATGCTTTCAGCAATTTTGATTCATTTGGAAGCGGTTGGCTCCCTGTTTTATATATATATATATATATATATATATATATATATATATATATATATATATATTCCTCTTCTATGTAAACGTCATCAGCACACATTCATTTTTAGCAGCCAGACCAGTTATGTTTAAGTTTAAGAGAAGGTACTAAGAACACAAATGTAAGTTGCAATTTCTCCTCTAGAAGAGTTTATGATACAGTCAGACCACTAATGAACAATCACTAAAAGTATAAAAGAATTGTAGAGAGGACAGATGCTGAGACCCCCTAGGCAGTGCCTCATGGTGTAGTCCATACTCAATGAACGCATGTGATCCAAGCCAGGCATTTTTGAAAGCTATTATTCCCTTTCCAATTTAATCAGAATGCCTAAAAGAGGGTAAGAAAAAAAAAAAAAAAGAAGTCTGAACGTATTTGAATGAACTTTGAGATAGTTGGCACTGCAGTTTTCAAACGCGTGGCATTTAGAGAATTAAAAGTTTTCCTCTTGAGGAAAGGGTACTGTGTTCTGGAGTCTGCTGGGACCTTCATCAAATGATTGCATTTTTCCTGTTGATTGGCTTGTTAGAGTAACCCTATCTTTGCTTGATTTCCTTATTTGCATAATGAAGAAAAGAGTAAGCGTGCAGTCTAAATAATAGAATTGTCACAGGATGCTATGAGACAGTTGAAGAGCAAGCCCTTTGAACACGTTATTGTGCAAACAGAAGTCACATCGCTGTTGTTAGGGAGAGTCCATTCTTAGGCCTGTCCAAAGAGGCTATATGTGAACCAGTTGAATCTCTCCTCCGCAGCTTAAAGATGCAGTATTACTAGGGATGCTGAATTTGAATGATTGTACATTTATATACAGAGAGAAGTCTGTCACTGAACATCCTAGAGACCCATGTCCAAGGCCTCTCATTTTTAGAAGCAGACCTTTCTAAAGAGGAATGAGTGGGTTTCCAGAGCAGAGATGCCGCTGGGGTAGAATCTGATGGGAGCCACTAGCACTGTCTCTAACCGCACATCTAGTCTACCCTAGGATGCTCTGGGACACTTGTTGTCCTCTCTGCTCCTGCTACGGTCTCTCTCCAGCTAATGAACACTAAACTTCCCCAGGTGTCTCCTGACCCTAAGCTAATGGTCTTATCTGCACAGCTTTCATGTATCAACTCAATAGCCCACAAGATGACAATTTTAACATAAAACCAGGACTCAAATCTTCATCTGGAGCCAACAAGCCAACCCTCCCAGAGGCATTGTTTACAAAAGAAATGAAATCTTAAGATCTCTTAGAGTATGTTTATGCAGAGTACAGTTTCTTTTCTGATTATTTTTAAAACTCAGCTGGAATTAGATGTTTTAAAACGTTGTGTGTAAGGCGTTTTGGTAAGGGGACATGGTTGTTAAGGTGACTCCCTGGTTGCTGGTTGCTCTATTGTATTAGTATGTGCATTTATGGATGTTGGTGTGGTCATAGTGAAGGCAATAATTTCCCTTTGTAGCACACAGCCTTGGTAGCACTTTAAGCTTTCTGCCTAAAGGGCCCTAATATCATATTCCTTCCCTAGACTCCAAAAATATCCCCCAAGATTTTCCACAGCTCACAGTCTCCAAATAAAAAAAACTAGCTGACCTAATCCTTTTTGTTTGTTTAGGTATTTTTCCATGACTGACAAAAGTGGGCATTATATAACTGTTTTCTTCCAACAAATGTTATCCTTAAACGATAAGCTATATTTCCATTTAAAATTCTATATATTAAAAAAGATATGGAAAATATAATTTCTATTATAAATTTCTATTTATAATTATACATTTATTATAGAAATTTATTATAGAAGATTTTTAGGGATCAGATCCAGGACCTTGCACATGACTTGGAAACGTTACACCTACAACATGATGGCATAGACCAAAGAGATTGTTCTGTGGGCATAGCCTCTATCACAGCACCACAAGGACCTGAGTTCCGATCCAAGGCCCCATGTAAAGAGCTGGGCGGGGCATCAGCACAATGAGAGGTGGAAACTGAAGGATAATTTGGGACAGCTGGCTGTTAGCATAATTCCAAATTCAGCAAGAGACATCCCGTGGCCTCTGTGCAAGCACATGCATGCACACACTTGCACATGTGCACACACATACACACAGAGAAAGATGTAGAGGGGAGTTGGATGTCTTAGGGTTTATTTGCTATGCTAAAACACTGAGTGAAGCAAGTTGAGGGAGACAGGGTTTAGGACTCAGCTACACTCCATCTGAGAGAAGTCATGGCAGAGACTCTGGGCAGGAACCTGGGAAACAAAAGCCATGGATAAATGCTGCTTCCTGGTTTGCTCCTCATAGCTTATGTAGCCTGCTTTCTTATACAATCCAAGACCACCATGGCTCCAGCTACATATGTAGCTTGTGGCTCTTTTGACTGCTTTATCAACTCTTCCTCCTACTGGGTTGTTATGTCCAGCTTAATACTGGGGATGTGTATTTCTTCTTAGATAATATGTTGCTTAGCAACCGTTAGAGAAGAGTACTTATTTTACCTTTAGCCATTATCCATGTGTGTGTGTTTGTGTGTGTGTATGAATGTGATATGTGTGTCCATATGTATGAGTTTTATCACTGTCACTGTATGTCTATATAAGCTTTGTTTGTGTGAATGGGTATGTGTGTATGTAAATGTGGTATGTGCACGTGTATGTATGTAATGTGCGTGTGTGCATTTGCATATGATAAGTTTGGGATGTGTGTGGTATCTATACACTAAACTGGATGGCATTTCATTGTTTTGTTTCTATCAGCTTGACACAAGAGGAAGTACATTGAGAAAATGTTCCCATTATATTGGCTTACGGGCAAGTCTTGGGGACACTTTCTTGATTAATGAGAGATGTGGTAGGGCTCAGCCCATGGTAGGCAGTGCCACCCTGGTCAGGTGTATTCTTTAGTACTTGGAGAGGAAACCAGGAAGGGGGATAACGTTTGAAATGCAAATGAACAAAATAACCAATTAAAATTTCAAAAAAAAAAAGAAAAAAAAAGAAATACAATATTTATAATTTATAGCAATATGCTAACTGTGTTCCTAGGTGCTATTCCATGAAAGTAATTATAATAGCCCAAGGCATCTTTGCTCTGTGAAGTCTCTAAGTCTCTCTCTGTTCTGAAGCACATGTCACTTTAATTATCTCTCAGTTTCCTATCACTAGGTTTTGTCTCATTATGTTAAGTGGTGGCTTAAAACGCTGTGGCCCGTCTGACAGTTAGAATCCATGGTGACAAAAGATCCTCAAATAATTTGTTTAAATAAGTGCAAATAAGTGCAACTGAATATATAAAGGTGGATCGCACAGTTAAGCAAGCGGTGGGGCACGGTTTTGTGTTGCCGTGTGACTTGTAAGATCACTTTCCGCACTCGGGGGCATATCTGTTTTCACAGAGCAGAGGACACTATAGCACAGCTGGACTCGTTTCTGGTAACACATGACATTTATGTCACATGTTGCAACAGAAGTCCTCAAATCCACTGAACGTTCTCTGTATTTCCAAAGCCCTCAGCGGCTAAGATTCACCTGCACATATAATCTATGTGCTTTTTATTACACCTTACATCATGGAAGAGGAATCTATTTAGACAGAGCAAGTTGTTCAGTTCAAATGGGGATTTTTGGAAAAAGGTCATAACCCAATTAAATAAATAAATAAATAAACAAATAAATAAACAAATAAATAAAAACTCAATCAAGGTCTCTTTGTTCTCATTAGCTTTTTCAGAATCTTCTACATGACAAACGCACATAAAACTTCCACATGTAAAATTACGGACCCTGACAAGGTATTATGTTGTTAAATTAAGTATCTCTCCTCCTGAAGAAAAGTTAAGATAGGTCAAAAAATTAAATAATATTCAGAAGAACAGTGGAACTCCCAAAGGTTTTATTTTGATCAAGTGATCTGGATAATTTATTGTGGCTAATTAGTATCATTAGAATTTTAGTTAATTTGGATTTTGAATTTGGGGAACCATCCTCAGGAGACAGGACCAATCCACCATTTTTCCTTAAAACTAAACTCCCAAGAGACCCTGACACACTCAACAGGACACTAGTTGAAAGGGTCTCCTCTATACTACAATCAAGATGGCCACGAGTGTTTCTCACACTCATTACTTTCACACACCCTTATATTTTGATGAATGCCATGCTAAATAAAATTTACTATTAAATTCTGATTAAGGAAAATTTGTCAAATCTCAAGGAGACTGAACAAAGCTTTCCCTGTCTATGGAGTGGAGATAATAGTTGCATGAAAACAAATACCTCAGCAAAAGGAAAGAAAGAACAAGTCATGAGAAATCTGGAAGGGAGACTATGCAAGGCTTCAGAAAGAAATATTAGACCCGGGAGGTTAGCCCTGTAGCCATAAAACAGCGAAGGGAGTATTGAGGGAATAATGAAAGGGCACATATCAGCTATATATGTGTATATATATGTGTATAATATATATATTATATATATATATATATATAATAGTGTTTTTTTTAGACTATTTACTAACAGAGCAAGTAAGTGTGTGGAGACAGAAAAGGAAGATGGTAACAGAATCCATGTGATGGGGAGGAGGACCATCAGAGGGAGGAGCAGACAGGCACGAGCAGGTTGGGAATGGGGAGGAGTGGAGGGAGGAAGCCCTAGGAAGTAGGTTTAGAATGTTATAATGACTCCTATTACTACATATGCTTATTCAAAAGGTCAACCACGCTACTCACAGTAACAAAACTGCTCTTTAGTTTCTAAAATGGAGGGACCCTCAAGTAAGAAGATGACGAATAGCATCAGATAGTTGCTACAGTTTTTAAAAAAAAATCAAACAGAAATGAGAGAGAAAGAACAGTTTCAGAAAAAAGAATCAATGCCTCAAAATACAGAACTTTCACTTATGGAACGACCACAGCACAGAACATTTCAATCCTCTTGTGCTAAAAACAAACAAACAAATAAACCAAAAACAAAACTCCTAAATCAGCAACGGTCCTACACTAACTTGTATAGCTTATAAACACTGAGGTCGTAGCTAATGCACATGAAGACTAACACTGCCAAGATGGCGGACTGATGACTGACTGAAGCATATGGAGATTGGGAATGGGAAGCTGGTCCAATCTCATGTCCAGAAAACTGAAACAGAGTGAATAAGGTTGTTGGGGTGAGGGAGGTCAGCAAGATACATCATTATAAGACAGCACAACTGCTTTCTTCAGATTTTTAATTTTTTATTACTTAATGATTTGAGGTTATTATATATTCACAACAATTTCCCCTTAACTGACTTATTTTAACAATAACTATAATGGAGGACAAGGGCTATACAGTAAAATACTCCTTCCGTGGACTGCTTTTTGTTTGGTTTGTTTTACTGCTTTCTGGGAAGTCACTTTCAGTTCAGAATTGGACAGTCAAGCTCTCATGCTGTTTGCGGAACACGTCATACAAAGAGCTTGCACGAGCCCCAATTTCCGCATCTGGAAAATGGGCATGGAAGGATATTCACTTGACAAACAGGCTATGCGGAGTACCTCACTCATAACCAGCCAGCAATGAGCATTAGAGAAAGATGGAGTAATTAGCGAACACTCTGCAGCCCCACCCATTGAAACGAGACTATTCCAGTCACAACACCTGCTAGGGCGGGGCAGGTATGGAATCTAGCTAAAGTGTTACCAAAGAACCTTTTGTAGAAGATGAAAATAAAAGATAAGATAGTTGAGGAAAATTACTACACCGGATCCATTTCACCATAACATCCAACAATTTTTAAAAGTTATTTATTTATTGTATAGGAAGGGCACAGGCCTTTGTGAATGCATGTACAGGCCAATTTCTTACAAAAATTAAACATACCTTCAAAGGAAAATATAACCTACTGTCGAAAAGTATTCCTTCTTAGTGCACTTCAGGTGCTTTTATTACTAAAAGGGTTTTCTTAGTTTATCTAGAGCATTATGTAATAAACGAAGACATTTTCTGTAATCATCACGATAAAATGATCATTTGAAATAGGACATTGTTTCACTGAAGGAAAAGAAATCTAAGCTTTGAGTAAGTGGTACTACTGTAGTCTTTGTTGTTAGTGAATATGTTGAGTATGAGAGCAAGACATGACAATGTTGCAAAAAGTTCCTATTGTATCCTACATCTGCAGAGAGGATTCTCAGAATACACCATTTGCTAACCAGTGCTATAAAAAGCATCCCTCTGAGTTCTACAGAGTGCAGGAGCTGCAGGATAGCAATCGCTGCCCTGCGGTTAAGCATCCTCAATGTTATCACCACAGCTCCTGCTTTCTTAACCAGAAAGAGGGACTCCCTAAAATGGTGGTGCCACAAAGATCACGGGCTCCACAACACCTGGCCTGTGCAGAAAAATGAAACGAGAGCGACTAATGAGCTCATGAATGCTAAGAAATCTAAATTCACTCAAGAACAAAATCAAGTGCTAGAATGCTTTAGGAAGTACACGCTAAGACTGAGGCCCGTTTTCCACCTTGATGAACTGCATCCCCCAAAACACAAGGAGAAACGAGTCTCTAGATAGTAGTTCTAGGTCTCTGGGACTGAATGTGTAAGACCCGAAAGAAAAACGGGGGGCACCCCAGCACCCCACGCCTCGGAAGCTGGCACCCCAATCACTCACGAGAAACAGTCTTGATGCAAATAGCAAGAGGTTTTAATTCCAGAGCTCTGGGGCCACGGCCATCTCCCACTCAGGGTAGAGAACAGTGAACCCCGCATGCAGAGCCAGAACTGCTTTTATAGTTTACTGCCAAGCCTGCCTATACAAGTCACTCCATAGCTTCCAAACCAATCAGTTCAAACCATCCGAGCCCACACTCTCTGAGAACCAATCAGCCTCCCACAGAGGCCGGATGGGACCTGGTTAAGTCATTTCCGCCTACATGGCGGCCACGCACAGGGTCACGCCAGGGTTACACACAGCGTCACATGCATACGTGCGGGGCTGGAGCAGCGGTGTTCTCCCTTTCCACAGGAGGGGAGACAGGAGAGGATGCTAGGGACCTTTCCAGCCTGCAGCCTTTTATCCTTTCAAATGCTGTATTAACGCTGACTTAGGAGAGAAACAACAATTTCACAATGGAAAGTGAAATACCTTGAACCAAAACAGATCCACACTAGAATAAAAGATCAAAGAATGACGATTTGAAAGGGGAAAACAAAAATTCTATAGACAACTTGAAAAATGTTATTTGGACAAATATTTCCATAACACCAGAAGTGCAGTGCGCCTTGATGAAACCCCCATCACTCAAGAGAAATATGGGTGAGAATATGGGGTGGTCCGGGGAGAAAGTAGTCCCTTGAAGATTAGAAAGCGTGTGGAGACCTATAAACGATAGCTCTAATGATTTGAAGCTGGGAGCCTTGAAGTCCGATATATGGATGGAAGAGAAAATAACAAGGGCCAGGGAGAAGAATGGGGTGGGCTATGATGGGAGAGAGCAGCAGAGGAGATGGGATCAAAGGTGAGAATGATATACTGAACTCTTAAAGGAAAATAAAGCCACGGGAAAGAAGCATGAACAACAGAATGACTTAGAAACAAAAGAGTGGCTGATAGGAACAAGTGGAAAAAAACAAAAACAAATAAAACAAAACAAACAAACAACAACAACAACAAAGCCCAAAGCTGGCTACTGAAAACGTTAGGAGCTCCAAAGGAAAACATACAATGTGGAGGGATCGGAGGGATCAAGACTAGTCTACCCATATATTCCAGATTGTTCTTTCTGGAAAAAAATGACCTGACAGTAGAAAAGGGATTTTACAAAGAAGATTAATGGGCATAGTAAGAGAAGATGAATATTATTAATATATTGCATATATATTTAAATGCCATGACTTAATCCATTATTATATGTAATTTCTACAGCTCATTAATTTTTTTTTAAAAAAAACCTGAAGGTTCAGTGTTACCAGATCAGGGTTCATGCTTTGGAGAGGCAGACGGGAGAGATTCGACAAGCTTTATTTACAGAGGAACATTGGATACAGATGCCAGTATCTGGAGAACCAGGTAGAGGGGGCCTTTTGTGGAACAACCTGAGGCCTCATACACCCCACAGGAGAAACTGCAGCCCATTCCCTACTCGGGAGGAGCAGAGGTAAACAGGACACTCTTCTTGCCCAGGATCAGGCCAGGGCGGACTTCATTCACAGATCATGAACCACCCCACTCCAGTTGGGACTTTGGCCTCTGCCTCCACTTGCAGCATTTGAAAAACAATAAATGAAATGTAAAGAGGATGCAAGAATGTTTTATGCATGGCCTAGCTGTGATGGAGCTAAACGTTGTCAGACTGTTTCCCCTACTAGCATAGCTGGCTTCCTCTTCTCTCTTCACATTCTCCCCAACAAATGTACGGCAGATCTGGAAAGACAGGTATTCTCGGGTGAAGTCTAGGGTGAAGAGAACAGATTCTCACTAATGTAGGAGATATGAAATGCTAGGAGAACCTATCCTGTCTCCTGGGAAGACTTTTATACACGGTTAACATGCATACATCGATTTTTATTCCTGCACTCAACACACCTAAACTGATTTCTCTAATATGCTTGGGTATGCTATATAATACTCATGTAAGAATTTTTGCCTTTATGCAGTACTTGAAGCTGAGGACTTACCTCTAGTGGCATAGAAACTCTGATATACCAGATAATGCCATATTATCCTAAGAGAGGGTATGGCATGATCTTACATAAAATATTTGGATTGAGTCATTTTGTGGGTTCCCATCCACAACAGGAGAGGGCTATACCAATTAATCTCTATTGCTTCTTTCAGCCCTCAAAGTACCATGTTTATGTTAGACATCTCCAAGTGACTTCTAAATTTCCAAGTCATTCTAAACTGTAAAATTCACTTGTTTTAGTGCTTAATCACGATGTCTCTCTCTCTCTCTCCTTTCCCATGCTTTTAAGGTGACATTTTGTTCTAAAGTCGATGCACATAGTATAATTTTTAAAGTTATCTGTCAGATGTTTTTTATTAAAGATAAGAAAGATCTGAAATTATGGATCTAGCATGACTGACCTGGCTTTCAATGCAAGGGCTGAGTGGACTGTGTTAGAAAGGACATTTCCCATCCACTTCAGATTGCAACTTCTACAATGGCTTTGTTATATAGCAATATACAAAAAGATAATATTTTAAGAATATTTTAAATGATTTGTTTATTTTATGTGCATTGGAGTTTCTTTCTAAATTCATTTTCACCCCATTTATACATGGAGACCAGAAGAGGGCGCTGGATACCCTGGACCAACAGTTTCAGATTGTGAACCACCAAGGGGGTACTTGGAACCAAACCCAGGTTCTTTACCAGAGCAACACATTATTTTTAACAACTAAATCCACCACCAAGATAGGTATTTTAAGGTAAAGATTTTGTTGTACTTGTGTGTATAATATGTAGTATTAAAAGATTCTCCACAGTTGAGAGATTATTGACCATTAGATGAACCATATTATATAGGCACATACATAAAGAGCTGCATGGTCAGCAGCCACACACCCTGTTGAGAACCTACTGAGTGCCAGGTAAGTGTCCCACATGGGTTCTCTGCCCAACCGTCTGCTGTCAGACGTTGACAGTGTGCTGACTTTTTTAAAATTAGATATTTTCCTTATTTACACTTCAAAGTGTTATTCCCTTTCCTCCTTTCACCTCCAAAAACCCCCTATCCCATCCTCCCTCCCCCTGCTCACCAACCCATCCACACCTACTTTCTTGTCCTGGCATTGCCCTACACTGGAGCAATTAACCTTCATAGGACCAAGGGCCTCTCCTCCTTTGATGTCCAACCAGGTCATCCTCTGCTACATATGTGGTTGGAGCCATGGGCCCCTCCATGTGTACTCTTTGGTTGGTTGGTTTAGTCCCTGGGAGCTCTGGGGGTACTGGTTGGTTCATATTGTTTTTCCTCCTATGGGGCTACAAACCCCTTCAGCTCCTTGGGTCCTTTCTCTAGCTCCTCCATTGGGGACCTCATGCTCAGTCCAACGCTTGGCTGAGAGCATCCCCCTCTGTACTTGTCAGGTACTGGCAGAGCCTCTCAGGCGTCAGCTTTATCAGGCTCCTGTCAGCATGCACTTGTTGGCATCCACCGTAATGATTCATTCCATCATGGTTTGCCTGCTGTCTACACAGCTTGTCTAGATGTATACCGACTTGTCCGTGTGTCCTGCTGCTCTCTGCTCTCCTCCGACTGGCTCTCTCATTCCCCGCTGGCTGTCTATCTCGGCTTCTAATGCTTGGCTCGAGAATCTCTCGCTGGTTGTAGATGAAAACTCCTGGATAGAATTTCCCCGTTCGCTTCTCTTCCGTGAGTGTTCTGGAACTGGCTCTGATGACACCAATCATGGACAAATGACACGACTCCTTTATGTGGCGGTCTATTTTCTATACCTTCCTCTGATTCCCCAGATCTCCTATGTAACCTTCAAAGTCAACTCTGCTGTTTTCTTTTGCTAACAGTCAGACTTTGAAATGCGTGGCACATGCTGGCCCCTATCTGTGTTCCCGTGTTAGTCAACTCACCCTTCAATAATTGGCTTTACACAGAAGATAGATGATCTACTCAAGCTCAAGATCACTCGTGACTGGAGGTACCCTCAGATTCTGGTTCCTTTCCCCCGTCCTATGTGCCCATTTACCAAACCTGTGATGGCACTCACTGTCTCCCTTCTGTTGGGGTTAGAGATGGCCAGGGCAGCCACCAGGACTTCCACTCCGGTCTTATTAGGGGAAAATTATGATAGTCTGAGGGCAGCCATTGATTTAGATATAGAGAGAATAGAAACTTCCACCAGCACCTTCAAGAATCACTGACTTCATTGTCAGAAGCAGTACTGCAGGACAGGAGGGCTGTGTGCTGCCTTAGCTGAGGAGTGTTGCTCTTACACAGACCATTCGGGGTTGTTAACCATGTTAGGACCCCTAATTGTTCTCCTGCTATAGTTGACTTTTGGCTCCTACAATTTGAACTGCTTAGTCGCTATTGTTAAGAAACACTTAGGTACAGTACAGCTAATGATCTTAGAGGAGAGATACAAAGAACTAGATACAGAAGATCAGGAGCAGGAGCTACGAGAGTACCAACAATTGCTTCGGGATTGAAGCATGCACAAAGAAAAAGGGGGGAATGAAAGGATTAGCTTAGGAACTTTGGAAAGGTCATTTGAACACGGGCCCCTCCCAGGAGGAAGGGGCTAAATTACATTCCTCAGACCACAGGGTGGACCCAGTAGCTAGGAAAGGCCCACAGTCCATTGGCCACCTACCTCATCCCCTAACAACCAATTAGTTTAAAGGTAACACTGTTCTGCCAATCACATTGTGCCTAACGGCTGCTAAGAGAACTGTATAAAAGCACCGCCCCCACCCCCCCAACCTCCACAGCGCACAGTGCGCATCGCGGCCCAGCATGCTGGATGATAAATAAAAATCCTCTTGATTTTTGCATAAAAAATAATTTGTTTTACATCCTTCATCATCTTCCCAGTCCATAGTATCCCAGCAGGTCCTGAGGCAGCATCTTATTTACCTCTTCGTCTTGTCTTCTAAGGGTAGAGTCTGAAATAAAGTGCACGCGCCACTAGGTCCAGCCCAAGTGTGTCAATATATTTTTCATGATAGCTATTTGACTGTTAAAGGCCACAGTCTTAGAACTGTCCTAGAGTGGGGGGTCAGGTTCAGAATAATTTCATCTTTTCTACTTATAATGTGAATTCTTTCCTGCTACAACCTTTTTTCTTGGCTTTCCTTCGGGTTTTGTTAAATTAACTATTTTAAATTTTCCTCTGTGGTGCATGGGGATTTTTCTTTGTTATAAATATTTGCCTGCCTTGGTAGGAAACAAGGATTCATTTAACATATATTTAAATACGGTTAGCAATGCACAAAGCCCCCCCCCCAGCACTGCATCTTAATGGTTTAACTTCCAACAGTTTGTAAACATATAGTCTTTCTACTTCAGTTTTCATGGTTTTTAGATTTATTTATACTTCCAATTATGTGCATGCCTGGTGTCTGTATACAGTTATGTGCATATGTCTGTAGGCATATGCCAAAAGAGGGCATTAGATCTCCTGGAACTGGAGTTACAAGCTGTGTTGAGTGCGGGGAGCCAGCGGCAGGTTCTTAACTGCTCGGCTCCTCCTCCCGCCTTTCGAACGTCTCTTCATACCTTTATTAGGATTCTTTAAATTCAGCAGAATCCATCATTGCTAGGGATTTCTAGCCTGCTCCTGAAATCAGCCATTTTTATATTTACTTGCAGTTTCTCCAGTTTGTTCATGTGACAAAGTGGGGAGGAGGGTGCATATGGATGTATTAAACGTCCTTATTTAAGAATCAAGGGCAGAACGAAGCAGTGGATCTGTGACGCAGAATGCTTCCTACTTTTGCACACACACACACACACACACACACACACACACAGAATCTTTAAAAGCCTTTTGTAAAGAAGCAGTCTCGCTGATGGACAGAAAGCCTGCTAATTTAGGTAACAACACAAACACTGTAATACTGTATGCACTTCTCCTTAGGAAAGAACTTGATGAGCTAAACATAATAACCAAATTTATTGTTTATATCTATTTGTTGTCGAAAACTGGACTAGAATAATAAATTTTTACAATAATCTGGGGAGTATCATCCTGGGGAGCCACATTTTCTGTCCCGCTAAAAGGTAGTTTGCATATTTCAGAGTGTGTGATTACGTTAAATGGTGTGAATTTTTTTTTCAAATTAGTTTTGTAGAGTTGATGTGTTTACTCAACAAACCGAATGGCAATAATATTTCTCTACTCACAAATAAAGTTAATAAATATCGCTTAATGGATCCAGTGATTTCTCCACAATGATTTTTCCTCACTGATTATTGCTATGATTCCTGTTAGCCAAGGGTAAAACTAATCAGGAGTGGTGAGTGAATGTTCAGCCAGTGATGAGCATCAGTTCTAACACAAGAAACTTTCTACCTCACATAGTTCCCCAAATAACATGAGAAGATAGTTCCACTTTATAGGAGAGGAACGTGGGGCTACAGAGGATAAATATCTCACTTCGTTCCTCTTAAAACATGTTTTCCTCTTCTTAATCTCATGATTATCAACTGTCAGTTATTCTCCAGTGAGCATACTGGAGCAGATAAATGTGGTGTTTGTATGAAAACCCTTTCTGATGTGGATGTGTGGTGGGCATCAACTCAAAGCTTCTTAGACTACAGCGCAGGAAGTTTTGGTTGTGTTTCCATCTTTGGTTGGATGTTTGGCCTTGGCAGTATAAAAATTAAACGTAAGGGGATGGAGAGGTGGCTTAGCAGTTAAGAACACCTGCTGCCCTTGCAGAGTACCAGGGTTCAGCTCCCAGCACCCACGTGGTACTTCACAGCAGTCTGTAACTCCAGGTGGAGAGCATCCCATAGCCTCTGAGGACCTCTGTGGGCATCGGGCACACGCACGGTATTCACACTGCACATGCATATGTGAAGAAAAAAATTATACACATCAAAGAAAAGTAAATTTCTTTTCACAAATTAAACTGGAACATCTCTAGCAATGGCTTGTTGCCACGGGATTCTGCAGTGAAAGTAAGGTCTTCCCAGTTATTTCTGTAAGGCCACCATATTTCATGGTCTAGATCCATCACTGATGGGATCCTGACAGGGGTGGTTTTGTTCTAACATGTGGGGCTTGAGAGAAAGGCTGGTTTGTGGGAGAGTATTGATCGGGACCCTACTCGTGAAACATTATATTATGTTCCTTAGAGAGAGAAATAGAATTCTCTGAACCCATAGCCACCTGACAGAGCTTTTTTATTGGTGAGTGGAACTCTAAGTATCATTTAGATAAATCATCAACTTTTGCTCAGATCCATCCCATAATTTGAGATGCTGTTGAGTACAACCAGGCCTGGAAATCGATGAATGGATAGTGCATATCAACGTAGCTTGTTCTTCATCTATGACAGACAGAGTGTGGGAAGTAGATTCGCATTAATTTTTAATAAGATTCACAAATAACATCCCTCTAGGGCACAGGAAAAAAAAAACCCAGCAGTGAGAAGAGAGTTTACTCTAAAATACATTAAAAACCGACATCAAATATACATCAAAACGCATATCAAAAGTGCTCACAAGTATTGTCCAAATGGCAGGCACAGAGCATCGATCTGCTTATAATGTGTCTCAGGGAGGGCGTGCCGGCCACACACAGCTCACCAGCTGTGGCTCTCCATTAGCGCTCGGCCAGCTTGGCCCCTTCTGTAAGCTTACCTCCCCACACCTGCTCTCTGCCTTCCCAGCACGCGTGGAAAATCACCGTTTTGAACAAATGCTCCTGCCCGTTCTCTGTCCAACAATGAATTATGATGAATAGCATCCTCTGTTGTTTAAGAACTGCCTTACAGAAAATCAACAAGGTTTGTGTGAGAGGTGGGCTCTGACTGAAGGCAAGGGAGAAGGGCTTTACTTCTACAACAGGGGGTTGCAAAACGGTACCATTAACATGAGCCAAGTGGTGTTTGTGTGATAGTAGTAGATGTCCATTTGTTACAGGTGTTAGTCCTGCCTTTTGTTAAAGTGAAGGCTTGATATCAACATATGAGAGGTAGTCTCTTTATCATGTGTGTGTGTGTGTGTGTGTGTGTGTGTGTGTATACGTGTGTGTCTAGAGCACATCCTTAATTTTGCATGGGTGACAGGGATCCAAAGTTCGGTCTACAAGATTGTACGACCAGCATTTTACCTACAGAGATGTCTCCCCATCCCCTCTTTTATCCGTATCTGCTCCCCCCTTTAGAATATTTAGAATATTCAGTATCTAATCCATTTTCTCTTTATCCTTTACATAGTGGGCTGATTTATTCGGATATCTTATCTTCCATCTATAGATTTTGGTTTATATTTTATCTTTTGTTTGTGATTCATATATATATATATATATATATATATATATATATATATATACTGAATAGTATCACTGAACAGTGTCTCAAAACCAGCATATAAAGAACAAGCTAGTGTGTTCGTGTCTTCCATCTCGTAGTTGATGGTCTACACTTCTCCAGAAACATGGAAATCATCGTTGACCTACGGTGCATTCTTCATCAGCCCCCATCAATCATGCCAACTTTATTTTCTAATTTTTCTAGAATATACTCACTCCTACTCTTCTGCATATCTGCTTATACTAGTTATGCTTACACTTCACAATTCCAGCAGTCTCCGAAGTTTTTTCTCTTACTCATATTTAATGGAGTATACCTAATTGTTATAAGAACTGTGAAATATTATCTGACATATAAAATACATATAAGCACTTCATTAAATATGAGATGGCAATTAAGTTCATATATATATACCTTTATGTGTTGAAAGTTCACCTCTAATCTCTTTGCCTTCATGGTAGGCTGTAGAGAGCCTTATTGAGGTGCCATGCCACCTGGCAGGAACTTGACATCGACCAATGTGAAGTTCCTCTCCCAGCCTTTGAGTGGGAACTCCTGTGTCAGCCATAATCCCCTCCACCCAGGGTGGAGTGCTCAGACCAAGGTGAAGCCTATTGTTCTTCAAGGACCTGCAGTTTCCTGAGAAACACTAGCCACCTGGGGAGCGACTGAACTGGTTCCAGCCATTTCCCCTGACTATATATTTGGAGTTCTTCATTAAACTTTGAGACCTTGAATAGCAGGTGTTTTCTTGGTCTCCATCTCTTTTTGTCGCCTTCCCATACACCCCCAGCTTCCCTTCCAGGTATCCCGTTTGATGTGACTGCAGGCAGTTACAGTAGGCACCTCTACCCACCAAACTATCTCAGAAGCTTCCATCTTCAGACATCACCCAAAGTTGGATTAGGAGCTCTAATGTTCACAAAATTACTAAGTAGTGTGTCAGTATTACCCTTATTATTTACAAATTATACCATCTTATCCACCAGTGGAAGCTCATTTGATGCTTTTGTCTTATCTTCTTCTCACTGTCTCACATAGCTAGTGAATGTTTCTGCAGCTGTAGTAGGAGGTGAGTTGAGTGGGTACATAAGACATGACATGTATGTGTATCATGACCTATGTATGTGAGGCCTCTCATGAGTATATTAATACCTCTTATCAAATTTAAAAGCTAATGCACTCACTTCTGATTGTTACTGAGTCAAGACTCAAAGGGAGGGTAAGAAATGGTTCTCATCTCCAGGAAGTTATCATTTCCATCAGACATGTGAGGTTTTACTATTTAATCACATATATTATGTGTTTTGTAAGAAACATATATATTTATGAAACTCATGTATATAAGAAACATATATATATAAACATATATTATAAACATTGTACATTTCAAACACTGGTACTATTCAAACACTGTATAATATTTAATTAGAAGATGTTTATCAGTACCTAGGGTGTATCAGATGTTATGACAGTTGTTGAAGATTTTGACAAGCAACAAGACATAAAACTGTCTCCAAGGACTTGGCAGACTGCTATGGGAGGAACAGAGAAATAATCAGTAACTTACATGCAGGATCAATGAGACCTTTATGTGCTGGATATTATGCAAGGTGCCATGATGAACATGAATGAAAGGCTGCACCTTCGTTCGAAAGCCTCATACAATAACAATCATAATGAATAGTGTATACAGGTCCGTCAAAAATTACGGGAATGGAGAGAATATGTGTGTGCATTGAGAAGTCGAAATATTTCACCCAGAATATGGAAAGTCTGTTTGACATTGAGAACTAGGTTAAAAGGGCTATGGTTTGGATCATCAGATACAATCAATAGTTAGTCTGATTGAGTACAATGTAATTATAACTGCATTGTGGTGGATGGGTTTTCCATCATTCCTCCATGTCCTGAAGAGCAAACTATTTTGTTATGTTCTAGCTATGATAATAATTGTTTCTTTTTATTAGGAATCAAGTTTCATAAATTTAACATACAGATGCTAGCCTCCAACACACAGGTGTGGCCTTTAACACACAGGTGCTAGCCTCCCATACACAGGTGCTAGCCTCCAACACACAGGTGCTAGCCTCCCATACACAGGTGCTAGCCTCCAACACACAGGTGCTAGCCTCCCATACACAGGTGCTAGCCTCCAACACACAGGTGTAGACTCCAATACACTTAGGCTAGTATATCAATTGTATCAAAATCTTCTACCAATGTTGGGCTGTTACTAGGATGTAATTTTCTAGAATTTGATAAAACCCAACACCAGAAAAATCCCTAAGAAACAAAGAGATCAGGTCATTTTAGAAGCTTTCCCTCTAATCAATAATAGCAGCGTTTAGGTCTCTATGGAAGCAACAAAGCAGTGGGGGTTGCCATGGTTAAGAATTTCAAAGCCCAGTAGGTTAAATACCCAGATGGAATATTACCACTGTCCTCATTCAGATGATTATTTAACAAAAGTGCAATAGCAAACTTTCAGCAGAGAGAGGTCATTTGCACCCAATGGATGTGGCAAATGCCTGCTTGTGAAACATTCCCAAATGACCCACAGAATACTGCATTGCCTGCCTCCAACCTCATCAGATGGCCAACAGCTCCCGGCAGTGAGGTACCAAACCTTCTGAAAGAAGATCGAGAGACTCTGATAACCCCTTCTCTTCAGAGAAGTGGTAAGTATCACACATTCATGAAATAGCTGACCAAGGTAAATGGTGTGTGGTGGCCAAGGCAGACATGGAGAGGAAGGCATCTGTGAATAGTTCTCTGATTGACCAAAGGAGGAAACAACGATTCTGGCACATTGTAGAGCTTGGAGATTCATGGTCTCTTTTTAAAGTAAAGCAGGAAAGACAAAACTTGCAGAGGAACTACAATTTATTGTCAGCCTCCTGTCAGAAATACATCTTTAGAGGTATCTAATCTGGGCTTTGGAAGACTTTCTGCATTTTTCAGTCAGACAGGCATAAATATGATCACACGTGATTAATTTTTAGGAGCTGTTTAAGGGCCTTTGAAGCAAGTAGAAGCAATAGTTAATCTGTTCATTTCCAGGATCTCTTTGATGTGTTTAATGTGCTTCTGAAGACAATTCAAGAGGAGCATGCTGCAGTTTCAGAGTCCTGGCTCTGACGAGTGTGTGCCTGATTGTGCACTAGCCTTGGGTAATGGTGACCTGTAGCTAAGATGATCCTACCAAACTGAACTGCAGTGATCGCCTCCATTTGCATCTTATACATTAGGAAAAAATGCAATAGCTACCTCATAGTAACGAGGTTGGTCTTTACAACCAGGGCTAGTCAGTAGGATACAAGAACCTGAAATGCACCTGATAAGGAATCTTCACAATATATAAAGTCAAACTGCTTGAGAGGGAGAGCCATCATATATGCACATCCCATCCCTCAGCAGCCAGAACAAGCAGATAAAATGTCCATAAGGAGCCGGGCATGGTGGCACACGCCTGTAATCCTAGCACTTGGGAGGCAGAGGCAGGCGGATTTCTGAGTTCGAGGCCAGCCTGGTCTACAGAGTGAGTTCCAGGACAGTCAGGACTATACAGAGAAACCCTGTCTCGAAAAACAAAACAAAACAAACAAACAACAAAAATGTCCATAAGGATACAGAGGACATGAACAGCATCAAGTATCCGCTCAGCAGTCTAAATCACTCTGCAAGACAGAGAACTCAGTAAGCATATGGGATATTACTTAAATAGACTATTATGTGGGTGTATGACGGCTTTTACATATTAAAATAATTGAAGACATACAGAGTAGACGCTCCAGCCATGATGAAGTTTAGAGACATGATTAGGAATAATAGGCTACTCAATTATAATGGCTATTTTAAGAAGAAGGGATTTTGAGGCAAGAGTGTTCCTGCATCGTTACCCTTTTAAAAATGTGAATAAAAACTAGGAACGAATACAAATAATTTAGAACATAAATAAATTCCGCTGTTGATGGGCTGAGGTATATCTTAATAGAGTATTTGCCTAACGTGCATGGGCCCGGGTTCAATTCCAGCATCACACATGTGGAATGCCATCTTAACACTGAGGCAGGATCGCAATCAAAAGTCCGGTGTCTTGGTTAACTCTCTGTCCCTTCCCCATACTGTATTCTATCTCTTCTTTCCCGTATTTGCTAAAAATCCCCGTCCCTTGAATACCCACTCTCTCTTTTTATATTATCTCCTCTCTGCTCTCTCCCTTCCCTTAAAGCTCCCTCCAACCCAAATCTGTCATTCTGTAGTCTCCTTACTTCTTTTTACAAGTGTTCCAATTTAATGCCCAAATCTAAAGACTGGAAGTTAAGGTCTACAAAGGAGATAGAACATTATAGCACTTACCTTTCTGGGTTTAAGGCTACCTCATTTTATCCATTTAACTGCAAATTTCATAAAATAATTTTTCTTTATAGCTTAACCAAATTGAAAAACATATAAAAAAGCATAAATGTACTACTTTATAAGCTAACCAAATATATAATGGGAGAGGAAGAATTAAAGGGAGAGAAAGAAAGAGAGGGAGGGAGGGAGAGTTTGTGTTGCAGGAACCCAGGCCTGTCTCTATGTAAATGCTGGGGGCTGTGTAGCTGCAGAAGCATCTCCTGCAGGGGGACTGAATTGAGGACTGGCCATGACACCAGCATTCCTGCAGGAGAACCTAATTGAGGACTGTCTGAGAGAACAAGGATTGTTGGTGCAAACAATGCCAGCCAATCAGGAACTACCATTTAGAAGAGATGCTTTTTTAGGACCAAGCGGGTGGAGGGTATTAAGGGAGCTTGCTGCAGTGTTCAGATGAGCTTGATACAGCTGTTACAGCGTTTCTCGGACTGTTCCCAGTGTCTGTGTCATTGACTCTGCACCAACTCACCTCCAACCCCCAAGAGCAGGTAGGGCACAAGTAACAAGAGAGAGTGAGAGACAGAGACAGAAAGGGAGGGAGGGAGGGAGGGAGGGAGCAGGAGAGAATGCTGATCCTGAAAGCCAGGTATTATTAAACAAAACTCTAGTGCCAGGTGGAAAATATGTCCTTCTGAGTTGTCAAAGAGATCCCAAAGGCCTTGCCTGTCTTCCGGTTGTCCACCAGAGCCAACTGATAAGACACTGTTGCTGAAGACACTGCACACATTTGTTGCCAGATAGAGAGAAATCAAACTAGAACTGGCCTGAAAGCTTCCTCCCTGCCGCCTAGCGTTCATGGTGCCAGAAGATGCTGCAAAGGCTTCTGCAGCAGAAAAAGACATCCACGAAGCCCAAACCAGCCACGAACCCGGTGGACCACAATACCAATCTGCCAGACAAGATATGCTAACCTGTGCAATAAAGGCTCAACTTTTACGGGAGTAACGGAAACTGCTCTCTGATTGTTGAGGCCTACTCCCCTAGAGGGAACCCATGCTTGGTGCTGTAACCCTGGCCAGAAGCCTGTGGCTGAGGAGGTCTTAGGCTACAGGGCAAGCTCACCATTGTTTAGCTAGCTTTTCATGGCACCAAGCTGCATTCTAAATATTTATATTTATACTTGTAGAGAAATGCTACTCAGAGAAAACTCTTTGAAGTGAAAAGGCTGCCCACGATGCTGAGAATGTGCAGTAGGTAAGACCTCAGCCCGAAATGGCCTATTTATGCCCTTGCTCTAAGGTCCAGAGCTCATTACATATGGGGATGGCAGGTGATGTATGGTATGGTACGGTGGTTTGGATAGGAAAGGCCTCCAAGGTCTCATATATTTGAATGCCTAATCATTAGGGAGTGGTTCTACTTGAGAAGGACCAGGAGGTGTGGCCTTGTTAGAGGAGGTGTGGCCTTATTGGAGGAATTGTGTCACTGGGTATGATTTGGGGTTTCAGAAACCCAATCCAGGCCCCCCGTGGCTCTCTCTCTCTTTCAGTTCACGATGCCTACAGATCTGATGTAAATCTCTCAGCTCCATCTCCAAAACCTTGCCCTGCTGCCATGCTTCCCACCATGCTGATAATGGTCTGAACCTCTGAAAGTCTAACCCAGTTCCAAGTAAATGTTGTCCTAACTGAATAAGCATTGCTATGGTCATGGTGTCTCTTAACAACAACAAAGCAGTCACTAAAACAGGGAGGCTGGTGATAGAAAGAACGTAAGAACTGGAAGACAGGGAGAAGGGCATGCCACAGCTCATAACCTAAGAGTAGCTGTGGCTTCTCTAACTGACCTGCACAGGACTGGGTCTATCAACAACCAATCATGGTTTGTTAAGAGTTCCATGGGGTCTTGCCCATCCTGTTAACTGTTGGTTACTGATGTAGTCTAGGAGAGGGGCAGTCACTGACTTCAGTTATGTATCCACCAAGGATCACACCTGGTTCCAACGGATGAGTATTAAAAAACACGAACACAAACAAACAGCAACAGCAAATCCTAAAGACATGAAAGGGACTTTGTAAGGGAGGGGATATAGTAGCGACAGGAGGAAGATTATATAGAAACATTATAGCAATAAGAGTGCAATTTATCTGTGTATAAAACTGTCAAAGAGGTTCAGTGAGAGTTATATAAAAAAGAATTTCAAGGTCATCCTTGACTTTATGGGGAGTTCAAGGTTAGCCTGGGCTACATAAGACCCTGTTTCAAAGCAAACAACAAGCAAAAAATATAACAATTGCTTATGTCTCATATTTACACAATTCATCTTACAATCCTTTTTACTCAACAGTATTTTAAAAAATGATTTCAGTGTTATCCAACTGAGTTATCCATGGATAATGGAAACAGATAACAAGGTCCCGGTCCATCCACTGAGTGTAGTCATCATTCTTAAAATAGACAGAGACTTGTTGAAAGATATACATTCAGGTAGTTTTCTATTTGGTAGTGGTACAGGAAAAACCCAGCATCTCTGGTGTCCTGTACGTCTGGTTGGCCACATAATCATGTCTCCTCTTAATGGCAGAATTGATTTCACTAGCACTAAGACTGTGACACTGGAAATAATTTAGTTTTGTTTTCAGTACATGTCTTCAAGTGTTTTAAAGATTTTAGTATTCACTGCTTCCATGTCTTTCTTGCTCTCATAAAATAGATCATTTTAATTGAGGAATAACTCTACGAAGTAAAAATCATCTCTAGAAAATCTGGTTGGCTAACACTATAATACATGCACAGTGCTAGGCAACACTTTAAAATAGATCCGTGAGCAATCTGAAATGACATGAAAATATGTTTCTACAGAACCACTGGGTGAAAACATAAGCTTTCAACTCTGTAATACAATGCCAGGTATTTAAAAATAATGTTAATTACATTCACATGAATGAAAAGATAAATACTCAACCAGAGCTTGGATCAAGAGAAAGTGTACCAAAATGTTACCTATGCGTATCACCAGTTGATAGAATCTATAAGCATGTTTTATTTTGTCTCTCAGTTGTCTATTGTTTGAATAGTAAAAACCTATATTTCTTTTGAACTGTAGAATGGGTAATTTTGGAGTGAAGAGAAATCATTTGGATGAGTAAAATTTCAGAAACATCTCGTGCTAGGCTTACTTCCTAGAAATAGAGAGGTAAAGTTTGGCTTCTATGTATTTTATTTTTGGCTGATTCAAAGGGAGTTAAATTTGATTTTATTTCCATATTTGTAACATAATTTGGTTTTGAAAGAAGTTGATGTTCCCATCTCTCTGATCATCACTTTGGTCACGGACTTAATATAAAATGTGATTTTAATTTAAATTCTGAAGTCAAATAAAAACTAGATTGCTTGATTTCTTTTCTAAAGCAGAGTACTTCTAAGATTAGAGGTTCCAGATGACTCTTTTGAAGGAGAGAGATGGTTTATATTTTTTTCTCCATTTGTACTAACCACAACATCGTGTTTTGGTTGGTATCTACCACATGAAATTGAATGTAAAAAGACTTGATTAAAAAATAAAATAAAACTACTATCATATCCGTAAATACTGAAAAAAGCCAAAGTTACATTTTTGAACTATGTTAACACAACAATAACAAAAACACCCAGGAAAGTTGTGAAATCGTTACTCTGCAGTGTTTGAATGATACCTAATCTAAATTCTGTGATGTGCTTCGCCAAGCAGACAGCTGGGAACACCGTGCTAGGTGATTTGACTTTCATAACCTGCTTAGATTTCTAATTCATAATACATTGGGTTGACTTTTTTGTTTGGAGTTAGCACACTAATTTTTCTTTCCTTCTCTACATTCCCTTACCCAGTACTGGGGATTGTCCCTACATCCTTGTATATATGGTTGGCAAGTGCTCCACCACTGAGCTACACCACCAGGCCCTCAAAGCTTCTATATTAAAAAAAAGGGGGGGTGTGTCTAAGTGCTTGAGTCCATTTGGGTGTGTCACTTTATGTGACATTTCTTGGGTATTCCAATCATCTTTGAGATAAGGTCTCTCACTGGCCTCAAGATTGCCTAGATCTGCTTGTGTCTCTCTGCCTTTCTGTCTGGGATTACAAGAACTCATGCTGCCATGCCTTGGGACCAAAGATGGGTCCTTGTACTTCCAAGCAAGCACTTAATGACAATGCAGGCAAATCTCCTACATTCTCCTCTAGGTTTCTTAAGACCAACAAAGAATCAGAGCGTGTTCCCACACTTTAAAGTTAAAATGTTCTATATCAAAAGCATGAGTGAGGAGCAGAATCTGGAGTTAGTATATTTGTTGGCTTGAGGTAGCAATCATCTCTTGTTAACAGTTTTATTTTTATTCTCGCATTTGTGTTACTGTCCTTTGACATCAGTGAAGTTTGAGTTAATAACATGTTTGATGACAAAAATGTTTATTGACTTTTTGATTTGGCACTTGGTCAGCTGGATTTCTCTTTCCGTCATGAATAGATAGATAGATAGATAGATAGATAGATAGATAGATAGATAGATAGATGATAGATAGGATAGATAGATGATAGATTAGATAGATAGATAGATAGATAGATAGATAGATAGATAGATAGATAGGAAGGATAGAGAGATAGAGAGATAAATAGATGATAAGTATAGACAGACAGACAGACAGACAGACAGACAGATAATATGGTTCTTTCTGGATTGGCTAACAAATGTATAGAACAGTGGCATCCTGGGCTGCAACTGTCTCATTTCTAGAGGAAGTTCTTCAGGCACCATGTTATTCCCTTTGCTATCAATTTCTATCTCTGTCTCGGGCACACTTTCCCTGTGGCTCCATGTTAATCATCTACCTAACCTACAAACTACAAAATCTAGGATTTCTACCATATATGCTCTAATTTATAATTTCTATTATACTGGATTCATGTATTTTCTGCATTTGCTGTTCAAAAGCTATTCCATTCACTTAGAGTATAACCTCCATAAAGAAAAGAATCATGTTCTATTATTTGTTGATTATTATTCCCAAGTGTCTAAAAGACTAAAGGCTTATCATAAGTACTTAATGTGAGTTAGTATGGCTATTTACAATCACATGGTGTATAAATGAAATGCCATAATTACCCCCACTGTTTTTACCATCACTGATAGGTGATATATCATATCTACAGCTTAAATCATAATTTTTTTGTTCTGTTTGCTGAATACTAATAATACCCCAGAACATGGTGCTTTTTTTTTTACTCCTATTGTTTATCCTTTTGAGACAGGGTCTTACTCCATACTCCAAGCTAGCTTTCAACTCACACCAATCCTCTTGCCTCTGGCTTTCACGTGTTAGGATGGCAGGTGTGAGCTACCATGCCCAGATAGAACCTGTGTTTTTTAGTCAATAAATCAAAAATTCTTTTTATAGAGAGAATACTGGTTAATTCTTTGAGTGTGAGGTCATGGCACAATCAGTGGACATTTTTAGTAAGATTTTTTTTTCTAACTCACCATTCCATGGCATAGAGATATAGATGTTTTAAAGGGGATATTTTATCTTGAAAACATCTCTTTAGTCAGTCCTATAGACTAACAAACTACACTGTTCACTACTGTAGACATATGTCTATCTGTAAGAATCCAGGGAAGGAAGAAATATGAGAAAGAGAAAAGAATAGAGCTGGATCTTAGTTGAAGAATGAGCACAGCCCGTCAGAGAAGCCTGGAGGCACGTATCTGGGGACGCTATTGGATCATCTCGTAGTTATGTGGAAAGGCAACACAGCTGGAACGGAGACTGATGGAAGGGTTGAGCCTCATATCTGTATCCCTTGGATATTCATATAGTCCCAGTAGCTCCAGAGTGGCCTAATTAAAGGAGGTTTAAAAGAACAGGATAGAACATGTGTTTAGATATTCCCACGTAGCTAGTCTAAGCAACATTAGAAGGATCTGTGTGGGCCAGGATGATGGATGATCTAAGTGCATTCTGACGAATGCCTTGGGGTGGACAGAGAGCTAATACAGGAGAGTCAGTGGTTTGTAAATAAACCTTTTACCAACATCTTGGATGAATCTGACCTTTGCAGTGACAGAGCAGATGACAGGATGATGTGTTCGTTCCAAGAGCTACATCTAAGGGAAGTTTTGAAATAAAATTTTAATAGTGAACGAAGAACGAAATCCACAAGCGCCTACATCCTGTGATATTTTGTATTTTACTAAACGGAATGATTCAATATATACATACATAGTAAACGTGTATTTGTTTCTTAGAATGCATACCTTTGTGCATATCCAATAACTCAAATATATACATCTCAACAAAACCAGTTATGTTACACTATAAAATAATATTGTGATCCTCTATATCGAAATCTACTTTTTGAAAGAAGAAATAAACCTTTCAACTTGAATCTTTTCTGTCTCATATTTTGAAACTTTTGGTGTGCTTTTTAGTTAACTATTATACTATTTTATGAACTTACGATAACTCCCAATAACTTATAGCCTTATTTTTTATTGGCATGTATTAATTGTAAGTATTAATGAGTTATGTGTGGTGTTTAGCACATTCATACAGTGTGCACTGGTCAAATCCAGACCCCCTGACTCCTGTTTAATCTCTTCCTACAGGCCATCCTTCACCTCCTTTAATCAGTGTTCACTACTCAGGTTCAACTCGTTTTAGGCCTCCACATTATATACGTGAACATGGGAGAACCTAGTTACCTAGGTTCTGTGTCCAGCTTATTTAACTTAATGTCTTCTGGTCCCACGCATTTGCTGCGAGCGACAGATATCATCCTTTATGGCTGAATAAAGAAAAGCAAGCTCTATCACTAAGCAGAGAGGTGACACTGCCCAGATAGTGCCAGCATGGAACCAGGAGTCACAAGACCTGGGCCCAAAGGCAGTTTTGCCAATGGTTGGCTAAAACATGTCAATAAAACTGGTAAGTTACATGGGCTCCCGTTGTTACCTCAAATCCAAAAATAAATCAACACTTCACAAAGCTCCTGTGGAAGCACAGGGTAGTAACTTGTATTCTGTGAATTGTAGTACTTCTCTTTATGCATTCTCTGTGCAGAGGGTAGGTAGCTTTTATATAACTTAATACAGCTGGAGAATATTTTTTTGACTAATGGCAAATTCACAAATTTACATAATGTCTTTTACTATACGTTTCCAGGTCATTCCTTTTCATTCTGAGCCACCTTGCTCTAAATACACTTCAACTCACATCAGTTGTTTACTTTGAAGACTATTCCTTTTGCCTCTCATGAAAGATGCCTCTCAAACAAGAGAAGATAGTCTTTGAGATTGCTAAGGAGGTCTTGTGAAGGACAGGGTGGGGTCAACGCATTATAAGTCTCCGTGAGGAATTGGTCACTGGTAGCTATGGACTGCATACATGATGGAAGCCCCTGCATCTCCTTGGCTATTTCATGCCCCTCATACTGGTTACCACCACTCCTTAGTGTTCCTCTTCACGTAGAGCAGAGATAGAGCTAATGTGCTACTTAGACTCAATCTATTTCTTATTGTCTACTAATATATCCCTGTCTGTTATACGGCTTCATCTCTTTCCCCAGCCTCTACAGAGAAATCATTTATTCCATTCTACCTTAACACCTGCTGACATGTTTTTCTAAGCATAGCTTATAGTCATTTTTTTTTTTTTAGGGCATTTGGTTTTTTAGGGCATTTCAATGATAGAGCCCATTATCATAAGGAATGATTCATTCTCCTACCAAATGTTTCTAAAAGCAGAGTTTTACTGACGTTTAGGGTCAGCCTCTCTTGCCCTATCTCTGACCACCTACCTAATTCAAGTGTGCTGCCTACCATTGAACACACAAGTGTGAATGTGTGTGTGTGTGTGTTTTGTGAGATAACTTGTCAGTAATCTGGTATCAAAATTTCTAAATTTTCTGATTAGAGTCAAGGCAAATATTGCCAAAGCAGAGAGTCAGAAACACACCAGTTTCCATGGCAGCACATAACAATAAACAATGCCTACATTGGGAAGAAATACTTAGATTTCTGCTTACTTTTGAGTCTACTATGAAAGTTTAGATTGGGAGTTCATTTGCTTAAGCCAGGGATTTGCATGTCGGAAGGCTTTAAGGAATGTTATCCATCACCATATTCAAATACCAGAAACCTAAATGATAGGAAAGCCAGACAATAAACCTGATTTGTCCATTTCAAGTGTTCCAAGAAGGACACCCTAAGTGGATGTTTTCAACTCTACACAAGCAGGCTAATGTGGAAGCTCACCAGATGACAGAGAGAGGGTGTAGAGTTGGATGGGGGAAGAGGTATGGAGGATCTGAAAAAGGAGAAGCAATGATCAGAATCTATCGTAGGAAAATATTTTAAATTAAAAATGATTTATACTATTCATGTGTATGCCATGTGTTGTGTACTTCAGGTGCTCTTGGAGGACAGAGGAGGAGGTTAGAATCCCTGGAGCTGAAATTACTGGTGGTCTTGAGTGGCTGTGGGGACACACTCAGCATTCTTGCTCCCTTTTCTTTTGAGTAGGAAAGTAATAATGAATATCCAGATTCCAAAATAACAGCCCAGTTAAGGTTATTTTTACAATTCTGAACTACTCTTGTCAAAATGGAATTTTTTTTTCCCTGTTAAAGAGATTTTTCATGTGGTTTTTCATTCAGCTACCTGTAGCCTTAGGCAAAGGACATAGCTAGCAGGCTGCTTGCTGGCAAAGTCATAACCAATTATATTAATTGAAATTTTACATTCCCCTCCCCCAAGGAAAGGTTGGAATGGAAAAGCGAAATATTCTTGGCACTGACGCAGCATGGTTTCATGACTGTTGTCTTCTTGGACACTTAATGTAAGCTTGGAGATTATTTATGAGAGGAATAAGATTAGGGAGATGTACCCTCTGTAAGGACACCAACGTTATTTCCCTCCCAACTCCATCCATGCATCAGCTCTGATACCTAAGCCATAGCATTTTACCTCTAAGCACGGGTACATAAAGTAGCTGGGAGATAGATTCAGTAGGAATGCCAACCAGGCTGCCCACCAGATTTGGAGCTTCTCATCCAGATGATCTTTATTGGTTTTGAACATGGTTGTTATACTGGCTGGTTTTATGTGTCAACTTGACACAGGCTGGAGTTATCACACAGAGAAAAGAGCTTCAGTTGCAGAAATGCCTCCATGAGATCCAGCTGTAAGGCATTTTCTCAATTAGTGATTGTTGGGGAAAGGCCCATTGTGGGTGGTACCATCCCTGGGCTGGTAGTCTTGGGTTCTACAAGAAAACAAGCTGAGCAAGCCAGGGGAAGCAAGCCAGTAAGAAACATCCCTCCATGGCCTCGGCATCAGCTCCTGCTTCCTGCCCTGCTTGAGTTCCAGTCCTGACTTCCCTTGGTGATGATCAGCAGTGTGGAAGTGTAAGCTGAATAAACCCTTTCCTCCCCAACTTGCTTCTTGGTCATGATGTTTGTGCAGGAATAGAGACCCTGACTGGGACAGTTGTTGTGTGAAGTGTTGGTCTGGGCAGTTGGGTGACATAAAGTGAGTAAAGCTACCGAAAATCCCCGTCATTCCAGAGATTGTATCCCAGGGCCAAAGGACTGTGGACGAGAGAATATAAAGTGAAGAAATAAAATTGTGGATATATCAGAAAATGATGTGGCAAAAGGAAACAGAAAAGGAGACTCTGGTGCAACCTACAGAAAAGATGGATTACAACAGCCTGAGTGAAACTCTGGTCCACAGCGGCAGAGCCCACTTCAGTCAGGAACAAGCGGAGGAGCTGAAGGGTGATGCTTTTTATGCCTCTATTTTTAGGACAGAGAGAATGGTAAGGTATTAAAAATACATGTCATCTTGCTTGAGCACCACCTGTTAGAGTATAATTCCTGGGCTTGTCTCGCAGAGCTTCCGATAAAATAAATTATAAAAGGAATAGGTGGCACTGCCTGAGCACCCAGAGCCTTTGAGGTCCGTCCTAACTTCTGTTCTGTGGGTTATCTTGTTTCCTATGGGCTGTCTCAGTCCCCAGGGGATGCAGGAAGAAAGCACTGAACGAGCCTCGCCTTTCAATTCAATGAGCACTTATTACTACCTCGACTTTGGCCAGCACGACTTTATTCAATTTAAGTTAATGTAAAATTCAGAGCATCTCAAGGAACGTGCAGTGGGGGAAGATGTGTGTCACGGATAAAGGAACCGTTTGAGAAAGAAAGAAAGAAAAAAAAATACGGCAGTGCTCAAAGGGCGGGGAAGAGGAAGAACACTATCATCTCAGGCTAGCCCAGAGGTTTCTGGAAAACTGAGAGCAAGTTTATACCTTTGTAAGCTCCCGTGTGGTAAGGGTCTGAGTGAGGTCTCTCTGCCCAAGAGGTAGCAGGGAAGCCTGCGGAGAGAAGCAGGACGCGGAACTGTCTTGAAGGGAGCCTGGCAGGCCATTTTGGCTTAGAGTAGTTAGTCCCTAGATTGATAAGAAGCTCCATCCTACCGACTTAGATAAAGGGACTAAAAGTTCACATATTTGCACACTGCGGGAGCCTCGTTAAGGATACCGGGGTTGGAGAGGAGTCTAGTTAGGATGAAAAGGCCCGAGTTGCTCTGCTGTTAAGAGCACTTACTTTCCCAGAAGACCCAGGTCTTATTCCTGCGCCCACATGTCCCGCTCCCAACCACCCATACCTCCAATTCCTGGCTCTTTTTTTTTTTTTTTTTTTTTTTTGGTTTTTTTTGGGGGGGTTTTTTTGAGACAGGGTTTCTCTGTGTAGTCCTGGCTATCCTGGAGCTCACTTTGTAGACCAGGCTGGCCTTGAACTCAGAAATCCGCCTGCCTCTGCCTCCCAAGTGCTGGGATTAAAGGCGTGCGCCACCACCGCCCGGCTCTCCTGGCTCTTTTTTAACAACCTCTTTTGACCTCCGAGGGCATGAGACACAGGCGTGGTGAACAGACAGGCATGCAAGCAAAATACCCAAATATTTAAATTTTTTTCGTAATTAAATTATTTCCATAAAACACCAAAGACCGTTCCTTTCGTAGGCGAACTTCCCTACCCTGTAAGTATGGCCTCGCTGTTTTCAAGCGCTACTTCAAGCACTACTTGGGGCTTGAATCCAGTGGAAGTAAAAAGATTGGAAGAAAGAAGCCTGGGGTAAGCTATTTGGCAAGGAGGGGGCGCTCTCGGAATATCCAGTTAGCTCAGACACAGCAGGCTGTGCGTGGGAACTCACTGCTTGCCTATATGCTTCAGTAGGGTGGGGACATACTGGAAAACTGGTCAGCCTGCAAACATTTAGTTGCAACAGTGAGCTGAGTCCACGCGTGAGTCAAAATGTGAGGACGGAACCAGCTGAGTTCCCTCCACTTCCCCTCCTTGGGTTTCAGTAGTCCTAGCCCCGCCTCTCCCCGCCCCACACCACTCCTCCCCACGCCCAGATTTAGGAGGAACTCGGGTCCCAAAGGCTAGCCTGCAGCCTCTCCTCCCCCTCCTCCCCTCCTCGCCGAGCTTGCTCCTCGCTCAGCCTCAGCTAAGACCTGGAGAGGTGGAATTTCGATTTGAAATTCCCTAGCCAGGGCCGGCGCTGGGCATGCTCAGTGCCTCGGCGTGTCGGGCTGCTGCGAGCTGCACGGGCAGCAGAGGCGCTGCCTGGCTCGGAGGCTGGCATTAGAGTCCACCCCACTGTCACCACCGGCTGCTGGGCTTCCAGAAGGCCAAACTCTCACCTCCTCTTAGCGCCTTGCCCCCGCCAGCCTTGAGCCCCCATCTCCCGCACCATCCTACTCTGACATCTCCCCCATCCCTTAAGGAGACGAAGCCCGTGCTTCGGTTCTGTAGGCACGCGACAGGCTGCTGCTCTGTGAACCCCAGCGGAGGAAGACCCTGTCATCGGATGCCCGGGATCAAAGGACTCTTGGCAGTGGTTCCCTCAAATAGCACTTTGCCTGGAGTGGGGCTGCGGCAGAGTTTCTCCTCTGCCCCTCAATGCACACACTATGAGGAGAGCGGTCAGCTTCCCTGCACTGTGCCTGCTTCTTAATCTTCACGCTGCAGGTAAGGGCTTGCGGGGTTCAGAGCTGACTCTGAGGAGGAGATGGGAAATAGCACATGCTTAAGGACTAAGGGAAAGGCTCCCTGGCAGAGGAAGGTTTGGGATAATGTCTGAGGGGTGAGAGGGTGCACCTGTTGGAAGGCTGGGGCTGAAAACTTAGGCTAAATCCAGCTCTTCCTCCTTCTTTATCTTGCATGGCGAAGAGGGAACATTTTAAAATGTGAATAGAGATTTGTTTTCCCCCTCCCTTGGGCTTTCCTGCTTGCGCTTCTAGGCTTTGCACTTGGTTGCACATTTTACAGGAAAAGAGAGGAGACATCCGGCTGGATGGAGCCCTTCCTACTGCAGCGGCTACATCTGTAAGGTCTCCCGGTTGAGCGAGCGCTCGCGGGGATGCCCTGTCTGTAACCTGACGGTCTGCATCTCCACCCCTAAGAGCCAAATGCACGGTTTATTCACAATGCTCCTCCAGGCTGCTTTGGCCCCTGCTCTTGTCACTCGCATTTTCTGAACCAATAAGAGGAAGGAAAGGTTTCAAACGGGAGGCTCCTCTCTATTTCAGCACCACGGTCAGTATCCGCAGTCGGTAAAGAAAACCCAACCACACTTAAAAAGCCTAGGGGTTATCGCTGTCTCCCCAGGAAGGGAGAGAGCGAGAGTATAAACATATAAAAATAGATTGGACACAAGAATCACTATTTAGTTCTAGTGATGCAAACCTGATAAAGTGTCTAGGAATTTTATATTCGGTGTCACCTGACTCCTCTAAGACTGTGGACCGGCTTGCTGGACTGCACCCTGTGTGATTTTTCACACACGGGGGGGGGGGGACCAAAATAAAACATGGCAGAGAGGTTTTTAGGAACCCTGCCGAGACCGCAGTTGCCTATGCAGTAGCCCTGTAGCAAGCACAGACCTTTTCTTTGAGTTTCTTTCACACACATTCGTTTCTCTAAGTACACCGAGTGGGAGTGTATTATGTTACTGTGACCATAACACACACACACACACACACACACACACACACACACCTGCAATCCTTGTGATAGTGCTCCAAAGGACTGAGTGCTTTTTTTTCACACATGCAATCATGGGAGTGACATGTAGTACTTTTTTGTCCTAGCAATTGCATTGTGAATTTAGAAACCAACGATGTATAGGAACAATAAAGCTATAATTAAGGATGCATGTTAATTATTATAATTACAATATTACATTGTGGGGTGTTCAGTGGTTCTCTGGTATCTTGAAAACCAGTGGGAGAAATAGCTATGACTTGGTTATTAAATTATTTGCAAACAAATGTAATGAATCATTTCATTGCCACATACAATTATTTAATGTTAAAAATATATGCTGAAAACATAAACACTGTCATTGTTCTACATCCAATACTATTTACTTTTACAATTGGCAGAAGTAACCATTGCCAAAAAAGTTTTCATTGCTACCAAGTTAAGTGATTAATTATATGATAAAATACATCAGTGTAGTTATCCTTGAAAATTATGTATAAACAAATGTTGAGGGTTATAATTAATGCATACTAGGTAGTTATAAGCTTAAAATTATAAATAGACTTTATATTAAGGATGCAGAAAACATTTCTAATTTATTATGGATAAACCCTGGTGATAAGGGAAATAGAGGATGTTGCTCAACAGAGGTGAAACTAAAAAGCCTGCATCCCTCGATGTTGCCAAAGCATGTATTAAAAATTCAAAGCAAATCTATACTCTACACTTTGTCTTCTTAACTTGCAAAAATATTAAAAATGCGATTATCCAGCGAATTTTAGCTTCATAAGGCAACAGGTGATTTGCTATCTATTTCAGGTTTCAATTACAGTATGCCACATATACATTAATTGTATTTGTATTTAATACAGTGCCTTAGAGTGGTGTCTTGTCAAAGCAGATTACAGGTCTGAGATTGTAATTGTCTTGCCAGTTTCATTTTGGGTTCGTTTTTAATTTTGAACAGCAATTTTGTGGGTCACAAGCTGTCATCAGATTAAAATGCATCACAGTTATCTAATAATACTGTTTGGGCTCTTCATCAGAACTCAGATAAATACAGCTTTCTTGATCTATGCTCCCACATATTTAGGTAATAAGAAAATAAGTGTCTAAGGGAGCAAAGGTCAAGAAGCCATGAAGCCTTTTACTTGTTGAATATCTGAGTTTATCTCTTGTAAAGAGAGCCACCTTCCCAGGGCAGAGGCTGGTTTTATTTTTAGAAAGGACAGTGACACCTGTACATATTAGCTGGCCGACTGGAGAGCTAATTGCTCGATATCAGTCAGACCCATGTTTGTGGTGGCACAAAATGGTATCTTAGGATGCTCCACAAATGGGGTAAATTAAATAATGAGATGGGCTGTGAGTGTTCTCAGCTGTGCTGGGAATTGTTGCCTGGGGCATAGCCATGTCTCTAATGACAAGGCTGGAAATTACTTTCAACGTGAGTGCCATCTCCAATTACTTGGTATGGTTGCCTATGGCACGATGACCCCAAATCCTGACAGTCTCCATGGGGGGGGGGAACCATGATCTGTTTGTAATGTCTGTGGGAAGGGCGTACAGTGAAATGCGGTTGTCAGTCCTGGGTAAGAGAGGCCAAAGAAGCTGCTTAGCTCATAGCTTGATAGAGAAGTTGAATGCTTTTTGACAGCTAATTGCCACAGATCTAAAGAAACAACTCGTCCTCCATCCAGTTGCTTAGGGCACAAAAAACAAGATGCAGTCATGCCAACTGACAACACTGGAAGAAAAAAAAAAAAACCACCACAGGCTCCCAGACCCATTACTGTTTACTACATAAAATACAAGTTCCCAATACAGCTAAGAACACTCACAGCCCATTCCATCATCCCATCAGCCAGTTTCTCCCATTAATGGAGCATTCTAAGATGCCAT
The DNA here is from genome assembly GCA_964023405.1 of Apodemus agrarius. Taxonomy (NCBI): domain Eukaryota; kingdom Metazoa; phylum Chordata; class Mammalia; order Rodentia; family Muridae; genus Apodemus; species Apodemus agrarius. The sequence goes on along the minus strand of OZ030026.1, from coordinate 15,551,282 downwards.
CGGTTATATCCTCATAAAGTAGTTGCTGGAAATGGAAAGTTAGGCAGACCGGATCTAATAGAATAAGCCACTGTTGTGTTCCGTGGTGACAGACCCTTTCTCCTTTGCGGTCCTCACTCTTTGCATTTTCTGGGAACCAATGTAACGAAGAAATTCCAGTCTAAAAACTCATTTCATATATATCCAAGAGTCAACCAAAAGCCAGTGGGAAGAACGATCATGTGCAAGATCTACACCGTACTTATTTACTTCAGTCCTATTCATTCTTTGCCCAATGAGTCATATTCCATTTGAGGAGATTATGTTAATATGGTAGTGTTTTCAATGCCAAGGAGTAAATTATTTTTGTGATATCCTCAAAAGGTGTCATCTAAAACATTTTTTTTTTGCAACTGAATGTTGAGATAGTAAAGAGACTGACCTCAACCCATGATCTTCCTCAGCACTGAAAAGGTGACCTCCGATTAACACCCTGTTCTTGCTGCTATCCCTTCTGAGTGACACACACTTCTTCAGGGAATGTCTCCAAGAATTACATAGCAAATTTATCTAGTCTTCCAAAAGGACAGAGTATCTAGTTATTTGCAGAAATTATATGCTCGAGAAATAGAACAGACTACGGGGGGTGGGGTGGGGTGGGGAGGGATGAAGAATGTATTTTCCAGATTATATAGTGCCCTCTGGTTGTCCAAACTCAAAGATTACTCAAACCAAACAGTCCTCACAACATCCAAGACCTGCACTATTCTCTTTCTCTGCTGTTTCTCTCGCACCTCCACCACTTTCCTCTCAACGTCTCTCTGCTCATATTAGTCTGTCTCTTCCTAGAAAATAATGTATGGATCTTGCATATGTTTTTCTTTGCCAAGGAAAGCCATTAACCTATCCATGATTTGAGAGCTTGGTCTTTACTAAAATGTCACCTTTTTAGGGGGAATTTCTCTTGACAGCTGTCTTCATACTTCTCTCTCTCAAACTCATATCATCTGCTCCTCAACTTTCTCAGAGGACATGCATTTCTCATATATATACTGTCCTTATGTTGCTTATTATGTTGCCTTTCTCTACATGGAACTATAAGCCCTTGGAAGATTTTTATCTATTTTGGTTTTGCTGAACCTATCAGAGATCGTGTCACGTGGTGTGATGAGATTTTTTTCACTTATCTCGGAGAGGAAACCCACAACAGACCAAAGTAAGAATACCACCAAACTGCAGTTTGGTGAACTTCTGAGTTTTAGGGGCCTCATGTACAGGAATATGGGTGAGGAAATTATTTATAGGGCAATGACTCACAGACAGTTGCATCGCCAAAGACCACCTTGGCATGGATGATAGCTCACAACAGCTGGGAACCTGGCAAGACCATTCCCTGAACTGCGACACGTTGGAAAGTGTCATTTTGAAGTGACTTGGTTAGCCAAAACCTCTTCCAGTGAGCCTCATAGGTATCTGATTTTTCTGGGAAGCTGGTCCAGCCTCTGAGTCTTCTTTGTAGCTTGGTTTGTCTGAGAGTGAGTCTTTCTAGCCTTTAATGTTTACTCTTAAGAGGGAGGGGCCTAGTCAATCTGGTCAATTTCTGAAACTTCCTGAAGCTATTTTTGAGTGGTTTGTTTCTGGTTAAGAATCTTTCCTCTAAGATAGAATGTTTCAATTTCTGAAGAAACTGCTACACAAAAAAGAAGTACTTGGCATAAATGTTTCTACCTTCTCAGTATTGTTTAACAGTTGCTATTCTCAAGAAATTATTTTTGTCACTTTCTCTTTTTATTAGATATTTTCTTTATTTACATTTCAAATGTTATCCCCTTTCCTCATTTCCCCTTTGAAGCCCCATTTCCCATTCCTCCTCCCCCTGCTCACCAACCCACCCACTCCCTCTTCTCTGTTCTGGCATTCCCCTACACTGGGTCAATGAGCCTTCACAGGACCAAGGGCCTCTCCTCCCATTGATGCCCAACAAGGTCATCCCCTGCTACATATGCAGCCGGAGCCATGGGTCCCTCCATGTGTACTCTTTAGTTGGTGGTTTAGTCCCTGGGAGCTCTGGGGGTACTGGTTGGTTCATATTGTTTTTCCTCCTATGGGGCTGCAAACCCCTTCAGCTCCTTGGGTCCTTTCTCCAGCTCCTCCATTGCAGACCCTGTGCTCAGTCCATTGGTTGGCTGTGAGCATCCACTTCTGTATTTGTCAGGCACTGGCAGAGCCTCTCAGGAGACAACTATATCAGGCTCCTGTCAGCAAGCATACCTACTTTGTATAAATTTTCTTGTTATTCACTATGCTATCAATAAATTTTCAATATATACATATATTTCAATTATTATTCCAAAAAATATATTTCAATAAATATATTTGGAACAAATGTGGTGATATAGTAATGGTAAATTAATGCTAATAAATTATATCTTATTTTAATGAACATGAATAGGAGAATTTACTATTCCCTCAACTGAATTTATATTCATTTGTAATGAGGAAGTAGATAAGTAATGGGTTTGATTTACAAATAGATTGTTTTTCAAATGCATAGTATGATTTATAGAGTTGTATGTGATGACCTCTTCCTAGATTAATAGACAGTCTTCTATGTTTTTGCAGGTTCATAACAGTAATAAAGTCAATTTTGTTTTTTAAAAAATGAGCATTGGATAACAAACATGGAACAATAATTGGACACTAAGAAATATATTTGATATTATTATTTCTGATTATCAATTGGCTACCACCTATCTTGTAAGAGGAAGCATAGATATTGCCCACATTCAAAACCAAGATGAAAATTAAAACATAATCCAACTCTCTTTTTCTGCCCCAAACAAGAATATAGGCATAAAATGTCTGAGCAGTTGAATAGTTGCATAATTTTTCCTTCTCTCATTTTATGTATAAATGGCTTTACAAAATGTTGTTCAATCACATTTTTATGGGGAATGTACCTCTACAGAGTGGAGATCGTTTTCTGAATTAAAAACAGTCACTCTAAAAAGATCACACATCAAAATTCCATTCATGTCACCACTATTATTCAGTGTAACATGGATGATATAGTTTTGGGTAAGCTTATTGGTACATCTATTGAAAACTATTTGGTGAAGTCAAATTCAAAAAGAGAGAGAAAGCCCCATTTCCGTGTAAAGGGATATTATGAAAGATCCAAGTGATTACAAATATTAGAATGTCACTGATGTTTCCCCATAGCTTTGCAATAGAAAAAAAATAAGCTGTTATTTTAGAACCAAAATTTCTAATGCCAATGTATCATAGTATATTATTATAAGTGTCTATTATAGTAATGATTTTTGCCACAGAAAGATAATTAGCTAATTTATATTGTGAACATTAGCACATTTCATTTAAATAATTTTAGCTCATAATGACTATTTAGACTTCCTTGATAATCAAATCTCACTTGATCTCAATATACTAAGATGGCGATATTCATTTAAAACGCAGCTGAATGGACCAGCAGCAAAGAAAAACCAATCATTGACACTAAACAATCCCAGATCAATATGTCTGGCTGCACTGAAGCCCGCGCTCTCTGTTCAATTGGATATGAGTTATCTTTTTCTTCGTTCAACTCTGAAGCAATGTCCATTTTCTGACTTAAATAAGAGAAAACAGTCTGAGACCATCTTAAAGCACTGGAAAATCTTTGGGAAGGAGGGTTTAACAAACACAGGAAAAGCAACTCGGAATGACTCACTAGTCTAAAGTCAATATTTACAGAAAGAACAAGAACTGGTGGCTATTTTACCATGTTAATGATCCAGTTCTTCATGCAGCTGGAGCAGAGCATGATGTCGTATGTATAAGTAGTCAGAGCCCAACCTTTGATGACTTTTATTTATCTGGTAAGGATGCATATTATGGGATGTGCCAAACACAATACCACCTTAAATTGGGTTGAGATGATTGGCCCATTAGTATAAAGGTAGTTTTTTTTTTTTAATGACAAGCAATTTATACTGTGTTCTTGATTTCAGATGAGTTTTGATTTTATTTTCCAGTTCTCCCTGGAAGAAAATGACATAGCATGAATTTAAAAAAAAAGAAAAGAAAACTGATGATGTATAGTAGGATGGTACTTAAGAATTAAATGGGTTAATGTACACAAGCCTGTACTATTTTAATAAGATCCATGTAAATTATATGCATTGTCTGATTAAGGAGGGAGAGGAGACACATCATAGTTAGCTGGCATCACAAAGCAGTCTCTCCTTTCTTTGCTTTCACCTCTGTCTGAGGAGTATGCACACGTGCATATAGATTGTGTATTTCAGCTGGTAGCTGAATTTTTCATCTATCACATGTATGAAGCTGGACACAGATGCAGATTTGAAGGGAACCGTATTTACCACCCAGTCTAAAACATCTCCCAGTCTCCAAATCTTTCTCTCAAAATTTCCCACTAAAATTCCCATCTAAATACTGTCTCCAGTATCATGTCTCTGAAAAGACCTGGTTGTGAGACACTGATTGACTTTTGGTCTCTCTGATGGTGAGTGGAAAATATTTAACGCATTAATACCACAGATCCGAAATAGCTAGTTCCTGCTGCTTTGGGTTGCTTGGCGGATAAACCAGAAACTTTTAGAGGTTGTCTCAAGTCTCCCTGGAGATGCATGATGCAAGAAGTTCAAGCCCTGACCAAAGGCTGCATTCAGAGCGTTAAAGGTTTCCCTGCTTCTGTCTGCTGTGCACCGGCCATTTTCCACTCAGCAACGGATTCACTTCTGCTTACTCTTAGTTCATAGAACTTCTAGTGCACTGGACTCATGGTTCACATGGAGAACTGTCTAGGTCTCTGTAGACAGTGGAGAAGACAGGGCTCTCTGGACATAAAGGAGCAGCAAGGGAGGGTTGGGAACAGCAAGAACATATATTAGGAATGGACAAAGAGAGTCTCAAGTCACCGACATTCTCCTAACACTCAGTCTACCCGGCTACACGTCTCTTCTCTGTGAAAAAATGTTGATTTAAGGTAAATGGATAATCTGAAGATCTGGTGTATTTCATTTGGACTGTAGTACATCTGAAAACTTGTTCCAGTTACAGAATTTTTTCCACAGAGTTTCCTTCTCTGTAAAAATCCAAAGACACGGTCAGGTAATTGTTTTGACGCCTCTGAACATGCTCTGAAAACTGAGAAGGTCTGTGGGGTAGCACTCGAAGTTTCTCAGAAGCCTAATCCAATGGGGCGTGGCTCCTGGCAAGCCTGCGTACCTCTGAGCATCACCTAAACATGACGAGTCTGCCAAGTGTCTACCTTTGAGCATTTTGTTTCCTTGGACGCTAGATGCCTGATATTACCCTGGTAACCTGAAATGTTACTTGCTGCACACTAACTGAATCTTTGAATGATAGACTCTGTCATGTTGCTTGCAACTTCTAAATCTGATCACAGGTAGAAAACATTGTAGCAAACTATTGCATGAAAGTGAAAAAGGGTTTCTCTCAAGGTAAACATTGAATTACATAGGGAAATTTCAGCTTTTTTCTATAAGAATAGAAAAGGACAAAAGATAGCCTCATGATGTGTTAAACTTTGTCCTAAATACTTTAGTAATGTGGGAGAGAAAGTATACTTTGAAACAACACAACTGTATTATCATATAAGCCTCTTTTGTCACATAGACAAACAAAGCAACAACCTTAAGTGCTAAAGCCTGCCTGCCCGAATCTGAATCCCATCTGCTGTCCTTCACTGTGTACTTTCTCTCGGCCTCCATTTCCCAACTGTTCAATAGGTTTGCCGTCCTGCTACAGTTTCTGCAATAACTTGAGGATAAAATAATAATAAAATAATATAATATAAAATAATATATAATATATAATATATAATAATAATATAAAATAATTCATAAAACCTTAGAACACAATTCTTAATATGACAAATATATCCCACCCCTGGTAAATGGAAACATTATTCTATTAGAACACAAACATTCTCCTATGGTAAGATAGTATAGATATCTACCATTATTAAAAATAATACGTTTATTGTTGCACTGTTTTTCAAAGGTTGGCCACAGTTACTTTTTTATGAAAAGTGCCTGTCACAAAAGTCGAATTGGCATGTCTCTACGTAAGTGGTTACAGTAGATCATTTGTCTTGTAAATGTAAAGATGATCTCAATTAATAATTTTCTGTTAAAGGAACTGAATGCTGACTTCACATCTCAATTATATAAACTGTGTTCTCATTCACATGTGGCATCTGAAAAAAAATCTAGCCTCATAAATATAGAGAAAAATGGTGGCCAACAGTCCAATTGTAAGATATTTGTTTTTAAAGCTCAACATGGGCAAATATGCAGAAACAAAACAAGATAAGTGATTGCCCACAGCTGTGCAGTGGAGGGCAGGGGTCAAAGAGGAAAGAAATGGAGACTGACCACTAGAGGTTATTGGGTCTCCTTCTGAGGGAGGAAATGAAGTGCTCTATAATTTACTGTAGTCGTGACCGTATTCCTCAGAGACCAAATCAGAAATCATCACATCGCTTTTAAATTTTAACAAAAGAAAAACATAAAATAGATAATAAAGAGATTATAAACTTAAAAAAATGCAAAGTTCATAAAAGATGAATATCCTCTCACCACCAGAAGCAATATAATAGTGGACAACCCTTTTATGACTAAGTATGCATCAGCCTCTGGGCTAAGGCAAGATAAGGCACATGTAGTACGAGTCATCCCCACTGCCCACTCCATAAACCCCCTGAATATAAAAATCCATGGTCCAATGAGATGGTCCAATGAGGAGAGACACTTTATCTCTCAGGGCCTTAGGACATGAACATCCCTTGATCCCAAGAGGTGACAGAAGAGACCTGACTAAACAGATTCCCATCATCCAAAGGCCACCCCTCCCCCTCCTGCCCACCTCTGATGCTGATCGTCACAACTAGAGAAATGTGTATGAGACAAACAATGTTTAAAATAAAAAAAAAATTAAGTCCATCTGAGGGGGAGAGAGCTGGCTAAAAGAGGCTTTGAGGGGTTGAGCTGATGGCTTCATCTGTAAAAAAAAAAAAAAAAAAAATGCTTCATGTGCAAAAGGAAGACCTGAGTCTGGATACTAGCGTTCATATCCGCAGTGAGCTCTGTTGCACACACTGTGACTCAAGCATTAGGAGACAGAATAAGATGGCCCCAGGGTCTTTCTGGCCAGCCAGCTTAGCCAGCGAGTAAGCTCCAGGTTCACTGGGAGACCTGTATCAAAGAGATGGGGAGATATAGGAGAAGACACCTAAAAATGGCGTCTGGCCTCTGCTTGTGCATCCACAGTCACAAGTACCCAAAATTCATGTTTATGTCCATCTTATGAGATCAGTTGTTCTCCACATTTTAACTAGTGGCTTACCGTAATGGTCTACTTCTGCTGCAAAAAAGAATCTTTTTTTTTTGATGAGGGAGGTGAGGTCTACAATTATCCGTATATATAAAGACTAGTGTTGGAGTGCAGTTAGAAATTATACTCCTTTGGGAACGTGGCAGTAAAGGGACCTATGCCACAGTCCCTGGCTAGGATTATAGCACCAGGCGCGGTCTCTCTCATGCTGAGGGAACCACCCAGCAGCTGTTGGGTACCACCACGATGGAATTGCCACTCTTGCATCTTTAAGCGTATGTCTCCATAACGGGCCATTGTGGTTCACAGGTGTCATAGCCGGGCAGGGCTGTAGGATCTCTCCTCCCTTAGCAGCTTGCATAGCATCTTCTGGGACTACAAAGGTTAGGCCTCGGTGGGTGGGAGCTTTGCATGTCTGTTCTAGCCATGATCCTCTGAGTTCTGCTTCAAAACTGCATTGTGTACTCAGCAATAGAGACGTCCCTTCAATTTATGGAAGGGAACTACGAGCAATGGAAACAATAGTGTTTTGAGTTTCCCTTAGGTTCCCCTGACCAATCACTTGGAAGAAGGTTTCTCATGCCCTGACACTGGGGATTTTGTCAGATAGTGTATGGCTGTTGGAGGTAATTTATTATCATAGGTGATATAATTTCATTTGAATCACACGCACACACGCACACACACGCGCGCGCGCGCGCGCACACACACACACACACACACACACACATACACACCACACATACATTTAGTATACAATATACAAATGCACTTATATGCATTACATGTCATTTTAGGTAAAGATGAAATAGTAATTTCCTATGTATTTTCTAGCATCCTCTGCTCCATTTTCAAAAGTTATTTTAGTGGATCATACCTATGAAAGCTCAGTATCTTGAAAGTCATTCTCCAGCATGAATGGGCATTGATAATTCTGTGTTTGATATTTTTTATTCGATATATTCTTTATTTACTTTTCAAATGATATCCCCTTTCCTGGATCCGCCCCCCCTCCCCAAAAGTCCCATAAGCCCTCTTCCCTCACCTTGTTCCCCAATCACCCCTTCCTGTTTCCCTGTTCTGGTATTCTCCTACACTGCTGCACTGAGCCTTTCCAAGACCAGGGCCCTCTCCTTCCTTCTTCTTGGGCATCATTTGATATGTGAATTGTTTCTTGGGTATTCCAAGCTTCTGGGCTAATATCCACTTATCAGTGAGTGCATATCATGTGTATTCTTTTGTGATTGGGTTACCAGGATGACATTCTCTAGTTCACCCACTTGCCTAAGAATTTCATGAATTCACTGTTTCTAATAGCTGAGTAGTATTCCATAGTTTCTGTAATGCAAAGGACCCTGTCAAAAGGACAAAATGGCAACCAATAAATTGGGAAAAGATCTTTACCAACTCTACATCCGACAGAGGGCTAATATCCAATATATACAAAGACCTCAAGAAGTTAGACTCCAGAGAGCCAAATAACCCTATTTAAAAAATGGGGTACTAGCCAGGCAGTGGTGGCGCACGCCTGTAACCCCAGCACTTGGGAGGCAAAGGCAGGTGGATTTCTGAGTTCGAGGCCAGCCTGGTCTACAGAGTAAGTTCCAGGACAGCCAGAGCTACACAAAGAAACCCTGTCTTGGAAAAAACAAAAAGCAAAAAAAATGGGGTACAGAGCTAAACAAAGAATTTTCACCTGAAGAATTTCTAATGGCTGAGAAGCACCTTAAGAAATGTTCAACATCATTAGTCATTAGGGAAATGCAAATCAAAACAACCCTGAGATTTCACCTCACACCAGTCAGAATGGCTAAGATAAAAACTCAGGAGAAAACAGGTGCTGGTGAGGATGTGGAGAAAGAGGAACACTCCACTGCTGGTGAATTCCAAGCTGGTACAACCACTCTGGAAATAAGTCTGGCAGTTCTTCAGAAAACTGGGCATGACACTTCCAGAGGACCCTGTTATACTACTCCTGGCCATATACCCAGAGAATACTCCGGCATGCAATAAGGACACATGCTCCACTATGTTCATAGCAGCCTTATTTATAATAGCCAGAAGCTGGAAAGAACCCAGATGTCCCTCAAAGGAGGAATGGATACAGAAAATGTGGTATATTTACACAATGGAATACTATTCAGCAATTAAAAATAATGAATTCATGAAATTCTTAGGTAAATGGTTGGAACTGGAAAATATTATCCTGAGTGAGGTAACCCAATCACAAAAGAACACACATGGAATGCAACCACTGATAAGTGGATATTAGCCCAGAAGCCCTGAATACTCAAGACACAATTAATATATCAAATGATTCCCAAGAAAAGGGAAGGAGAGGGCCCTGGTCCTGGAAAGGCTTGATCCAGCATTGTAGGGGAGTACCAGGACAGAGAAATGGGAGGGGGGTGATTGGGGAATGGGTGGAGGGAAGAGGGCTTATGGGACATATGGGGAGGACATATGGGAACTGGGAAAGGGGAAATCATTTGGAATGTAAACAAAGAATGTAGAAAATAAAAAACAAAAAACAAAAAAAAACCAACCAAACAACCAAACAAACAAAAGAATGGATCAATTTGCATTCTTCTGCATGCTGACCTCCAATTGAACCAGTAGCATTTGTTGACAAGGCTATCTTTTTTCCATTGAATGGTTGTTCCTCCTTTGTCAAAGATCAAGTGACCATAACTCTGTGGGTTCATTTCTGGATCTTCAATTCTATTCCTTTGATCTACCTGCCTGTCACTGTTCCAATACCATGCAGTTTTTAACACTATTGCTCTGTAGTACTGCTTGAGGTTGGGGATACTGATTCCCCCAGAAGTTCTTTTACTGTTAAGAATAGTTTTAGCTATCCTGGGTTTTTGGTTATTCCAGATGAATGTACACATTCAAGACTGAAGCTCCTGTCCACATGTCTTGGGTGTATACTACAGGGTAAGGGCATGTCCAAGTTTTCAAGTATATAACCTGGGAGTCAGGCATCGTGTACCTATCTGAGCCCGGGTCAGCCAAGTGTGCTGTGAATTCATACTGGGTGTAAAGCTGCTGTTTTCCAGTCCATGTCTGTGTTGTGCCTGGTCCTCCATGCCTCACTCTGCAACATCAGCTCTCAGGGCCAGCAGCTTTCTCCTCCCAAATCTTAACATCTATAAGTTTGCCTTCCAGGCCTGTGCTTTCATGCTTCGTCTCAATCTCTAGCATTGTTTATATCTCTCACTTAGTCTGTCCCTAGTTACATTGTATAGTTCCTAACAATTTGACCCTTCCCTAGAAATTTTTTGATTCTAAGAGTCTTCAAAGAACACTCACTACCTTAGCTTATTGGCATTCGTTTCAGTTATTGAGAGTGTAGGATACAGTGGAACAGAAGTGTTAGCCATGTGTGTCTGCCAACTGTCCCTCTAATTCTTAGCTGTGGGCAAGGAAGACTAGGCAGGGATTCTATCCAGAGGCCAACTAAGGACCTCCTTCATCTTTGCCTCTTCTAATGGGTGTTTACTTCTCCGTGTTTTTATTAAGACACGATTTTAATTTCTATGTTCTCAGATTTTTTATTGTTTGCTCATTTAGTGTGTGCATGCATGCCTGAGTGTGTGTGTGTGTGTGTGTGTGTGTGTGTGTGTGTGTGTGTGTGTACAAGTGCCACAGTGTGCATATGGGCACCAGAAAACAACTTGCGGAAACTGGTTCTCTCCTTCCTTCATGTGAATCTCATGGACAGAATGTGGGTGTCCAGGCTTGGTGGCAAGAGCTCTAAGCCATCCCTGTTTCAAAATAACTCTTCACCTGCTGTGAACACTAGTCTTAAAACAGATGCTATGTTTTAAAATCAGAGCCCAGCTTCTCAGGCAATTAAAGGGTTCTGCTATAAACAATGGATTAATGTTTATGCTAATCTAAAGAAAATATTTTTTTCAAGTCAACAGAGACAGTTTCTAATCACTATGACTACTTGTAAATAATTATATTTCATTATTTATGTGACCAAAAGTGTTCACAAAATTGTATTACTTCATTATTTGTCAAGTGCCCTTGGAACTTAAATCCTGTCATTTCTTCAGGAATTTCAGAAATAGGAGAAGGTTCCTACTTTTCTGGCTAAGAAGAACACTCTAACCATATGGGCAGTTTTCTGTACTCTAGCTTCCTCCAAGAGAGCAGATCTTGGGCTCAGTGTAGCATTTATTTAGAATTCGACACACATTTCTGTCAACCTCCCCTCCGGGCAATGAACTCAGTCCTTCCAGAACTGGGAGACATCTGACTCCTTCCATCTGAGCTGTTATATATTGTTCTTCTTCCAGCAAAGTCTGACTTATTCCAATTGTCATTGTCCCAAACTGTATTGCTTTTTATTGTATTGTGTTCTACTTTGGAACAGACACCTATCCAATGAAAAAACAACTCTATTAAAGAAGAGTGGTAATCAAGAAACAGGAGCCGAGCCTCCCATGACAATTTTGCTATAAACACATAGCGCCACTGAATCTTTCCCAAGATGGCTGTCTGTTAGGGTTTCTCATGGTACAGCTCAACTTTCAATGATGAGAATTAGAAAGAAGGAAGGGGCGCCCAGTGTCTTTATAGTACAATGGAAGTGAGAATAGGAACTGCTTTTCTTTTCTCAGGGAATGTGGTAGTCATTATGTCAAAGGTTGCACAGGACACATTTACCAGTGCTTTAATGGAAAGACTATACTTTCAGGGATCATTTCTATAGTTCGTTACTAGAGAAGTTTCTCTGACTGTGTAGAGCACCAGTGCTTTAACAGAAACCATTCCTTGTTGTAGGACTCAGGTCCTTCTCTAAATAGAGGAGAACAGATCCTGCTCTGCCCACACAGGCTCTATTTTGCTGTTGTTGTTTTTTAGCTTCTAATGTAGACAAATCAGATATGTAACTAGTCAAACCCATGGGTATTCCACAGCCCAGCAGCTCTAAGTGAGACTGTTTTCACCTTTTAGTAGTAAATGCTTATAGGCTACATTGCTGGGAAACTAGTCAGGACTTCTTTCTTTGTCAAGCCTTTTGGCTTCCATGTGTGTTTGCAGTTTTAGTATATGCAGTTCCTGACATCTTACAGAAGTCATGGTTTCATTTTTATTTTTGTAACAAGAGAGTTGGTCTTTAAGGATGAGCACTGCTGTCAAATTGGCTGTCTGTTATCCATATATACAAGTCTGTATACAAGGAGAATTATATACATATACATCATAATCATATACCTATACCTATATATACACATATACATACACATATACATACACACATACATCATATACATCATCTACATCTACATCTGCATCTACATATTCATCTACCCTACATATTCATCTACATCTACATATTCATCTACATCTACATATACATCATATACATCATATATATCATAGACATCATATACATCAATCACATACATCATATACATCATATATATCATATACACATACACATAAACATGTTGTTTGAGCATAAAGGGGCAAGCAAACAGAAGTCTACAAAACTAGTGTGATACACAAGCCCAGTCGTTGTGGACTCTTTCAGACTGTCTGCATAATGATCAATTGGGGTGAGCAGGATTTATGCCTCGAGAGGTTGTCCTCACAGGCCTTGACCATCATATCTTGGGAGGCTGCAATGGGTAAGTTTCAGTGATGTTATATGCCTACTTTTGAAAGTAGATAGGCATTATACTGATGTTTGGGGCATTCATTACTAATATAATTATAGAACAACTGAAGGGTTTTTCTTTTTTTTTTTTTTTTTTTTTTTTTTTTTTTTAAACATAAATTCTTTTTTTTTTATCATTTTTTTTTATTTTCTATATTCTTTGTTTACATTCCAAAGGCTTTCCCCTTTCCCAGGTACCCCCCACCATATGTCCCATAATTCCTCTCCCCCCCCATGCTATTCCCCACTCTTCCCCCCCCCCACGATTTCTCTGTTCTGGGTCTACAATACTGGATCCAATCTTTACAGGCCCAGGGTTCTCTCCTTTTTTTCTTCTTGAGAGTCATTTGACTTGCTAATTGTGCCTTGAGTATTTAGGGCTTCTGGGCTCATTAATATCCACTTATCAGTGATTGCATTTCGTGTGTATTCTTTTGTGATTGGGTTAGCTCACTTAGGATGATAGTTTCCAGATCTAACCATTTACCTACAAATTGCATGAATTCATTATTTTTAATTGCTGAGTAGTACTCCATTGTATAAATATACCACATTTTCTGTATCCATTCCTCCTTTGAGGGATATCTGGGCTCCTTCCAATTTCTGGCTATTATAAACAAGGCTGCTATAAACATAGTGGAGCATGTGTCTTTGTTGTATGCAGGGGAATCCTCTGGGTATATGCCCAGGAGTGGTATGCCAGGGTCCTCTGGGAGTGGCATGCCCAATTTTCTGAGGAACCGCCACACTGATTTCCAGAGTGGTTTTACCATTTTGCAATCCCACCAACAGTGGAGGAGTGTTCCTCTTTCTCCACATCCTCGCCAGCACTTGTTGTCTCTCGAGTTTTTAATCTTAGCCATTCTGACTGGAGTGAGGTGGAATCTCAGGGTTGTTTTGATTTGCATTTCCCTGATGACTAATGATGTTGAACATCTCTTAAGGTGTTTCTCGGCCATCCGAATTTCTTCTGGTGAAAATTCTTTGTTTAGCTCTGTGCCCCATTTTTTGATAGGGTTATTTGGTTCTTTGGGGTCTAACTTCTTGAGTTCTTTGTATATATTGGATATTAGCCCTCTGTCGGATGTGGGGTTGGTGAAGATCATTTCCCACGTTGTTGGTTGCCGTTTTGTCTTTCTGACAGTGTCCTTTGCCTTACAGAAACTTTGTAATTTTATGAGGTCCCATTTGTCCATTCTTGATCTTAGAGCATAAGCTATTGGTGTTCTGTTCAGGAACTTTACCCCTGTGCCCATGTCCTCCAGGGTCTTCCCAAGTTTCTTTTCTAATAGTTTCAGTGTGTCTGGTTTTATGTGGAGGTCCTTGATCCATTTGGAGTTGATCTTAGTACAAGGCGATAAGAGTGGGTCAATTCGCATTCTTCTGCATGTTGACCTCCAGTTGAACCAGCACCATTTGTTGAAAAGGCTATCTTTTTTCCACCGGATGGTTGTGGCTCCTTTATCAAAGATCAAGTGACCATAAGTCTGTGGGTTAATTTCTGGGTCTTCAATCCTATTCCATTGATCTACCTGCCTGTTGCTGTACCAATACCATGCAGTTTTTAACACAATTGCTCTGTAGTACTGCTTGAGGTCAGGGATATTGATTCCCCCAGAAGTCCTTTTATTGTTGAGAATAGTTTTAGCTATCCTAGGTTTTTTGTTGCTCCAGATGAATTTGAGAATTGCTCTTTCTAGATCTATGAAGAATTGATTTGGGATTTTGATGGGGATTGCATTGAATCTGTAGATTGCTTTTGGCAAGATGGCCATTTTTACTATATTGATCCTGCCAATCCAGGAGCAAGAAATATTTTTCCATCTCCTGAGGTCTTCTTCGATTTCTTTCTTCAGGGACTTGAAGTTCCTGTCATACAGATCTTTCACTTGTTTGGTTAGAGTTACGCCAAGGTACTTTATGTTGTTTGTGGCTATTGTGAAGGGTGTTATTTCCCTAATTTCTTTCTCAGCCTGCTTGTCCTTTGAGTACAAGAAGGCCACTGATTTGCTTGAGTTAATTTTATAACCTGCCACTTTGCTGAAGTTGTTTATCAGCTGTAGAAGTTCTCTGGTGGAGTTTTTTGGGTCGCTTAGGTAAACTATCATATCGTCTGCAAATAATGATAGTTTGACTTCTTCCTTTCCAATTTGTATCCCTTTGACTTCCTTATGTTGTCTGATTGCTCTCGCTAGAACTTCAAGTACTATATTGAAAAGATATGGAGAGAGAGGACAGCCTTGTCTAGTCCCTGATTTTAGTGGGATTGCTTCAAGTTTCTCTCCATTTATTTTGATGTTGGCTACTGGTTTGCTGTAGATTGCTTTTACTATGTTTAGGTATGGGCCTTGAATTCCTGCTCTTTCCAAGACTTTTAGCATGAAAGGATGCTGAATTTTGTCAAATGCTTTTTCAGCATCTAATGAGATGACCATGTGGTTTTTTTCTTTTAGTTTGTTTATGTAGTGGATTACATTGATGGATTTCCGTATATTGAACCATCCCTGCATTCCTGGAATGAAGCCTACTTGATCATGGTGAATGATCGTTTTGATATGCTCTTGGATTCGGTTGGCAAGAATTTTATTTAGTATTTTTGCATCTATATTCATAAGAGAAATTGGCCTGTAGTTCTCTTTCTTTGTTGGATCTTTTTGTGGTTTAGGTATCAGCGTAATTGTGGTTTCGAAGAATGAGTTGGGCAGTGTCCCTTCTGTCTCTATTTTGTGGAATAGTTTGAAGAGTATTGGTGTTAAGTCTTCTTTGAAGGTCTGGTAGAATTCTGCACTAAAACCATCTGGTCCCGTACTTTTTTTGGTTGGGAGGCTTTCTATAACCCCTTCTATTTCTTTAAGGGTTATGGGACTGTTTAGCTGGTCTACTTGATGCTGATTTAATTTTGGTATTTGGTATCTGTCTAGGAAATTGTCCATTTCCTCCAGATTCTCCAGTTGTTTTGAGTATAGGCCTTTGTAGTAGGATCTGATGATCTTTTGAATTTCCTCTGTTTCTGTTGTTATATCCCCCTTTTCATTTTTAATTTTGTTAATTTGGATACTATCTCTGTGCCCTTTGGTTAGTCTAGCTAAGGGTTTATCTATCTTGTTGATTTTCTCGAAGAACCAGCTCTTGGTTTTGTTGATTCTTTGTATGGTTCTCTTTGTTTCTGCTTGATTGATTTCAGCCCTTAGTTTGATGATTTCCTCTCTTCTACTCCTCCTGGGTGAGTTAGCTTCTTTTTGTTCCAGCGCCTTCAGGTGTGCTGTTAAGTTGCTAGTGTATGCTCTTTCCAGTTTCTTTTTGGAGGCACTCAGGGCTATGAGTTTTCCTCTTAGCACTGCTTTCATTGTATCCCAGAGATTTGGGTAGGTCGTACCTTCATTTTCATTGAAGTCTAAAAAGTCTTTGATTTCTTTCTTTATTTCTTCCTTGACCAGGGTGTCATTGAGTAGAGTATTGTTCAGTTTCCATGTGTATGTGGGCTTTCTGTAGTTCTTCTTGCTATTGAAGACCACTTTTACTCCATAGTGATCCGATAGGAGACATGGGATTAGTTCGGTCTTCTTGTATTTGTTGAGGTCTGTCTTGTGACCAATTATATGATCGATTTTTGAGAAGGTACCGTGCGGTGCTGAGAAAAAGGTATACTCTTTTGTTTTAGGATGGAATGTTCTATATATATCTGTTAAATCCAATTGGTCCATAGCTTCAATTAGTTTCACTGTGTCCCTGTTTAGTTTCTGCTTTCCTGATCGGTCCATTGAGGAGAGTGGAGTGTTGAAGTCACCTACAATCATTGTGTTAGGTGCGATGTGTGCTTTAAGCTTTAGTAAAGTTTCTTTTACGAATGAGGGTGCCCTTGCATTTGGTGCATAGATGTTCAGTATTGAGAATTCTTCTTGGTGGATTTTCCCTTTGACAAGCAGGAAGTGACCTTCTGTGTCTCTTTTGATGACTTTAGGTTGAAAGTCGATTTTATCTGATATTAGAATGGCTACTCCAGCTTGTTTCCTGGGACCATTTGCTTGTAGAACTGTCTTCCAGCCTTTTACTCTAAGGTGGTGTTTGTCTTTGACACTGAGATGTGTTTCCTGTATGCAGCAAAATGTAGGGTCCTGTTTCCGTATCCAGTCTGTTAGTCTGTGTCTTTTGATTGGGGAATTGAGTCCATTGATATTAAGAGATATTAAGGAATAGTAATTATTACTTCCTGACATTTTGGGAATTGTTATTATTATTTGTATTTGAGTGGTTCTCTTCTTTTGGGTTGGATGAGATGGGGTTTCTATCTTGTTTCTTCTGGGGTGTTGTTTCCCCCCTTGTGTTGGTATTTTTCCCCTATTATCCTTTGTAGGGCTGGGTTTGTAGATAAGTATCTTGCAAATTTGGTTTTGTCGTGGAATATCTTGGTTTCCCCATCTATGGCTATTGAGAGTTTCGCTGGGTATAGTAGTCTTGGCTGAAGTTTGTGTTCTCTTAGGGTCTGCATAAGGTCTGCCCAGGATCTTCTAGCTTTCATGGTCTCAGGTGAGAAGTCTGGTGTAATTCTGATAGGTCTTCCTTTGTATGTTACTTGTCCTTTTTCTCTTACTGCTTTTAATATTCTTTCTTTGTTTAGTACATTTGGGGTTTTGACTATTATGTGACGGGAAGTATTTCTGTTCTGGTCCAGTCTATTTGGGGTTCTATAGGCTTCTTGTATATTCATGGGCATCTCTCTCTTCAGGTTGGGGAAATTTTCTTCCATAATTTTGTAGAAGATATTTGCTGGCCCTTTAAGTTGTAGATCTTCATTCTCATCTATCCCTATAATCCTTAGGTTTGGTCTTCTCATTGTGTCCTGGATTTCCTGAATGTTTTGGGTTACCAGCTTTTTGCATTTTGCATTTTCTTTAATTGTTGAATCCATGGTTCCTATGGTATCTTCAGCATCTGAGATTCTGTCTTCTATCTCTTGTATTCTATTGTTGATATTTGCATCTATGACTCCTGATTTCTTCCCAAGGTTTTCTATCTCCAACATTGTCTCCCTTTGCGATTGCTTAGTTGTTTCTACTTCTGTTTTTAGATTTTGTATGGTTTTGCTCAGATCTTTCAGTTGCTTGTTTGTGTTTTCCTGTAATTCTTTAAGGGATTTTTGTGTTTCCTCCTTTATGACTTCTACTCGTTGACCCATGTTCTCTTGTATTTCTTTGGGTGATTTTTGTTTCTCCCCCTTATTGGGATTCACTTTTTGCTCTATATTCTCCTGGATTTCTTTAAGTGATTTTTGTGTCTGCCTTGTATGGGCTTCTAGTTTTTGATCTATTTTCTCCTCTATTACTTTAAGAAATTTATCTAAGTGATCCTCAATCTGCATCTTTACCAGTGATTTTAGATCTGAGTCTTGTTTTTCTGGTGTGTTGAGATATCTGGGATTTAATTGTGTTTGTCTTGCAATGGCTTCTAGCTTTTGATCTATTTTCTCATGTATTACTTTAAGAGATTTATCTAAGTGTTCCTCTATCAGCATCCTGACCAGTGATTTTAGATCTGAGTCTTGCTTTTCTGGTGTTTCGGGGTATCCAATATTTATTGCTGTTGGGGAACTGGGTTCGGATGCCGCCATATTGCCTTGATTTTTGTTAGTAGCGATCTTACGTTTGCCTTTTGCCATCTGGTTAACTCTGGTGTTAGTTGGTCCTGTAGATACTAGCTGGTGCTTGACCCTCCTGTGGGGTTGTAAGGCTATTTCCCAGTGACTGGGATACCTGAATCACTGTCCTGCGGGGGTCTTGCTCACAGATTGCTGACGGGTGGCCTGAGTCCCCCGAGGTCTTAACCTCAGGATATCCCAGGTATTTGGTTCTGCCTGTTGGGCGGCTGCTCTGCACTGCTCCTGCTCAGGGTTCGCTGTCTGATATCCTGTTTCCCCAGGGGTCTTAAAGATGGGATATCTCAGTTATCTGGTTCCGCCTGCTGGTCCCAAGCTGCTGGGAAGCTGGCTGGGTCCGGTTTCCAGCTTCCCTGTCACTGGCTGGATGGGAGGCTGGTTCGGCCTCCGGCTGGGTCTGGGTACCTGGCACACTGGCTGACTCTGGCTTCCTCACCACCAGCTGGACGGGAAGCTGCAGGCAATATGGCAGCTGCCTGCAGGGAGCTCGGGGTCCGCCCCGCGCGCGAGTGCAGAGTGCACCCGCTATTTTGTGCCCAATTCCCACTCCAGGCCTGAGTCCCCGAAGGTCTTAAGCTCGGGCTGTCTCGGGCACCTGGTTCTGTCGCCGCCGCCGGATGGTTCTGAGCACCTGGCACGCTGGGTGACCCTCCGGCTTCCCCACCAACAGCTGGGCGGGAAGCTGCAGGCAATATGGCAGCTGCCTGCAGGGAGCTCGGGGTCCGCCGAGCGAGTTCAGAGTGCACCCGCTATTCTGTGCCCAACTCCCACTCCAGGCCTGAGTCCCCGAAGGTCTTAAGCTTGGGCTGTCTCGGGTACCTGGTTCTGCCGCCGCCGCCGGATGGTTCTGAGCACCTGGCACGCTGGGTGACCCTCCGGCTTCCCCACCGCCAGCTGGGCGGGAAGCTGCAGGCAATATGGCAGCTGCCTGCAGGGAGCTCGGGGTCTGCCCCACGCGCGAGTGCAGAGTGCACCCTCTATTCTGTGCCCAATTCCCACTCCAGGCCTGAGTCCCCGAAGGTCTTAAGCTCGGGCTGTCTCGGGTACCTGGTTCTGCCGCCGCCGCCGGATGGTTCTGAGCACCTGGCACGCTGGGTGACCCTCCGGCTTCCCCACCACCAGCTGGGCGGGAAGCTGCAGGCAATATGAAGGGTTTTTCTAATATTTTCCTTCTTACATTAAAGGCTCTTACTTCTTGACCTTGTTGCTTCTATAAGTGCCAAACAATCGTTTTCTATATGCATTGGAAAGCATTTTTAGAGAAAAATCAAGAGTAAGCAAAAACTGAGCAAATGAGTTGCAACTTTTCCTTTATGTAAATCCATTTCTATTCTGCTTATAGGCTCATGTATTTTATGTAGACGTTGCCAAGAAAAGCTCCTCATATTACCAATTCCACTCTCCTCTCTAGAGAAAAGAATAGAGGGACAGCAATGCTTAAAACAGAAGTGTCAGAGATCCCAATGGCCTGTTTTGATTGCTCCTTTTGGAGGGTGGGGTGTTTAAAGAATGTTGCTTGAGACTTTCCTTCCTATCATAAGTCAGAAACATAAACCTTGCTGTGCAAAGACTTATTCTGAAGGGTGTTCAAAAGGCCACTGGACCTCCTGTGTCTAGGAGTAACCTACATTAAATTTGAAATAAATCACAAATGATCTCAGTCAGACTAATGTAGTTTCCTAAGTCTTCCTCTTTTCTTGCGAAGATCTCTTCGTATATCATTAAGGTCGTATCCAGAAGGTAAAGTCTATTTGTAATGTTGACACTACCAAAACTCACTGTTTATTCTCATGCAAATGTTGGTTTTTATAATAAAAGGTGTTCTTATTTTGAAAGCAGATGTGTGACTTTAAAAGGCCACTTACTAAGTGTTCTGTGAGAAAGCCTGCATCCCTCACTGTTAGGGAATATTGTCCCTGGACTGCCAGCAACACAGGAAAATCCCCTGCACACCGCCTCTCTGCGAACGTTCTCTTTCTCTAAAGGACCATTAAACCTCAAGTGTCTTCCCTTACTTCACTCTTAAAGTGGCTTCTTCCCACTTTGCACATGGAAAATGGAAATATCAGCAGGTAATTCCTCAACCTCCATCACCAAACTGGTGGCATCTGTGAACTTGTCTCTCTCGAGAAAACTTTATATACTAAGGAGAATGCTTTATTCTGAGCAAAAGCTCGCCCAGTGCCTGCACATCGAGCCACACCTCTTCCTGATCTTCCAGTGGTACTTAGCCTTCTTAGCCTTCCTTCTCTCTGCCCTTACCTTTCAAACTTCTTCAAAATTATTTCATCTTTGAACTTTCATATGATCCAGTGATAGCATACACAGGCATAGGCACAGGAGTTGGTATACAGTAGTGATACCTGCACACCATGACGAGTGTAAATGAGGTATAGACTCTATCTTGGTATCTATCCCCTGATAGATGAGTGAATGAAAAAAAAGTAGCACACATACACAATAGAGTTTTATTCAGCCACGGGAAAAAATGAGCAAAGGTGTGTTGTTTGCAGGAGTTCTCATAGGAAGGGGTGTGTCATCATGTTATCTGGAACAAGCCAATTTCATGGCTCTAATATGACCCCAGTGAAGGCCAGGCCCTACACCCAGCACAGAATGAACTCAATGTTATTTTTGGAGAGGTTACCTTCTTGTCTTTCTCATGATACTTTGTCCTTTTTGTTTGTTTGTTTTTCCTTTTTTCCTTGAAGGTCTTTTGCTTATATATTATGGTTTTCAGTTTTGTGTTTTATGTAAGTACTATGTGCAAGTGTGTGTGTGTGTGTATGTGTGTGTGTGTTTCTGTGTGTGTGTTTCTTGTGCTTTTTTCTTTGACTCTCTTTTCTTCTGTTTGCTTGTTTTGTTTTATTCCAGTTTGTTTTTTGTTTTTCTTATTTTATTAGTTTTTCTAAGTACCTGTTTGTTTTCTAATGAAAGAGAGCAAGGAAGAATGTGGATTTGGGTGGGCGAAGAGGTGGAGAGGATCTGAGAGGAACTGGGGGGAGGGAAAACTATGATCAGTATATATTGTACAAAGAAATCTAACTTCAATTTAAGAAAAATAACTTATTCAAAATGCAAAAAGTTTGAAAGTAGAAGAGAAGTTATTTGAGAGGAAGGAGGTCAGAGGGTAGCAAAAGGTAAGACCAGGAAAGGTGATGCGTGGGGTAACGCTGTGTGACACAACTTTTCTTGACATACATCTACTCACCCCAGACAAGGAGCTCGCACCAGACCAAAGTACGGATACCATCAAAGTCCAAATGATGAACCAATGAGTTTTTCAGGGTAACTTACAGAACTATAGGAGAGGGGTCACTTACAGAAGCAGAAACGACTCCAAGGCAGCTCCTTACCAAAGCCCACCCCAGCATGGGTGACATCTCACAAAAGCTGGGGACCTGGGGCTCACTGCCCAGCCTGCAGGCAGCTCAACAGCGGCAGAGTGTCCTTTCCTGCTGCCTCAGTTGACCCAAACCTCTTGCAGGCAGCTCAGCTGGCTTCTTCTTTAGACTTGGGCTCTGCTCTTTTGAGAGAGATGCTCAGAGATGCTGCTTAGTGGCCTGCTCCATTGCTTATTAATGAATGTGGTCATTTTCAGAGACTTCCTGAAGCTCTTTTGGGTAATTTTATCTTTCTGCTTAAGGGGCTTCTCTGCAGGGTAGAAATGTTTCAATCTAGGAAGTAGCTGTCACACAACACATGAATATAACAATGTGCATTATACGCTAGCATGAAAATGTCATGATGAAACACATTGTTTCATACAAGTAACATGCACTAATATAAACATTACTTGCCAAAGAAAGATGACAAGGTTGACAACCCTGCTCTCTGTCCTCAAGCTTTGGCCATGACAAATCCTTTTCTCTAAAGTTTAATTTTCTCAATATCCAGAAAAATCTTACCAAATATTCAGGGCCAGTTGAATTCTCAGTAACACTGGCCCTTATTATGTTTCCTATACTTCCATAAGCTCTGTTTCTTTCTTTCTTTTCCTACGACTACAGCTTTTTAGATGTGATCTTTTCTAGGTCTTGCTGTAGATTCTCTGGGTCATTCTCACCAAGGCATCCTGAGAAGTTTTTTTTTTCCCTCTAAACTAGAAGCTAGAGTCCCCAGAGAAATGGAACCTCAATCAAAAAGGACTATATAGGATTGCCCATAGGGAAGTCTTTATGGTGTTTGCTTGACTAATAATTGATGTAAAAAGGACCAGGTCAATCCTAGATGGATAGCATTAAAAAAATCACCATCATTACCACCACCACCACCACCACCACCACCACCACCACCACCACCACCACCACCACCAAACAACAACAACACCCAACAGCAATGGCAACAACAACGGCAACAAAAGCTGAGCAAGCCATGAAGCCATGAGAGGCAGGCCAGTAAGCAGTGTCCCTCCGTGGCCGTCACTTCACTCCCAGTCTCCAGGTTTCTGCCATAGCTTTCCTCAAAGATTGGGACATGAAAGCCAAATAAACCCATTCGTGCCCAGTCTGCTTTTGGTCATGGTGTCTACAACAGTCATAGACAGCAAACCGAGACTCTAGATCATGCCACCACTTTGTAAATTACTGTTTCATTTTGCTCACTTTTTGAGACAAGGTTTGGCTCTGTAGATCAGACCGACACGATAACTATAGATTCTCATGTTGCTGCCTCACAAGTACTGGCCATGGTTATCCTCAGTTCTTTCCAAGGCATGCTTATGGTATGTGTGTGTGTGTGTGTGTGTGTGTGTGTGTGTGTGTATTATGTGCTTATGTGTGTGTGTGTGTGTACATGTAGTGGACCTTTTCATCATTCATTTTTTCCAAGGCATGCTTATGATATGAATGTGTGTGTGCTTGTGTGTGTGTGTGTGTGTGTGCGTGCGTGCGTGCGTGCGTGTGTGTGTGTGTGTGTGTGTACTTGTGAGTACATGTGGTGGCCAGAGATCAATCGAGTGTTTTTGTCTTCCTCTTCACTTTTTTTTTTTCAAGAAAGGGTCTTTCCTTGATCCTAGAACTCCATAATTTAGCTAGACTAGCTGGCTAGAAAGCCCATGGTCTCTCTTATCTCCATCTTCGCCAGTACTGGTAGTAGAGGCACAAGCCATGATATTAGCTTTTTTGCTGTTACTATAGCTCTGAACTCAAGCCATCATGATCAGCACAGCAAACTTAACCAATTAAGCCATAAGCCATTTTCCCCACTCCCATGTCTACAGTTTTTAAGTATTTACTCATAGTTTAGAGCTTCCTTAGGGGTTCAACATAAATTCAATTGTTTTCCAGACATGTCTATGTCTGTATGTCATAAGCACTGTTTTATACTGGAATCTTGACACTAACATGTGATCTTAGGAATGAACAAGAAAGGCAGAATTACAGCTTGGCAGTGTTGTGTTTGTGTTTCAAATTGACAAGTGGTCAACTGTGCTGGCCAGTTTTATGTCAACTTGACAAAAGCTAGAGTCACCTGAGAGGAAGAAATAACAATTGAGAAAATGTCTCCATAAGACCAGGCTATAGACAAGCCTATAGGACATTTTCTTAATTAGTGATTGATGTGGGAGGGACCAGCCCATTGTGGGTGGGGCCATCCCTGTCCTGGTGGCCCTAGGTTCTATAAGAAAGCAGGTTGAGTCAGCCATGATGAGGAAGCCGGTGAGCAGCACCCTCCATGGCTTCCACATCAGCTCCTGCCTCCAGATTCCTGCCCTGTCTGAGTTCCTGTTCTGTCTTCTTTCAATAACTGAACAGTGATATGAAAGTGTAAGCCAAATAAACCCTTCTTCTCCATCTTGCTTTTGCTCAAGCTGTCTTATCACAATAATAGAAGCTTAACTAATATTAACATTATGAACATACATTTTCCTATCTAAATGCAGGTACTACCATAAATTTATTTTTCCAGTTATCTTTAAAGCCCCACTGCTGGCTCCTTGTATAATGTCAACACAGCCATTGAAAAGATCTTATTTTCTTTCAGTTTTATATCTTAGTAGTCTTTTCATTGATCTTTGCTCTTTCCTTCGATTATCAGTTATTCTGGAATTTTCTCTTGTAGCCTACACTGTTTTCCCTGGAATCTGTACATTCAGTTAATTCCTTTTAACCCATCTTTATCCTATAACCAA
This sequence comes from Apodemus agrarius, assembly GCA_964023405.1. NCBI lineage: Eukaryota > Metazoa > Chordata > Mammalia > Rodentia > Muridae > Apodemus > Apodemus agrarius. The sequence continues at coordinate 15,526,460 of OZ030026.1, read as the reverse complement.
GGTAACCATGCAGAAGTGTGTGTGTGTGTGTGTGTGTGTGTGTGTGTGTGTGTGTCTTGTCCCTCCTGAAATCTTGTAAACAATCTTTTATCAAATATTTTATATTATTAAAGTATTAAAATAAATTGGGTTATCTTTAGTGTCTCTGCACTCTTGTTACATGACAAATTCCTCTGAAGTTTAAATCACATATTTATTATTTCTTAGTTCTATGAACCATAAGCCAGGATATGGCTTCACTATTTGTTTCAAAGTCTCCCACGTGACTGCAGTTAAGGAGTTTTTTTCAGGGCTTGGATCTCAGATGGAGACTTAATTTGTGAAAAGATTTCCTTCTTAGCTCAATTCTGTGATGGCTTGAAGGAGTTAATTCTTTGAGAAGCATTGGCCCATAGTCTCATTTCCTTGATGGCTTTTCGCTAGGGTCCATCAACTTACACAGACTTAATCCAATATCCTTTGTTTTTATCAAAGTAAGCAAGAAAATCCTCTAGCAACACAGAAATTGCATCTTTTAAAATCTAATAATTGAATCTAATCATTCCATCACCTTGTCTGTATCTGTTGATTAGATGTTGTGTGTCCTCAGTGGCTGAGAACTGCACACAGACATGAATACTAGAGAGTCTTGTCATGGTCTGCATTGTAAAAGTCACTCTACCACCATAGCTTAAGTCTTTTCCAATTCAATTTAATTAAAATATCCATGATGGCTCAGCCCAGGGAGTGACACTATTGGAGTAGGTGTGGCCCTGTTGGAGTAGGTGTATCACTGTGAGTGTGGGCTTTAAGACCTTCATCCTAGCTGCCTGGAAGTCAATATTCTGCTAGCAGCCTTCACAAGAAGATGCAGAACTCTGAGCTCTGCCTACACTGTGCCTGCCTGGATGCTGCCATGTTTCCACCTTGATGATAATAGACTGAACCTCTGAATATATAAGCCAGCCCCAATTAAAGCTTTATAAGGCTTGCCTTGGTCATGGTGTCTGTTCACTAAGACAATATCCATCCATCCATCCTTCCATCCATCCATCCTTCCATCCATCCATCCATCCTTCCATCCATCCATCCATGTGGATAGGTGATTTGTTTACATGTATATTCGTGTAGCATGTGTTCACAGTGCCCCTAGAGGCTGGGAGAGGGCACTGGAGCCTCTGCAGTTGGAGTTATAGGTACCAATGATGCTGGGGAGTATTGAAGGATCCTCTGCTGTGAGTTCTTAAGTGAAAAGCTGTCTCCAGTTCCTTGTCTTCTTTTGGATGCCGGCATTTATTTATGAATGTCTCTGTGTTCTCTTCTGAGTAATTGCCTACATTACCCAGCTTACCATGTTCCGTTCAGTAGTGTCGACTTCACTGTCTGACCCCAGCGACAAGGCTCCAAAACTGCCGGTTCTCTTCTTCATTATAACAATAAACACTTTTTTTTTTTTTTACTAATTTCTTCTCTTGTTTCTTTGAGCATCTTTTAAAAAAATTTCATTTCACTTTATTTTATTTTGTTTGTTTATTATGTATACAGTGATCTGCCTGCATGCGTGCCTGCATGCCAGAAGAGGGCACCAGATTCCATTATAGATCACCATGTGGTTGCTGGGAATTGAGTTCAGGACCTCTGGGAGAACAGACCATTGCTCTTAACCAATGAGTCCACTTTATTATTTTTGAAATAATAATATAATTTTAATATTTCTCCATTCCCCTACTTCCCTCCTTCCATTCCCCCCCCCATATACCCCTCTCTGCTCTCCTTCAAATACATGGCCTCTTTTCCCACTAATTGTCATTGAATGCATATATGCATATACATATGGGAATATATTTTCTTTTTTCCATTTATTGAAAATAGACTTCTTTCTCACATAATATATCCCGATTACAGTTCCCCCCACCCCCAATCTGCTCCTCCAAGTTCCTCCCCACCTCCTCCCATCCAGATCCACAGTCCTTCTGTCTCTCATTAAAAAACAGACTGGCTAAGAGAGAGTAATAATATAATAAAACAAAAACTAACACACTGGAATAAACCAAAAATAACATGAATAAAAAAAGTCGAATAGAACATCTTTAATTAACATATTCTAAAGCTTTCTTTTTCTCTTTTAGTCACCCCTTTAAGTGGAAATCTTCTGGCTTCTTCTGCTCTCTGTCCCTCAAAGCAGTAGTCTTTTGGTGTGCCTACACTTATTTTCAATCTATAAGAACTTCTTTACTGAAATGTATTTCTCATTGAAACTTGCAGAAGTTCCATTTCTATACTAATTTCTAGAGAGAACTATATGCATGTGAGTTTTGGTGGCTTCAGTATTAGACTAAAATACTTACATATTTGAAGAGATTTTTATTAAGCTTCCACAAACCACTCTTATTTCTTCCCTCCTGCTCTGTTTTTTCTTACTAAGAGCATGTTATATTACTCTGTTTTACTTCTATTAAAACTACTTATTTAGCACTTGATTTCCTTTCTATTGTATACCCCTCGTTCTCCATCTACTCCCAAATCAGCCTCCCCTTCCCTACCTGTGCACCTTTGCATCCTCTCTTTCTTTTATACCCATCAATTTGTGCTCCCCATATAATATTTTTGGGTATACAACTTTCCACTGGATCATGGTCAACCTACCTGTGGAAACACTCTTAGAGAAAAACTGACTCCTCTTCTTCCAACATCTATCAAGTGCCAATTGCTTCTCTGCTAAGGGTGAGACTTCATGTCTACCACTTTCCTCTTCATGCTGGGATTTTTCCTGGCTTTGGCTTACATGGAGAATGTGCATGCTCTCACAACCAGTGAGTTCATATGTGCAGCTGTCCTGCTGTGTCCAGAAGAAACTGCTTCCCTGTACCCACCCACTACCTCTGGCTCTTACAGCCTCTCTATCCTTCATCCACATGATTTCTGAACCTTGGGAGAAGGGGTTGGGGTATAGATGTCACTCATCTTTAGTGTTGAAGTCTGTAGTCCCTTAATTCCTTCACCTTGGCCAGTTGTGGGTCTCTGTGTTACTCACCATCTACTACAAATAGAAGCTTATATTATCTGCTGAGGTTTGAGAGAAGTCTTTTAAAACTTTAAAAATAATGTGTTATTTTTATTTTATGTGTTTTGCCTGAATGTATATCTGTGTGAGGGTGTAAGATCTTGGAGTTACAAACAGATGTGAATCAAACTGTGAATGCTGAGAACTGACTCTGGTTCCTCTGAAAGAACAGTCACTGCTCTTAATCACTGATCCATCTTTTCAGCCTCAGGAGAAGTCTTAAGCTATGTGTATAATAATATAAGCCAGTATATTAGTATGACCACTTAGCAGAATAATAGTAGTTGGTGCCTAATATCCTAGCCACAGGTTTTCGACAAAACAATGGTGCCTGATACAGGTTTCATCTTGTGGCACAAGACATGGGTCCAATGGAAAAGTGGTTGGTTACTCCAGTGATGTTTGTGCCACTGTACACAAGTGAGCTATCTTCCTAAGTCAGGCATTATTATAACTCATAGGGTCCATAGGGTAAGATTGATGATTGCTTTTCTCCTCCAGTAGTACATATAGACCTTCTAACACCATGAAAGCTATCCCTAGGGATGATCCTTCCAGATTGGTACCAGCTTATTATTTCTATGTTCTGTGACTCAAATACAGGATTTCTTCACCAACTGTTTTGCTTGGAGAATAACTAAGAGCATAAGCAATCGTTTATAATGTTTAGCAGTCTATTATACCTCACTGACTGACAACACCAAAGAGAGGTGACTAATCCCCAGCATTGAATTTGTGACTTGTTTGCCTATGGCATTTACTAGGTGTGTTGTCAATTTGTCATCGGGTAGCTTCATTTTGATTTTGGGTGTATGTGTACGTGCACACACATGCATTAGGAAGCTTGTACAGTAAGTAGTATGTTCCCACATTATTTATAAGTCTTCAATGTTATTTATTTCTCCCTACATCCTAATTCTCTAACTTGCCATTCAACTCCCCACACCTATTTAACCCTTTCTGTTCCATTAATCCCTTTAAGCCTTGATACCATTGATTGCTTTTAATTTCTCCTAGTTTGAAATTTTCCCTGCTGTACTTTTTTTTTCTACCTTCCTCACATCTGTGTATATTCTAAGTAAAACATAAATACCTAAAAATTCAGAGCTTGCACCCACATTCAATCTACACATTTGATCACATAACTGATCTATGATATTTATCATTCTAGGTCTGGATTACCTCACTCAAAATGATTGTTTTCTGATTCATTCATTTATCCGTGGATTTCAAATTTTAATATTTTTAAAATATCATAGTTTGGTAAAGATGGTGGTTACATAGTGATGACTTTGGAAAGAGCTATACTTTGTTCCTCTGGATGAAAAAAAAGAATTCCTCACATTTGGAAATTAAATAATCCTTAAGAACATATATACTATCTTAAGATTTAGAATAGGGTTTCAATGTTATAGTTCTTACCATTTTATTAACAGAGAACAGTTTTGAAATGTTTTAAATGTAGATTAACTTTCTAACCACAAAGTGGTAATTTGGATGGTATTGGGCATTCAAGACAAGTTTCTATGATTCTGAAATATAAATGGCTCTTCATCTATTCTCTGAGAAATGGAGTCTGGTGTTATGAAAAATTGTGATGAAATGGTTACCTTGGAGTTGAAAAATACAATAGAAAACATTCCACTTGTTCCCTGGTTGAAGGTTTCTAAGACTGTCCATTTAAAGATTGTTGCTATGAGGAAGATATATTCTGTGCTTAAATAAGCCTGGGATTCTAACTTCAGATATAGTCTGTCCTACCAAGGACTATACCTTACAAGACTGAAGACTATATTAAACATGGTGATGGTGTTGAATTAGGTTTGTTAGTATTTGAGATTTACAAAAACAACGTTTAGGTCTTGGCAAGAGATAATGAATAAAAGACAAAAGAAAAATTGTCCACAAAAGACATGCTAAATGCAGAAGCAATTGCTCACGTTACTTTGCCATAGGCAAATCTGGGATACCTAGATAAGGAGTGTTACTATGTATCAATCTGTTCCTTTCTTTTTATATCAAAAAGTAGATTGTATTTTTGCTTTTCTAATGTGTTGATTAACCAGACAATAATTTTTAAATTAGACATAATATCTATTTTCCTCTATGGTTATTGACTAAGGAGAGCAGCAGTTATAAAAATCAGAGAATATGTGCCTAACAGGAGAAATAATGAACATACTTGTTAGCATTTAGGCTCAATTGCTGCAACTAATACATTTATAATGGCAACAGCTGCAATAAGGTTGAAAATTGTTTCTCTGCTACACAGAAATTCAGAGATGGCCGTAGTATTCTTTTATCAGAGAGCAGAATTCTTTTATGCTGTGGCTCTTTAACACACAACTTTTATATCCTCCTCTACTGCATCAACCATGCCTAAGTCATTACCAATGGTGAAAGCAAGGTTACATACATCTCTCTTCACATTAATCACCTACCAGTGGAGATATACTTTCACATAGCACTCATTAGTCAAGTGAAAGGCTGAGAAATGTATATAATTTTACGGTATGATGAGTAAGAGTGCTATCAGATAATGAAAAATTGCTGTCATGAGGATATTCGGATTTTTGCCTTTGGTTACTTAAACCTAATCTGCTAAGAAAACAATAAGCATGGGGTAAATTTTTTGTATATTAATAATTTCTATAAGAATTCTATATAGCATAATTATGGGTATATGGTCACCAACAAAATCCTAGAAAGCTTAAAAACAATATGTTTAGCACTTGAGATACCAGACAAGTCCAACACAATGTTGTAGATTTAAATAAAAGAAGAAAGAAACATGGTGGGGATGCCTTTGTCAGTAAACTGCATGCTGCTCAAGAATGAGAAGCTGAATTTATGCCCCTAATACACCCCAAAAGAGTGACGAGCAGAAAGCAGGGCTATAAGCTTAGCTCAGGGAGGCAAAAGGACCCCCAATATTTGCTGGCTTGTCAGTCTCACCAGTGTTGGTGAATTTAGCTTTAATCAGAGGTCCTGTCTCAAAAGATAAGGTCGGGAACTATTGAGGAAAATAACCAGTGTTATCCTCTGTCATCCACAGGTACATGCACACATATGCACACATACAAACAGACACACACACCACATGCATAAATACACAAAAATATACATGCATGCATACCCACACACAATATATATATATGTATATATACACACATATATACACACACATCATATGCATACACATCATATACATACACATCATATACATATACATCATATACATGTACACACACATATATATTCTATATGGTTTTCTGGATAAGATCTTTTATTTCTTTCTGATTCTTGTCTTTTAGGGTGTTTTTCTGGAAATAATGATCACTTTTTGGCTATTCGCCAGAAGAAGAGTTGGAAGCCAGTGTTCATTTATGACCATTCACAAGATATTAAGAAGAGCTTGGATATCGCTCAAGAGGCATATAAACATAACTATCACTCCCCCTCTGAAGTTCAAATAAACAAACGTCACCAGATTTTTAATTCAGCATTTCCTAGACCTGCATATGACCCATCTCTTAATCTGTTGGCTGCATCTGGTCAAGATCTTGAAATAGAAAATCTCCCAGTTCCAGCAGCAAATGTGATTGTTGTGGTAAGTACCAAGTTAACCAGCACTGATGCTGGTCATGATGTTGATAATGATACCGAGGCTGATGTCAGCACTAGTGCTGATGCCCCTCTTTGTGACTGGTAGTAGAAAATGAAAGAGAGACTAATTGTGAACACTTGACATTGGGTCTCAGTGATTACTTACCAGGGAATTTCTCATTCTCTGATATGGTTTCTTTGCTACTCATTATTCCTTTCCCCATGAAATAAGAATTTTTTCTATGTCATCTTCTCATAGGCAACATGCACATATGGGGAAATAAAGATTATATTAAGAAGGTTTTACTGTTACAGAAGACCATGTCCTATACAGAGCCTCCTGTCCTCTGTGTAATACATTCTTAAAGAATAAGCCTGTTATCAGCATGTGTAAAGAAGTAGCAATTGCCAAAGATTTTCCTGACTCGGGTTGTAGCAAAAGAGGAAACAATTGATACAGAGAGTTCTTATGGTGGAGGTTAATGAGTAGTGTTCTGTCACTGGAGTAAATAAAATTAATTGGTTGGAAGACAGCGATCTATAGTAACATTCCCAATATCCCTGGGCAAGCATCAACATTTACATGATACCATAATCCAAGAAGAAGAAGCTAACCCAACCAGAGTTTCTCAAGTGGTGAAAATGTTACATAAAAATCCATTCTGTGGTTGAATCTCTTTTTGTACTCTGCTCTCTCGCAATGGTGTGAGGAGGGTTGTCATGAGTTCAAAGCCAACCTGAGCCATATAGCCAAACAAACTGTGCAAAGTAAGTGATGGTTACATGCTATATACATGAATTGAAATACCAAACTGTATTTAGAACTAATTTAAAGTCTCATTTTAAAATTATAATAAAAGCAAGAAACTCATACAAATCTGTAACTTAGTTTTTTAAAGCTTCTGTTAAAATTCAAATAATTTGGCTCTGGGGCCAACAGAATTCAGTGAAACTACGTTTATTTTGTGATAACTCCTATTCATAACATGATAAATTGAATTGCACTTGTTTCATATATATATATATATATATGTATATATATATGTATGTATGTATATATATATATATACACACACATATATACATACATAATCTTTTTCAATGATAATCAACAGGATCCATTCATTGACATTATTAATACATATTAAGTATTTATTTAACCCAGCTATCATTTAGAATATCTAGAAAAAGAGGCAAATGAGACAGTATTTGTTCTTGCTTGAGAAATGACTGGGAGGGTGATGTCAGGAATTACAATAAGGGATTAACAGGAATCACAAAATGGGGATATAAGAAGAACCCCTCACGTAGGTGGTTTGATCTCCTAAAAGGCCCAAACTGTTCCCTTTAAGACCAGCAGATGCAGTGAGGGTGAGAGCTGTGTGCCTGTCTGTGCAGTGAGGACGGGTGACGTTGATGGTGTCTCTGCATCCGGCAGCGTCCATCCCATGCTACTGGTCACTGTTGGCCCGTAGTCATCAGTGCCTACATTACTATGAGTTACAGTTCAGGAAGCTTGGTCCATACTAGGTCACATGCTATCTAGTTAACTTAATATTATAGACAATAGGAATCATGAATTAGAAATTCTGAAAGGTCAGTTTACTTTTAGGCTATGCATAGCCTAGGGATTTATGAAGAAAGCTGGGCTTTGTCTTTGGAGGGATCATGATACAGAGGAAAAACATGCTTCTGCTGCATTAATTCTGTCTAACCTGAAGCAACAATAATTTTAAAAATAAAATTCACCCAAGGTTGGGGTTGGAGATATTGTTTTTGGTTACTTATACTCTTCCTTAAGCAACAAAACAAGCAAAATAAACAAAACTAGATCCCCAAGCATCCTTTATAATATTTGGACCTCAGTGGGTGCCTCACCAATTTTGTAATGCACCCATGGTTTGTATATTAATTTTCATAACTAATCGTATCTGTGATTGCCAAAACTGTCTTACAAAACTACTTGCTTTAGATATGCCATGGTAATTTCCTAGGAAAACTGGAGAGATGGGGCAAGTCTTTATATAAATCAATAATGCTCAGATTCTTCTAGAACAGAGTGTGACAGGCATGTAAAGATCAGTAGGCTTGTGGGGCATTCTTTCCTGAAAACCAATTTAAGAATAGATAATAGACAATGCAAAAATATACTCAGCAACAATTTAATCGTTCTGATGGAGTAACTGATGTGTTGTGCGTATAAGATTTACATATGTGTTTGTATGTTCAAAACACTCCTAAATTGACACAGATACACTGTATGCAAATATCGATCTGCCCTTTTTTTGCTTAGGTAATAATTCAGTGATATTTATGAATTATTGTGTGGTTTTATAAATAGAAAATGAGCAGTATTGATAAGTAGAAGTCCCTTTGTTAAATTCCTGAATTTTTTTTTTTATTGAAAAGGTTAAAACCTATACTAAACCTCTGAAATGTACATGTAACTTCTAAGAGTTCCCAGTGAGGTAGAAACAATTCCTATTTTGTCCTCCAATATTTAACCCATGCTCCTCTTTCTGAGGTTATTGGCAATGAGGTTTAGACTGAGAATTTTAAGACAGATGGGCACCTTCTCTCCTTCCGGATTTCTAATTACACACACACACACACACACACACACACACACACACAATCCTGAAGGGATTTGTCCACAAACAAAATTTATCTATTTCCTTTTTCTCCTGTAATTGAGGGAAATCTATAGTTTATTTGTTCGATGGAAAGAACATGATGAATATTTATCCCAAGGAATGATAGTTACATTCTAGAAATTCAGTGAAGATGCCGTTGTCTGAGCAAATTCAACATAGAAGGAAAATGGAGGGTTCCAAGTCAATTCTGAGATAAGACATAGATAGGCTTTAGCCAGATGTGCACTCGGAACTCCGTGGCTCCCGTCACTGGATTCCCAGGATGCTTGTCAAGCCACTGTGCTGTTTATCAAGAAGAAGAAACCACAGGAGCATGAGCCCAAGTGGTGGGATGGAGCTGGGTCCAGGCTTTTCCAGGTCCGCATACGTTATGAGTCAACAACAGTATAGCCTGGCCAAAAGCCCGAGAAACAGGAGCAGGTAAATCTACGGAATACATGACAGCGGGCTATTATAGATGGGCCGGAAGAGTTGTGGCTACAGCAATCACAGCCTGCGTCACAGAGTGTGCCTGATGTAGAGAAAGGAAAAGAAAACGGAGAAGCTAAAAGAAGTAAAACAGAAAAAGAAGGGTATGTTAGGAGTTTCTCCTTAATACTTAAGACAGTGGTAAATCTCTAAAAACCAAAATGTCATTTCCAGATGAGGTACCCATGAGATTCCTAGAATGCTGTGACTTCTTTCTTGGTCTTCCTTACCCAGACCAGCACTCAGATGGACTTTCTACTGTTTCTTTGAAAATGTATATTTTAATTATTCTTTGGACATTTCACATATATGTATACATGTATATGTATGTATGTATGTATATATACATGCATGTATACATACATATATCCACACACACACACATGCTAACACACTTATTGTTTCTTGTGTCTGCCCTGTCCTCTCCCTCCAGTTCCACTCTGGATGCCCACCCCCAAATGTCTTTGTGACAATTTCTTGTCTTCTTTTTCACTTACATTTTCAATTTTTAGCCCACTGAGTCCAATTAGCAATACCCATGTGCATATGGCTCTGGGGGCATCCATGAGGGCATGGGCAACTTAACAGTGTCCATTCACCAAAGAAAAGTGGCTTTCCGTCCCCCAGAAGTCACCACCTACCAATAGCTTGAATTTTTGACTGGCCTTGTGTAGGGTAAGACTCATGCCACTGACTTCCATTGCTGTGGGTTCATGTTTCTCGATACTTCTCTCCCTGTTCCTTGAGCCTGGATGGGGGAAGACAGGCTGATATCTATAGCTAAGCACTATCAGCCACTTACTCTCTATACTTTGAAGACTTAAGCATTTCTTCGTTGACTCATGGGGAGATTCCCCCCATTTAATATAATGTTGTCTATAGATATGACATTTGAAGCCTTTGTTATGTTGGAAAATGTTCCCTCTATTCCAAGTTTCTGTAGGCCTTTTAACATGAAAGGATGTTGCATTCTCTAAAAGCCTTTTGTATCCTCTAAGATAACAAAGTGATTTCTGTCCTTTAGTCCACTTATGTACTTTCTAACAATCACTGATCAGCAGGTATTGAACCGTCCCCACATCTCAGCTGTGCTGGTGGTGAATGGCCTTTTTGGTGTGTTCCTGAATTTGGTTTGCAAGTATTTCGTTGAAATTTTTTTTTTTTTTGCATTTAAATTCATCAAGGAAATTGCCTGTGATTTTCTTTTTTCCTGTCTTTATGTGCTGTGTGGCCGTTTCTTTGCAAATACTCTTTTAAGAAATTCAACTTCTAAGAATATTGGAGACTTTAGATATAGACTTTCGGAGACATCTAAGGTATGTCGCTGTGGTTAAGGCGTACTTCAGCTTGTTCTTCCTACCCGCTGGTGAGTCTTATTTCATAAATAACTAACTAATCCTTAGATGTGATGTATAGGCTTGGAGAACTCTATCATCGTGGCTTTCCTACAGGAAAGAAATGTATAACATTTATCATATTGTATGATGTCTAAGGGTTTGTATTCCCGAACAAAACATCATGACCAAGAAGCAAGTTGAGGAGGAAAGGGTTTATTCAGCTTACACTTCCATATTGCTGTTCATCACCAAAGAAGTCAGGACAGGACTCACACAGGGCAGGAATTTAGAGGCAGGAGCTGATGCAGAAGCCATGGAGGGGTGCTGCTTACTGGATTGCTTCCCCTGGTTGCTCAGCCTGCTCTCTTATAGAACCCAGGACTACCAGCCCAGGGATGGCGCCACCCACAATGGGCCCTCCCACCCTTGATCATTAATTGAAAAAAATGCCTTACAGCTGGATCTCATGGAGGCATTTCCTCAAGGGAGGCTCCTTTCTCTATGATAACTCCAGCTTGTGTCAAGATGACACACAAATCCAGGCAGTACATCTGATATAGAAAATAATTAGATTCTTTTCTATAGAAAGATTAGCTTAATCACAATTTAATACTTGTGCAGTGAATGCTCCACAAGACAGAACTGATCAATAGGCACAGCGCTGAAATTCCTCCGGGTCAAGGAAGTTGTATTAGTTGTAAATACTTTGTTTCAACTGACCAAGAATTCAACACAAACTGACAAAGTGTGTTGGCTGAGGTCCAAGCACACAGGACATCCCACTTCAGGTATGGTGGAGTGTGGACCTGAAACCTGAGCGTGGCCTCCCAGCTCTGCTGTCCCTGAGGTGACTTTCTCAGAATGGTTAGCTTCTTCCTCTGAAATAGCATGGGCTCTATCCCTGCAGGACTGTATGTAGGAAGATGGAATGTCTCACAACTGTCAATAACACCCTGGGCTTCTGTCCTTGGAGGCTTTGACTCCCGACAATGAGACTGGACCCATCACATCGACTTAAACTAAAATGCCTCCATGAGATCCAGCTGTAAGGCATTAGGTTCTGCTCCCCGGGCTTTCCAGAAAAGTCTATAAGCCACATGTGGGAAGGGATGCTACCTGTTATCAAATGTGAAACCAGCAAAGGTGGAAAATCACTGTACTGGCTGGTTTTGTGTCAACTTGACACAGGCTGTAGTTATAGGAAAAGGAGCTTCAGTTGGGGAAGTGCCTCCATGAGATCCAGCTGTGGGGCATTTTCTCAATTAGTGATCAAGTGGGGGAGGGCCCCTTATAGGTGGTGCCATCTCTGGGCTGGTATTCTTGGGTTCTATAAGAGAGCAGGCTGAGCAAGCCAGGGGAAGCAAGCCAGTAAGGAACATCCCTCCATGGCCTCTGCATCAGCTCCTGCTATCTAACCTACTTGAGTTCCAGTCCTGACTTCCTTTGGTAATGAACAGCTCTGTGGAAGTGTAAGCTGAATAAACCCTTTCCTCCCCAACTTGCTTCTTGGTCATGATGTTTGTGCAGGAATAGAAACCCTGACTAAGACATACACCACAAATAGTTCATCATGTGATAGCATAAATGATATGGATTTTTATCTTTTGTTATTTCTTTTGTTCCTGATGTTATAATGTAGTTACGTCATTTCCCCCTTCCCTTTTCCTTCTTAAATCCTTCCAGAAACTCCTCCTTGCTCTCTTTCAAATTCATGATCTTATATTTCATTAATTAAATTGTTACATGTATGTATATGCATGTACATATACTCCCAAGTACATAAATACAACCTACTCAGCCTGTATTATGTTACTTGCATGTATATGTTTTTAGTGATGACTATTTGGCAGTGGATAATCATGCTGCGCTCTTCTCCTGGAAAGACTGTTTCTACCCATTTCCTTCCTTTATTTCCCAAAGTTCTTTGCATAGGGTTGATGCCCCATGAACTCCCTCCATCCACATTAGTGTGTTAGCATGTCAATTGCTGTCAACAGTCAGTCATGTGGGTGGGATCTTTGGGTGTAATCTCTGACCTGTTTAGAAGATACAATCTCATAGCAAATTCACTGATCCTCTGGCTCTTACAATCTTTCTGCCACTTCTTCCTCAATGTTCCTTAAATGCAGGCTGTTTATAAAAACATGGCATACCCTTCAAGAAACACTGAAAACAGAGAGACAGAACTTCAGCCCAGGAAGTCTTTCTACACAGATTGGATGACAAAAGCAACTCTGAAACCTCCCCAGAAATTCTTCAGAAAGAGAATAAATTCACTCTGACATAGGAATAAGGTGCTGAGAATACATCCTAAAGTGAAAAATGCCCGTTAGAGAAAAGGGCTATGTTTTAGTGAAAGCTATTGGGACTAGTACATTATTTTTTTAAAGCTTCTAAAGATACCCCTGCCCATCTTCCTGTGTACCTTTTTATTTACAGTGTTTCTAGCCATCCAGTTACTATTTTCCATGTATTCACTTATTTATCCCATGACTAAAATGTACGTTCTAAATCACTGTGATTTTTCTATCTCCTTCTTTCTGCATCTCTGGTGTCTATTAAAGTAACTAGCCCAGAATAGTGGATTAGGCATTGGCTTCTGGGTGAAAAAAGGACTGATAATAAAAGACAGGGATTCCAAAGCTTGTAAGTAAATAGCTTATTTTATCAAGAGAATGAGATCACATTAGTGTTTACTCCTGGGCCGTTATACATCTGTCTTTTCTATTTTCTTTTATTGCATATATGTGCACATGTGGGGCAAGCATGCTGCAGCATCTCCGGAAGCCAGAGATGATTCTGTGGTGTGCTTCTCTCCTTCCACCTTTCTACAGAGTCCAGGATCGAGCCCAGGTGACCAGGCAGGCTGAGCAAGCGCTTTCTGCACTGAAACAGCTCACTGGTTTCCCTCAACAGGTGCTCTTGTTTTCTATATTTTTCTGCCCACATTGAGTAAAAGCTAAGTCCATCAGAAATAACAAGAACCATTTATTTTATATCTGTAAACTTTGGTAAGATTGAATGCCAAATAAGCGTTTGGAAGCGGCTTAGTTTGGTCCCAGAATTCACAGCTACTGGACTTGATCCACAAATAATGAAAGATGGAACTGTGTCAGATTTTAAATTGTGAAGTGGTTTAGAAACAGAAGTTCTGTAATCCACTTCAGAAGTTCAGCCAAACATTTGCTCCTAACTAATGTAAACATTTTCTATTAAAGCTTAAGATCTTATATAATTACCTCCATTTTGATCCCAAATCTTTGTATTTTGTGATGCTGTGTGCTCTCTCGTACAGCCACAGGATATTACTCTATCCTTACAGAACAATCTCAAAGTAGGACTTACATTCTTGAGCTTGGCATCCTGACAGTTGCACTGGCACCATCTGTTGCTTTTCTCCATTCCTAACTAGGAGAGCAGCAAGGAGGATCTGGAACACACTTTGAAAATGCTAAATGCTAAGCTTCAGGGATATGGATGTGATGTCACCACCGTGGACCATTCATGTGATGATGTCACCACCGTGGACCACTCATGTGATGATGTCACTACTGTGGACCATTCGTGTGATGATATCACCACCGTGGACCATTCGTGTGATGTCACCACAATGGACCATTCGTGTGATGTTGCCACAGTGGACCACTGAGTGCACCTGCCTATTTTAGGTCAGGCACACTCAATGTTGGGATAACTGAAGACTTAGGAGATCTGGTGTAATAGTTGACCATACTAGAGAGAAGCTTTGCTGCCTAATTATACTGAGGTCCCTTGTGGACAGAGAATAAACTAGCATTATGTTGCTCCAGTTACAAAAGGTGTGTGTGTATGTGTGTATGTGTCTCTACCTGTGTGTGTCTGTGTCTGTATATGTGTGTGCATCTGTGTATGTATGTTTCTGTGTCTGTGTGTCTGTATGGTGTGTCCATAAAGTTATAGACTATTTGGAAAACATAAAGAAAGAAGAAAAGGAATGAAAATAATTTCTAAGAATTTAAATGTTTAGGTCACACAGATAGAGATGGAGTTATGTATTCTTATATATGTATGAGTGTACAAACTATTTATTTATTATATTTGTATTATTATATTAATTTATTTTTATATTTTATTATTTATTTATTGGCATCTGATATACAAAGTTAGAGGGTTTTCTTTCTTACTGTCTTAGGCGCCTTTGTAAGTCCTCATTCTAGTGTCTGATGGCAATCCCTTATTGTATCACTTGTCTCCTTTCTGTGACAAAACACGTGAGGAACGCAGCTTAAGTAAGGAAAAAGTTACCTCGGCTCAGCTGGTCTGGACAGTTGACTATGGTAGTGGAATCATGGGGACAAGAGCCTATAGCCACTGGCCACACGGTGCACACAGGCAGAAAGCAGAGAGTGATGAGTGCTAGTACTCAGCTCTCTGTCCTCTCTTGATTCATTCCAGAACCCCAACCCATGGGAGGATGTCACTCACATTCAGGGAAGGACTTCCATTTTCAGTTACAACTTTATGGAAATATCCTGGTAGCCGAAGGCATGCTTCCATGGTGATTTTAAATCCAGCCAAACAGACAGTGATGATTAATCATTATAGTTGTATCGTAAAGTTTAATGTGTTGACATAGTCACAGCACATTCTTTGACTTAAGGCAGATAGCTCCCAAGTGGAGAATTAGAGATTAAAATTATGATTAATATAGTACTCTCTCCATAACAGTTGCTCAGATCTTATTATGAATATTTGATGAGCTTATCTCAGCAAAGGGTATTTTCTCCATGAAGTTTTTGCTCTCTATATATTGAAACTGTAGATTATATAGATTTTTAAATTAATTCTTAGTTGGAATATAAAATAATGGTTTTAGCTGTGACATTTCCCTGCATCCATATCATTGTATTTTGCCCATATTTGTACCTTCCACTATCGTTCCCAGCCCACTGACCTCAAATCTTCAACAAAGGAAATGTTTAAGGCGACCAACGTAGTTAAGGCAGGACCCAAAGTTGACATTGTGTCCAGAAAATGTGGCCCTGGGTCTAACTGTACTTTCCGGTACTTTCTCTGTGACATAATCTGTTCTGTTGGCTTTAGAATGGGAGGGGAAACCAGAGCTTCTGTGAGGAAACACATCCAAACACTTAATCAGTATGCAGAGCATTGAAGATGGTGAGCACACAATAAACTATAACAACATAGCATGTATCCACACTCCCACACGTTAAGCATTACAGCACTACATAACACAACTGAGACCCAAACTAGCAGCAAATTAACCTAAGATCTGAAGCTCTTAGACACTGGGAGATAGAAATCCTCCTTGGGCCAGGAATTCAGGAGACGAATTCTAGAAAAGTCTGAGGTGCCCCTATTTTCTACCATCTTCTTAGTCACTATGGAAGTGTTATCAAGAGGAAAGCTATCTTATATCTTATATCAGTTAGCTTGGCTTCTTAACCTTACTATGTATCTCTCCCTCTAAAGTGATTAATATAATTGGGGAAAATCTTCTGGTGGTGTTTTATCTTGGAGTTTTATTGGTGCTCTAGGAATTTGGAGAAAATAGATGATAGAAAATCAGCAGTTGCAGCCAGGAGCTAAGACCTGGGTTCTAATCGTTGCCTTCCTGTACTTATCATATTTGTTATTAACAGTGATGCAGTCCTGGGAATCTGGGGACCAGCAGTAATAGATAGAGGCAGTGGTCCTAAGAGAAACGGCTGCCAGGAGGGCCAGACCAATGCAAAACTCAAATGAGAAAGCTTCTACTCAGGCTCTCTTCACCTTCTCCCCGGGAAAAAAAAGGATTTCAATTTACCTCTTAGAGTTCGTAAAGAAGGATGTGATTGTCAGAGAGGTGTACCAGAGTAGAAGCCACAGAGACAAGTTAAGGAAGATTGGTGATCAAATTCTCTGTATAACCCAAACACCAAACCAAGCAAGCTCATACAAAGGCTGTCACAATATCACAACAATGGACCAGTGTTCAGAAGAGAGAACCACCGGCAGAGGCCCACACTTTGCTATCCCAGCACTAGGAAGATGGAGTCAGGAAAGAAGAAAGAAGAAGAGAGAAAAGAAAGAAAGTTAATAGAAAGAAATAAAGTTGGAAAACATTTATTTAACCATTTTCTGAGGACTAAGAAGAAAAACCTTTTTCTTAGGTTATTTTTTTTTTTTATTGTCACTTTCAAATACCTTTGATTTTTTTATGCTGAATATACCCACTGGGTCAGAATAACATATTACGATATGTCTTACTTTTGTCATTATGACTGAATTTCCATACAGAAGAGATGGGTAGGAATCTTAAACCTTAGATAATTTCCACATTTGTGTTTTTTGAAAGAAGAAAGTCAAATTCGGTCAGTGTTTGTATCCTTGTTGTGCTTTTCCTTATCCAGCTTCCACAAGTGGATCTTGTAAAATCAGAAAAAAAGAAGGCAAGCTGACTCCATACCTTTTGATCTGGCCTATTTTTCACAAGTTAGTCTTTGAACTGCCACAACAAGACACAAAGAATAACTTCAAATACAGAAAGAAAGAAGGGACAAAGATTCCTCTTTGAGGAATAGGTCAAATGTTCATGGGGAAAAAAATCCCATGATTACAAAAATCCACTCTGGAAAAAGTGTTCCAGAGCCAGCTGGTGGGAATACCACAACTCTGGTCGTATTCATCAGCATAGTATGAGTGGAGATTCCTGGACTTTAACCAGGATAACCAGACAATTATCCAGACTAGATTAGGGTTCTGGGTATGTTTGGGTATCTCTCTATTTCAAGAAATCCTCAAACCTAGAGAAGATGCACTATCCAACAATTCATGTCTTTTGTCCATGAAAACATGCCAACTTGTATTAATGTTTTCTCTCAGAATAAGTTCCAAGTGTGTGTGTGTGTGTGTGTGTGTGTGTGTGTGTTACGTGTGTGCTACATTGTGCTTTTTTTTACTGCTTTATTTTATTTTATTTTATTTTATTTTCTATATTCTTTGTTTACATTCCAAATGCTTTCCCCTTTCCCAGTTCCTTGCGCTCTTTTTTTTTTTTTTAAAGAAGCTCTGTTTTTAGAAACTGATTGGTAGAAAGTTACTAGCACAATCTGAACTGAATGAGTGAACTCTAGCTAAGTGATGATAACAGACAATTAAAAGATGTTAGCTTTCCAGTGAGTGATGTGTCAAATAAATCATGGGGACTGAGAAAGATATGGTTCTAACTACAATGAGATTGCAAAGCTTTGGATGGAGTCCCAAACCACGCTCCTCGAAAGACTCACTCATTCAAAACGATCCTGAACGCCTTGTGCATTGCAGTTTGGAAAATACAGAGAAACCATAGCAAACGGGATAAGATCGTTGGAGTTGCATTCCCTGAAGGGTGACAGGAGACAAACAATATAAGCAAATGAATGACTATGGAAAGTCTCACCCAGCGTTAGGAAGAGAAGACGACAGTGGTATGATGGGAGAGAGCACTGGGGATTGTATTGTGTTGGGTAATGAGAGTTCCTGTTGAGTAGGCAAGGATGTTTAGGGATTGAATCCATGTGCAGCACTGGCCAGGCGTAGAAGGCTAGCTTTGGAGCCAGCAGAACTCTTAGAATCCCAAATCTGCCCTCCCTAATTACATTTACTTCAGTGACCTACTTACTTAACATCTCTTAGTTTCTCTATTTGTAAAAAGAAACTATGGGGGAGGAGAGGCTACTAACACTAGTCACCCTGTTGAATCGTTCAGCCCGGTACCTAACACTTAGTAAGATCCCTATGAAAACTGGCTGCTCTCATTAATATTTTAGGCCTCGGTGGAAAACAGATCTTTCTAGTCTCAATACCAAGAACACTTGTATCTGTCCCGAGCCACTGGCTGCCTTAAAATTATGTCTTGTGAATGCCAAGAATCGTGTTGTGTTCTTTCTCTTGACTGTTGAGAAACTGAGAGCCAAATCTGTGGTCAACCTCTAACAAACATTGAATGTCTGATTTATCCCATGAACTAACCTCATTCCTGGCCGGTTGTTTTCTTTCCTCCAATCCTTTAACTCCTAATTCAATTTCCTCATTTCCTGACTTTCTATTCGATTTCATGTTGTATCGCATATGCTTTTATAAACTGCTCTGAATCATCTGTAACGTGTTCGGTCTAAACAAAGGGCACTGCAACAAAACAGCCATCAGCCTGAGCAAAGGGAATGTGACTGCCACACAGGAAAAAAAAAAAATTCACCAGGAGAACTTGTTTACTCACTGGAGATAAAAGAACGGAAGGGAAAGGGAGAGAGAGGTGGGGTTGATCAGAGAAAAATTGCATAATTATTTATTCAGTTGGTGGCTCAGCAGACTACAACTTCACCCAGCTCTCACGCCATGATGGTTCTTCATGGTCAATGTATGGTACTTGAGACAGTGGAAACAGACTAAATTTAAAACAGCTGCTGAGCTCACGTGCGTATTTTGTCACAGGTTTTCTTCGGCAGGGAGGACAATCAATGGGTCTTTCTGGGATCAGTGTATTCTGTAAGGCACAAGACACTGGGATGATGGCAGCTATTACAGTTGTGAAGGTGATGCTGGTGCAGGCAGTGATGGTGGTGGTAGTGATGATGGTGGTGGTGATAATAAACTAGTGGTCCTAACGCTGTGGCCCTTTAACACTGTTTCTCCTGTTATGGTGACCTCCCTCCCCAACTATAAAATGTGTTTTCGTTTCTGCTTTATAACTGTAATTTTGCTACTGTTATGACGTGTTTGCCTTGAAAATGCACCTTTGCCTTGTTGTCCAGATCTATAAGGTACCCTGTACACTGTAGTTTAAGTAAACCACATCCTAAGAGTTGTGGATCACACAGCTCACATAGCTACATGTGGTAGCCCAAGCAAACACTATCCCGTATTCATTTCTGATTACCTCATCTCCCCTGTTTCCACACTGGGTTTGTCGATCCCCTTGATATTGTCTTTTCTCCAAGGCTGGACACTTCTACACTCATTTTGTGTTTGACTTCAGGTCTCGTGGCTAGCTGCTGGCAGCCTTCCGTGTTGCCTTGAGCTATCCTCTCATGAAATATCTACATTCTGCTCTTAGCTCCCGAAAACCTGAACCTCTTCTTCACTGGCCGGGATGTGCTAATACTTGCCATGTGTCTGCTTTCTGCTCCGGTCTCCCTTTTCACTGAAAAATTGGATGAAGTAAAAGAGCACAGTGTCTGACCTTACAGCAGCTGAGATGCTGTTGGTTAAAAGGAAGACACGGGAGGAAAGGTTAGCAATCCAGGTCCCAGGGGCTCCCTGACTTCTTAGGGAAGATAAGATTTGACATGGAACCTAGGTAATTGGTAATAGCTTTGTAATTGAGTGGGCATGGAAAGCTTTCATGTGTCCATCCTATGTCTCCAAATAAATATATAGTTTGGAGGTTGTTGTTTTAAAAATTGAGCCACACTCAAAAGCTTTTCTTTATAGCTTTCTTTTTCTTAATAGCTCGCAGATAGATATTGACAGAAATATAATATAGCTTTCTTCTGTATAGATTTATCATTTCCAGTCCGTAGATATTGAGTTTCCTATTGCTGTGCCTTTTCATAGTTCTTGGGCTTCCACATTATTTGTAGTATATTTCTCTATGCGTTTGGTGTTTGTGTTGGAAAGTGCTGGGATACTCAGCTTTTGGTATATTGCTGGAGCAAACAATGCATGCTTATATGTATACATGTTTATATATATATATATATATATGTATATATATATATATATATATATATATATATATAAAATTTTTACAAGACAGATTATGTAACCCAAGAATATTTCCTTAATACATTACCAAGCTCCTATTCCTGGAAAGTTGGAGTGATTCTCTCTTCTACCAAAAGTATACGAAGGTGATGGAGTTATCATCTCCTTAAAAAATGTTCACTGATCATAGAAATGGAAATTCTGCCTAATTGTTGCTTGCATTTGCTCTCCCCTGACTGTCAGGGAAACAAAACAAAACAAAACAAAACAAAACAAAACAATAATCTCCATTCTAGCACGTTGGTTCCTCGGCTCCCTGTCTTCGCTTCATGTGACTTTTTGCATATATGGTGCTAAGAATTGGGTCTAAGGCCATGAGGGCACTGGGCAAGCATTCATTCTACCACCAGCGACCTCAGCCATGTAATTGGTATTTTAAAAAAGCACATGCCTTTTATAGTATACTTGTACCAACATTTATTTAAACATTTATCTATAGTTCATAAATCAAATACTTTTTAACCTTTGTTCTGAGCCCTATGAAGAATGCTGTAAACATATTTGAACCTATATTGGTGTACCAAAGTGTTTTCATTTCCATGTAAAAGATTCTCAATTCTGAGGTTGTGGAGTTGAACTAACACATACCTGAGATTTTTCTCCCAAAAGTTAACAGTGCTTTACATTTCTGCCAATAATTACTGGCTAGAGTACCCAATATTTATTTCAAACATCAGTAGCATTGTATGTGCATGAGTGTGTGTGTGTGTGTGTGTGTGTGTGTGTGTGTGTGAGAGAGAGAGAGAGAGAGAGAGAGAGAGAGAGAGAGAGAGAGAGACTAATAGCTAAACTTTTAGAGAAGGTAGATTAGATTTTCTAGTTTCTTGAAGAAGCTTCTGAAAATAATTTACCCCCTCCATAGGATTCTAGATAATTATAATATGGCCTGCTGGCTTTTTAAGTTTCTTGACCCCTTTCTAAACATCTCAATGTCATTGCCTATATGCCCGACTCCAATTACCTGTCCCCTTACACCTATACACTACCTAATTAGTTACTTACAATATGTGTTTGAAGTTGGGACTTGAAACCCAATGGACAACATTTGTTCAAAATATTGAAACATTGATCAACATGACATTTAATGAAAAGCCTAAAGAGTATATGTTATTATCTTAGATTGATATTTTATCAGTTGTCCAGTTCTTAAGGAAAATTTGCTTTCCAACGCTATCCCTAACTAATAAGGACCAATTAAGAAACATCCCCAAGGAGCTGAAAGGCTTTGTAGCGCCATAGGAGGAACAACAATATGAGCCACCCAGTACTCCCAGAGCACCCAAGGACAAAACCATCAACCAGAGAGTAGACATGGAGTTACCCATGGCTCCAGATGCATAGGCAGCAGAGGATGGCCTTGTTGGACATCAAAGGGAAGAGAGGCCCTTGGTCCTGGAAAGGCTTGATGCCACAGTGTAGGGGAATACCAGGACAGGGAAACAGGAGAGGGTTTATTGGGGAACAGGAGGAGGAGAAATGGCTTATGTGATTTTCGGGGGTGGGGGGACCAGGAAAGAGGAAATCATTTGAAATGTAAATAAAGAATATATCCAATAAAAAAAAGAAAATTGACCTCTAAATTCTCTTGCCAAACTACCTATGACATTAATAGTCTTAGAATTCATTTGTTACATAGAAGGGAAACCTATTAACCTAATTAGAAAAAGGTAGTAACTTCCATTTTAATGTACTGAAGAACAATCTGTGTTCCATGCTGATATTCACTCTTCCTATATCTTGCTGCCATATCTTGACAATTTATGAACACTGGTCTTACTAGTCAAATACTGGTATCAAAACCAGATACCAATACTGGTATCTGTCTTCCTTTTTTGTACCTACATCCCCCAGGATGTTCACATGGTAAAATCTGTAGACTAGACAAATGGTCCCAGAAGACCATTGTGGAAATGGCCTACACGAAGATAGATAACCCTATGCCCTTGTTCCTAAACCCATTTCTTCTAGATCTAAGAAGCTAGTCCTATCTAAAAATATAGATTTATTCATGTTGAGAAAATCCCTTGGGTCCTTAGAAACTTTTTTCATTGTTGATTTAAATTACTTTATTTTTAATTCAAAGAAGATGGATTCTTGGCAGTTCTTGGTCTTGTTGACAGATATGCCAGAGATGAAAATACTCAAAAGAAAATGGCTTTAAGACCCCGTTCCATGTTTAGGCATCCCGCATTCCAGCAACACCACTAGTATACCAATTTTCTAGGTATTTTGACTGGCATAGATTAGTTTCTAATGGACTTAATGACATATGCTATTGGGTTTCAATGTGAAAGGCTGGCCTCAGTTTTGTGCATCTGAAGAGATGATCCCTCGCTGTTAACATTGTTTTGGGGGACTATGGAAACCTTTAGGATGTCAGCCCTTGTTCGCAAAAGCAGGTCACTTAAGAGAAGACTTTAAGCATTTCCAATTCTGACACAACCTCTCTGCCTCCTGTCTGCCACTGAGCTGTGAGAAGCCCCAACAGCATGCTGCCTTCCTCCATGAACTTCTCCGTGCTTTTTCTGCTCCGGTGGACTGAAACATCAGAAACCGTGAACTAAGATAAACCTCTCTCCTGTTAAGTTTTTCCCTCAAGTATCTTATCATAATGGCAATTAAAAGTACCTAGCACGGTGAAGACTGACAGGAAGAAATGAGTCTTAAAGTTATATTCTAAATCATTGAAGATTGGCAGCTCAGTCATTTCATCTCAGTAAAATCTTTTCAATTACTGGATAGCCAAACTAGGAGCAAGTACACATCTGTCAATCTCCATCATTGTGTGGATAGGTCGGAACATCTGTCAATCTCCTCCATCATTGTGTGGATAGGTCGGGACATCTGTCATCTCCTCCATCATTGTGTGGATAGGCCGGAACATCTGTCAATCTCCATCATTGTGTTGATAGGTAGGAACATCTGAGATGGCTTGTTTGACTGAAAAGTCATAAAGGGCCAAAACCAAAATCTGGATCAGATATGCTCCCTCTATTTTCCCATGAAAACTAGTATATTAAATCACCCTACTTTCTCACGCAAGAATTTTAGTGAGGATCAAATGAAATGTCTTATGGGAAAACGTTTTTTAATGCATAAATATCAAATACCATTAAATTGTTTTAGTTGGGGGGAGAGGACTTATGGGACATATGGTGGGGGGGGACTGGGAAAGGGGTAAGCCTTTGGAATGTAAACAAAGAATATAGAAAATTTAAAAAAAAGAATTCATTTATGTATTTTATGGATGTGAGTACACCATAATTGTCTTCAGGCACACCAGAAGGGGGAATTGGATCCCACTGCAGATGGTTGTGAGCCACCATGTGGTTGCTGGGAATTGAACTCAGGACCTCTGTAAGAGCAGTCAGTGCTTTAAACCACTGAGCCAGCCATCTCTCCAGCCCTGTTTTAAATTTCTTAAAACAGTGTTTTTACACTTTGAAAGTTTTAGACATTTATGCAATACACGTTGATTAAACCCATCCACCATTACCTTCCTTCAACCAGCTCCCAGGCCCCCACCCCTTTTTGCTCCCAGTGTCCCAATTCTTCTTCTATTGTTATGAATAACCCACTGAATGCAATTAGTGTGGCTCACATGAGCATGGTCATGTGACCTCCAGTGCAGCATGAGCAACCTACCAATAGCCACAAGCTCAAAAGAGAATAATGTTACCTCCCTCGGTGTGCATCAGCTGCCAGTACTCCTCTGCGAACGGAGAAGGTTCTCACAGCCCTGCCAACCATGCTGGAACTTTGAGTGGCTGCATCGTTTGCAGAATGTGCACATGTAACCCCAGCAGTTGTGGATTGATGTGTGCACTGGCCATGCCACACCCACAAGTCTGTGATTGACAGCTCTCTTTTTCATCTGTCAGCCCTTACATTCTTTAAATCTCTCTTCCCAGAAGTTGCCGGATTATGGGTGGTTGATATAGATGGCCCAGCCACAACTGAGCACTCAGCATTAGTTACCCTCAGCACTTTGACTTGTTATGGGTCTCTGCCTTAACCATTTCCTGCTTCAAAAAAAAAAAAAAAAAAAGAGGAAGCCTCTCTGACAAAAATTGCAAGCAGCAAAAATCTATGGGTGTGTTTTACATCTTCAGACAGGAATGCTAGACACTTAATCCATGGATCTTAATAGCCATTATTGATTGACTATATCCTCTACCAAACCTATCTCATTTAGGAACTGCCATTGTCATGCCTTTGTGCTTTCTCTAAAAGTAATGGCGTAGTTGCATGGAGAGGACTGTGATTTAGTGGTAGAGCATTTGCCTAGCACATGTAAGGCCCTGGGTTCAATCCCTAGCACCACAAAAATAAAACAGAACAAAATAAATAATCACAATAAGTTGTATGATTGTATGAACAGATGTAAGGATACTTCTACTATCCTTTCTTTGGAAGACATGTAGAATGGCCAACATGTCATAATCATGAGTTTGAACTCCAACAAACACTTCCACTGTCCACGTCCTGAACAGCCTCATAGTTATGAAGAATGTTCCATATGCTGATACGTGTGTGACCCTTCATTAAATAAGAACAATTTTATATGCATGAAATAAAACACTGTATCTGGACAGAATTCCCACTTACATCCATATTCCTGGTGACCTCAAAAAAGTGAATGGCCTTTAAAATTTCTCACTCTAATTAACACTGTTTGTGATTTCTATGGAGCATCCGTCATGTCAGTTTTATATAAAAAATAATCAGTGCATACTTAAAAATAAGTTACTAAATTTAGTTTCATTACTATATTGTCCAGAAAAACTGAGGTCTATCCTTTCAAAATTAGATTCAAAAACTACTCTGGGAGGCCAGTATTGCTACCTCTCCAATCTCTACATGTTTTCCTACAGATCATAAGATCCCTTATGAAGACAAATGTAAGGCATGATTTGAGGTGGGAAGAGACCCTCTGCTCAATAGATTATACATATACATATATACACATATACATTTATATAATATACATATACACATATACACATATTCACATATATACATATTCACATATACACATATACACATACACATATTCACATATACACATATACACATACACACATACACATATACACATACACATATACACATATATACATATACACATACACATATACATATTCTAGATCTGGGAGTGTAGCCAAGTGGAGAGTGCTTGTCTAGCCTGCATTTGTCTCTAATATCAGTTCCCAGCCTAGCAATATATATTTCCCTAACAGCTTGTCTAGCACAAAATTCCACCATCAGTGCATGATTTGTTCTAACAATGGCACTAAATCTTCCAAAATACTTATAGTCTCAGCGTTTACCTTAATTGTCTACTAATAGTTACATGACTATCTGGAGTACATTCTGATCTTATATATTATGGAACTTGCCATCCAAAGCCATTTGCTTCTGCAGCATCCTGGGTCAATACTGGATTATGGTGTCCATTCCCACAGCGGAAGGGCCAGGGATTGGGAACCTTGTCCTAAGAGAACAAATTTGACTTTATGTGCTTTACCCTACAAAGATGAGTAGAACTAGACCTGGAGAATTATATAAACATCCCCCAGTTAGGTCAAGGGTCAGGAAGACTCTAGCATCAGTAATATAAAGAAGAAATAAAGGATAACACCAAAGGGCATGCGAAAGCGGACAGAGAAAAGCCCACAAGGTCTCAACCCTACACGAAGAACAATAGGCAACTGCGGAAAGCTGGGAGCCAGAGAGGGCCATGGCCAAGAATGAGCATATCAACTGATTGTCTTTAATCAAATGGTCATCCCTAGAAACGTGTGTACAAGTAGCGTTATATAGTGTGAAACGGTAATAATAGTAATGTATATACTCATATATGTACAATAACAATTAATGACAAAAGCAGCCATGAGTTTGAAGGGCAATGAGTATGCGTATATGGAATGGCTTTGGGGGAGCAAAGAAAAGGAAGAAAGTATTATTATCATAATTATATTATAATCTCAAAAACAAAAAAGAAGACAGACTCCTAAGAGACAGAAGTGGAGTTATAGGCATTCTCCTGAACTGAAAATTATGAAGATGAACTTCTCCGACTTTCACCCTGAGGGTGGGTTCTCTGTTGCTCGGTTTCTTACCATTTGTCTGAGGATTTGCATCCTCAGTCTTTGAGCTGAAGTCACATGTGGATGACTATAGTGGTCTGTTTACCCTCAAAGCACAGCCTTACAGTGTGCTGCAGGCCTTACCACTTGCAGGTCCCTCTTGACCCACTGAGTCCCTTGTCTGGATCCCCAAATCATTAACTCTCCTGTCTGTTTGAAGTTCCAGATTCTCCTCCCCATCTCTACCCCATCTTTGTTGCGTCTTTGGTCCATTCCAAGATGCACCATGTCCATTAATGTTTTCTTTTGCTTTGTTTCATTTTCGAGGATGAAATCTCTGAATTCTTATTGCCTTAGAAGTGTGAAAGCCCAGCAAAAACGCCACCACTGGGTTTTGCACAGCCCCCAGGGTGCAGCATAAGACAGGCAAATATCATAACAGCCTTCTTTAACAAACAGTATAACCACCAGCAATACTTTGGCGGTCCAACTGGCTTCAAGACATCAGGGCTTTCTAGAACTGCTCATTTGTCTGACATTCGGGCAACAGAGGGCTGTATTATGAACCTGGCGCTGTAAGGAGGTTGGTAGCAGCTGTGCTCCTTGCCTACTGTCTTTGAGGAAATAGAGTGTGGAGTTAAAGCTTGAAGATGTGCTGTTTGTTCCTGTTGGGCTGCTAGTCTGTAGAGCTTTGGAGGGAACCATCGTGTGGGAGCTATGGTCCTATACAATAAAGGGGAGCAAGAAAAGAGTAGGAGAAACAATTTTATTCCCTGGTCTCCTGTTCCTCATCAGCCACTAAATAAAAGTTCTAATCCCTCATCCTCAAACCCTACCTGACCCTATTACACTCTTTCCTCCTCTTCTGCTGAGGATACATTCCAAGAACCCCGATTGACACCTCCAAAACTCAGGTGAAACTGGTCCTTACATACACTATGTTATCTTATGATCACCTACCCTATGACAAACTAAATCAAGAACTGTAAGGGATTAGTATTAATATCTAGTAAAAAAAAATGGGGGCAATGTGCTTTAATGTATTGTGTGTTGTTGTTCTGTCTCTCTCTGTCTCTCTCTTCCTCTCTCTTCCTCTACCTCTTCCACTCAGTACCTTATTGTATCGTGGTGCTGCAATGTCTACATGATCAGTTGAAGCAAGGTGACATATGAATTCCTTACACAGGAGCACCGTGACTCTGTGGCAGTCGATGTAACGACCAGGTAAAAAGCAGCTGACTGGTCTCACACAGGATGGGGAAGGATGCCATCAAGTTCTGTCACACTGCTAAGAATGTGGCATGGTTTCCACCTCATACTTTAATAATTTATTACTTCTTGGAGAATGCTGTGCAATGAATTCTGAATACATTTGTGCCCTATCATGCCTTCAACTCTCCCCATCCCTTCCTGCTCAATTTTGAGATGACTTATTTTATTTGAGGTTATTCTGTTTTAATTTATATATATATGTATATATACATAATATATACATATATTATGTATATATTGTTATTATATTAATTGTTATTATATTAAGTATACATATGTGTATGTATGTATGTATATATATATAATACATATATATATATATATATATTCTTAATATAACCTGCTCAGTTTATGTAATCTTACTCATAAACTTTGTTCTTTTTTTCCCCCCCTTTCCCTATAAAATCTGCTTTGTCTTATGAAAACTGCTTTCATAGTCTTGGGATTGGTCCCTGTTGTGTGCCTGGTATGTGGTTGGCCTACCAGAGGTCACATCATTAAAAGAGGAAAGCCTGATTCTACCTCTCCCAGCAACTATCAAACACTGTCGGTCCCGGTGCCCCAGGCTCCCTGCTCTGTGTGCTGTGATTTTTTTGTCCAGCTGGGGCTTGTGCAGATCCTGTGCACTCTGCCACACGTGCTGTGCGCTCCTGAGCTCGTGTCTTCTCTCATTCAGTCACGTTGGTTGCTGCTACTCTCTGAAAATAGAGTACACCCGGCCTCATTCACTTATGTGCAGTCCAGATGGCTATGGTGACAATAATGGTTCAAAACCATAGCATGAATCTGTGTAACAGAGAATATTCGTTCACATAGTTTTACCAGGGAAGAACAATTTATGGATGTCAGAAAACGTTGTGTGGCTCCTCAGATACCTTACAGAGCAGAGAGTACAGCAAGTCACTCAACAACATCCTAACATCACAGAGCAACTAAATCTTCCTTGTGGGTGTTTTCTCTTCAGCCTGATTCTGAGTCTTTGATCCACTATGTAGGTCAGATCCCCCTAATCATCATTTCTGTGTTTTTTCTTTTTTTCACTCTTGGGAAACGTTTTCTATCCCTAGAGGGAAAGAGAGGACCGTTTTGCTCTTCTCAGAACAATCTCGCACCAGTCACTTAAAGTTCAGGATCTGTTTTGTTCCAAATAGGACATTTTTATCCCCATGTCCACACCCAGATTAGCAGCTGTCACAAGGTCGGAGATGGATAGATGGTAATGACGCTTGAATTTATAATGTCCTTCAGCATTTATGAGAACTTGGCTATAAATGAACCTTGTGTCTTTGGTCTACATAGTAAAAGTAATCCTATTAAAGACAGTTTCAGCATGGATGCCTGTCTTCCCACAGACACTAGAGGAACAGTCATATTGACTAGGCTCTTGGGTGCAGCTGATAGGTCCAGAAAAGGCATTCCCGAGCCAATGCCACATTATTCTTTGCTAGCCAGTACCTTAGAGTGTGTAGCCTGCTGCAAAGAGTATGCCCAAAGGAGCTGCAAACCCCTTCAGCCCCTCGGGTCCTTTCTCTAGCTCCCGACATTGGACAAGTTTCAAGGCATGGGGGGTACTTGAGCCCTTAGCTTCTAAACAGAAAAATAGTAATTAAAAAAAAAAACTGAAAATTACTCTAGCCACTTACAAACAAAGGCAACGTGAAGGCTCTCTGTTCACTGAAATCCCTGGACCGCGACAGAAGCCATTTAAACAAAATAAACTATTAAAGTTTAATTGTGTATTTTAGGAGTCCGCTTGCTAAATTTGAAGGAAGGAGTGCTTCCGTTTCGGAATGTGCTTCCCAGAATAGCTACCTTCGAAGCGGATATAATCTTCATAAAGTAACCTCAGCATTAATTTTTCACAAATTAGAAAGCATGCTAGAAAATGAAGGCGGACTAATAGTGGGGCGCCGCATGAAAGCAGGACAGTCATAAGTGATTTATGGCTTCCTTGTTCATCGGGACTTTTTGAATCTTAATTGAAAACCGGTAAGGTTAGATTGTTGAAAACAGTAAATTGGTTATTCTGACAGCAGACAACTTTCATTAGGGAGATAATTAATTTTAGAAGGCTCAGAGCTTCCTATACCAAACATACTTAGTCATGTTTAGTCCTGGGACTTTATTTAATTACAGTCTTCTGGTCAATGCAAATTGCTTTTGCGCCCCCCCCCTCACTTCATTTTGATCAGCATTATTTAGACACAGTATAACTTTTTATCGGCTATAAAAGCAAAGGCTGAATCTCTACTAAGAAATGGTCATTGGAATAAGAAGGTATGCTCCACCCCATTCTCAACCTCAGCTCAATCCTCCTATCTGTTTTCAGATTTCTTGTATCTGTATTGATGCATCATTACTCTGAGAACCTTGACCATTTCTTATATCATAGATAAGAGACTTGTACAAAATAAAAGTTCATTGGTCTTCACCTTGTACTGATGATATATTAAGCTGCGGATGGGATGGCTGGCACATTTTTGGTTCTAGACTTACTCCTTAACATTTTTACCCATTGCGATTACTAAACACCTTAATTCTTCCCTACAATAAAAAAAATGATCAAGCCTACAGTCTTGACTTTATGGTTCAATCCTATAAAAGTAAAACAGTATTACTGTCATTTCACATACAAGTCATATTGGCTTAGAAAAGTGGCATCGGAAGGTTCCCCTTCCAGGTCTATGGTCTCAGCGGCCATGGCTACTTAGCCAGGATTATAGTGCCAAGCATGAGCTCTCTCCTACTGGGTGGATCTTAGGTGCCATCAGACAACTGTCAAGGTTACCCTCAAGATAAAAATGCCACTATTGCATCATTGGGGATGTTTTGATGGCAAGGTCTTTGCAGTGGTTCATGGACTTTACAGCTGGATAGGTCTACCAATTGCCTGTCTCCTTTGATAGCTTTCGAGCACTATCCATTCAAAAGCATTGAACAAACACACATAAAAACAATAGAGACAATGAATTGAGAGAGAGGGACATAGGAAGAGATAGCGAAGAGGTAGCAAGAGATTCTCCTCTCTCCATTGAAGAGAATGGAGGGGTGGATGGAGGGGTGGATGGAGGGGTGGATGGAGGGGTGGATGGAGGGGTGGATGGAGGGGTGGATGGAGGGGTGGATGGAGGGGTGGATGGAGGGGTGGCAGTAATGACGATACAATGCCCATGTATGAAATTCTGAAAACAGTCATTTCTTTTAGATTTAGAGAGATAACTGTCACTCGAGTGCTTGCCTCACAAGCATAAAACCAAGATCAGATCCCAAGCACCTATGTAACAAGCCAGGCATAGGAATAAGTGCCTATACTTTAGCACTGGAGAGGTAGATCCCTGAGGCTTAATGACTGGTAATTAGTGACTTAATGACTTGCTGAATTAGTAAGCTCTAAGTTCAGTGGGAGACCTTACAAAGAGTAGGGTCAAAGGTCATTAAGGAAGACAACTAATGCTAACATCTGGCCTTCACACACATGAACAAACACACACGCACACACATGCATACACACACACAAACACATACACATGAGCACACACACATGCATACACACATGATCATATACACATTCATATACATGAGCGCACACACACATCCATGCATACATGAGCACATTTACCACAAACACACAAATGCACACATAAGCACATATACGTTCATACACCACACACATGCACACATGAGCAAATAAACACATACATATGCCACACATACACACACAACGAATGCCGGGAGAGCAAACTTGTGCCTGTTTCTGCGTGTCGTTTCACTTTTCTCTGGACACCATGGACAATCGTTTTACTTTCTCCGTCACTAATCGTAGGTTTTTGTCAGGCTGTATGTGGTTTTGTGTGGGAAAGGAAGGTCTGGTTGTGAGCACTCTGACATATTTGCCTTATTCCACTCCCTTCTAGGCAGATGTCTTTCTGTTTAAAATTCCTTCGTACATGAGCATGACCATCTGAGGTCCACGCCACCCTGGAGTTAAGTCTGTGGTCTGATTTCGAAATACAAACTTCATTCCCTCAGAATAAGATTAGAGGAGCAGTAGCCGATTGCGGCCACCTGTCTGTGTCCATGGTGCTGTTGTTGGAAGTTGTGTAGAACAACAAAAGATTGACGGTCCTTTAAGAAGCTCCTGCTCCAATGGGCAGATGGCTATAACGTGTACAGGGAGAATATGTGCATCATTCATCTAAGCCCAGGACTGTTCAAAGGTCTCCATGTCGTCCTGCAGTCCTCACTGCGAGCAAGACCACAGTCATGATCATTCCAAAAGGCTTTGGGGGAGTTTGCACGGATGCCCCTGGAATTAACTATCCGTAAGGATCCTTGGAACCGAAACGCTCCGCCTTCTTAGGGCTTTATAGATTTCACAATGTGGCTAGTGGCTTCCGTGGAGGCTTTTCCTGTTTATCTCATGCCGGGGAGTTTCACAAGCTCAGCTTTGCAGCCACCAGATCGAGGACACGGGGGAATGTGAACATTAAATATGTATCAGTTCTGGGGATGGAAGAGTCCACACGTGGAACTAATTAAAACGAATAACCGTAGCAAAGAAATGGTTCGTGTGTAACATCAACAAATGCCTTCAGAGACAGTGCAGGGAGGGCTCTCTTTCTCTTTCGACAGCGTTCTGTTGTCCTGGTTTCATCCTGTTAGACCAAGGGAAGTTGCTTCTAAATGTGTTCTTCACTATCACTGGTTTACATTAGCCTTGCCTTGATTTCAGTCTGGTGCGCAAGCACCTGCACTTATGGAACTAGCATTTACTGAGCATTTTGCTTTGCCAATCGTTGTCTTCAATTCTAGAGACCCCCACTAAACAAAAAATGCCTGGGTCTCTCTTTCTCTAGTGGAGGAAGCCAGCCCATAAACAAATACATAAATACTACTTTAAGTTCTTAGTTCTGGAAAGCAATTAAAATGACAGGAATAAAATTATAACAAAGCAAAGGAGTAGAGAGTTGTGTGATTGTGTGTACCCTGGCTTACACAAACCCACAGGGAAGAAGATGTTTATCATTCTCACGCCGGGCACACAACAGGGACTCAGCATCCGCCTCACTGACGCAGTCATGAGTAGTTGCTTTGTTCCATGTGGTTTAACTTTGTTGAGTGGCCTGCATTATATTCCTTATCAAAAAATTCTTGCATTTATTTATGAATTTCTCTGAAACATTTCATAGAGCTAATCTTACAGCATCTGGCCAATACATGCAAACAAATTTTTCTGATGTAATTGTGAGTGACACGGATAAGGAGTTCCATAGAGGGTCATAGAGCATCAAATCAAAGTGTAGCTCACGCTATCACCGACCTGAGTACCTATAAGTGAAACATTTATTCATTAAAACTGACCTCCTGTGACTTCTGAAATTCTCAGCAGCCTTTCTGCCTAGCCTCTCATGACAGGGTCTCCGAGTTCTCAGTCTGTTCCAAGTAACAATGTCCTGTTGAATTTCGTCTTGAGAAGCATCCCTGAGTCAATCCATTGGTGCGTAGTTGTCATTGTTGTGAAATCTTTAAAAATCTGCTCAGGGCACGTGTTCACAACGTATGCATCCGTTTCTCAAAACCGATCAATGCTTCTCTATCAGTAATAAATCTATGCATGCATGACAGACCCTCTCCTTTAGTATGATAGTATTAACAGTAGAACCTCTCCTTTAGGATTATGTCGGTGATTGTCAGCCCTGGATGCATTTGAAAACCTCCCACGGGTCCCTGAAGAGAATGCAAATACTCAGGCAAAACTCAGCTCTCAAGAGGTACTCGGGTTTTCTTAAAACTCCTGCTGACCAGGACCGACAACTACAGCCGACCTTCATCGGCCTGTGCAATCCTGTATCCCGTTCTTCCTAGTAGCCATGCATTACCTCCATTAAATCTCAAAGAGCCCATAAAGCTCCAGTGAAGAGCCGAGGCTTTTAGGTGATAAAATTGCCTATCCCCCAAAAGTAATGGCTAAAAGCCCTACCATGAGTTCTGTTGATTCCAGCAGACTAGGGGCTTACGCCACTGATAGCAATTATAGACATAAGGCGTACGACAGCGTGAGACTGAGGGCTACAAGGAGAAGAGCAAAAGGAAAGTTAGGAAGGCTGATTTGAAAAGTCTCTATCTGTTGTGGATTTGGTTTTATGCTTGTATTCTGTTAACCGGATTCCCAAAACTGCGTGAGAATCCAGCATGAGCGATGCTGAGTTCTGATTGGTAAATAAAATTGCCGGCAGCCAATGGCTAGCTAGGAAGATAGAGGCGGGACTTTAGGAGGCAAGGGTACCAAGGAGGAGGGGGAGTCGCTTTTGCCAGGAGTAGAGGAAGATTCCAGGTGTGAGCGCTGTAGCAGCCAGAGTGCCAATCATGTAAGAGCTGAGAAAAGAGGCCCCATTCCCCACCCTCCGACCCCCAATTGGGTCTAGGGCAGCAAAGATGGAATACAGATTTTTAGAAAGTAGTAACACAGGAGTATGGGAGGGAAGGCGCACAGCAACATGGAAGTTGGGAGTGGCCCAGTCAATTGAGCAGATTAAAACACATTAATATAATGGTGCAAAAGCAAGCGTGTGTGTGTGTGTGTGTGTGTGTGTGTGTGTGTGCGCGCGCGCGCGCGCGCGTGTGTGCATGAGTTTGCGTGTGTATGTGTTTCATTCGAGAATCCAGAGCATGGGGAGATTAGAACAGATTAATCAACTACTATTACATATATTTAGAAATAGAGGCGGTTACCAGTCCTCAGCTGTGTTTATAGATGATGTCCCTGAGTCAGGCCCGAATTTACAAGATAAGTATTCGAAGAGACTTCAGCTAAAGAAACAGAGAGAAGGAGCCAGAGTACGTGGGTGTGAACTCTGGACTTCCGGTGCTTATCTGACACCCGTGACAGGGGAGAGGAAAGGAAGGGAAACTCCTAGGGGAGAAGCCACCATGCAGAGCATGAGGAAACAAAGGGCAAAGGCTGTCCTGCGTGGAGCCCACACAGGGCAGGAGTGCTCGGCTTTATGGCCCCTGCTATGATATCCATTGGCTACTTTGCTTAGAGCAGTAACCTAAAACCTGCTATCACTCTCTCCGTGATCTCTGGTCATTCTTGACTGCGCTTAGTCATTGGCTGGAATAGAAGAAATGACCACACCCCTTGAGAAACGCCCCCAACTTCTGGCTTTTACATACTCTTCTTCCTGGCTCCAGGCTTCTTTCCACTTTAAAGCCGACTGTAAGAAAGAGTACAGCTGGGTTATTCTCCAGCCTTCTATATCAGCCACACCTTCATCTCCCTGGAGGAAACCTTACTAGTAAACTTTAACTAGGCTTAACACCCCCCCCCAGAGTATTTCACAAGTATCCGATCATATTCATTGAATACAGACTTTAGAAAGTTTCAGTTACACACCTGTTTTACAGGGTATTTTATTGTTTTCCAACGCTGACTATATTTGGCCATGAAATACGCTAACGGTGCTTATGGCTCCTGGGTTATCTACAACACTTTACAATTTCTGTTAGACCTTCAAAGTCAAGTATCTTGAAAGGGCAACCTACCTTCACATTGCACTTTGTCCGGTCCCGTGAACCCACTGCAGAATGGACCTACTTCCTGTCTTCCCAATAAAGAAGCCTTATACCGGCCACAAAAGTCTAATTAAGCATCCCGTAGAACATTATGTGACTCTACCACCTGCCGCCTCTGTCTTTCTTATCTCCTTTCTTTTGACCTTCCTTCCATCTTCCCTATCTTTTCTTTATTTTCCGAGTCAAATCAAATACCACACTAATTCTAATCAGTATCCTTTTAGCTATGCCAACTGTAAGTGCACTGATTAGAGACAGCCATTAGTCTCTCTCTCTCTCTCTCTCTCTCTCTCTCTCTCTCTCTCTTGTGTGTGTGTGTGTGTGTGTGTGTGTGTGTGCGCGCGCGCGCGCAAGTTGAGGCTCGAACCCAAGGCCTTATACATGTTAGGTAATCTCTACTAGCGAGCCACCTCTCAGCCCTTTTGCTATCGCTAAGGTACTATTCTTGCAGGCCAACTGTTCCTGTCCACGGCAACTCTTCCATAGTTCATTATCAAATGCTGCCCCGACGGCCACCCTGAAAATATCCCACCCTGAGAACATGTTCAACTTTGCCTTCATCCAGACCTGCTTTTGCTCTCTGTATGCTTTAGGATCTGAACGCTTTCCATGAGAGACTACCCCATGCTTATCATCATCTGCCCTTGGTCTGTGCTGCTGATTGGTAACATGCCTGTTCATTCCTCATATTCCAGACCAGAAGTGCCCCGCCCCCTCCGCGTTTGCAGTGTTCTCATATGCCTTTATAACTCTCCTAAGCCATTACTGCTGTCCTGCAGTGGTTGACATCCTGTCTATTGTCACCCATGACACTAATTAGATAAGGGTGGAGGACATGTCTTTTAATTAGTTTGTTTCCAGAGCTTGGTGCAATAGCTGACACTTAAGGACACGATATTTAAATTCAATAAACGTGAATGGCTTTCACATTCTACATTCTGAAGACTGAAAATAAAATGGGTGTGCCATCTGATACCACCATTGTTACGGTCTTGTTTCTAGGAAAGCGGGCTTTGTGACAGATGCCCTTGTATTCTCTTAGCGCCCTGTCTCCCTTCTTCGGCAATGTCCCCTGAGCCTCAAATGTATGAGCTGTGATGTAGATGTAGCCACTGGGACTAGGCACCTCACAATCTCTTGATCTGAATACTGTGTTCAGCTGTGCTTTTTCAGAAATGGTCTTCATTTCCTGTAAGGAGAAGTGGGTCTAGTGAGCAGTGGCAGCTACACTTACCTGTGGGTGTAAGGACAAGATTTAAAATGTCATAAAGACTTATGCTGGTCTAGCAAAGTTGTAGTGGTAAATTCTTTTCTATATGACCACATCAGCCCCAGAAAGCGGGCTAGGTAATGTGGAAGGACGAGAATATTATAGCGTCCCTCCTCCAGACATAGAAGTACAGACAACCAATGACTGATGGGAGAAGGGGAATTAGCCTCTCCCTGGGATGAGTCCTTTTCGTTTGTCCAATGCAGAATGGCCAGCCCTGAATCCACACAGCCACCCACAAACAACAAAACAGCTCAATGAGTTATATTTATGCAATTCTATGCATGCATACACACTTACACACATAGTAATAACAAAGAAAAGAGGCTACCCACTATGGAGGGGGCATGGGTGGTATTAGGAGAGAGATGTTGGAGAGGGCCAAAGGGAAGAACGGGATGGACAGAGTGATACAATTCTAATTCAGTTCAAATCACATCTAAACATTTTCATTTAAAAATATGTGTCCTGTCTTATAAAGTGTTCTTGCAAAGAGAATAAGAGATTAGGCAGTAAGACACGCTGTTGAGTAAGAGAGTAAGTCTTTCCTGTTTACACAAGCGCATGAATTTCAGACTATTATCAGCAACTTCAGGAGATTGTGCACAACTACCTCTAATGGCTTCAGCTGCACGAAAGAGAAAAGGGAACCAGCACCTCCCATTATGAGCAATTCTGCAAGAAGCATGAGGAGAATTTGCTGAGACTCAAAACAGCGCGTGGGAGTGTTTGTCCCAAAGTGCTCCTTGATGCGGATTTGGTTTGAAAACACTAAAAATAAGGCCTTTACTCATATAGGACTTCAAAGTTTCTAAGTAGCTTTCCCGTCCTACTTTGTCCAGGCCTCCTGGCATCGGAATGAGGGAACCCAAACCAAAGTGACTCTGTTTGTACAGAGAGCATAATCTCTGAGACGCCAGGAGGCTTGGCAGAGACTGGCAGTTGCGACGTGGCGGAGGGAGAGCCGGGTGGTAGGAAGATGACCGCTTGTTTACATTTGCTGTGTCCGCGTTCTCTGCCTATGTCTACAGACATCGCATGAGAGCTACAGGAGGCGTGTCTCGCCCAGAGGTCAGTTTGCATGAGCACTTCTTGGGATGCTCGAGTCTCCCGTGACCATGAAGCTCATGGACGTTGAGGGGCTCCTCCGTTTCCCACATACTTTTTCCACAATGTCCGACCTGAATTCCTCCACCGAGGGTAGAGCTGTCTGCTCTAGCCACTGGTACCAGGCAACCCTTTGTCTTAAGTGATGATCACTATTGTGCTTGTGTCTGAGCCTCCATCCTGGCAGCCTGGTACTTTCGGGCTCCACCTTTCAATAGTGCAAACAAACAGAAAACCCTAAGCTTATTCTTTTTAAATTTCTCACAAGTAACCAGAATATGTATTGTAATTGACAGAAGAATCCTCTCAGCCCATATTTCCCAACCCAAGGCTCAATCCTATAGCACCTGTATGTCGCCAGGATTTCACAGAACTCTTAAAAGGCAATGGAATTTGAAACTTGGTAGTCTGAAGGCGCACAGGTCAGTTTGCACAGAGCCTTGCCTTAAGTCTTGTGTTTTCTGCTACCAGTGTCTGAAGATATTCCAGTTTACAACACTTGGGAACTCAAAGCAAGCCCTGCCTATGTAGCACACACTGTATTTAAAATGTTAGTGGTGGCGCATGCCTTTAATCCCAGCACTTGGGAGGCAGAGGCAGACAGATTTCTGAGTTCGAGGCCAGCCTTGTCTACAGAGGGAGTTCCAGGACAGCCAGGACTACACAGAGAAACCCTGTCTCGAGAAACAAACAAACAAACAAACAAATAAATAAATAAATAACCCTGTCTCGAAAAAAACAGTAAATAAATAAATAAATAAATAAATAAATATGAAAAACCACGGCAGGAGCTGTGGTGGTTCCTTGCAAGCACTACAAACACAGCCCTTACAATGTAGTACATAAATAATTTACACAGCCACTTACGATTTCATCAGCCTCATTTTAGAAATGAGAAAACTGAGAGTTTAAACATTAATGTTACTGGATAGGCAAGATTAGGAAGGGCCAGACCCGGAACTCAGATTCCAACACAATGGATCCAGAGGCAAACTCTACTCTCCAGGGCCAAAATACAGTGTCAGCTTTTATTTGCCCCATACAAGGAAATAGAAAATAAAATTATGGGTCAGTAGGCATCAGAGTAGGTCAAAGAACAAATCAAATAAAAGAGAGCCTTTCAATGGAACGCAATGTCTGCTTATATTGCATTGAACCTGCATCTCTCTGGATACTGACATCTGTGAGAGTCTACCGAAGATGTGTCTGCTTCCAGGTAGGAAGGTGGGTGGCTGCCATATACACACTGAATTATTAATATCTCTGTGATATTTGAACCTTGTCAAAATAACGTGGTGTTGACAGGACGTTGCTCTGTAACACCGCCCCATGGTTCTGCCCTTCCTGTTGCTCAGGGTCACACAGGAACTGAATGTAAATGCCTCCAAAGATCTTTAAGTGTCAATATGTGGACCTCCATGTGATCGTGGGGCTGGAAGAGAAAGAAGAGTCATTCTATTCCCAGTGGCTTTGAAGGAATGTTGCTTTTAACATACTCAACTGTAGAAAGGAAAAGATTCAGACGTTCAAGTCAAGGCTTAACGGAACACTATTCTAACTTCGATGATAACAGCTGTGACATTTTAACTACTGGATTCTTAGAGATGTACTGATACATACTGTTAATGTATGCATTATACAGTCATATAGATTATGTATACTTATCCCTTTGCATTCATGATTCCCGCATTCATGTTTCAAACAACCATTGAGTAAAAAGATTCATAGAATTGAATTTATGTCTTTACTATACATGAACAGACCTTTTTTTCTTGTCATTGTTCCCCAATACAACTTTTCAACTAATTACAAAATGTTTCTGTTTTGACAATCACTGTGAAATATCCATGACTTACAGTGGATGCAGGAGGTGCATACGGTGGTGGTTCCGTGCGAGCCCTGCCCACTTTGGTGTGAACAACTTGAGCATTTCAGATATTGGTGTTCATAGAAGATCCTGGAACCAACTCCTATGGGTACCAAAGAATAACTACAAACTTAAAATACATAGCGTTATGACGTTTAGAAAATAAAGGGCAGAAATACCCCATCACTTAACATATGCCTTCTATCTGTTCCACCAGTTAATCCACAGAAAATATTTTCATAAATGCATTTGAACAAGTTTTGTACTTCTTACTGGCGTGTGGCTGGCTAACCTGGATCTGTTAGCCAGCCAGGGTCTGAGCTGCCTGTGGGAGCTTAGAAGCAGTGAGGTCAAACATGAGACAGAAAGCAGACAGTTGCTGGAGTGAGTGTAAAAGCCTCTGCGTTCAGTAGTACAGTGTCTCCTGCCTATAATCCCTGCGCGTGGGTAGCTGAGGTAAGATGTCTCTGTCACGAGTTTGAGGGCTACACTGTGGGTTCCAGCCCAGCCCAGGTTACAGGTCACAAAAAGACGAAGCAAAACTGACTTACATCCAGGGGACTGTTTCACAGATGAAGATCGAGTAAAAGCCACGGGACAAACAGACAGGCAATCCGGGGCATGGGGTCAGGCAAGTGGCCAAGGCGCAATTGACTCAGGCCTGAAAGTCAAGGCTTTGGAGCCAAATCTATTTATCTGTTCTTCATTTCCTTCCGCTTAGATGAGTAACCAGAGTGCCCAGTGGCTAAAGAGTTAGAACCCGTGGCGGCGTGGCTTACATTTGAGCTTTGCTCGGCTGGTCTCGCCACGTGACAGCAGGAGCATGCGTGGCACCTAATCTCCGTCTCGGAGGCGAGTCTGGCAATCATAGCAGTGCTTTCCTCACAGGGTGAGCGCGGGGGGTCGAGGGAGCTGATATGTGAAAAGCATCAGCCCGGAAATGGTGGCTAGTGGCACAGATACTTATTACTCTCATTATTAATAATCTCTCCTGTGTTCCTGTTCCTTTGCTACGGAATGAAGGTTATAAACACTCACCCTAGAGAGCTGCGGGAAGGAATAGGAGAAGCCTTTAGCACCCGAACGGCTGCCATGAGCATTATCCGGTCCATGCAGGGAAAACTAAGATAATTTATCATGATGACAGAACTTCTTTGGGATGCCTTCTGATGCCGTCCATTTATCATACATAGAGTGCATATACAATGGCCAGCTTCCGGTTGTAGCCCTACCCAGCATTTCATACGTTGCACAAAAAAAAAAAAAAAAAAAAAAAAAAAAAAAAAAAAATGTCTTAAAACTAAAGGTCATGCAGTAGGAGGAAATGTAAAATTCTAAATTCCATCTGTGCTTTCTGGGTGGAAACAGCCCAGAAGCCCAGATTGATAAGGTGATTTGCTCCAGGTCACGTAGCCAGCGTGTTACATGGCACGTCCTTAACCACCATCACACCTTCCCAGTCTTCCCAGGCTGAGGTACCCCGCTCAAAGGGCTGCCTCTGTATTCTCATGTGCTCCTGCCTCCTCTGGGGCTGGTTTACACTGCAGAGAAGAATCCTAAACCATAACTTGGGTGCAGAATCAGTCTCCTGAGAGGCGGCCCTATTGCTACTTGCTGAGTACCCAGTACTTAGAATAACACTGTGCAAGCAATGGAGAGGTTTGCTTATGGTCAGAGATAATGACGCCACCTTTAATATACTTTCAACGGTGCTGGGAATTGAACCCACGCCCCCATGCATGCTCAGCAAGCACTCTTAACAGCCAAGTGGCATCCGCAGCCTTAATACACTTCTAATGTTTATTTTCTCCCATTATCTCCATGATAATCTTTCTTCATGATCCTTGTACTGGCTGGTTTTTGTGTGTCAAGTTGACACAGGCTGGAGTTATCACAGAGAAAGGAGCATCACATGAGGAAATGCCTCCATGAGATCCAACTATGGGGCATTTTCTCAATTAGTGATCAAAGGGAAGGCCCCATTGTGGGTGGTGCCATCCCAGGGCAGGTAGTCTTGTGTTCTATAAGAAAGCAAGCCAAGCAAGCCAGGGGAAGCAAGCCAAGAAGAAACATCCCTCCATGGCCTCTGCATCATCTCCTGCTTCCTGACCTGCTTGAGTTCCAGTCCTGACTTCCTTTGGTGATGAACAGCAATGTGGAAGTGTAAGCTGAATAAACCCTTTCCTCCCCAACTTGCTTCTTGGACATGAAGCAAGCAGGAATAGAACCCCTGACTAAGACAATCCTGTTCTTCATGGATCATCGATAGATGTTGAGTTCATATGGCTTCTTATTTAGCTTTTACTGAATGAATAGTTTGCATGATTGATTTGCCCTATGTCTGGCTACTCATTTTGATGCCTGATTAATTTTTCAAGCCCCTTACTGGGTCCTAGCCCTCCCATTTTCCAAGTGGCTTTGGACTTAGGTTGGAAGAATTTCTAGGGCATCCGTCACATTATGTGACTTCCGCCTCCAGGCACGCCTTTCCTCTCTTCTCCCCTCACCAGGCGTCACACACACATGGTTTGTCCACCTTGGAGTAGATTCTATTTTCCTGTCCCAGGACTTGGTACAACAACGAGTTTTGAAGCATTCTCAGTACAAGGATGCTGAAAATTGGCAACCAGAAGCAAAACACATGAAAAACTGATCCAGACAAAGTGAACAGATTGAAATTTTAGTTAGTATTAATATGCTGGAGTATTTAATTCTCTCCATTAGTGTTTTACTGCTGTGAACAGCCAGCAAGTCTTATAAAGGACAGAATTTAGTCGCGGCTGGCTTACAAGGTCAGAGGTTCAGTCCATTATCACCAAGGTGGGAACAAGGCAGCATCCAGGCAGGCATGGTGCAGGAGGAGCTGAGAGTTCTACATCCTGTTCCAAAAGCAAACAGGAGAAGACTGACTTCCAGGCAGCTAGGATGAGGGTCATAAAGCCCATGCCCACAATGACACACCTATTCCAAGACCACACCTTTCAATAGTGCCACTCCCTGGGCAGAGCATACACAAACCATCACATCCTCTGTTCTGTACATCATTATTGAATCGCTTTTATTAACCCCTAGAAGTACGTTCTAAAATGTTATTTATTCTTTGAGAAATTCTTACAAGTCTACGATATATTATGATTGTTTCTATCTCCATCCCCCTCCATTCCTAACATTTTCTCTTTCCTCCTTTCAACTCCATGTGTGTGGGGTGTGTGTGTGTGTGTGTGTGTGTGTGTGTGTGTGTATGTCCAAGTGGCACTACTGTTATCCACACGGGCATAGGAGCCATCTGCCAGAACAAGGTCAACCTACCAGTGGCCATAGTATTACTCCAAAATGAATGCCCCTCCCAGAGCCGCCATCGGTTTCTAGAAGCTCCTTGGCCAGGAGTAGGGTTTTGTGACTCATGCTGAAGTTTTGAGAGACTTGACTCTGTGCAGGTCATATGCAGGTAGCCACAGCTGTTATGAGTTTGTGAATGCAGTAGCCATGTTATGTCCAGAGGACAGCACTTCAGTGTGCTCCTCCTCATCCTCTGGGTCTTTCATGCTTCATTCTCCCCTCTCCAGCTTTGACCACAGTATGCAATTCATGCCTGGCATTGTTAACATGGTCAAAGGCCATAGCCTGGGAGACGATGGGTCACT
Organism: Apodemus agrarius; assembly: GCA_964023405.1. Classification (NCBI taxonomy): domain Eukaryota; kingdom Metazoa; phylum Chordata; class Mammalia; order Rodentia; family Muridae; genus Apodemus; species Apodemus agrarius. Next base: position 15,482,742 of record OZ030026.1, on the reverse strand, counting down.
GGGGGATGGGGGAGGGGGGAGCAACAATAGTTATTTTACCAAACTGCTGTGTTGTCAAATTGCCTTCCATATATTTGTGTTTATGCCCATAGATCAGGACTGCTCTCCACTTTGGCCAGAGAATCCTTTGGTAAAGCGTGCGTGGTGTGGTTAAGGCAGAACTTCATGGTTAGTCAGAATGTTGAGAATATGTGACTACGAGTGTACTTCCCAGAATGCACAATTCACGTTCACACCACCTGCTAGACTAAGGAAACACGATAGATGCACATCTCTACACTTCAACATCCCCAGTATAAAGCTGCATTCCAAAAATTAAAATTAATGTTCTTTACAACCATAATAGGCATGTTTGGGCATTTCAAGGAAACAGAAAATAGTGGATCATTTTATAATTGGAATATCTCTAACACATGAAACACTAATATTAGATAATATTAATATTAAATAATATTAGGGAGTATTGTTGGTTAGCTTCCCTCCCCTTATATTTATAGATGTTAATTTTTCAATCTTTACAAAACCCAAAGAAGCGGGTTCTCACAGTGTCTCTCTTGAGATTAGGATGCAAAGGCGTGGACTGGGGAGACACCTCCGTCTCTACAGTGCCTGCCACACAGGCATGCGGATCTGAGTTGGAATCCCCAGCATCCAAGTCAAAGCCAGACAAGGTATCATGCGCCTATAATCGAGGTGCTGAAGGGGCAGAGACGGGCAGATCCCCGGGGAATGGCAGGCCAGCCACTCCTGCTCAAATGGTGAACTCAAGATCCAGTAAGAGGAGCTGCCTCTATAAACGAGGTGAGGCTCGATTGGGGAAGACACCCTTTGCCCCCACAAACATGTGCACACATTGTATACGCGAAGCCCACACACATGGGCATGTGCACACAAAGGCATACAAGTGGGGAAAGAAAAGGTAGCAAATGGATTAACGTACCGGTTGAACGTACGTTCAGATGCACTGCATCCATTATATGAGATGGAAAGACTCAGACTGCTTCCCAGGCTGTGCTGTCTGGACTCATCCAGCTTTGGCCTTCTGCACATGACTTTAGACGCGTCTCCTGTATGCCCCTCCTGGTTTGTCACGTGGACTTCCTCATCTTCTTCTACCTCACTGCAACATCCATCTTCATTCTCACTATTACTTGTGTCCCTGGATGTTTTATCAGAGGTTCTTTGCTACAATCAAGATAAATGCAGTTCGAACGCAATCTCTGGAACCAGGAAATAATTAAGTTCAAATCCTGCCTTCGCCTTTAGCCAGCCCTGTCATCTTAGACAAATTACCCAAGTTGGCTTCCTTTCTTTTACACCATAGATTATTTTTCCCCTCATAAGCGCACCTCATGGGATGATCATGAGAATCAAACCAAAGGACTTACTCATAAAGTACTTAGAGTGATATTTTAATGTAGGGTTTGCAACTGCATTACTTGGGCTCCAGAGAAACAAAGCCAGTAGAATGAGTAATGAAAGTGGTCTTAGCATCTCTCTTCAGGGTTACACTGTGTGGCTTTCATTGTGTGGTCCAGCAATGGCTGACACCCCACTGGAGAGTCTGAGAACCAGGTGGTTGCTTGGTCCATACGGCTGGATGTCTAGGTCACCCCAAGCTTATGCTAGAGGCCTGGAGGATTTTCTGGAGAGAGACTGGTCTTAGCGGAGGATGAAGGAAGCTGGACTCTGATGCCAATGAAGGATAGCAACAGCTGAGCAAAGTAGATGCACTCACCAACAAGGGTTAAAGGCTGGCAGGCAAAGGCCAGCAGCCTTCCTTGGTCATCCTCACAAATGGGCAGCCACTGGAAGGTGCCACCCGTCTAGGACAGAGTCATCCCCTCTCTGTTAATCTTTCCACAGAATATCCTTACAGACCCAGAGGTGATTTTAGACCCAGTCAAGGTGACAACCAAGATTAATCATCCCACCAGCAAATGTCTATAATTTATGAAATTACAAATTTCATAAATATATATTATAAATGGGACTCAAGTAAATGGGAACTAAGATTTTTTTTGTTGTTTTTTTTCAAGACAGAGTTTCTCTGTGTAGCCCTGGCTGTCCTGGAACTCACTCTGTAGACCAGGCTGGCCTCGAACTCAGAAATCCACCTGCCTCTGCCTCCCAAATGCTGGGATTAAAGGTGTGCGCCACCACTGCCCGGCAGTAAAAAAATTTTAAAGGGGTTCATTAAACTCATCTTATAACTTATTCACGCACCAATAAAATTTGCATTTAAGGTTGTATTTGTGAATAGCAATGTAGAAATAACATGTGGGTTCTTAAAGTCTGGTGGAGTGAAGGAACGGGGCTGACAGATGTCTTTGTATCAAAGGAGCCTGGCGCTGGGACATCACATGAAAGAGAGAGATAAATTCACCTTCATTCCTCCAGAAAAAGTAGAGAAGCACAGACACACCTCTCAGTTGACAAAGAGGAGGGAAATTACCCCCAGCTAAGATGGATTGAAGGGCTTCCCTTGCCATGTATTTGAAGACCTGTGATCTGCTGTGTGGAAGAGACAGAAAGAGGCGCCAGTGGTTTGGATGTAGACAGTGGCTCTGGGGAAGCACCACTGTTGAGTATAGCCGTTACTTTAGTTGGGATGCATTTGGCCTTCTTACTCCAGCCAAACTGGATCTAAGTGGCTGCTAATAAATCAGGAAATAAACACTAAACTGATTCTTTTCCATGTCACTATATTTAAGTACACGAATGTGGATGAGATTCAAACGAGAACAGGAAGAAAATGAATATCATCGGGTAAAGTCCCAGGTAAAACCGTAGTCCTTAGCCTTCCGATGACTGGTGCCTGCTGTGGGTAGCGCCCTCTGCTGGATGGTTTAACCGAAGAAAACACATATTAACTGGTGACAGAGAAAGACATATATGCCTACGCTCTACAAGAAAAAGCAAACTTTATCTTCAGAGATTAGAACACTCATTAATTGTATATGAAAGGGGGCAGATGGAACAACTGCCCAATCAAACCCCCAGGATCGTGAATAATACTTTCCACTTTTCAGTCACACAGCTTCACATGCTGATAGATATCTTTTCCCCCTAGAAAAACCAATGGGAATGTTAAAAACAAACAAACAAACAAACAAAACCAAAACATATTAAAAATTAGAATCTGAACTCAAAGCGCCCTTCCTTTTTCTTCTTTCCTCCACCAGATGGCGCTCTTCTCAAACGTGGTGACGTGGTAATGACACACAGGAGTGCCATGCTGTGTTTCTGAAGAAAAAACAAAAAACAAAAAACAAAAAAACCAAACAAACAAAAAACAAAAAACAAAAAACAAAACAGAACAAAACAAAAATCTGTTACACAAGTTGCAAACGTTCCCGCCAACTCCAGCTTTGGCACCAGAAAGTGTCAAAAGCTCAGCAGCTACATCGAATGTCCACGGGTCGTGGGGTGGGGCTGCCTGGCTAACCAAGAACTCCCATGATTGGGAAAGTCTCCTCCAGCGCAATGAGTACATTTCTGGTCAACTAGGATATGGAGAAACTGTTACATTTACAGAAAAAAACTCTGTCTTGTGACCCCAACCCTCCTCCCTCCCAACTTTATGTCCCTTTCATTGTTGTTATTATAATTAATAACTGACTCTAATTACTATTGTTCATACACTCATGACCACCTACCGGGTTATGAGCAACCTACCACTGGCCATGCCCTCCGATTTTATCATAGCATATATCAGGATAAACTTGCCAGAAATTATCTGTATTAAATAAGTATTTGTGAAGTAATTAGTACTTCCTAATAAATTTTGTTTAATTTTATTACTTGTACATACGTGGTTAAGGGGACATGACACAGAAATCCTTAAGAAAGGTATCCGCCAAGATTCAAATCAGAATTTAAGTGTCCTTCATGTTCTCCGTCTCGCTGTTTGGGAGTAGCAGTGAATAATCTGAATTATAAGATAATTATTTTCCTCTATGCAAATCTTTGAAGAGTAACCAAAGGGCATTCGAAGTGCTTTTCTATGTTTATGCTATCACATAAGCCTCTGATCTTACCATTAGAGCTTAATATCCACTAATCTGCATGAACACAGATAAGCACATAAATGCCCCGAGGGATAACACTAAGTGAATGAAATTTTGTCACAGGACTGGGTAATTATTGAAAATGGAGATTACTTAGCAGCAATCCAGTCTATATCCAAAGCCTTTATACTATATTTTTAGAGTTGGTGGTTGGTTTTGGCCTTAGCAAGTGCACTTCCGAGCTTTGGGTTAATTTTAAAGACATTCCTACAGTTCCATAGAATATACGCGGACGCCCAGGGGAGGGAAGAGGGCTTAAGGGACTTTCGGTGAGGGGGAGGATCCTAGAAAGGGTAAATCATTTGAAATGTAAATAAAGAATATATCAAATAAAAAAAAGAAAAAAGAAATGTATTTTAGATAATTTTTAAATCCTATAAATTAATGAATGGAACTAACAGAAATAAAACAATGACTTATTTAAGAAAGAAAGAAAGAAAGAAAGAAAGAAAGAAAGAAAGAAAGAAAGAAAGGAAGGAAAGAAGGAAGGAAGGAAGAAGGAAGGAAGGAAGGAAGGAAGGAAGGAAGGAAGAAGGAAGGAGGAAGGAAGGAAGGAAGAAAGAAAGGAAGGAAGGAAGGAAAGAAAGGAAGGAAGGAAGGAAAGAAAGGAGGAAAGAAAGAAAGAATGTATGCAGACAGACACTTTCAAGTATAATGGGCAATAATTCTGTCCATGTGGGGTAGCAGTCACACCCATCTGAAATATCTGTACCTCTCATGCTGAATGTTATCATTTCTGTTGGCTTTTGCTGTTTTGTTTTCCATTTTATTGAAAATAGACTCTTTCCTCATACTATGTACCCTGATTATAGCTACCCTCCCTCTCTCTATTCCTTCTATTCCTCCAAGTTCCTCCCTCCTCCCCTCCTCCCCAGATCTACTTTCTGTCTCTTATTAGAAAAGGACAGGCTTCTAAGAGATAACAACAAAACATGACCATATAAAATATAAGATAAAACAAAAACATCACACCGAAGTTGGTCAAAGTAAAGCAACAGATGGAAGGGAACTCAGAAGGAGGCGTACGAGTCAGAGACCCGCTCGTTCACACACTCGGGAGTCCCGTAAAATACTACACAGAAAGCTCCAATCCAGACAGAGAGGACCTGGTGCAGAACCTCACAGGCCCCACACTTGCTGTTTCGGTCTCTGTGAGTTCACATGCACCTTGCTCGGTTGATCTAAAGGGCCTTGTTCTCCCGGCGTCTTCCTGGCGTCCTCCTGGTGTCCTCTAGTCCCTGTGGCTCTTACACTCGTCCACCTCCTCTGTCCCAGATTTCCCTGAGCTCTGAGGGAAAGTATTTGATGCAGGCATCCCATTTAGAGCTGTATGTTCCAGACTCTGTCTGTGTCCGTCTGTCTGTCTGTCTTTGCCTCTCTGTCTCTCTCTGTCTCTCTGTCTCTCTGTCTCTCCCCCTCTCTTTCTCTCTCTGTTTCTCTCTGTCTCTCTCTCTCTTTCTCTCTCTCTCTCTCTCTCTCTCTCTCTCTCTGTGTGTGTGTGTGTGTGTGTGTGTGTGTGTGTGCATAATATCTGACTGTGGTTCTCTGTATTTGTTCCCACCTGCAGGAGAAGGCTTCCCTTATATGTGAAGAGTAGCCATTACATAAATGATAGCACGCTACAACCCATAGACACAGAGAAGTTAAGTGTAGAGGAAAAGACTAAAGGAGAGACACATAGATCTCCCTGGGGGTGAACCCATGGATCCTCCTGGGATGGGGAGATAGATTGTATCAGTGGGCTGGAGACAGGGCTGGGGACAGGGTAGGGGAGAGAGATGAATGAAGAAATCCAAAGAGAGATGGATGGGATTCAAGGGCATTTGAGAGATGGTATGAAAATCCAGTGCAGTTGAAACCTCCAAAACGTAGATGAAAGCAATCCTAATGAAGTCTCCAAATAATATGCAGAGGGAGCAGGTCCCATCTGGCCACCGCTTGTCACCAAGCAAAGCTTCTCTCTGTCTGTCTGTCTCTCTCTGTCTCTCCGTCTGTCTGTCTCTGTCTCTGTCTCTGTCTCTGTCTCTCTCTGTCTCTCTCTCTGTCTCTCTCTCTCTCTGTCTCTCTCTCTCTCTCTCTCTCTCTCTCTCTCTCTCTGTGTGTGTGTGTGTGTGTGTGTGTGTGTACCAAGACTAAGTTACATCCAACTGAATTGTTAGCCAATAAGTCCCATGGGAATCCCCAAACAAACCAGACTGTTGCCAAACATTCGTTTGCTCTCCATGAACTGGCAGCAAGCCCCCACTGCTGACTGCAACGACACACCACTCATTGAACATGGAGAGGGAGAGCTGGTGCCTACAGAGAACCTTCACTCTGATGTCCTGGCGTCTTTGGCGCAGGAAGGTATTCTGCAGGCTACCTAAAAGGAAACGGAAGCACCAACCCAGCCACAAACTTGTTGACATACAATCTGTCCTTCCTGCTTGCAAACTATGCCAGGGCAACGGTGGCACAGAGTGTGGGGGTAACCACTCAATGTCTAATTTGACTCAAAGCATGCTCCACGAGATGGAACCCATACCTGGCATTACTTAGATGGCCAAGAACCAGAGACTATGTCTTTGCGATATATGGAGACTATTTTAGAGAGTCACTGCCGACCAAAATTCATACTCAGTGACTCTGAAGCATTTAACCCCAGCTGATGTACACACAGCCCAACCCTACACCTAACGCTCAGGGGAGATTACAGAAGTGTAAACATGTAAAAAGGCTCTAAGAGCCAGAGGCCCAGATCACCTGCTGCTAGATGTTACCCCTGAAATCTCAACAATACGGCTGCCTGGGAAAGACTTGCCCACCAACACCAACACCAGTGGGCATGCTGGAATGGACAGAGGAAACTCCACGTGGTTTCAGCCAGAGAGGAAGCACTACAGGTGATAAACAGCCGCTAATTTCATAGACTGTATTTTGATCCTACTCATCCCCCACTTTGCTCCTGAACTCCTTCTAGATCTGGATAAGCCAATCTTATCCCATTTTTATTCTATTTGTAAGATGTAGTCTTTTAATAATTGGCATTTCTCTGGTATTTTCCTACCACATCTACTTCAGTGCCAGGCTTTTATTATAAATATATTATTTTCTAGAAACATTTACCTTCTGGTGACTCCTTCCATAACCATCAGTTAAAACCTATTATGTTTTTAAAGGGATAAAACCATAACTGTCATAGAAATAAAATCCAATCAACAGTGCAAACTTCTTGTGGGTACAATGAAAACTGACCATCACATGCCCAACGCAACTCAAGAATAGCAAAGTAAAATAGAAAAGATACTTTTGAATTTTGCTTTATTTATTTCCAGAAACATAACCGTAACTGTTTTCTCTATATGGATACACACTAGAGTTCAGGAGTTTCTTTCATTTATAAACCACATTAGAAATTTACCAACTTACTCTTATAGAAGAATAGGAGGAAGGATTGCAGTCCCTAAGGAGCACCACAGGAAAACCAACAGAGTCAACCAACCTGGACCCTTGGGGCTCTCAGAGTCTGAACCACCAACTAAAGAGCATACACAGGCTGGACCTAGGCCTCTCCACACAAATGTAGTAGATGTGCAGCTTGGTCTTCATGTGGGTCCCCAACAACTGGAGATGAGGCTGTCCCGAAGGCTGTTACCTGTACATGGGATGTGTCCTTCTAGCTGGGCTGCCTTGTCCGGCCTCAGTGGGAGAGGAAGCACCTAGCCTTGCAGAGACTTGAAGTGCCAGGGTAGGGGGACACGCAGGGGCCCCCCAACCGCTCAGTGGAGAAGGTGGGGAAGGGTCGTGGGATGGGGTGATGAGGAGGGGGGCAGTAAGTGAGATATAAAATAAACAAGTAAAAAAAAATAAAATAAAAAATTACCAAACTTTGATTTCCATTTTTCATTTCTATAAAATGGAGTGGGGACAAAGAAACCCGGTGTGAGGAGAGAGCGTTCCTACACGTTTCTGTTTTCTAGTCTATTACAATAATTTGACAAGACTGGGGAGGCACCCTTCAAGTCTCAAACACTTTAAAGCTTGTAATTTACTTAACATAGAAATAACAATGATCTAATTTTAAATGTTCCCATTAGTCATCCTACATCAAAGTTCTTAAATCGCATCAATTATAGTAATAAAGATATTTAGCATAAACAGGTTTGGGAATAGATCACACTGACTTTTAGTAACGAGACAAGACATTATTGTAGAATCACACAAACGGAGCTCTTAATCCACTGAAGGAGTTCTGAGTTTCCCTGCGTGTGTGTTACAGAACACCACAGTGTTCAATAAAGAGGCAGTAACTAAGGAGATGTGCCAGCAAGCACCTGTGCTCCTACTACGTTCTTATTATCATTCTAGGTCTTCACACTCAGCTGCAGTGAGTTCTGACACACAGATGTGCTCAGTAAAATCATCCATTCGTATTTCATATAAAAAATAAGTATTTTAAAAGTCTTGAGTTTATGATGTCTGTTCACTGGCGGTCCACATTTCTGAAATCTGAATTGTAACCAGGAAGCTGGCGGGAAAGCTCAGAAATGAAGACTGCCTAGTGTGCTTGTGAAGGACCGCAGAGTCAAAGCTGGAAGAGGTATGGCCACCAGGCCAGGGGCACTGGGAGCAGGAGGGGACAAAGAACAGTCTCCTGTAGCGCTTTGGAGGGGGCCAGCAACCCTGCTAGCAACTTTTCTTCGGGCTTATCTCTCCAAGACTCCGAGAAAACATTTTCTTCTGCTTAAAACCGTATTTCATGTTGCGTTGTTATAGCACAGAAGGCCAGTGTGTGTGTGTGTGTGTGTGTGTGTGTGTGTGTGTGTGTGTGTGTGTTTCTGGGAACTAAGAGTAAATCTAGAGCAGGTGTTTAGGCACAGCAGTTTCCAAAAGAACAGCATACAAACTGTTTGCTAGTTTTGTAGCATCGATGAGACGTGGTAGAGCCTGGCATGATGCTTCTGGAGGATGATGGGAGAAGGTACCATGAACTCATCTGCAAGCAATAGGATCACAAGTCCCATGGAGTGCGGCAGCTAGGTAATAACACGTTTCCATTGCAGTATTGGGCTGTTTAAAGGGAATGTGGTTTCGCCTTCTTTCCGGGAAATACTAACAGTTTGATTTAGAAAGAAAAAACAAGCAAAAACCCACTACTGTAAAACGAGTCGGAGACTAAAGGAGCCAAGCATTGATAGTATCTAAAGTAGTGGTTCTCAACCTCCCTAATGCTGTGACCCTTTAACAACTTAAATATAATTATTCAAAAATAAAATAAAAATTAGCAATGAGAATAATTCTACATAGCTGTCAATTTTTTTTGCAACGTTTAAGAACCATAATGTAAATCTCTGTTTTCTGGTGGTCTTAGGCAGCCCCTGTAAAAAGGTCACTTGACCCCCAATGGGGTCACAACCCACAGGTTGAGAATCACTGAGCTAAAGGAAACTGGCAGTGTACACTGAGTGCCGTAAGGATAAACAGGATTGCCTATCTGCAAAGTGTCCTTAAACTGCTGATAAGAACTGTGTGCTTGTATATATGCTTTCATGGTAAAGTGTTAACTGGGTTTGAACTTACAGGGAACAGTAATACTATGAGCAAATGAGTTAATAAATAAGATTATAATATAATATTGAGAATCCCCCCCTATGTTCAGGAAGTCGCCTTCCCTTTTATTTGATTTACCTAAAACACTTGGAAGACATTAACTATTTGAAAATGTCATTCTGTTATGTAAAATCAGTTTAATACACATTTTTTATTATTTTCAATAGGTTTCCAGTTCCTATGAGGAAAGCTGTCTTGTGGCGAAATGTGAAACACCCAGAATTATCTATGTCCATCTTGAGCTATTTCCCTAGGGTCTCTGACACTCAGAGTTTGGGAGTCAAGATGTCAGATGCAAGTTCTAGAGATAATAGCTTTTGAAAGGTCAGCCTTCAGTATTGGGAGAGTGAGCTGGAGAGTGTGGGCCGGCCGGTGTGTCATGCAAATAGAGTAAAATGAATACGTGGACATTGTGCAATAGCTCTAAAGGAAGTCAAATTTCCCATAGCATGTTTGTAAGTCCGAAATCAGAGCTTCTCATTTAGCATATTAACACACTATATATGACCTTCCAGATAATGCATAGGAAGTTCTGTCTTAGGCTAGCTGTGGCTGTTTATGTATAGTGTGTGTAGGGAAAGGGGTGGTGAAGGGGTTGTTGGTTTCTTCTTCTTGTTGTTGGCAGAATGGAGCCCAATCCCAGTACGTGTAAGTCAGAATGGAATTTCCACTAGAAGGCTTTTTCAGAGTAGGGGAAAGTTCAATGATGAATTTCTCTATGTCCAACTAAAGCAGACTCACAGACAGGGCCCTAGTATCTCTAAAGCCAGCCCAGTCTAAGAAATGAAACTATAAAAACTGACGGATGGAGAGGAAGATGGTCTAAGCACACTGGTCCTGATGCTTATAAACAAGATGGAGACTGTGAGAACCTGGACACAGTTCTGGTGATTCTGCTAGAGAAGGTGATTTTGAGATTCCTTCAATCTTATCCTCTGGCTAGACACTGAGAGCATTTTTACACACTCAGATGGAGACACAGCAACTGGCCCACCCTGGGCCCACCCTGATCCCACCGTGTCATGAAAGCAAGTGAGGAGCTTATAATGGGCACTTCCAACCTAGCTTCCAGACCCTTTCATTTTTGGCTCTCCAATGTGTTTTCACCCCAGTCACTCAACCACCGAAATCTCTATCCCATCATGAGCAGTGTTTAGTTATGAAAAGCAATTAAGCCATAATCACAGATCCCAGGATCAATCTATGCAATTCAAACGTGGCTGCGGTAGGAATAATAATCGATCCCAGAGTTACCTATGTTTTAATTCTTAGAACCTCAGAAAGTGTCATCTGGAACTGAGAGGAAGAAAGGAGGCCACAGATGAAGCATCTTAAGATGGCCCTGAGCTGAAGAGCTCTTTCTGGGCTGCTGGACCTAGGGTATTTAATAGACTTTAAAAGTGGGACTGGAAGTCAGAATGATACAAAGGAAGGATGAAAGCAAAAACACGGAATACGGAAGCTTCCAAAAGCTGGAGTAGCCCAAGAAGCAGATACTCCCTCAAAATCTGTGCAAAAGAAGCCAGGCGGTGGTGGCGCATGACTTTAATCCCAGCACTTGGGAGGCAGAGGCAGGCAGATTTCTGAGTTCGAGGTCAGCCTGGTCTACAGAGCAAGTTCCAGGTCAGCCAGGGCTACAGAGAAACCCTCTCTCAAAGAACCAAAAAAAAAAAAAAATCTGTGCAAAAGAACAGAGTAGACGGTACGTATCACTTCAGATGAGACCCACATCAAAATTCTAATGCACAGAACTATGAAGTAAATTGTGTTGATTAAGCTGCTAAGTTGTGTACTTTGTGAAGGCAATAGTAGAAATATAACAGAACTATTTGGGAAAGAATATAGATGGATAGAATCATCATTCGGTGAACTCTGTTTAATTCATTAAAATTAACTTAGTGTTTAAAATGTCGCCATCGTAGTCACATGTGTGAGGAACTGTCAAGTCAATCAGATTATCTAATACTTTGACAAAGCACAGGCTGTGGACATGGGTAAATATGCTGGCTGTGGTTTATATGTATCCCCGAGTGTTCATGTGTTGAATTTAATCCATGTTGTTAAGTATCACAGGACTGGAAATTTAATCTGACAATGACGTTCAGAAGTGTGGTTTGGGAGATTAAGATTAGCCTTGGCTAAAAATCATCTATAGTGGGCTGATTATTGGTAACACACAGCTTTATAAAAAGAAGCAGCAAGGCTAATGCAAACAGATAAACACTCCTGTTCCTTGTCTTTTGCTGGGGTGGTACCTGTAGCGTCTTGGGATAGATCGTGAAGGAAATACACCAGATGGGGATGCTCAGCCTTAGAGCGCCGGAACTGTGAGCCAAGCTCCTGTCATTTCCTCACAGAGCTCCCCAGACCCAGGTAATCCATTATAGTAACACAAACCGATTGGTGCAACCTGCTTCTGTGCGAGGAATTCCAAGCAGGAAGCCCCAGCCATTGCTCCGGTTAGGTTAGGAGAAGTCGAACTCTGAGTCTGTCGCTTGCATATAATTATAAAGTGAGCACAGTACTGCAGTGGAGTCTGGGTCTATTGTGTTCATCAAAGATAATTACTTCACTGCGTGTCTACTTGTTTGTTTAGCGTCTTTTCTAATTAAATAATTTGTTTATTCACTTTACATCCTGATCAAAGATACACCTCTCTCCTGCCCTCCCAATCTCTCTTTTATACCCTTCCCTTCATCCCTGCTTCTCGTCAGAGTTTATCTTCTTTAAAAAAAAAAAAAAAAAAAAAAAAAAAAAAAAAGACAAGTCTCACTGAATAACTATAGTTGGCCACAAAATCACGATCCTCCTGCCTCAGCTCTCCAAGTGCTGAGATCATGGGTGTACACTACTCCGTGCAACTGTGAACATCTCTTTCCCTTGCTGAGCTAGTCTATGGTGCTCTGGCAATGCTAAAAAGGAAGAGTGACTTGAGACCTAAAGTTGCTGTCTCCTGAGATGCTTTATTCTACCTCATTCCCCCAAACCAAATCTGACACAACGATGTGTAATAGATTGTATACAATATAACCTTGTAAATAAAGCATGTGCTACAATTATAGAAGAACATGTTACACATGCCCATGGACTTCTCCATCACGTTTTAAGCAGTTTAATTCATCTGGCCTCAACAATATATAGTCAGGACATCTGACCTTTTGACACTGCAACGCGATATTGCCATCTACAAATGTGTGTGGCTGCATTCACAGCTATCCTTGGATACATGCAATCCATAAGCTAAAGGTTGAATGCACTTGGCTTAGATTATCAAAGATATGTTGGAAACCTTTTATGACATAGATGTAAAAAAGGCACATGGAATAAAGAGGAAAAATAGGAGCTGAATTGGGATCCAGTTCCATGGCCTTGATTCCTTATCCTATGAAACGATGGTCTGGTAGGCACGCCATATGGGCAGGGTAGTCCATTAAGAGCCTGATACTAACTTCCTGATGTCCTGTAATACTCTTGAACATAACTCTCTTGAACATGAATGAATGGCAAGTCTGTATTCTAGGCCATGGGTGATGTGATGGTTAATCTTGTCAGTTTCATGAAAATTAGAATCATCATGGAATCCTTGTCTCTGAGGGGGTATTAGTTTTTAGGGAAAGTGTTGAGGCTGGTTGTAGGAAATAATTAGTTTTATAAACATAAGAAAAACTAGAACGATCCTCCTAGCCAGGTCGGATTTATCCCTTTGTATATGTGTTGCCTCTGAAGCTTGCTATATAATCTGCCTGATTCTGTTCTGTCTAGCTGTTTCTTGCCTTTGTATTCTCTTGTGTCTGTGTATACCTGTGCAATGTCCTTGAAATGCAGAATTTACTCAAGTTGGTTTCTAGCTTTCTGCCTCTGGCATATTCTGCACTTAAGTGCCCATCTTCCTCCTTGGCCATTCAATCTGGACTTTTGCAGCATAACCTCCAGGTTTCTCTCTTCTGCTCTCAAATAGTGTCAGTCTAATGATCAGTAGCAAAGAATGATGTCACTGGTTCTGTGTTTCCGGGTTACTCCCTTCTGAGTATAGATAAAGCTTGTGATAAGTAGCTAGTAGCCATACTTAAGCCAATTAGATTACACTGGGAACAAATCCATGATAATCGATAAGCACCCTCCCTTGGAGAACAGTGACTCTAACGTAATGATATGTGTTGGTCTCACAGGATGTCCACTTGATAGATTACTGTCTTTGATGCTGTTAAAAGGCACACTGACACTTGGAAATTTTTGTTTAATAAATGAATGCTGAAAACATGCAAGTCAGCCCCCATGACTGAGACAAGATACATTACAAAGTCGGAAGCTTTCTCTGAAATGACAAAAAAAAAAAAAAAAGTTGGATTTGTGTCAGGGAAATCATTATACTCTTCTGCCAACGCGAGGGGTATTTTTTTCCCTTGTCAAACTAGCTGTCTGGTGCTTATGAAGGCAGCCAAGTGGCTTTAGCAGCATAAAATCTAAGAGACAGAGAAATGATTAGAGTTTATACAGGGTAGCATCTTCACTGTATGGACTGGAGGCCACATCCAGGAGAGTGAGAGAATGGTCAGCTTGGAAAACAAATCTGGAACCAAACAAGAGTGTCCAATATGGCTGACAGTCTCTTCACCTTCTAAAGGGTTCCATAGTGTCCAATATGGCCCCCAGAGTCCTCATTTTCTAACAGACCTCCATCTATAGCCACCGTCCGCTCATTTCCGCCTTGCTATTCAAGTCTCTTTCTCATAGATGTGTTCTGGTACCACCACCCCATCAAGACTGGTGCTCAGAATTCTATGCCTTATTTGCCTTAGCATTTCAAATATCTTTTAAAGTAGATCTTTACTTCTTTAGAGAATAGTGTATTGATAATATACAATAGGTATCATGTACATATAATTGGCTAGGTAAACGTTAAGCACTGATTATTCACTCAATTCAACACTTGCAGATACACGCTATGATTAAATAAGCAGGCTCGCTGAAAATGTGTGTGCCCGTTGGTACATAACTGGGCTAAGAGATTAAGATAGATCCCCCTGATGAAGTAACTGAAAACTTGGAATCTGAGAACTAAATAAGAGTGAGCCAGGTAGTGGGAATGGGAGAGAGATTTCAAGCGGGGAAGACAGCATGGTAATGGCTCATCTTGGCTATCAACCAGTTTGACAGTCTGGGAAGAGCGAACTTCAGCTACGGAATGTGTCCATCAGGATTAGCGCGTGGGCCTGTCTGTGGGGCGTTGTCCTAGAGGAGCCCAGCCTCCCGTGGGTAGTGTGTCCTGAGGCAGGTGGGCCTGGGCTATGTGTAAAAAGCTGGCTGAGCAAGAAGAGGGAGCAAGCTAGCAAGCAGCACTCCATGGTTTCTGCTTCCGGCTCCTGCTTTGTCTTTTCTCTGTAATGGAATGTAACTTGTGAAAGAAATTACGCCCCTTCCCCGGGGTTGGTTTTGATCGCGGCATTTATCGCAGCAACTGAAAGCAATTTAGAATGAGCAAGCCTATACTGAAGCTTCAAGAAGCACGTGCTTTCCAAGTAGGGGCTAAAGGTATTAAAGGCAAATGAAGAGCGCCTAGAGAGGACGTCCAGCAACGCGAAGGGTTGTTAACTTTATTCTAAACTGATTTAGTGTGGTCCCGCAGAGGCTGAGACAGGACAACCAATGCGGTACAGAAAGCATTTAAACGGGGCTGATGAAATAATGAAATAATTGTTCCAAAGAGAGAAAGAGAAAGAGAAAAAGGAAACTACTTGTACCCGCTCGACTGGTTTATACGTACGAAGAAAGATCAGTTTAATTAAATTACACATTCGCTATGCCATTTGTGGGAGGAAACATAAAATGGAAAATGAAAGTGAAGGTTTTGCTCTCCTAACGTGGAGGCCAAACGTTAGAAATTGATGTTTCTGGTTGGTTCTCGGAGAACTGCCGGCAGAGAAGGAACCGGGCTTGGCGCATGCTCACAAAGCCACTCGGGTTCCAATCAGTGGTGAAGGCGTGCGCGGGGAACCTCGCTAGCAGTCTAACAGGGAACGCCCAGCGCCGCCTTTCTCCCTACTTAGTAGGAGTTTGGGGCAGTCTCTTATTCTGCTTTCAGCCATCAGCTCAACAGTAGGACCAGTCACGAAAGTGACACCATCGCACCATAGATGAATATAGAGTAGTCATGGTGCATTAATTACATATTAATTGCACTGTGTCATTCATTACAAATGACTACATATTAATTATGAATAACCAACAGCTTGTCTTCTTAAGTGGCAGTTTATGATCTCCACTTTATGCGCATCTCTTCTAATCACAAAAATCATTCCGAAAGCAAAAATGATCGGGAGCACAAGACTCGTAACTCCTTCCCGACTGGCCTCCTGTTGCCCTGCAGTCTGATAGGCTATAGGAAATGCTTCTCAGAGGCAGCAGGGAGCAGGGACCGTACACTTTCACAGCCAACCAAATCCATACTGGAGAGCCAAAGGGCCCTCCTTACACGGAAACGAATGAGCAAGGCAGGGTAAGTACAGTAATGCCCTCCACTGTGAGTCCCCAATCCCAGAGTGTCAGGAGACTACGATGGGAGGAGCAAAACTCAAGGCCTGTCTGAGACACTGAGTGGGACTCTGCCTCGAAGTAAGGACAAGAGAAAGAGGGTGCAAGGGGGTTGGGGGGGGGGCTCTTGCCCAGCCTGACATCAGACTCTAGAATCAGTCCTGGGAACCAAAATCAAGAAATGGAAAAGCATAACATTTAAACCCATTTCTGATTGAAGCTCGTTATTATTCTCACCCAGGGTAGCCCTGTAATGGACCCTAGGCACACTGCTTGACCGGACTGCTGCTTTGACCCACAACTCCTTCCAATAAGAGACACTAGAAAAATGTTTTCTAGTTAGAAAGGCAACTCAATATGTAGCCTGGGAAATGTTACATCGAACAGTAACAGCGTGATTTTCCTCCTCGAAGATTTATTAGTGAAATAATTACCCCCAGGATTACATAAGCAAATTGTGAGTGGATTTCTCTTCAGCACTGTTTCAAAAATGTTTATGATCTATGATCGCCGTGTTCTAAAGCCAATCAGGGGACTCTGGTCCCATGGTAACAGCAAAGGCGTCTCAGACCACAGTGTCTCAGACATTATCAGTGACCAGAAGCTGGATCTCTATTCTCTACAATGTATCCTGCTGACTTGGGCATCAATAACTTCCTGACTCTCTGAGAAAGCCTGCTGGTGGAGTCGAAGTAAAAAACCATTGTGTGTCCTCTTCCAAATAGGAGAAAATGTCTAAGGACAACAGCTCTTTGATGACAAGTTGCATAGGGGAAAAATGAGCAGACCCGGGAAAAGCCAACGCTCTTCCCTGTGTGGAATATGTGCTTCCCAGGGAACCTCATTGTAGATGCGCACACAGTTCTTGCAGGGGTCGATTCATTGAGTCATTAAGTCATTGATTGCCACATGCAGGTGAGCCTGCCACTTGTCGGCTTAACTATCTGAGTCAGTGCCCAGCATGCGTGAGGGATGCACTGTCTTACGCCAGGCTGGGGCTGGAGGTGGTGGTTAGGTCTTTCAGGGGATGCAGTGATAGAATGGAGAATCATATGCCGTTAGCAGTCCCCTAGGTATCTCCCCTGGAATGGTCCATCTCCATTGGCGCTCATCCCCCTCCTTCCCCCCCCCCGGACCGCATCATCTTTACACATGTAGGTCCCAAGAAGTTGCCTCCAGCCTACCCGGATGGTCAGCAAAAGGAATGAAACACTTAGTGGCTTTCCTTTCCCTTACCATCAGCCCGCCCCGCCTGCGCCTGCGCCAGTCCTTCCGGTGTCCATAAGCAACCAAGTTGCAATCCGCTCACTTTGCCACCTTCAAAGCCTGGATGGCAACTCCGGCACTTCCTTCTCCTCACTACCACACTGGCCCCACCCCTGCAGCCTGTCTACTGCCCTACTCCACACTTAACCGCTCCCCTGCTTCTCCATCTGTGCTGTCCAAGTGAGTCCAGACACAGCGGTGGCACACTCCTGCCCCAACCCACTTTCTCCTTCTTGGCGTGCCTTCTTACCACTCAGACATCACTGGGACCCTAACCCTGCCATGTCGGCTTGGATCCTTGAATAGCATGTCGCGGCATACAGGAAACACCCAGGGAACTTTCGAATCCCGTTCCTTGCTGTTCCCCTCCCCACTCTGTCAGATTCAGTGATTTGTATCTTTCAAAGGAATCTTACTTCTGCTGGCAATCTCTTTTCTCCAAAACACCTCAAAATGTGAGACAATGTTTTAAATCTGAATATTGTACACTTTTAAAAAAAAAATCTGAATTTTGAACTGTCAGTGCAAAACATAGCACTTGCTCCAAGAGGAATAATAGGCCATTTATTTGGAACCTAATATTAGTGACTGTGTTCCTGGAACCCAATTTCAGGTTAACTGGAATTGTATGTACCACTGCGGAAATGCCTACATGGACTCTACCACAGAGTAGAGGTTGTAAGTCAATGCATGCGCTGAATTCACCAGCAGAGACATCAGGTGGAAGGTTACAATGAAGTGGGGCCTAGACCCCTTTAATGGTTGAGCCACCCCTTTTACAGGAGCTACATATCAGATATCCTATATATCCTGCATATCCTACATATCCTACATATCAGATATCCTACATATCAGATATCCTACATATCAGATATTTACATAAGGATTCATAACTAGCAAAATTATAGTTATGAAGTAGCAATGAAGTAATTTATACTTGGGAGTCACACAACGTGAGAAACAGAATTGAAGGGTCATAGCATTAGGAAGGTTGAGAACCACTGGACTAGACGCTCTCGGATGGTTTTCTGAGCTTCTGGTTAAGTGAAACTAGTGCTATATTAAGCTTATCTGTACAACAGGTTTTACCTAAAAGTCGAAAGAATGTTAGGCCAGATAAAGATATGTGTGATAAATGGGTATGTCATAGTCAGGGTTTCTATTCCTCCACAAACATCATGACCGAGAAGCAAGTTGGGGAGGAAAGGGTTTATTCAACTTATATTTCCACTTTGTTGTTGATCACTAAAGGAAGTCAGAACTGGAACTCAAGCAGGTCAGGAAGCAGGCGCTGATGCAGAGGCCATGGGGGGATGTTTCTTACTAACTTGCTTCCCCTGGCTTGCTCAGCTTGCTTTCTTATAGAACCCAAGACTACCAGCCCAGGGATGGCACCACCCACAAGGGGCCCTCCTCCCTTGATCACTAATCTAGAAAATGCTCCACAGCTGGATCTCATGGAAGCACTTCCCCAACGGAAGCTCCTTTCTCTGTAATAACTCCAGCCTGTGTCAAGTTGACACACAAAACCAGCCAGTACAGGGTAGAATAAAGATGGCACAAGACAGTTCAGTTAGGAATTGAGTCCATGTTCTACTGCTGAGCTATAAACCTAATTTTTATATTTGTTGTTTTTTTTTTTTTTACTTTTAAATCTGGAGAAAAACTATGTTCATAGCAGCCTTATCTATAATAGCAGATGTCCCTCAAAAGAGGAATAGATACAGAAAATGTGGTATATTTATATTATGGAATACTACTCAGCAATTAAAAATAATAAATTCATGAAATTTGTAGGCAAATGGTTGGAACTGGAAAATGTCATCCTAAGTGAGCTAACCCAATCACAAAAAAATACACATGAAATGCAATCACTGATAAGTGGATATTAATTAGCCCAGAAGCTCTGAATACTCAAGGCACAATTAGCAAATCAAAAGATTCCCAAGAAGAAGGAAGGAGAGAGTCCCAAAAAGACTGGATCCAGTATTGTAGGAGAGTACCAGAACAGAGAAATGGTTGGGGGGGGGTGCAGTTATTGGGGAATGGGTGGAGGGAAGAGGACTTATGGGGCATATAGTGAGGGGAGAACTGGGAAAGGGGAAAGCCTTTGGAATGTAAACAAAGAATATAGGGGAAAAAAAAGGACGTTATGACACAAGGAAAATAATCTGGAGAAAAGAACCCACTAAGTTGCCAAACTGGCCTTTCTCTCTGTAGCCCAGGCATACCTTATCTACCTCAGCCTCCAAGATGGTTTTGGCTCTTGATCTGCAACAGCCCTACTCAACACAGTTACAGACTTTTAATTGATTGGCCCGCAGGATAGGCAGCACAGTTGGAGCGGTCTGCGGGAGCCTCAGCTCACAGAACTCCCCTCAGAATACTAGATCTTAGCAGCTTTACATCTGCAGTAAACACAGCAGCACTGAGCTGCAGCTTTGCGGCAGCACACCCCTGCAGACAGAGCCTCAACCTTCCACATCACAATGGTCAGAAGCTGGCCTGTGTTATTTGCCAACATCGCTTGCCTATTCCTATTGACTGTTGCATGTATGGCCTCAGACATGCAGAAGTGCATAAGGAAATGCCCAGTAAATGAACCACAGGGCACCCAGCGAGAGCCACAAGGGCCTGGATTAGTGATACATCCGTGAACAAGAAATCCTGTCCCATTCTTCTAAACTATTCCAGGTATTAAGAAGAACAGATCTGGTGGGAGACGGTTGTATTTATTCAAGTCTTAGAGGAGAAATCTAGAGTTCAGGAAGGGAGTTTGTTCCAGAATGTGTATGTTAAAACTGAACAGTAGAAGTGTGGAGAGTCAGCCCCTGGGGCTTTAACATAATTAGGGTGCTCCAAGAAGCCCCAGTTTAAGTAGCAGGCTCTACACTGGCAGACTTCCTGACTTTAAGAAAGGCTAAGCTATGTACACAGCGGGAGAGTCAGTGGCTATAAAAGAGACTAGAAATGAGGAAAGCTCTCTTGGGAACCGAGAAAGCTTCCTGTGATGACACACAGGCACCCTGAAGGGCAGGCCTACCAGGACATCCTGCCTTTTGTCCTCTTGGGCTTCAGAGCATCAGACAAAGAGAAAATGGTGACCTGTTCAGTCTGCTCTGTTTTACATCAATGGCCAAAACAGAACTCTTCACACTGAGGGAAGCCGGGCACTTCACAGCGGCTGAGAGCCACTGCGCCCTGATTGCCCATGATTACGCCTTCTCCACCTGCAGGCTCAGCGAGTCCCCTGCCCTTCCCTTGGCTGCCCTGGTCCTTGCTTATTGAAAGAGACAAAATGAGTTTTTGAAGAGCTTGATTGGGTTCCTGCTTTACCGGTGACTGATGACTAAATTAAAAGTGTAGGGTTCGAAATAGTGAGACAATGTGTTCTGAGGAACTGCCAATAAAATGCTTTTAACCTTGCACCTACCGCCAAATTCACAAATGAAAGCCAGCACTTAATACAAACAGTAGTCTTTGCTTGTGGCTGGATGGGGTTAAAAGTGTGAGGTGCTTGGTACAGGTTTCTACCCACTGAAGTCATCCATGAACTCGAGCACATCCTATAACCTCTCTGCTTCAACTTTTTCATCCAGGAAGTAGGGGTAATAATGGTACCTTCTTTGTATGGATCACTGTGATTATTTAAAGAGCTAGCAGAAGTCTTTAAACCTGACTAGCAGTAGATTACCTACTCTCAGCATCAGATACATCACTACCATCCAAAGGTAAGCAACGTGGATAAGGTCTCTCCCTTCGTGGAGCCTGGACCAGCGTCTGGATGTGGGTACCTCGTAGATACTTCCCTTGAACCGTTCCAAGTATGTCACTTAAGTGTGCAATGCAGCTAAGGACCCTGACGGGCAACCTCCATGCTGTCTCTGGCCAAGACTATATTCCTGCCCAACAGCATCCTCTGGCAGCAGCACGGGCGCTCACAGCCTCAGCAACTGAGTCATCAGTGGCAGTCTCTGAGGGGATATCCACGGCCTTACAACTCAGGAGATAATGAGAAGATCTGAGGAGACAGATGCCGGTCACAAATACCCTTTCCCTTTCTCTGGATACTGATGACAACGCTTCTGGTTTCTTTTAGTCTCCAAACTATGGTTGTGGGATGACACTCTCAAGCAGAAACTCTGAGCTAATTGTGCTCTTTTTCCTGACTTAGGGAAGCATTTCAGAAGGATGTCTTCCTCAGACGAGGTCTCAGATACTGCCGTGAGCAGAACCCCTTTGGGCACGGTGTTTGTGAATGTAAAGTATTTAATTTTTTAAGCTACTGTAAGTTTAGAGGAATTGGTTAGGTAATACAATTTGCCCTAACTGTGCATCACACACAGGTACAAATGTATCTCCCACATCAACTTTTCTCAGGCCTGACACTGCCCCAGAGTGTGTTTTTGGACTTCCATGACTCTGCAGGTAGATCCTGACTTGCTGTTCCTTAGGAAGGAAATCTGTATATGAGCAATAAGCAGAGGACTGACTCTGAGGTTCAGGTCCAGCCCCTACTCCTCGACTTTGTAGCCTTAAAACGATCCGCTAGCCATTTGGACCTCAATTTACTTAAATAGGAGAAATAGTGTTCAAGTATCTAATAAACATGCCCCAAAGTAGAAGGTCATTTGAGTTCTTTAAATCTCATAGATAGGCTCAACTACCTGATACCATAACGTATTCAGCCTGCACCCCGAGTGACTAACAGGCACACTTGAGAAAGTGTGGGCTCTTTGGATGCTTGACCTCTAAGTAGAGCCCCAGGTCTTCTGCTGCGACCCTCCATACATGACTCAGTCCAAAAGAGACTTGACGGCTCTATTCCAAGAGAACCATTTGCTTCTGCCAGATTATTGGAACAGTGATCTTTGAAAAGCAATACCTGAGGGAAAACAAACTTAGATCTGATCACAAAAAAATACAGAATTCTGATTATATATATATATATATATATGTGTGTGTGTGTGTGTGTGTGTGTGTGTGTGTGTGTGTATATATATATATATATATATATATATATATCCATTTAGCTCCAAGTTACATTAATGGATGTTTCAACATCATCCAAACACAATAACTTGGAGCAGTAGCCTGAAGGTTCCTCCAGCCTTGGGGAATTCAGGGCAGAGTGAGGGGTTAAGCGGGGTACGTCACTTGACCTTCACTGTCATTGTCACTCAAGTAGAATTCCTCACAATTTCTCCTTCTAGAAAATCTTACTTGGCAGTGTGAACTACTTTAGAGTCATTCATTTATCAATATTTTCTGATTGCCTAAAGTGTGTGTGTGTGTGTGTGTGTGTGTGTATGAATCACTTTCTGAAATAGGTATGTTAGTGCCCATATGACGCTTACACATGCATGTCTGAGAGAAGCTGTGTTTGCACTCCTGTAGCTCCCTGTTTGTGTCTGTGTCACAGTCTTGGGGGACATTTTCATATGTTTACACTACAAAGACCTTCAGGATCTAAAGAAGAGACAGTTTCTTAGATTCTGCCGTGGTGCCTGTGGTATCATTCTTGGTATAGAACATTGGGGATGCGCTGATAACTTTGATTAACAATGGTAGGGAGCGGGAAAACTAGACTCTGGGTTCAATTCCTCTCCCAACATGTGAAAAATAAGTGACTTAGTAAAATTGTGTTATCAACTGCTCAATTTCATTTAAAAAAAAATTAGGACAAGTTGCCTTAGATGTGTTTATGCATCTTCTTCAGACATAGAGGAGATCTTGCAGCCTGAATGAAGGCAGAAAGCTAATCACAGTCTTCCAAGTAAAAAGTACTTGGCATGAAGTACTTTGCTCAAAGTATGTGTGAAAGACGAGGCCTACTAAGATACAGTCCTGTCCTAGCCAAAAGTAAGCCTCAGAAGGTGGCCCTATAAACACGCTTTCTGTAATCACTTAGCCTGAAAGTTGTGGAAGCGTACAGAGAAAAGTTGATATAAAGCCAGTCAATGAATAATTCTTTACATTTGAAAATATTATCTGTGACTATTTACTCTATTCTGCACAAATAAGAAAGAAAGAAAGAAAGAAAGAAAGAAAGAAAGAGGATTAAAAATGGCTACTTATAATTAATCTGAGTTATATGAGTTCATATAAAAACTGCCTGTGAATGGAGATGTGTCCTTCTGATAAGGTAATATTAATTAGTTTGAGAGTTGAAGAACTAAAAATATAAATAAAAGTGGAAGCTCTCTAAGGAGAAAGGGGCCAATCAAGAGGAGAAGAGAAGATATGAAAATCAAAGAGGGTTTGGTAGTGACATTTATGTTGAGTTACAATTGCCTCCTGACTGCATAGGTATTTTGTGTCTTACACAAAATTGTGTGCATGTGATTCCACAGGAGATAAGGCTTGCCTTTAGTTAGTCAGTGCCATACCCACACCCGTTCATAAGTTCAAACCCAACCCTCATTGTGATGATATGCAGATTGGGGATTTCCATAGCTGACTAGTCCATGAGGAAAGAGTCATCATGAATAAGGTAAGAAAGGCCCTGCAGAGTTCCTTTGCACTTTCTGTTCCGTGAGGAAGCCAACTGTCTATGAAGCAGGAACTAGTATGGTAATTTGCTCTCTTACCCCAGCAGCAAAGCCTTCTCTGTTAAAACTCAGCTCCCTGTGTGTTTTACATCAAAATATATTTTGGCAGCTGGACATACATGGACCTTACCTTTCTGTAAGCTCCATCCTGGTGCAGAATATATACAGTATTCAACTAAACACTTGAGTAAGGTGATAGATTAGTATGTCACAAAGGTGGTATTAGAAGGAACCATATCTGGTACAATGCTAGTTTAGGCAGAAGGGCAAAGAAAGGCAAGCCTAAAGAGTCAACATTGAATGGAAGTCAGAACCATGAGAAGCTTATTAGGGAGAGCTCAAAGCAGAAGAACATTTTGTAGTGAGGTTAGGGAAGTGGCAAAGACCCTAAGACAGGGATAAGTCCATAAGAAAGCAGGCAAGATGTATCATTGGAGGGGAGGATTAGAGCATAGTAAAGGCAGGTTTCAGAGCACACAGATCATGGAGGATGTTGGCAAGGTTTAAAGGTTTCCTTCTGGATCAGATGAGTCAGCGAAGGGCACTAGGCAAGAGATCAATATGAGCTGAAGCAAAGGACTAATCGATTCAGTATTTTATCGTCACTTCTATTCCTGAATCTTTCTGACATCCATTTGCATTCCCCAATCAAAATCAACACACACGGCCGATGACTCTGGATGCACTTAAGAGGATAAGCAGAACAGACACTGCAAAGCAGAACTCTTTCGAAGGAGACCTGGGGTGAGCATTCATTCTTTCATTCTGCTCTCAATGGAACCCAGCATTTTTAATGGAGAACATAAAAGACTGTATTCTTAGCTGGAGACAATTCGCAGAAAGCATCTCCTAGGGGTTATTAGACATTTAAAGGAGCTTCAGGAGGAGGAGTTGGGGAGAGGAGACAGAGTAGGGCTTATTAGCTCAGACCATGCTGTACTGCACACTCCTCTGGGGGGTGTGAAGAGGTAGGTGTGAGTGCCTACCCTTCCCACCTCCTTTGCACCTTCCCCATTATCGCTCTCCATTTGCACCTCACACCTTCTCCCTCACCCTATTAGCACAGTCCCATTCCCAGGTTAATTGAAGGAGAGGTGTTACCAACTTTCTCTCACTACAATTCCCCATCTTTCTTTCCCCTGCCCTCTCCCTCCTCTGTGCCTACTCCCTCTCTCCTCGGTTTCTAGTAAAGCTTCATTCAGAATTTCATAAAGTTACAGATAAAAAAAAAATGTTTAAAATCCCTAATAATAGTTTCTGTAAAACAAGAAGGGTAATATATCTAATCGACATAAGGCAATGTATTCTTTTTCTTTTCTGAGACAAGGTCTGTGTAGACCTGTGTAGACCAAGCTAACCTTGAATTCAGGGATCTGCCTGCCCCTGCCCCGCTAGTGCTGGGATTGAAGGTGTGCACTACTGTGTGTGGCCAGGAGGTCCTTGCCAAGCCAAGGGACACATTCCTAGAGGAACTTTAAAATATCAATATAAGGAATCGTCAAATGTTTCCCATTCCGAAAGCTATGAGGGTAAGAAGCTGACTGTGGTGTGGCAGCCAGTGTTTCACATGGCTATTTTACATTGAATTTCTTCAGCGCTAACCCCACATTTGGGACGATCCATCATTGATTTGTACTGCGCAGTTTCCTGGTAGGCATTTGAATTAGAGCAATTCACATGTGCAACAAGGTAGTCGCAGGGACTGATCAGTGCGCTCAGGCTGTGTGCACTGGGATCCCACCTCCATCCCTGTCTAGAATTTGGGTGACCACCCTTTTGCCAAGTTTGCTTTACTATAAACTAGCATAAAAAAATACTGTGCACCTGATGGGGTTAAGAGGGATATAGAAAAGTGTTTTGAATGGTCCATGAGAATAACCCAGTACTATATATGACGTCACTGACCACTAAACTCTACAAACTCATGGTCAGTATGGCAAGTGACAATTATCCTAGGTCCTAATAGAATTATGTTCCTCATCCTTGGTCTAATACATATGGCCTCTGGTCAAGTCACTGCCAAATATTTGCAAAGCAAGTCCTTGCTCTCCAGCAGTGGGTTAAAAGAATAGAAAGGCCCAGCAGCTCACATCACCAGGCACACTGTGCTTCTCCAAGGACCAGCTGACTGCAGAGGCCAGGGGTGCTCAAGACAACCTTAATCCATTTGTGAACCAAGTATTGTCTAAGGCCTTGCTCAAATGTAGATGGTGTTTTTCACATGAATGAATGTTCTGCTAAGATACTCAGATACTGTTTCAAAACCTTTGGGCACATCCCTCCTTTTAAATGGAGATGCAAAATTTTGTGATCAATGATCCTTTGTCTTTTCAAAGCACTTCACAGGGATTTTGCTAGAAATGATGTATTCCTCTAGTTAAACAAAATACTTGTTGGATGTCTACTATATGCTGGGACGCAAAAGTTAATAATCCAGCAGAGCTGCTGTACAAAGGGCTCATCATTCACAACACAAGATGTTGAATGCTATGAGGGAAAGGGAAAGGGCACAGTGAGGCCACCAACAGGAATCCAGAAGCTGCTTCTCTGTGGGACCTTCTGGCCTGGAGCAGAGAAGGGACCCAGGCATTCTGTGGATGCAAGCTGACGGGCATCTCAGTACCGCCCACCAGCCTCTCCTGGGTTGCTCCCTCTGCTGCTTTCCCTCCACAGACCTTGGCAGCCACCATGCCCGCCCCTTCATAGCTGCACTCGGATGCTGGGGACTTCAGCTGGCTCGTGACTCAGCAGATGGGCAGCTGCTTTACGGCAGCCTTGTATTCTCAGACATTTGCTTGTTCTCCTGGGGAAGAATCTATCCCCTGGACACCTCCCTCTGCTCATATAATCCTGGAGAGGGCAGGTTTCATGCTTGCACCCTACACTATGGGCAGTCTAGTAAAGAAGCTGAAGTTGTAAGCAGAGAGAGCAGAAAGCAGCCTTATTGGTGCAAGCTGTAAAATAATAATAATAATAATAATAATAATAATAATAATAATAAAGTAGAGGAAGAACTAACAATTTAACCTCTCACTTTGAGTTTTTGTGGCCGAGCAGTTTTTCTGCTAGTCACTACTACACTGTTCTGTCCTGATTTAGGCAAAATGAACTTCCAATACCCTACATAGTTTATTTTATTGTTATAATTGCCCATGTAAATATGTAATTGCACATTATAACAATATTCAATTGTATCAATGTCTCTCTATTCTATTGTCTTGAGATTATCTAAAAGATGGTCTAATAAAACTTCTGAAGAGTAGGGCATAATGGTTCCCACCTGTGACCTCAGCAGGGGAGAGGTAGCCCAGGATGGTCAAGAGTCTAAGGCCATTGGTGCTGTGCAGTGAGTTTGAAGCCAGTGTGAGCTACATGAGACTGTACTCTTAAAAAAACTAAAGTGGGGATGGGAGATCTCTAGGGAATTACAGAGTATTTTCTATGAATTTCACAAAGTAAAAACTCCCCCCTCCCCCACCTCCCCGCTCTGCAAGTGTGTGTACTTCATGCTGCTAGAGAGGATTGCAAAGGGAAAGTCTAAGAGAAAAAAATGTTCAAAGTCCACTGAACTGAGCTTTAGGGGAATATCCAAAAATTAAACACACCTACCTACACACACACACACACACACACACACACACACACACACATATATGCACGAACACACACACACAATCAATGCTAAAAAAAAAAAATAATCAAATTTACAGTCCTTCTCAGCCTTCCCAGTGCTTAAATTCCAGACACGCCACCATGCCAGGCGTGCCAGGCATTAAGTGTATTAACACTAAATTCCCAGGACTGGTGGGTCACGAGATAAGAGGGTGCTTCAGTCATAGGCATATTAAGTCTGTGCCTTTCGAAAATGGTCAAAAGAACATTTCAAAACGCTTTCCTTGGGGAGCACTCATTGACGATCCTGCCTTCCTAGTGACAGACGGATTCCGTTAGCTTCCTTCCTCTGCGTTCATTTAGTTCCTGTCTGGAAGGTGGGAGGAGTTATTTATATATGTGTGAACAGGGAGGACAGAGACCTCCACAGCTTGCCATCTAATTGCATGCAGAATTCTGGCACCTTTTGCTCGGCCCTTGCCTGCTTCCCCACATGGTGTCTGGTACTAGAGACATAAAATTATGAATAAACCAATAACTGGCCCAGTTTCTATAGTGCAGGACACATGTTTTTCATGAACATTAAAATTCAAGGATTTTTTTTTCATCTGTAAGAGTTAAGCCTGGATTCTGACATTAATTTCCACTTGTCTTCCTCTTGGCAGAGTGGGTTGTTTATTTCTGTCACAGAGACACATTAACTTTTTTTTTTTTTTTGCATGTTCTGCAAAGCTAACTCCTCTTTAAAAAAAAAAAAAAGAATCCCTTTGCTGTCTTTACCATGCATTTGTATAGATTCCAACTGATAATTCTAGTTGGCTTATATTTTCAGTCGTTTTCTCTGTTTTCTATTTGGGGTTATGCTAAGAAGTCAGCTGTCAAATGCAGCCTTTCCCTTGTTTTTCTTTCAGATATTTGATTGGTTCCCTCTCTTTGAATTTGAAATCCTACACATCATCCACAGAAATCAGACATGTTAGTATCCTATCCCTTCACTCCTTTCTTCTCTCCCTCTTGGAATAGGCTCTAGGCATCCCACTTCGCTGCCAGCTCTCAGTATGCCAGACACATTACTGTATCACAAGTTATTAAAAACAATGGCTATTTTTAACATAGTTTGCCTGTTTGAACAATATTGACAAATATGTCTCTTAAATATATTTCTTAACTATAATTCCTCTCAGAATAACACCATCCCGAGTGAACAAGTCTGGTAACAAGTAATTTTCCCATCCACTGATATTCACTTTGGAAGTTTAAATAGATAAACATGTGACACTTGGAGGAACTGTGGGGACTTTATTTAGGACAACTATATAGGTGTCAGAGCTACTGATAGATCAAGCTTAACCCTACAGACAACAAAATCTATAGGTGATAGCCTAATGATGGGCTAGAAAGTGGTGAGACAAGATAGCAAGAGTGGTTGACTGTTGGAAGAAGTAAACTGATGGGAGTCTGAGAGTGTTCTTGCGCATCTCTGACTTCCCAGCCTCTACAGTTTATTTCAGGGCTCAATGGCTTTCCCATTCCATGTCTTAACTGTACATCTTCTCCACCTGCCTTTTCTTTAAAAATCTTCTTCTAAATAGCACACACACACACACACACACACACACACACACACACACTGATGACAGTGTTTGCATCTCACAAGATGCTTGGATTCTTTAACTGTAATCTCAGTCAAGGTAAAATACACCTAAGATTGAAGTGACACTTTTTAACAATTGATGCTTCCCAGCAACCCCTCAAATCACAGAACATTGGCATGCTCATGCTAATTTCATTCAACTGGTGATCCTAAATATAATCTTAAAAATAATTAAAAGGAGATTGAGAGCTCAGTTAACAGTGCCTGCTGCTCAAAAGGACCCTAGTTCTGTTCCCTACAAGTATGTCAGGCAGCTCAGTCACTTGCAGCTCCAGCTCCTGGTGAATCTAATGACTTTGGCTTCCTCAGGTAGTTGACCTTGTGTGCATATATCCACATGTTGACACCTAATTAAAATTGTGTGTGTGTGTGTGTGTGTGTGTGTGTAACTTGACTGATATGGTCAATGTCATTACCTGCAACCTCCTTGAAATTATGATTCATGCTTCTTCATTGTAAGTGGTCCAGTACAGGTATACCTCGCTAAATATCTATTTGTAGAATCAAATCAAATTATAATCTTAAAGAAGTACCTTTCCTCATTACAAAGTAGAAAAAAAAAGACAATCTAAAACTGTTCAGGCATAATCCCAGCTGTCAATGGCTGAACTTGTGAGTTTGAGGTCACACTAGGCTAGAGAGTGAGATAATTGCCTTTTTAAAAAATGAAAAAAAAATTGTTTGACTTACCATGATTTATAGTAACACTGATTGATGAGGTAGAGTTAGCATTTCCTTCACTTCTTCTTAAAGGAAATTTGTGTGGGCTGAATGTAAGTGATGTATGTGTACACATGTACTTGGGTGTGCGCCTATGTACATGGCTGGAGGAGAAGGACGCCTAGTTTCTATTACTCTCCATCTTACCTTTGAAGCAAAATCTCTCACTGAACTTGCTCAAGTTGGTTTTCAGTTAACAAGGACCAAATTCTGCCCCACAGTGCTAGGGTAACAGATCCACACCAGGGTTTTTACCTGGCTCCTTGAATTCAAGTCTTCATATCTGTTCAAGACATGCTTTTATATGCACTGTGCCATCTCCCAAGCCACCGTAATTATTTTAATATGAAATCCTTAAATTTTATTCAACATGTTACTTCTAAGGTGATTTTGTTGAGAGTCTTGATAAAATATACCATGTGAAATAAAAGCTGAGAACCAACAATGACTTTAAAATCACTTTAAAATATAAATTCCTAAGCCTTAAATCTTATTAACCCCCATTCTACACAATGCTCTTCCATATTATCAATTTTAATCTTTTTTTATAATAACTGGTTTTCAAATAGCTTCAAAATTTCTTAAAAAGCATGAGTATCTAATTTGCCTTTTATTGGTATTCAGCCCTTTTACTTCCCCCTCCTCACACCTTTCTCTCCCATCCTGCTTCTCCTTCATCTGTTTTATTTTTTGACGAATTGGTGTGTGTGTGTGTGTGTGTGTGTGTGTGTGTCTACATGAATGTGCATGCTCGCTCTCCTCATATATGTCCCAACACAAATTTATATTCTGGTCGAAGAGAAAAGTATATGTATCATTAAGTCCAGAGAGCTATAGATAGTTCCAAGTAACTAGTGTGGATACAGTAAGATACACACTTGTGGGTATCAAATGCTGCTGACAAATATATTTCCTGAAATATACTTACTTAGGAGATATAGCACTGTATGAAAAACTACCTGCTGTTTCTTAAAATAAGCATTTTCAACTGACATTTTCTTTGCGTTTTCTCAGCCTACTAAACATTACTATGTACCGAAACATACAACAGAATAGTCTGTAGTGAGTCTTTTAGTCCCACTCAAAAGAATTTATTGTTTTGCTTAAAGAACATAAACTGTAAATACAGCCTTAAAATACTTCCCAGCAGCCCAGGGTTGGTAAGAAAGTCTTCATAGGCATCTGGCTTTTCCTAAACTTTTCTAATGGGGATAGGATAAAGAGAGTTACAATAATAAGGATAACACCTATGCTGCAACTGCTAATTAATGAACAAAAATCAGTTATATGCAAGCCAAGAACAAAGAAAAAAATCCCTGTTCAGGAAAGCAGCCTTTACCTTTATAGAATCTAGTATTGATTCTTTATTTTGCAGTAGACCTATATAAACCAGTGTATCCTGGAAGCTGCTATGTAACCCGAGCTGGCCTCAAATTTATGAATAATTCTGCCTAAACTTCTCAAGTGCTGAGATTAGAGATATGGGCTGAAAATTGGCTTTTTTCTATGACGGAGCAAATACCTGAACAGTTTACACATATGCAAACTAGTAGTACGTGCTTATAAGCTACACTGTCTTAAGCACAGCTACCTAATACAATAAAATCATAACAGAGAAACAATTCATAGAGTTCTCAAATTAAGCCAGAGAAGTCAAGCCCCATGAACAATTGGGACCCTTTAAGTTATTACATTTTTTATACTGCCTTTTCTACATGTCTTTCTTCTTGAAACACTACAATCGGTGAAATGTTCAAAGAAACAAAACCAATTAATTCAAGATAAGGTAACTAGAGGGAAACACAGTTTCACCAAGTCTTCAGTCTAGATGATGGATTCAAAGTCTTACTTCTTCAAAAAGTACTTCAGTTGTTCCTGTAGGAAAAGGATCTGTTCATACTTCTGCTTCTCCTGTAACTTGAGCTGTTCCAGCACAGACTGGAAATGACTCTTGAGGGTCACGTTTTCCAATTTTCTGAGGAGATCTTTCTGTCTCTGTGCTTTGCCCTGGATCTCTTGGAGTTTCCTCTCCTTGGAATGAATCAGCTTCTGCATTCCCAGAATAATTGAACTGCTACTTTCATTAGCTTTGCACAAGCTGAACTCCATAAACTTGGCTTGTAGGTCTCTTTCCAGGTCTTCTTCAGAATCATCTTCCTCCTCCTCTTCCATTTCTTCCTCCTCATCCTCCTCTTCCTCCTCTTCCTCCTCCTCTTCCTCTCCATCCTCTTCATCCTCCTCATCCTCAACCTCTTCCTTCTCCTCCCTGTCCTCTTCCTCTTTTTCTTCCTCCTCCTCCTCTTTATTCTCTTCATCATCTCTGCCACTGCTAGAATCGTTGGATGCGCTCTGAGGCACAGCGCCTGCTGAGGAGGTCTGGCCACCAACTTCGGGGGGCAATGGAGGATGCCCAGTGGTGCCTGCTTGACCCTGTACCGCCTTGGCTTCCTCATCCACGACGACTTCCCATCGGCTGCTGATGGCCTCGGCATCGGAGCGCAGCAGCCTCTTCACTTCCTTTTCCACGTCTTTGGAGTCGATGTGGCCACCACCGCCATCTTCGCTTTGCTTCATCTCAGGGGGCTTCTTCGTGGGCTTCCGGAACCGCTTCTTTCTGACATTCTTCAGAGGCGGCGTGAGGCCGTGCTTCCAGGTGTATTTCTCCTCAGCTTGCCCCGCTGCCGCCGCCGCCGCCATGGCTGGTCCTTCCGGGGAAGGGTGGCCGTCGCCGCCCTGGGCGCTGCACAGAAGCATCTGGGAGATGTCCGCCGTCTTGTAGAAGGTTTTCCGGTCGTGCGTCTTGAGGCTTTCGATCACGCACGGCAAATCCACCAGCCTGGCGGACAGCGCCACGTCGTCGACCTGCACGACGGCGCGCCGCGAGTCGGGCGACAGGTCGATCCTGAGCCTCTCTCTCACGGCGGCGGCGTCCCCCGAGCGCAGGAGCGTCCTGAGGGCCGAAGCGTGCTCGGCGGGCAGGCGCAGGATGAACTGGCTCTCCAGCTCGGGAGGGAGCTCGGCTCGGTGCTTACTCATCCCTGCTCTCGGGCCGATCCGCGCCACAGTGCTGAGGTGAGGCTGTGAGGCCCGCGGCCTGCGGGCTCTGAGGGCTGCAGCGCGCGCGGGCGCGGCCTCGGGGGAGTCTGTCCCGGACCAGTCGGCGCGCTGGCTGGACCCCCGCACCTCAGAGGCGGGCGGCTGGCCTCAAATGGCTTCCTCCTCACACCCTCACGCCTTGACAGGCTTCGGTGGCCTCCCGGTGCCTCCACTAGTCCCAGCCGGTCCTCCGCGTGCCGCCTCGGGCCTCGCGGCCTCCTCTGTTTGCCTCCACTCCTCCGCGCGCCTCCCTAGTCCTCCACAGTCCTCCGCAGGCCTCGCGGCCTCCCTGGGCCTCAGGACGCCACGTACCTCTGTGCGCCTCTGTGCACTCCGCCACAGTTCTCCGCCCGCCCCAGTCCTCCTCAGTCCTCCATGGGCCTCCACGGGCCTCTGGCAGCCGCTTAACGGACAGCAGCGAGCCTCGAGGCAGCAAGCGCGCTCCCGCACATGGACCGGAACTCACTCTGGAAAGGACCTGAGGCACCGAGCAGGCACTTCCGGTCACAGGTCTCTTTGAGGAAAACCGAAGCATCTGAAGGTTCGGGAACCTTCGGGCTGCTGTCGGGTTGCTTCGGCATTCTCTCCTCTGCGTGTGTGTTTCTTGTTTGGGTTTTGGTTTTTTGTTATTGTTTGTTCTTGTCGCTTTATACAACAAATGCTGTGACTGTGACTTACTTGGTTGCTCCGCGAGCTGTTAGCTTGTTGATTGGCTGGGACTGCCCACTGACTATCGGAATCTTCACCAAGTCCCATCAGCCACTTATCTATTTATCCATCTATCTATCTTCTATCTATCATCTAT
Source organism: Apodemus agrarius (assembly GCA_964023405.1). Taxonomy (NCBI): domain Eukaryota; kingdom Metazoa; phylum Chordata; class Mammalia; order Rodentia; family Muridae; genus Apodemus; species Apodemus agrarius. Next base: position 15,448,848 of record OZ030026.1, on the reverse strand, counting down.
CTATCTATCTATCTATCTATTTATAGTCTTTTTTTTTTTTTTTTTGAGAAGAGCAGGAGGCTGTTGGGCTCAGTGCCTGCTAGAGATGTCCCAATCTAAACAGCAGTCAATTATTCCAAAGGCCACAAATATGGGAAGGCAGGTGGGGATCTTTCTTAAACAACTTCCTCATCATGGTGTAAGCTGTAAGTGCCAACCTAAAAAAAAATTTTATTTAACTGCAAGCAGGGAGCTGGTAACTATAGGAATAGCACAATGACTCTTTATCCCTAAACAGCCTAGTGCCTGATCACAGAAACCAGAATATAGAGTTCTCTCTTTGCCATCAAAGAACAACTACTAACTTCTGGGAAATAAATATATTTTATCTCTGGTAAAATACTATTACCCATCCTATAATCTCTAGTTGTTTCTATGCAGGCCTTTATAGCAAAAAAGAGATGAGAGAGAGAGAGAGAGAGAGAGAGAGAGAGAGAGAGAGAGAGAGATCTAGTGAGAGCATGAATCTGTAATCCAGAGAGACATTATTATTATTATTATTATTTCCCTTGGAAAGGAGGACAATACATGACATTTTATTTCACTTTTCATATATCGCGACTTTTAAATTTTTTAACTCTTTAGGGACAAGTCCATATGACAAATCCTGACAAGCTTCACAAATGCATTAAATATGCGTTCCTGCTAAATGGGTTTTTGAATAGCCTTAGTTTCTCCTTCTATTATCTTGAAGTAATAAGCAGTATGGAAGTCATTTATTTTGTTCACTCACCCACAAAGCAGTGGATAATGTTTTTGAATTATTTTGAAGGCCTACTATAGCACTGTTCTTGGTAAGATACTCTATGAATAAACTGTGATCATTGATCACTGCTTATCTGTGAGTACTGTAATGCACAAAAATAAATCAAGAAGCTGAGGTCAATACAATAGAATATCTGTAATCTGTAATTTTTTAAAACTCAATTTTATTATTTAGTTTGTATAACTCAAACATCACAACCAAGAAGATGAAAATGAATTATTTTGAAGGGAAATGGAGAGAAGAGAGTATCTCATAACCCTTGAAAGAAACGAGTAGTATCTGAGGATGCTACTCTCAAGTGCTGAGATTCCAAGTGTGTAGTGCCATATATAATTCCATCATTTGCTAAGCATTTTTAGAAATGGAAATTACTCTGATAATTTCAAAGGCCTTGGTTATAGAGTCAGATTTTTAAAAGTATTTTATTATCTAATATTGTGATATATATGTATATAATACACACACACACATACACACACACACACACACACACACACACACACACTTTCAACAGAAAGCTGAGGCAAATGTAATCAAAGGAAGGGGCCAAGGTCCAGCCCCATCAAGCAGCAGAACCTGGTAACGTTGGCCACTTGGTTATATCTTCAGAGTCAAGGATATAAGGAAGGGTTGTGGAATCTCCCTCTATGACTGAGGAAAGCAACTGAAGTCAGGCACGTGTCAGGGGGTTCCAGAGAGGCTATTGTGTGAAGCTGTGAAGGCGAGAACTGGGTTGTGTTGGAGACCTCAAGATTTTAGAGATCCGGAACCGTGGGAAGCCTGCCAAGGAAGGTGCAGACAGGGTGTGGAAGCAGTCCAAGAAAGAGAAGTCTAAAGAGTACATTGACATCAAACACGGTGATGTAGAATTTGGAGTTTGCCCGACTGGTTTTCACTCTGGCTTTGGCCCAGTGTTTTCTTATATGGTCCCCGTCTTGCCATTTTGGAATAGTAATATGTATTCTCTACCATTGCCTGTTGGAATTATAGCGAACTAAATCCTCTAAAACTGTAACCCTGCCCCCAGTTAAATGTTTTCTTTCATGTAAGAGTTGTCCTGGCCACCGTGTCTCTTCACAGCAACAGAACAGTGACTAAGATACATAGTTCTATGTAACAAATAATGACATATTAATTCTATGCAGAAGTAAAATTAACTCCAAAAGAAAATTCTAAAACACCAAATGGAAATAGACACGCATGACGTTTCTCCTGACCTTTCTTTGCTTTAGTGGATCGTGTTGTGTGTTCACTGTACCATTTTGTGCTCAGCCCAATACTTGCCTCTGAGCCTAAACTGTTTGGTGCTTTATTATCTAATGCAGCTATTGTTTTCTGGTGCTGACAACTATAGTAGTAGACCTGTTTGAATTTCATTTCTTCCAGGAATGCTCGTTTCCTTATTTGCATATACATCTCAGTAGAGGTCATTGTCTTGGGTTGAACTCACTCACTCCATGTTTGTTTATAAATATTTGTCTGCCACTGTGTGATAGTAAGTTTTATCATTTGTAATAAAACTGTAGATAAGAAGCTTCAGGAAACATTTGTGCTAGAGATAAAAGTGTGTTGAGTTAAAAAGTGACTAAGTGGGAAACTATTTTTACCACAGGCAATACCACCCACCCAGTCCGCCCTGAGAGGAGGATTTCACACGGTAAAAAAAAAAAATAGAGATAATTCAGGAAAGAGCATCCTTCTAAATTAGTTGTAATTTCACATTCAATGCAATGTGATAAAGAAACAGGGAAGAGCCAGCTAAAATCTATGTATGCATCTGTCAAGCAGTTATAAAACTGCCTCAGCAATAACACATAGAAAATAGCCACATTATTCACTGCATGAAGACAGAACTTATGCACTTTTGCTGACATTTCAAACAAAGGTTGGTAGTTTAATGAATAGGTGATGTGTTTTTCTTTTTGAGAGAGAAAGAAAGAGAGGCATGAATACTCAAGTGTGTGTATGCAGATGCCAGAGGAAAAAATAGGGTGTCTTCCTCTATTATTTCTGCCTTACTTTTCCTATCTACATTTGTTTATTTAACGTGTGTGCATGCGCATGAGTGTGCACTCACTTGTACACGAGCATGTGCACTCGTGTAGATGCACATGCACACACCTGTGTCTACCTGAGTGTCCCGTGAATGCATTCAGAGGTCAGAGGATACCCAATGCAAGTTGGTTTTCTCTTTCTACTATGTGGGTCCCAGGGATCATAGACTCAGATCAGCAGGCTTGGTGGTAAGTGCCTCTACCAGCTGAGCCTTGTCACCCACCTGCCACCATTTTTTAAAAATACTGTTTTTTATTTTTGTGATCATAATTGCATTATTTCCATTTCCCCTTTCTCCCTCAAAACCCTACCACATGCCACTCTGCTTGTTCTCCTTCAGATTTATGCTCTCCTTTTACATTTCTGTTGTTGTTGTTGTTGTTGTTGTTGTTGTTGTTGTTGTTATTGTGTGTTCCTTAACATATAAATGCAACAAGTTCTGTCCATATAATGTTGCCTGTATATATGTGCATTCAGGGTTGACCATTTGGTATTGGGTGACCAGTTGGTGTGCTCCTCCTGGGAAAGACTATTTGTCCCATGCTCAGCATGCCTTAGCTACCTGTAGTTATTCGTTGAGGGTTAAGATGTCACGAGTTCTTCCTCCTCTCATGTTAGCATGTCTATTGGTATCACCCTTGTTCATGTCATACTTAGGCAGCCATGTTGGTGAGACTTCATGCGTGAAGTTTCTGACCTTCCTGGGAGACGCAATCTCACACAATAACCCTAAGGGTACAGAAGAGGCACACAGAACTCGGTGGTAACCAACAGCTCTCTGGTTGGACTTACCCTGCTCAACAGGAGGGGAAGCATGCTTGATACCAAAAACTTAGTCAGCTACCCAGGACTAGTAGAGTCATAGATCTTGGAAGAGAGCATACTCCTGCCACTTTACTAAACAGTTCTAGCCCTTGTACCAACAAACAAGTGTAGTTCTCACCGCTTATCAAGGAAACTTCTCTTTGCAACAAAACAGTGGCCATTACAGAAAACCACAACCAAGCAAGACACAGAATTGTGAAGTTCAGTCACAACAAAATTCCTGCACCTATGATGCAAGGATCATTGCAGAAGATGGGGAGAAAGAACCAGAGGAATAAAGAGTTTCCCCTGAGATTGCACTGCCTTATTTCTGGGGACAGACTCTTACATGACCCAGAAGCTCTAGGTTGTTGGTGAGGCTGGGTAACCAACGAGTTCCTAAGATCTGCCTGTCTTTGTCCCTAAAGGGTTTACATTGAATGTGTGGCCACACCTAGCTTTTTACATAGATGCTAGGGATTTGAACTCAGGCCCTTGTGCTTTCAGAGCAAGTGCTCTTACCACTGTGCCACATTCCCCAGTGGATGCATTTTTAAGTATTTTAATATTTTATTCTTTGATAATTGCATATAAGTAAACAATGTATTTTGTTCATTTTTACCCTACACCTCCCATCATCACCTGCACTCCTCTATAGTCCCCCATTAAATTTCAATATGCATATTCATAATACACACACACACACACACACACACACACACACCCTAGCAGCCATCAACCATCAATAACTCCTCCTTGATGGATAAAGGTTTCTGTGCCTCTCCCCATCCATATATGAGTATTGACTGCCTGGATGCTGTAGGGACAACTACAGTTTCAGTGAGTTCTAAAGAGCCAAATAACCATGCTTCCTGCTTCCATGAAAATAATTTCAATCAAAATTAAACACAAATATTTAACACATTTAGTTATTCACATTTAGTATAGCATTTATTCTACTAAAGTTTTTAAGTTCTCTTTAGAGTCTCAATTTTCTTGATGTCCAACCTCAAGGAGTTCCATATTTGTACTTACCTCATACTCCTCATGGAGACGGAAAACTGGATTCTAGGTCTGACAGTTTTAAGCCCATTTTGTATGTGAAATTCTACACAGTGGTGTGCTCTGTATTTCTTCTTCTTCTTCTTCTTCTTCTTCTTCTTCTTCTTCTTCTTCTTCTTCTTCTTTTTTTTTCTCCTTCTCCCTTCTCCCTTCTCCCTTCTCCCTTCTCCCTTCTCCCTTCTCCCTTCTTCTTGAGACAGGGTTTCTCCGTGTAGTCTTGGCTGTCCTAGAACTCACTCTGTAGACCAGACTGGCCTCGAACTCAGAAATCTGCCTGCCTCTGCCTCCCAAGTGCTGAGATTAAAGGCATGTGCCACCACTGCCCAGCCCCATATTTCTTCTATAAGTTTCTTGAATTGGATTTCTTGAATATTTGGGTGTAAAGCTTTCAATACATTTGTTCTTTTTTGAGTCAGTGTCTCGAATACCCCAGGCTGGCCTTCAATCCACCATATAGCAGAGGCCAACCTTGAACTTGTGACTTTCATGGTTTCTGCCTACCTGGTACTAGAATTTCAGACATTTACCCAATCCAGCTTAGGTGGCGGTGGGATGGAATTTAGGGATCTGTGCACGTATTCTATAGCCAAAAATTTGGCATTTTTAGCCCATTATTTCTTAAAATATTTTTGTGCCTTCTACTTCAAACTTCGCAAGCCATTAGGCTGTTTTCAGTAATCCTACAGCTAGCTACAGCCCTGTTCATCCTTTCCAAGACGTCTGCCACTGTGTTTCATTTTGTATCATTCTGTCTCTTCTTATATTGTACTTATCTGCTCTTCTCAACGTTTGATCTTCTCTTAACCTCACCAACTATTTTTTAACCCAGGCACTGTAATTTTTACCTGAAGAAGCAAAACCTGAGTCATTTCCAGTATCTTCTATGTCTCTTTACAATGTTTTTGCTTTCATTTCCCTTATTTTGGACATAACAAATATAAGTGTGATAATTGTTTCAACATTCTTATCTACTAATTTAATCGTGTTTGTCAACTCTTGCTCTTTTTTGCCAACTCTTCCCATGTATATAATATATAGTGGTTTCCTGATTCTTAAAAACCTTACAAATATTATTATATTTCAAACATTGAGAATTTTTCCATACTCGGTTTGGGTTGTGTTTTAGTTTGGGTTTCATTACCATGAGGAGACATCATGACCAAGGTAACTCTTATAAAGGACAATATTTAATTGGGACTGGCCTTCAGGTTCAGAGGTTCAGTTCATTTTAATCACAGCAGGAAGCATGACAGCGTCCAGGCAGGCATGGCACTGGAGATGCTGAGAGTTCTACATTTTGTTCTAAAGACAAACAGGAGAAGACTGGCTCCCTCCTGGTTAGGAGGAAGGTCTAAAAGCCCAACCCCACAGTGACACACTTTCCCCAACAAGGCCACACCTATTCCAACAAGGCCACTCCCTAGGTCAAGCATATCCAGACCACCTTATATTACTTTTTATTCTTTTACATATTTTTGAATTGTCTCAAATTTCATTAATTCTCCACATAGCTAGGTTATTTAAAACCAGTTTAGGTCTTTACAGGCTCTCTTTTTCTTTGTTGGAAGAATCAGACCAGAGTTCAATTTTAAGCCAGGGATTTTAGCCAGGGAGTTAGACAGCCGGGGAAGCCTCATTAGGTATAGATAAGCAGGGCACAGGCAAAATGAACGTAGCAAGGGCAATACTGATGGCACAAAGGGTTAAACAATGAGTTGGGAATGGAAGCAAAGGAGTGGGAAAGGGAAGTTTAAACCAAGAAGTGGAGAATGAAAAGCCCATGCAAACCTACCATGTTGTAACAATAAAAAAAAACAATACATCAGAGTGTGAGGGGAGCTTCTCTCAGGGCCAGGATAGTGCTGTTCCTACTATCAATGAAATACAAACCAGAACAGAACAAAACAAAACATCCCAGTGTTGTGTATGGGATACCCCATAGAAGTTGCTTATCATGAAGATACCAAAGTTTCCCCACATAGTATGTTTTTCTTTCCATTTGATTGTCTACCAGAACTAAATGATAACACGGTATTACTAAAGATTCCACACACTTTGGTGCACGATATTGAGAAATCTATCTGGAACTGAGCTGGAAACCTCCTCCCTGCTCAGCACCATTAGCATGTCAGAAGGTGCTGGGTAGGTTGCTGGAAAAGAAAGCATATCAGTGGTTTGACTCAGCTGTGAACTTTATAAACCACAATACCAACTGCCAAGAAAGACATACCCACCTGTGCAACAGTGGCGTGACTGTTTTGGGGGACAACTACCTGCTCTCAGGTTAGATGGGAGGCCCACACTACGTGAAGTTACACATGCCTGGTGCTGTAAACCCAGTCAAGAACCCATGCCCAGGTCGTTCACACGTCTTAGGGGAGAAGATAATATAGATGTTTAGATAAGTAAACACATTGTCAAACTGACTTCTAAATACCTATGTTTGCATATGTAGACAAATACTATTTGCAACTCTAATCAGAGAAGACCCATTTTGCAATGAACAGTAGTAGACACAATCTGTTAGCAACCTAAGATACTGAGAATAAGGAACAGTTGAGGGTTAGCCATAGGCAAGACATTTATACTACCATCTCTAAGGATCAGAGAGAATTTCAGAAGTGGGGGGGGGAGAGAAAAGCATAAAAGGTCTGGAAGATAGAAAACAAAACATGTGAAATGCCCCCTAGAAACAATAGAATAGTTGTAATTATGAAATCTCAACAGCTTCAGTTATTTACAAGACAGGCCTTGCCAACCTTTAGTCATGGATGATGTAGGGGTTCAGCAGGCTCTACTGTTATTGCTGAACTATTGGGCACTAATAGTCTCTGGGAGACAGACAGCATAGTCTTCAGTTAGGCACCTATGGGGATCTCACACAGCTCTGGTGGATAGTTCAGTCCTGCAGTCACACAGATGGTCCTGGTCACAGACAGTGGGGTCACAAACAAACCAAAATTCAGAATATACAGCATTTGGGGAACAGATTAGTAGAAAAGAAAGGTGGAAAAGGGAGGGAAGGTGACAGGAGAGAGGGTGAGAACAACCAGAATGCATTGTCTACATGTATGCAATTGTCAAAAATAAGACAAATTAATAGGAAAAAGAGCAGAAGAAATAAAAATTCCAAATCTCTTTCTTCTCTCTGTCTCTCTCTCTCTTTGTCTCTCTCTCTCTCTCTCTCTCTCTCTCTCTCTCACACACACACACACACACACACACACACAGACACACACAAGAGGAAATGTATTTTGTCTTTAAGAAGGTTTTGCCAATGTAGCAGTCCAGTTAAGTCTAACATTTTTATATATTTAATATCAGCATTTTGAATGAAATTAGTCTAATGCCATTATTTATGAGCAAGATGGTGAATCTATCAGTTGGGGGGGGAACAAAATACATAGTTGACACTGTGTGTATTTGAAAGGTCAAGGTATACTGTGTGGCAAAGATATTTTGGAGCCTGCCATGGTTTCCAGCTTTGAGTCTCACACATTAACTTGTAGCACATTGTACCAAAGAATGTTCTAAAATTCTTTCCCTAAGATTCTAAAACATACAACTAATTTTAAACCCATGTATTGATTTGAGGAAGAAAAAAAGAAGAGCTAAATAAGGAGGCTGGAAAGATGGCTTAGTTGGTAAGGTGCCCATTGACACAAGCGTCAGATGCTGAAGATACCCAACACCCACATGAAAGCCAGGCACTGCAGTTGTACATCTTCAATTACAGCGCTGGGGGACAGAGTCTGGCAGATCTAGCCAGCCTAGTCAAACCAATGAGCCTTGAACTTAGTGACATACTCTGTCTCAAAAACTAAGGTGGAAACCCAAGAACAACCTCTGTTCCGTGCATAAACATCTACATAGACAAATATACACACCTTCATGAACACATGGAACCAACACACACACACACACACACACACACACACACACACACACCTACAGAGGCTCACACACAAAAGCTAAATTACCACTCAATTAAACTCTGAGTTCATGTCACAGCTCCAGAAAGCAGAAGGTAAAATTTTCCCATTGTTAACTATATTCCATGAAGATTTTAATGAGTCTGTGACTGGTAAAAATGAAAATATATCTGCAATGATAATGTAAACATCATAAACTAATTTTTTTCCTTGTGCAGAACACTGTTAGGAAGAACATGTTTTTTCTTGAGCCTAAAATGATATCCTCTTGATAGATCAACGTATCGATCTCCTTCTCAGGCTACCGGCTGAGTTCAGTGTGAGGAAAGAAAGCTTACTTGCTTCTGGTCATTAATAGTTAATTGTTATTGCAACCTCTCAGATGGGAGATGCAGGCAAGGGAAATTATATCCATCTTTTGTAAAAGTGCTGCAACATTATTAGAGGTGATCACATGGCAGAAAATAAATGTCTTCCTTGGGGGAATAAATGGAGTAGACACATAGATTTTTCTTTCTCCCGTCTCTCAAGCACTTTTATAAGTAGTCCACATGGGCTAGTGTCAATGCTTCATGAAGGTCCCTGTGTGCTGGAACACTGTGCACTTGTGTGCCCCAGAAGCAGGCCTTTCGGAGTGACGTACTTTATCATTTCACACACTACTGGACTGTGACTTTCATCCACTCCATTGTTGATGGTTCGTGTGCCATTATACAGGGTTTTAGAATATTATTTTACATTACTGTGTACTGGCTCCTGATCTAACCTCTGAGATTTTTGTGGCTTCCCCTAAGAAAGGGGGAAGAACAGAAGAAATTTGACCAGTAAAGGTTAACTCGTGGGGAGAAAAATCAAAAATGTAACTGCCTTAGAACACAGAAGAAAGATGACGTTGACAACACCCATTGAATAATACAACTGCTAAGGAGTTTCTGGCTGGAGTGTAGAAAGCCGATACAGCGTCTTACAAATAAGCTGTTATCAATACCAGTCAATGTTCAATACAACCATTGAAGTTTTGGATTATTTGGAATCATGAGATCTGTACATGGCATCAGAGGATGTTGTAGCAGCAAGGTCACCTTGGTGTCCACTGCTTACATTTGTGACCTTGAGCATGTCACTGAAGAGAGACCATGGTATTATTATTCAGTGACCAAGTACATGCAAAGAACTTAGAAAATTCTAATATTATTATTAGTATCTGTAAATACATGCTTATATATTTATACACACATATGTGTGTGTTTGTGTGTGTATGTGTGTGTGTGTGTGTGTGTGTGTGTGTGTGTGTGTATCTTTCAGTGTCTGGAAAAATGCACGAACATGTTTAAAGTAGAGGTGCCTAAGACACCAGCTGTGTTAAACACATGAACATCTACATAGACAAGTGCAAACACAAATGCTCTTGGAAATCAATCTGGACCAAAGGTGGCATTCATCAGGAACATTTTTCAGTTGCTGTAGCATTGACATTTGAGAGCTCTGGAAATCCTAACAAATAAAAAAATATATCATACATGCATATTTTGACTTATTTGCTCAGCTGACTATGAATATTACTCATCTTAGTTTTGATTTTAAAGCTGCATGGGAGTCTCAGCTTTGGTAACATGTTTATTGTAATTCTCACATAAAGTCGACACACACTAGAATTGAAAAGTGCCCTATTCTGTAGGCATCTGTCAGTCCATCATAATTTACCACGAAGTTATTATTTCGGAACAGCGCCTTTCCCTGTCAGTTGGTTGAGAAACTCTGGTTGAGTCTGTCAGATGCAAGCTTCTAATGCTGAGGCTGAAGACACTCTTTTGTCTTATTGTTTTTATTGACGGGAGGTTTTATTACAGTGAGTCTGCATCCCCCAGCCTTCATGGTTACTGGGAAACCGTAGCGACACCAGGGTGCACACTGACTTTCTTAGATGCCTCCCTGGACATGAGCTGATTGATACCTGTGAACCTCTGGGATCGTAATCAGTTAAGTTAAATCCTAGTTATTGCTGACAAGATGTGCAGTTGTGGGATTGCCACGATGCGTGCAGTTAAGTTTGGTTTTTCTTCCCTGTGGTATCTTAGACATAATTGTCTGAGGTTTTTTGTCTGTGAAAGACAGACACGTAATTACGCTATTTTCTTAAGAGAAAAGAAATAGTCACGGCGCCGAGCTTCCCATTATCCTTACAGGCTGAGTGTGCTTCTTATCCTCATGTTCATTCTCCCCACAGAGATATCTGTGTGCCTAGTACCATTATCAGGGAAATATTTTATCAGTGGGTGTTTCTAGGCAACCTAAGTTTTTGGCATAAATTTTCTATTTATTATACATAAAAACAGCATTGCTTATTAACTCAACGTTTGAGAAAATGTCGTTTCAGAATTGATTCTAAGGTAATTGTTTAAAAGTTAAATGGCCATTCTATAAAAAGTTAATATATGCTAATCTTTTAACCATTCCTCTTGGCATATACATAAACATTAAAAGAAAAGATTTCTCTGAGAGTGATAGTGTTTAGACTTTTTTTTTTTTTTTTTTTTTTTTTTTGGTTTTTGGTTTTTGGTTTTTTTCAAGACAGGGTTTCTCTGTATAGCCCTGGCTGTCCTGGAACTCACTCTGTAGACCAGGCTGGTCTCGAACTCAGAAATCCACCTGCCTCTGCCTCCCAGAGTGCTGGGATTACAGGCGTGTGCCACCACTGCCCAGCAATTTTTTTTAATGTTTAAAGATTTGTTTATTTTATTAATAGGAGTGTTTTACCTGCGTGTATGTATGGGCACCATGTTCATTTCTAGTGTCCACTGAAGTCAGAGGAGGCATCAGATCCTGTGGATCTAGAGTTACTGGTATGCATGACAAATACAGAGGGGGACACTCTCAGCCTACCATTGAACTGAGCACAGAGTCCCCAACGGAGGAACTCAAGAAAGGATCCAAGGAGCTGAAGGGGTTTGCAGCCCCATAGGAGGAACAATGATATGAGCCACCCAGTACTCCCAGAGCTCCCAGGGACTTAATCACCAACCAAAGAGAACACATGGAGGGACCCATGGCTCCAGCCACATGGGTAGCAGAGGATGGCCTTATACATCAATGAGAGGAGAGGCCCTTGGACCTGTGAAGGCTTGTTGTCCTAGTGTAGGGGAATGCCAGGACAGGGAAGCGGAAGTGGATAGGTTAGTGAGCAGGGACAGGAGGAATGGGATGGGGGGTTTTCAGAGGGAAAACAAGGAAAGGGGATAACATTTGAAATGTAAATAAAGAAAATATCTAATAAAAAATCAAAAGAAGAAGAAGAATAAAATAAAGTCACTGATGGTTATGAGCAATAATGTGGAGTCCATCCCAGGTCTCAGCAAGGACAACAAGCGCTCTTGAAACTTCTGAGCTATCCCTCCAGCCCCTGATGTCCACATTCCGAATAACAGAATGTTTCTGATGGTACTACTTAGTGTTAGAAATATATCAGGCAGTTCCACCAGTACACATTGAATAAATGTCTCCTGTAGACCAAATTCTAAGAACTGAATGTAGTGTGAGTCACCCCCACCCAATCACCAGAATTGCATTGTCTTTTCAAGAAAAATTTTACTGGCACACAGCTACTAAAAATAACTTCAGGGTGAACTTTCCTGGTAGACAAACATTACCTGAATCAATTTAGAGGGGGAAAGTCCAAATTTACAAAGATAAATAGTGAAACTCTATGACATCATTAGAAAAGTACTGCTCTATTTATCTGACTTACATGGTTGCTTATCTTTTCTTGGTGTACTATCTTACAAAAACAGACTGCAAAGGTATTGTTCTGTTCCCAAAGTTCATCTACATAAGGTGAAAAATTAGGTAAGTAATATTCAGAGTTCAGCGTTGTCCAAGATTAGGCAAAATATCAACAAGAAGAAAAAGTTAAGATCCTTTAGAAGATTTTTTAGAGTGTCTTTAAAGAAAATGAAATGTTAAGTAGTTCATTTAGCTGTTGTGTTCAGCTTTTCCCTATCACTGTTAGCTGAACTGCTTATACTGATAGATGGAATTATGCTCCATTGATGCATTCATCATTTACTGTTGATTTGATCTGAAGGCTTCAGTACACTATCTGAAACTTCCATGAAGAAGTTTAAAACCTATTGAATAACAATGTATTATCTAATGTTTAAGATGTGCAAGTATATTATATAATGGGAGGAGAAATGTTAATCAAAGGATATCATTCTACCTAAATAGAAGAAATAGTTTGAGAGATCTGTTGTACAACACAGTGACTTACTTGAAAACAATGTATAAAGTGGGCAGGAAGATCATATCCATTAAAAAATACTCCATAAGAAGAGACAGAAAATTAAAGTAACAGAGGCCATGCAATAATACTTAATTTACTTATAAGAAATCTGCAAATGTGCCATGTGATCATACCCAGCTGTACAGGCAGGTTGTAATAGCAAGTTTTTAGTTTTCAATACAACTTTCCATTCTATTAAGTTTTATTTCCTTAACTATTAAATATTAAAACAAACTAAGGGAACTTTTGTCTTTGCTTGAAAGGCAGATAAATAAGTAACTTCTTTTGTTAAGGGAAAATATTTTCACATAAACAAATTAAATTGGGCAGTCATAGAAACAGATAAAATGAAATTTCTGACTTAGGGTAAGAATTCATTTATAATTTTCAAATAATGGAAGTAGCACTTCTCTTGGGGCTTATGGGATACATGAGACTTAGTGAAGAAGTTGTAAGCTACCAATTCCGTCAGATAAGCAAAGGATGTATAAATGACTCATCATATTTAGAGAATAGACAGATGAAATTATGGTATGTCTGGATCTAAGGGAACGTATCAATGTGTTGATAACAAAATTATATGCTGAGAATTTGGGAAGACATTTTAGGACTCATCTATGAAGGATTTTTATTGTTGCGCCAAATAATTTAACTTTTATTGTTTGCCAGAACTTACATAAGAAATCAGAGCAAATTTCATGGCCTACTACTACTGAGATTTGGTGGTTTGGACCCATTTCCTACTCATTCCTCCTTGTGACTTCATCCCCCGTCCACGCCAGCATCTTTCATCAAATAGAATGTTTTACCACCCTCACCATGCCCTAAACAGCATTCTCATTCTGCATCCATACAGTGCCTCTTGTTATGGGATTTTCTGAAAGGTCCTTTCTCTTGAATAAGGGCTACCCTTATTCAAGGCCCACTGAGAAACTATGGAAACAATAGCCATCCCATAACTTGGCTATGTCTAGTCACTCATACAGTTAATAGAGTTTAATGGACTTCATATAGTTTTCTTTGTTAGAACAGATAAGGTAGGAGAGCTCCAAATTCCTCCTCTTGATTCATATATATCAGAAATAATGACTCCGCCCCAGTTCAAGGATACTTTCGTTTCAGATGATCCCAGATAGGCCAAATGGTCTGAACTGCATTAAGACGCAGCTGACTGGGTGTGGCTACCCAGCTTCTTCTTATACTCATCTAAAATAATTCTATGGCTGGTTATTTACCACAAGCCTAGGAGAATATGGTGCCTACAGGTCTAAGAAGGACATAACTATAGCTTCAGTGCCTATTTTACCTCTTGACCATGAAAAGGACCACATTAGCACTTCAGAATTTCTCTATCACTACATAAAGAATTCTTTGCTTTGGCACAATTGTATTCTATGCGCACCAAGTTAATCATAATATTAAAACCACTTGTGTATCTTTTAAGACTGGTAGCCCAGTGGTTAAGAGAATAGTCCTAGAATCAACTTATAGGATACATAATTTTAAACAGTTCACCCCTACTCCTTATCTGCATGATGAAAATCCTAACAGTTGTAGTACTGAATCATAAGGGTTAAATGAGAGCCCATATAAATGCTTTAAGCCAGTGTCTCACATTAATTGATCTTTCTTGTCAAATTGGGACAGTCGTCTTAGGGGAAGAAAGCCCTCTCTCATATTTGTAATTTCCAATATTACCTGCTTGCTGTTTGAAAATGAATGCATGTCTAAATTAATTGATTTTACTAGTCCATGGCTTCAGAAAGAAAAGCAATCACTGGCAAAGGATGGTAGGAGGACCAGCCTTGCCTCCAGCACAGAAAGCCATCGGTCCCCCTGAGACACAGCCAGGTTCAGGAGTAGCAGGAACAGGGAGGACCATGCGATGACACCTTAGCATCAAAGAGAGAGAAAGGAAAGAGGAAAACAGGAAGGAGGTCCTGTGTCAGAAAGCTGTTGGTCCTTCAGAAAGCAGAGTCTGACTCAGTAACTGGGATTCTGTAATCATATCTAAGAAATTAAAGACACTCAGCAAAGAATATCGCAGGATAAAATGGAAATAATGTGTCTGCCGATAAGGATTAAATAAATAAATGTTGAAATGCCTCTATGTGTAGAAATGCACAATCTTATTCGTGCATGATGGAATGAGCCAATGGTGAGATAGATAAAATAGTAATTACCATCTCTCAGTGAGAATGAATGATTTTTTTTTCATTGTACCATGCCTTTCAAATTTTGACAGTGGACAATCTGAAAAAAAAATAGGGTTTTTTTTTTTGTGTGTGTGACATTGATCATGAAACTTGAGTTTTTTATAAATACCACTGTTAAGACTCATGGTCTGCAGTCTGTTCATATATTTGCTCTGGCTGCCAGCAGACTGTCTTTAGACGTAAAGATGCTGGACAGCGTGGTGGATGCCCAAGGCCAGAAAGCAGGCTGGCTCCTGGCCTCATTTCCATCATTAACTTCTGCCTGGCCTTGAACTCACGTCCTTAAATTTCACCGAGCCATATGGCTACTTGTGCGGTGATGCTCTAAAGGGGCTCTTGGAGCTCTGAAGGCTCCGAAGGGAGGTCACTGCTTAGTTAGCTGGCCTTGGAGACATGCAGGTCCTGAATCTGGGAAGCCAACTAAACAGCTTCAGATAAATAGACTATACAACGTAAAGACCCAGATTCATATTACGCACACACACACACACACACACACACACACACACACACACACTTCAGGACCATGAAAAGCACGACAGAACACAATTCAAAATACAAAATGTGAGAAAGTACTCCCAGTCAAGCAACAGATTGGTTCTTAGTTAAATATTCCTCTCTCTCTTCTCTTCTTTCTTCTCTCTTCTCTCCTCTCTCTCTTTCCTTCCCTTTCCTCTATCCATTTTCCCCATTTTTCTCTTCTTTCCTTCTTCCTTCTTTTTGTTTTTAGTATCCAAACTGCTATGTAGGGAACTCAGGGCCTTGCCCATAGCTACGACCACTGAGTTGTACTCCTAGCTGTGCTATCTCCCAAAATGTCAAATGCTTGCACAATCTTGAAAGCGCGTTCTTAACATTTTCACCCTAGTCTCTGCATGCATACAAATAGATTCATGTATGCATACACACACACACACACACACACACACACACACACACACCTTGGTTACCCTCAGGAAGTTAGATAGCATGTGGTTCCTCAGAGTGAAAACTAATTCTGCTTCCTCATTAAATATGCAGAAATGACCTAATCATGGTCAGAATGAAGGAACTGGTCGGACTTCTAATGGGTGATAAAGTACACAGCATTTCTTTCCGAGGTTTACTCATTTGATTTCTGGATGACCTCATTCCATCTCCATGAGTATCATTGTCCTTCACTTCATATGGTCTGTAACAGAGCCAGAGGAGCTGTGGGAAACCAGACATAAGCACCAGAGATAGCGACCCCCATGCATCTTACTGTTAGCCTCAAGGCCCCGTGCTCCAAATACTCTACTTATTATGTTCATTGTTCTTCGTTCATTTACTTATTTTCTAACATAATTTTTAACACTATAGCAGGAATAGGACAATGCCTTAGTAAGTCAAGATGCTGGCTGGCCCTCAAGGCTGATGATGTACATTTAATCCTCAGAACCCACACAACAAAAGGAGAAAGCCAACCTCTGCAAATGTCCTCCGACCTCCACATGTTCATGTCTGCTCCCAAAGAAACAAATAATATACATAAAAAAGTTTTAATATAATTGCTAAAAAGTACAACTGCATTTAGAATTACACTCAACATGGACGCCCACCATGTTTCTAGATACTTGTTGCACCCACAGACAGCCTAGACATCACAGAGAACAGAACCCTGTAGGTCATCATGCCCTTTAATCGCTCTCTGTGACTGTCTGATGCTTTTGCATTCATTACCTGTCACGAAGTGTCTGCTGAGTGGCTGACTCAAAGAGCTGGCTGAGAAATGGTAGGCTATCACTCTTCCTTATGGTTTTGCTCCATGACTGGACCTATATGTGTCAAGGCCCTGTTACTTGGATTACTCAGAGTTCCATACATTTACAAAGCAGGGTTTGGATTGGGACTAAACAATATCCACATTCTCTTTGAGACAAACGATGCACCAAACATTTAGGATGTTCTTTCTCTTATCAGCAAGGATGTTTCTGATATTATTTCCGAAAAAAAGAATGGGATTTCTGCTACTTTATGAAATTTTTATAATATAGCACATGCAAACACATACATCTATACAGTAAATCATATCAGTGCTATTAACCCTATAATGTAATAGGTAATGTTTGTAGGAACACATATTAGATTCTATTATAGTTACCAGCGGCTTTGGGACCTTGTCTTCATGAAGTTCAATATCTGAAAAGAAAGTTGTCTTTCCAAGGAAATAAACATGGTGATGCTTGGACTTCATTTGAAATCTTCTGTTCTTGGGAGATTGAGAACAATGTATGTTCATGGATATAAAATAACACATGATCTATTGTATGTCACGAACTGGGTATGTCTTATTTAGAATAAGTATGTATAACATTCATAAGGGCACATGTATGCATGTTTTCAACACAGAGCTGCATTTCCCATGTAACTAAATGGTTTATTTGATCTATGAAATAAGTTGGTCATTCCCTTCAGGATAAAGGTTAATGCAGATGGGCATAGGCAGGGGCGGGGTGAGTGAACCTTAGAGTTCCTGTTCTCTTATCAGTGGATTAATTGCTCGGAGAATCCCTGCATTACTCAGCTGGAGCCCCAAGATGGCTCTTTCCTATCTCCTTCATTTTGTTATTCCACTTTCTGGTATTTTCCATTTATTTTCATTCTTTGTTTTCTCTGCTTTCTTCTACCCATTTGTCTACCCAAAAGATTTTTGAGCCAAAAAGAAAGGGGGGAGGGGAGGGTGAAGTAGGAAGGAGAGAGAGAGAGAGAGAGAGAGAGAGAGAGAGAGATTAAAAGAGGGCCGAAGATACATACAGCACAGTGGTATAGTGCTTACCTGGTGTGCTTGAGGCCAGACCTCTCAGAATAAAAACTTTTGAAAATCACAGGGACTATGAAGGCAAGTATTAGTACTAACAAAAGGTAGGAATAAAGATTCTGCAATGACTGTCTCTGGAATGACTGAATTCCTCATAGGATTGGTAAACTAGAACAACATCTAAACTTTTTGAGGACCTATGTATCAGGAGTTACAACAGATACAGGAATAAGAAAGGGGAATGACTCTGTTACCATACACCCCTACACAATTAAGTCAGATTAGACAATGAAGGAAGGTGAACAGAAGATGCGTAAAACATCTTAAGAAGGCGAGAGAGTGCCTTTTTTGGAGTGCAGGGTTATAGCAACTTACCTGAGAATGGATAGTTAACATGAAGTTGGAGAAACACGGACTCAGACAATGCATGAAAGCTAAGAGAACAAAGTTTTCAGGAGGAAAGAGAAATCCTATGTGTCCAACTGCTGCTGAGAAAGACGGGGACATGCAGATGTCTAGTGTGTGTGGCTCTGTGGAGGCCCCTGGAGATCTTGAGTGCACGTGGCCCTACAGGGGCTCAGTGAGCTTAACACAACTGGTTCCTTTCCACTCTTGGGGCACTGTCAGATGAGAGACGAATGAAATGCAGATAATCGTAAGGAACAGGCAATGGCTGGTTTGCATGAGAATATTTCAACAAAACCATTTTTTTCCTCAACAAAGGAGAGGATTAACAACTAAATAGAGAAGCAGACAATATGGCTTACAAATGTTTATATGCTGCCAGGAACGATCCATCAGTGACGGAGAAAAACAATGATACAAAAAACAAGAAGAGAATTCTTGAGAACAGAACATAGAATGGGAACCTAAGGGAGGGGATTTGCCCTTGATGAGAAAAGAAAAAATGTCTCCCATGGGCCCGAGAGGCCTTCACAACTACAGAGTCTCAGAGAACCCAGTGCTTGGCGCACACTGGAAACTCATGAAATATTTGCTGAGTGAATCTAGTAGACATTTCTTCTCCCAAATTAACAAAACAATATGAACCAGACACAGAAAGGGGAGAGGGATACAGGATGGGCAAGAGAAACTGGGGCTTAGTATAATTTATTCATGGCCCATGCTTGGCTGTTGCTTAGTTTATAGTATGTTCTTTAGGGTCCAAATCAGATGCCCTGACTATTTTTTACACAAACAATGGCTTTTTAATTTGGCAGAATAACCTATGTGGAATCTAGTTAACTTGGTTTTAGGCTTATTTGATATCTACTGTGATCCCTTAATAATGTAAGGCTCAAATGGAAAATAATCTGTTTTCTGGCTTACTAGTTAATTTTCAGATGTATGGAAGGTATCTAATTCGTTTATCTATGCCTACACTTTCCCTCCATTTCCAGAATTATTTTTAGCACTGATAGAATCTCTAATTATATTCAGTCAAAACACAGATAATATTTACAGGCCAAATATCTATTTCACCTTAAAGGCAAAGGTGCTAATTGGTACTTGATAAGATTTAATTTATGGTTATATAGCCAATGTTCGCTTACAAGGCTTTGAAATCATAAATAAGCCTAAAATATATTGTCTACTCTGATGAAGTTCATACAGATTTACTTCTGTTATACTTGACAGGGGTGAAGTTGGGGTATCAAGGGGAGGACTAGAAGACAGATTCTCTGTTATTTAAAATCTACAAAATACATTTTGAACATATAGAAATCATAAGAATGCTTTTTGAAAATGTGTTATTTAACACTTAACCTCCTCCAAAGCCAGATACATCTGAAAGTCTGAAAACATCAAATGTACATCAGATAAGATGCTTTTGAAAATGTATTAAAGACTGGAATGATGATTCTACTAATGACAACGGAATCCTGTGATTTTTGCCTCTGCCCTTGGAATAAACATAATGATAAATTTTAAAGCCTTCCTGTATATCTCTAGTTCAATGCAATGCAGACAGAAATGGCGTTTATACACATTCTAATGGAGCGTATGAATAATGAATGATGAGGCTGGTTTTGATCACATGGTAATAAGAGTTGGAAAATAATGAACTCAGAGGAGATTTGATGAGTTAATAACAGACATGTAAATTTACCCTCACGCGTTCACGGATGAGAAATGATCTCATTATATTCTAATGTTATTGGGAAGTTTTCATTTACAGCTTGTTAGAAAGCCATCTTAAGTTGATCTCGTTCCTTCTTACTTTGTTTTGAAGCTCTTCTGATTGACGACTCACTTAAACTTTCTTTAGACTTCAAAGAAAATGTGATCATGTGGTCATAGTTTAAAATATTTTTCTGGACCAAGGAGATGACTCAGAGAATAAGTGTTGGTCATGTGAGCGTCAGAACCAGAATTCAGGTCCTCAAGGGGCAGACACAGAGGACCACTGGGGCAAGCTGCCCAGCTATGCTGGCAGGGATTGCCCAGCTAGGCTCCAGGTTCAGTGAGGAGAGAGATTTAAAAGGACAGGATTCCCATCCAGGTCAACTGTGAGGCCACTGCTTGCATAGTCACAAACATGCGAGTGCACCAGCACATACTCTACTTGAAGAAAGAAAGAGAAAGAAAAAGAAAAGGGAGGGAGGGAGGGAGGGAAGGAAGGACGAAGGGCGGGAAGGAGGGAGAGAGGGAGGGAGGAGGGTTTTAAGGTGCAGGAATAGTAGACTTGAGTTAAGAGCATGGCAAAGATGAACGTAATTTAAACGACAATCCTAATGATGAGAAGGAGCAAACCAGTTGGAAAGTGACTAAGAAAATACCATGCTGGAGTATGTAATATCCAGAGAGCCGCATGCCCAATATCCCCAGGGTCAAAAGAAACTCCTACTGTCCTACCCATGCCTGCATGGCTGTAGGACTCGCCTCTCTGCTCCCTGCCTCCACAGTATCTCTAGACACTCAGTCTCTCCAGATCTCTGGTCCTCTTCACTCTTCCCACCCTGATATTTCTCAGGAATCCCTCAACAACACCAACAGTTCCTTTAGTTTCATCTGACACATGTAAGGGGGGGGGTTCTGCTCTTTCCTCACGACTACCCACTCCTGACCTTCCAGGGCCGAGAAAATCACTCCAGTTCTTTAGAGTGGGGATGGCTTCCTGCAGTTGGGTTGGGCCTTGAGTATCTGATACTTCTGGTATCTGCACCAATGATGCCTCTGGGGCCCCAAGCCTGAGGCTGGGTGAAGCTGGGTCCTATGGGCACCGGTGGCAGGGGATTCTTCTCCTGCCTCCCCTCTGACATTAGCATGTATTCCTTTGTATATTACAAAACAACAAGGTAGCACAGCACTTTGGAGTGTGTAGGGCAGGTGTGTATGTTCACACTTCATTTTCATTTTGGTAAGTTCTGTCACGACTTTTGACCCACTCTCTCATCTTTTTCCTATTTCCTCCTTGGTTCTTGTCCTTGAATCTCCCTTGTGGAGACCTAGCCCTTACTTCCCCTAGGACACTTCTTTCATGAGAAACTCCTTAACCCCCAGACATAGAATTTTTTTTTAAACTTACACATCTTTGGTTCTGGCAGATCATTCTGAATCTATACATGGACAGACCATTATTTCAAGGGATGAACATGGTCCCTATCAGTCCTATATGTGGGAAAAGAGAGAGCCAGACAAATGTCTCAGTGGCAAATGTCTGTGGCTCTTGCAGAGGGGCTCACATCAGATGCAGACTCACAACCTTTGAACAGATTCCGTAGAGAACCCATCCTGGGCAAGGAGTACTAAGAAGGCGGACAATGACAGACAGACAAGATAATATTTTAAAAGAATCTCACTGGAAGACCTTTGCAGAAGTACTGTTTTAGCAGAAAACTGGATATGATGAGACACTGAGACCCACAGTATCTTAGAGAAAGCTTCTATTAGTAAGGCCACCAGTGCAAAGGCCTTCTGGTAGAGGGAGCTAGGTGTGCTGGAAGGGATGAGACTAGAACTCATAAGGGGGCTGGGGCATCTTTCCTTAGTTAAGGCTCTTGCTGTACAGTCATGAGTACCTGAGTTTAGATCCCTATAATCCATAAATGCTGGGTGGGCGTGGCAGCCCACTTATAACTCAAGTTTTTGGAAGGCACCTTCCTAGAGGAAGCTCTCTAACTAGGCTAGCCTCATCAGCTTGCCCTGAATATGCCTGATATCAAAGAATATGATGGAAGACAAGAAGGGGAAGGTTCCTTAACACCTACCCCCAAGCTCCGCATCCACCAACACAAACATGTACCCGACACACATGTACTCACACATGTACAAACACACAAGTGTGTACACACACACTCACACCATACACATCTACATAGGAAAAATGGTACTGGAATTAAAGGGGAAATGGCAAGGATGGAGGGAGGGGGGAACCCAGAAGACAGCGCTCAAATAGGGCCGTGTCAGAGTCTAATTTTACTCTGAACAAGTTGAGATGGCCCCAGAGAGTTTTAAGATAGTACTGACATGATCTAATTTGTGATTTAAAAAAAAAAATAAAGTCACTCTGGCTTTGTGCTGAGGCAAAAGGAAGCTGGAAGCAGGGAGACCAGTTAGAAGCCTGCCACTGTGATCCGTAGTAACTGATGGAAGATGGTGACGGTTGTTGGGAGTGATGTTGCTGTGACTTGTCATCCATAGACAGAATGGATTCAGTTACCAGCAGTAGGAATGAGGAAAAGGAAGGACGAAGGAATGGTACGGGGAGTTGGTTTAATTTGGGCATTTTGTTTTGTTTTCTTTTGTTTTGTTTAAGCACTTGAAGGTTCCACCTATAAAAAAGAGACAGGAGGGAAGAGCCAATCTAGTGTGTGTGTGTGGGGGGGGCTGGGGTCAGAAGGTCAGGCCCGACATCTAAATGGGTATGTCGGTCACGGTTAGAAGGGCAAACATTAAGTTCTTAGGGAGAGTTTTCTGGTTAATCTGAGACTGTGGTTTGGAGAGAAAAAAAAAAAGAAGAGACTGAGAATTGAGCACTGGGCTCTCTGGTGGGTAAGAGTTTGGAAGATGAAGAGAAAAAGTAAGAGAAGACTTGAAAAGAACTAGCAGAAAAGAAGCAACACGTGGAGAGGCTGAGGCCTTGGGGCCTAGTGTGGAAAGACTGTCAGGAGAAGTGAGAGATCAGCTGTGAGGTGGCATGCCCACGCGGGTGCTGGGTCAGCCGGGTGAGGACCGAGGGCTGCACACTGGAGGTACCAACTCGCATTGGATTGACGGGCAGCCGACGCGCTGCTTAAAACCCACTCAGAAACAGAGTCCTCACTTGGACCTTGTAAAGTCCTCACCTGCAGGTACATGGTAAAAAGTTTTAAAACAGGATCCACAGGCAGGCAACAGAGTCAGGGACAGCCTCGGCTCCAGTTGTTGGGAGACCTGCATGAAGACAAAGCTGTACTGTCTGCTTAGTATGAGCAGGGGCCTTCAGTTTAGACCTTGTACGCTCTCTGGTTGGTGGTTCCGTCTCTGAGAGCTCCTACAGTCCAGGTTAGTTGACTCTGTTGGCCTTCCTGTGGAGTTCTATCCCCTCCAGATCCCTCAGTCCTTCCCCCACCTCTTCCACAAGTCTCCCTGCGCTCCACCTAATGTTTGGCTGTGGGTATCGGCATCTGTTACAGTCAGCTGCTGGGCGGAGCCTTTCAGGGGGCAACTATGCTAGGCTCCTGCCTGCAATCTTAATGGAGTATCATTAATAGTGTCATATATTAGTTCTTGCCCATGAGATGGGTCTCAAGTTGAGCCAGTCATGGGTTGGCCATTCCCTCAGGCTCTACTCGGTCTTTGTCCCTGTACTTCTTGTAGGCCCGACAAAATTGGGGGTGAAGGTTTTGTGTATGGGTTGTTATCCTTATTTCTCCACTGGAGGTGGGGGTCCTGCCTGGCTACAAGGGTGGCCACTTTAGGATACATGTCCCCAGCTGCTAGGAGTCTCAGCTGGAGTCACCCCCATATACTCTCAGCAGCCTCCCCAATCTCAGGTTTCTGGGAACACCCCTCACCCAACGACTGATTTCTATTCCCTCTTCTGGCCTTGCTTCTCTGGCTTTTCCCACACCTGATTTCCCCTTCCCCTCCCCATCTGCTCTCCCTCCATCTGCCTCTGATGGCTATTTTATTTCCCCTTCTGAGTGAGATTCAAGCATTCTCCCTTAGGCTCTCCCTGTTCTTTAGCTTCTTTGGGTCTGTGGATTATAGCATGGGTATCCTGTACTTTATGGCTAGTATACGCTTCTAAGTGAGTATATACCACATATGTCCTTTTGGGTCTGGGTCACTTCACTCAGGGTGATATTCTCAAGTTCCATCCATTTGCCTGAGAAATTCATGATGGTCTTATTTTTAATGGCTGAATAGTATTCCATTGTATAAATAAACCACAGTATCTTTATCCATTCTTCAGTTGAGGGACATCTGGGTTGTTTCCATTTCCTGGCTATTATGAATAAAGCTGCTATGAACATAATGGAACATGTGTCCTGGTTGTATATGTATGAACATTTTGCCTCAAGGAGGTCAGAAGAGGACATTCCAGATCCCCCTGGAACTGGAGTTAGATGCTTGTGAGCAGACACATGGGTGCTGGGAATAGAACCCAGGTCCTCCAGAAGAGCAGCAGGTGCTCTTAACTGCTGAGCTATCTCTCCATCCATGTGTCCTGGTTGTATAGTGGAGCATCTTTTGGGTATATGCCCAGGAGTGGTATAGCGTCCCTGTATCCCTGCAACCCTGCATCCCTTCCCTCAGTTTGTATCTGTCACCTTTCCTGTGGAGGGATAGCCTGCTCACCTGTGGAGGGATAGCCTGCTCACCTGTGGAGGGATAGCCTGCTCACCTGTGGAGGGATAGCCTGCTCACCTGTGGAGGGATAGCCTGCTCGCTCAGTTCTGTACATGACATGCTAATCATTCACAGAGAGCCTAAATACTGGTGACACCCTGACAGACTGTCTCACCTCACTCAAGCCTCAAGGCACAATGATTTAAGTGATGGAGGCATCTTAGTATGCGCTTTTACAGTGTCCTGGATAAAGTGTCTTTCATCCTGAGCCTGTCTCATCAGACTCCAAGGACAGCAGAGTCTGACAGACAGGTCACCCAGTGATGAGACTGTCCACCAGGCAGCTGCAATCATATCACTCGAACTGCATTGGCCCCTCAGAGAAACAGGGATTTCTCAGAGGCTAGCTCACAGAGCCAGAACTGAGACTACGAACAACCAGGCCACAGTCAGACCAAGGCTGTCTTTGAAGGGAACCCTTCCCCCACTGCCCCAATTCTTCCCGACTTTTTAATTTAGAAATTATTAACTGAGCAATTAACTAATTATAATAATTAATAAATAATGTTAATTAAATAATTTAGGAATTATGTGTTTAAACCTAAATCTTCTGTCTGTTCCTCACAGAAAGACTGGGATGTTCAATGTATGTCTCCACAAAGTGGTCATTTTGATTAAATTCCTCTCCTGCCTTTTTCATCATTATGTTTTCTGGTTTTCCTCAGGGCAAATGGCTAGGCCTGCCATGTTGGAGGCCCCAGAATATAGAAGCCCTCCGGTTTAGAACTCCAGTTATAGTCCAAGCAGAAAGAACAGAGTCAGAAGCAATAAATGAGGCAATTTTTTTCTCTTATAAAGGGCGGTAGCTAGATGAGAAAAACTTTTGCCTTGTGTGGTTTTCGATGGGTTTTTGTTTCTTTTCTGAGTCAGTCTCCACCATACAGCTCACCATGTGTTCTGGCTCCCTCTGTTTCACTTATAGATCCCCCTGCCTCTGCCACCCAAGTGTAAACCACCAAGCCCCAAAGGCTTTGCTTCAGTATGAAGACTAACTATCCTAGGACATTTGAGGTAGACCAGAAAGCTCTAGTAGGCAGCGCCAAATTAGTGATATAAAGAAAGAGAGAATTAACCAACTCCCACTGACATACCAAACTGTGTTTATGCTTTGGCTATTGATGTTCCTTAAAATCCCCTCTGAATTTTTAAAATAAAATTTAGCCAAGAAAAATCTTAGTGTTTAATGTCTATTCACTGAAGTCATTTCATTAGGATACTTTTTCAGGTAGGAAATTTTTGGATCAAAGATTGTGAACATTTTTAAGACTATTGGGAGTGAGCTGGTACTCATTAAAAAAATAATTTACCTTGCTGCTAGCAATATATAAATAATTAAGCTTTATTGAAGTCTTACTCGAGGTGTGCCATGTATCTTGATGTCGGAGTTTGTAAGATTCTCAAAGTGTTTCAACAAATCTTACTCTTATAAAATGAGGTTAGCCCTTATAGACAAAATGTTTTCATTTCCTTTTCTCTGTCTTATTTGTTTTCAAACTAAATATGTCTCTAATAAATCACATATTAACACAAATGGTATGGTAGGGAAAAATTAGTTTTTGAATCACACCAGCATATATTTGAATCTCTGACTCATTACTTGGGTTTGTTATCAGTCACATGAATTTCCTCTTCAAAATACATATGAATATTAATTTAATTAAATTAATTTATATTAATTTCTTTCCTAAATCATAAAGTGAGTTAAAATTAGATATTAGATTAGATAAGATCCCGGTTACCCAGTTGGAGAATTATTCACGAAGACGGTGGAACTTTAAAAAAAAAAAATTATTTTCTCTTAAAATATCTAATAAACATATAGTTCCTTTTAAAATCGAGAAAAGAAAAGAAAAAAATGCAACATACCTGTTCCACAGTTCATAAAATTGTCATTTTACAGTTTTGCTCATTACTATGAAACAAACCACCATGAATTTCAACGCCAGTAAACGATCGAAACAGCAAGCACCTGGGGCGTCTCCTGGGACGGCACAGGCTGCGACTGTAGACCTGGGCTCAGCAGAGTCTCTAGAAATAGTAGCAGTCGGCTAGCTCCAGGTGACTAAAGGAGGCTTCAGCTCGCAGGCTTTCTGATTAGCGCAACTAGCAATGGTGAGGGAGTAACAGGAGCCCAAATGGAAGTCGGATGCACCACGACCCTCGGTCAGTTTCCAAACCGGTAAGAGAACCCATCGGGGTCGGGAGAGGGTGGTCTGGGTCACACTGCGAGGTTGGGAGCATCGAGGCTGGGATTTCTGTCAGTGGCTGGTGAAGTGAGTCAGCAGAACAGCCTTTTGATTCTCAGAGGAACTTATTTAGCCTCTAGGTCTGAGGCGTAGATGTCTTATCGGTTATTCAGTGTGTCTTTAGAGTAAAGGGCTCACCGTCCTCAGGACCATCCCAAAGACTTGGATCCCAAACGCATCCATTTGAACAGAACCCAAAAGTTCCATAAAAGATAGTAAGGGAAGCACATGTTGTCTCTGTTTTGTCCAGTGCAGTTACCAAACTGACCTGGGGTGGGGGTGGGGAGGGGAGACCTTATTTATGATGATAACTAGAAAATGAAAGAAGGGATCACAGCAAAGTGAGCCGAGAAATATCTAGACATGTTTACAACGAGGGCCTCTGGGGCCCCCACCTTTACGAGCAGGCATCACTAAAACGCCAGGATCTTCCGTCGCGATCCTATGAAGAGATTGCTGACTGAAAGGGGTTCACGTGAGACGCCCCTGGCCTTGCTCCTACCTGGGGATGGCAGTTTTGCTGTTTTCCTTGGCTTTAATCTTAGTAGCTCTTACAAGAATCTTGGGCCCTAGTTAGCAATTATTTATGACTTCATTAGCTAATCTGCCTAGAGAGTAATCCTTTCAGCTAAGGAGACTCTCAAAAATGTCTACACAGAAAATTTATTTCTAAAAATACACTTATTGAATTCCCACTGTGTTCTTGGCACTAGGTGCAGGGTCTGGGCATGCGGAGATGGAAAGTGGAAATTTAGTTTGAAATAGTGTTTCTGGTATTGGTACAGGGTTATGCACAATTTTTATTTCATCCGTGGTCCTTAAGGATAAATAACGTCAAAAATAATGTAGCTGGTATTTCCATCCATCCTTATAAGAAAGTTGGATTAACTTCCTGTCTGATTCAATATTGCAGAGAACTATCATCAGGATAGCCCAGATGAATCACTTGACTCAAAAAAATTGAGCTCCATTTCCCATAAAATACAGGGCTGCCAGGATTTTTATTTTCTTTTGAGTGCATCTCTAGTATGAAACATGAGCAGGTAATAATGTCAAATGAGGGCCAAAGTTTCAAAGTAGTATTTAAGGTTTCGCAGCCAGATTTAAACTCAAGAGGAAGAAGGGAGTTTTTAAGGATTTTCTTCAAATATATACATACATATACATATATATCATATACATATATATCATATACATATACACATACACATATATGAATGGAGAGGGTTCACCTGTTTAAAACTTTACTTACTAGATAGTAAAACACCAGAGCTCCAAAGCAAATATGGGCTTTTAGTTCCTTATACCAAAATACTTTCAAAATACATCTTTCAAAACCTTCAATTTATTTCTAAGTGACCATCACTAATCACCCAGTTAATAACTTATCTGAATTGCACTGTATAAAATTAACCATTTCTATACTTAGCTGTGGGAAGGGAGAACAAGCTCTATCCAGCCTCTTTGTTTTCCTGGTCCATGCATTTACTTCTAGGGGACAATTTAATCATTAAACCGCAGATAGACCAATCCTAATAAACACCACAGCCTCGATCCTACTAAAAGGTGGTGTGGAGGCGGGGGGCGGGGGGAGTCTCATTGTAAGGATTAAGAAGTACTGAGAAGAAACTGACAGAGTCCTGTTATGTTTAAAAGCCTTCCTTGCAGACAACAGGTACCCAGAATCTTGTTTTTCTAGAAACGAGATGTCTCTGAAAATGCCAATCACTGAAATAATACACTGTGGGGAAATTATATGGTTATTATTGTGTCGCCGCCTCCTTCTGCAGATGAAAGAAGCGCCGGGCAAACAAAAACTTCCATGCTCTGTCTTTATTCACTTTAAGTTATGCAGAAAATTGTTAATGCCCACTGTGGCAGGAAAATAACCAGGACTACCGAGGACGTTCCAACCACAGCCTTTTTTTCACCGCATCTCAAAAACACACGCCAATAAACCACGCTTCGCTTTTATCGTGTTTCCTGGAAAACTGTGTGGCACACGAGGAGACGGGATCCAATCACGATCCCTGAAGTGAAACATAAACCCCTCTGTGGTGGGAATCGAAAGAAATGTGCCCCATCTGTCCCGTCCACTCC
Organism: Apodemus agrarius; assembly: GCA_964023405.1. NCBI lineage: Eukaryota > Metazoa > Chordata > Mammalia > Rodentia > Muridae > Apodemus > Apodemus agrarius. The sequence continues at coordinate 15,419,733 of OZ030026.1, read as the reverse complement.
GGCTTAGGCCGCAAACCACTCAGATGGTCTTTCAGAGCTTGTGTGGTCTCCTACCCTTTCGTGGCTTAAGCTTTTATATGGGATCACATGTGTAACCAACATACCCCTGTGGTCTGAATACTGGAACTTAAAAGGAGAGATAGCCTTCAGTCTCTTTATAACAAATAGGGCACCAGTGGCCAATATAGATTAATAATTTCTTCATTTTTAATATGGTATCTATATATTTGGTGGCTTAAAACAACCTCCATTTATGACTAGAAAGCAAGTTCCCTGGAGGCTTTAAGGGTTTTGAGCTTGCCCTTGGATGTCTGTCTCTAAGCAACTCCATATACATTTTACAAACGAGTCGTGTCAAGTACTAGACATAGTGTCAGGATGTCTCCTCTGTCCTTTCAAATGTGCTCTGAGGGAGGCAACCAGAGCAGCCACAAACAGAGGTTGGCTATCTTTTGTTTATTTACATGTCTCTTGTTTTGTCCTGTTGTTGTTATGGTGATGGTGGTGGTGGTGGTGGTGATGATGATGATGATGATGATGATGATGATGATGATGGTGATGACGACGATGATGATGGCCATGATATGTTTTGTTGTAGTTAACTCATTGAGACACTCACTATGTGGCCATGGCTGGCCTGGAACTTGCTATGTAGACCAGGTTAGCCTTGAACTCACAGAGATCCTTTTTGGCTGAGACTAAAGATATGCTCCAGCACTATACCCTTGAGTTTTGTTATCTTGATGTGGTTCATTGTAGAAAATTGGACTTGTCCGACCTTGTTTTGCCAACGGTATTTACCAGAGCATTGCTTCTCTGCCTGGATCTAGTTTGAGCCGCCTTCAGCTCAATCTGTGGCTGCCATCTTCTGTCCACAGAGCGAGGAGGAACAAGGAAGGAAGGAGGGTGGGGAGTAGGAACAACTTAAGGAAGATTAAAAGGGAAAGCAAAAGAATAACAGCAGGTGAAGATAGCAATATGAGGAAAGATAACCAGGGAGATGGAGGTAGAAACTCCTCTCGGTTGGAACCCATAACAAGGAGACTTGGGGCGTCTGTTGAAACAAGTAAGTTGCTGTGACATTTGCCCAGGATAAGAGTTGATCATGGCTAAGTCATGGCTTTTTTTCCTGCCTTGAAAGTGTTTTATATTAGGCTTCTATTTTCTTCTATTTTATAGAGAGATAGAGAGATAGAAAAACAGAAAGACAGACAGATAGATGGATGGATAGATAGATAGATAGATAGATAGATAGACAGATGATAGGTAGATGATTGATAGATGATAGACAGGTGATAGATACATAGATGCATAGATAAATGATAGATAGGTAGGTAGATAGATAGATAGATAGATAGATAGATAACTCAAATATTTTATAAGTTCAAATAACAACAAGGCACAAGGATGGAAGGATCATAAGCGTATGCAGTGCAAGTTCTGCGCTCTCTATAAGCTTGTTCCCCCTCTAGTGAATACATACTCAAAAGATCAAGGTTGTCAACATTTTGTGCTTTTAAAAAAAATAATAATTTACTATGATGATAGAGCTTGCCACAAGTTACATAAAATTTAAAGATCTCAGGAAAATGTATACAGAAGTCATGACACGTTTAAGGCGCCTTTGGAGGCAACAGAGAAAGACTGGTTCCCAGGAAGAGAGGAGGTAAAACAGGACACTAATTAAGAGGTGAGATTGAAATAGAGGAAAGGAGATTAATGATACAAAGAGGAAACTAGGTTATGAAAGGCTTTCCAAATTAATCAGCTGAGGGTGCTCACCTATGCTGCTAAGCCCAGCTGCTTTTTATTGGCATCTAATTTGTAGTGGTAGAAAAGGAAGCAAGGGGGGTATGGGTGTCATTCAGCGTCCATTAAGAATCTTCTGGGCACGGTGAATTTGGGCCTGAACTGGATGGAGACTAAAGGGAGGGAGAAATTTGGAAATCAAAGAGCGTCCTCAGGGCCTGGCCCTCTGACTGCAGAGAGAAAGCAAACTATGTCAGTTTTTTTTTTTTGGCAAAATGAAATAATTTGAATATTGTGTTTTTCTGGCTGAAATTCCCCAGTAGTGACAAAAAAAAAAATCAATTAACATAAATAGCACCAAGGCAATCAGGCCACTTCCTGCTCTGATATTATTGATCATTCTGGTAAGCAAGCTTCAGGTCTCCATGTGATCAACAAAGTTGCTGTCAAGTTTTTCTTTGTTCTGAATATGCAGGTAAGTAGTCAGTATGCAATATGTAATATGCAGCATGCAATAAATTCATATCATCAATCTGTTTACTGAAAGGCCTTTCACATGCCAGTTCTAGCTGTTTTTTATCTAAAATTTTATGTTTCTCATAATTTCCTAAGTTATTCTCATAAAAATAGAATGCTCTTATCACCCTATTTGATAGATGAAGAAAGTGAGGGTTGTTGTTGTTTTTTTTTTTGTTAAAGACAGTTAAGGATTTAACAGAGATTGCCCACCCCAGTTTGAACCCAAGTCTTTCTCATCACCCTGAGCTTGTAACTATAATTCACTGATAGAGAGAACTTGTTCGGTATTTACTCACCTACCTTCAGTTCCTAAGCATGCAAGCATAATTATTTAGTTAAATTATCTTATTGTAGCAAATGTCTCCCGGTGGCTCAGAGCCCACATTGGAGAGCCACTGCCTGAAGCTCACGGTCCCTTCCTGCAGCCTTTCCACGATCTACATTTTCATCATCACAAGTGCATGTGGCTGTGATGACAAGTCACTTTTAGAAATTCTGCCCGACCTCCACATTCCCGAACACTCTTGTTTCCTTCAGACCTTTGTACCTTGGGATATTTCCGTGCTGAAACCAAGAACGCTGTGGAGTCTTTATGGGCTTTGGGTTGGGTTGGCCTTTTATTTTGGAGCAATGGGAAGTGATGTGTGAATCTATGATGCACAGGTGTTTGTGTTTGCGTAGACTGAGAGGCGGCGTCTCTCCCCTCCTACACTCTGAAGGACAGAGGATACAGTCTTATGAGATCAAAACACACATGTCCTTGCTAATCCTATGCTGGAGACCTGACTGAGGGGTTCAGTGAGAAGATTCTTCTGCGACTCTATCTTCTTAGAAAGATGCTCTCACAAGCCACAAGTGGCACTGGTCAGCTAGAGCGTTTTCTGTGGAAACAGCCTTTAGAATATACTGTATCATTTGCAGAGAGTGACCACCAATAGAAGCTGAAGTCTCTGGGAGGGTCGTGGGGCAGGGATCCTATTTTAAAACAAATGCAAGCCAGGCAGTGGTGGCGCACACCTTTAATCCCAGCACTTGGGAGGCAGAGGCAGGCAGATTTCTGAGTTTGAGGCCAGCCTGGTCCAGGACAGAGAGACAGAGAGAGACCCTGTCTTAAAAAACCAAAAAAAAAATAAAAAACAAGAGACAAAGAAGCTCTCTAACCCTAACCCTAAGAAGCTTTATATCATCATTTTAGACAATCGAGAGACTCCATCATATCCTGAGTAGGTGCCAAGGCCCTACTCTTGAAATGCTGTTCAGTTGGGCCAATGATAGAACGGCTACTGTCCAGTGGATGGCCCCACCCCATGCACATACAAGCACATAACAACTCACTGGACATCGTTCCTGAGTTATTAACTTGGGGGAGGGGCACATTGGAGGCATGTGGTAGGAGTTGAGGGGGAGATACTGAGGACATATATGTTTATATTTCATCATACATGCACAAGAAATTCTCAAGTAACATTTTTGAACTAAAGCTGAGAATCTAGATTTCAAAGGCATTCTATGTTATAGGAACTACTGAACAAGAGAAATACTATGGGGATGTTTTCCTTAACTTCAGAAATAAAGAATCCTATGAGATTACAGGAAGAAAAAGCAAGTTGCCTGCAGAAAGGCCAGTGTCAGGTCAGAGTATTTTTTACAGTAACGTTTATTGCCAGAAGGCATTGGGATAATAGCAGCAGGTTTCAAAATCAAAAGAAATAAAGATAAAAATGGAGATTGAATCAAGAATCTAATATTTAGCCAAGATGTCATTTGTTATTAAAAGAACCATAAACATAATTTTAAAGATATAATAATCTCCAAAAATATGGCACTCCTGAACCTCACTTGAAAGTAAGAGATACTAAATCCAGATAAGCCAGAGACACATCCAAATGAAGAGGCCCAGGAACGGGGGCATCCTTTCTAGGAAAGGGACTGAGTCTCCAAGGAGGGACAACTAGACCTTACCAACTGGGCACATGCGAACTGACACCATGGAGAAAGAGAGAAGCATGCTAACACAGCTCAGGGATGACTATGGTGTAGACAGTGCTATGTAATGTAGATATGTGTTTGAAGCTGAGACAGAAAGAGCAGGCAAGTTTGGTTAGCTGAGGAGTTACGACTATTCATTAAAAAATTGAGAGCTCTTTTAGGTATTTTGGCAGTAATGGCAGTTGATGAGACTAACATTTGAGACACACCATTACAGTGTTCATATGAAAATTAATGAAATGGGCCCAATAAGAAGACTCAAATGGGCAAAGCCACTTGCTACTAAGCCTGATGACTTGAGTTGAATTCCCTAAAGCACACAAATGATAGGAAGAAAGAACCAAGACCTCCTAAGTTTTCTTCTGACCTTGACACTCTTCCATGGCATGATTGGGTGCGCGAGCGAGCACGCACACACACACACACACACACACACACACACACACACATATCATGATGATGATGATGATGATGATGATGATGATGACGGTGATGATAACTGTTAAAAATGAAAAATAATTAAATATCATGAAAGAGGGGGAGCCCTCTGGTTCTCTACTCAAATAGAGAACATGTTGGGAGTCTAAGCAGAGATGATTTAAACAGACAGAGATAAAATGGGTTGGTTACTCAGGAAAGGTTGAGAAGGAGAACAGTGAGATGAGATGCTATCGAACAATAGACAATAGAGAAGATGGTACCAATTTGCCGTCATAATGGTGAAGAATAAGAGAGAAGACAAAAGGAATACCAAGTGTGATACTTCAACGTCTAGCGCATGGAAAGAGAATTCAGTCTGGGTAGGGAGAGGAAAAGGTGCTGAGTTTGGTGATGTTGGGTGAGAAGCACCAGTGGGAAGTCTGTGCAGAGAGAGGCACAGCTGAGAAGCATAGAAACGTGGAATACAGAAATGAGTGTGGAAACAGAAGAGAATGACGGAGTAAGAAGACAGGATTGGGTGTCGGTACGAAATGCTTCGAATGAACTGAAGTCCACATACATGTTCTGGAAACCACTTGCCAATACAAATTCTAACCATGCAGTCACCAAGAATGGATCTATTCTGGACAGGAATAGAGACACATTAGGACTAAGAGGGTGCTTAACAAAGTAGGTTCTGCGTGGCTACTGAGAGACAGCATTTCTCTCGGGACTTTAGTTCTCCTAGGGGTAAAGATGGTCATCTGACCTTCTTCCGCCTTTCTGGGCTGCCAGATCTGGCCTTGACTCCTGGTGGGTATAACCAAATGACAGATGATGTTGCCTGGTAACAGTGAGAGAACTAACTGCCTTCCTCCCAGGCAAACCAAATTCAACCATCATTTACGAATAAATGGCCAGGAACCATTCACATTCTATTGACTTTAAGTCCAGCATCTTAATCAAATCTATCAGTCCAATTATAGCTAATGCCCATGGGCCTTAGCTGGTTTCGTGGGCAGTCTGGTAGCCAAAGGAAGCCTTCTTTGAGGGCAAGAAGAAAGGCAAGGTCTCCCTATGTTTCAGGCTGACCTAAAATTCACTACGAACCAAGGCTGACCTCAAACTCACAGACCTTTTTATCTAAGCCTCCCATGGGCTGGGGTCACAGGAATGTGCCACTACACTTGGTTCCAAAGAAAACCTTCTTATAAAGTGCTATCTTGAGGGATGAAGAGACAGCTGGGTAGATAAAGTGCTGGGCAGATACAAGGATATGAATTCAGACAGACAGCACCCATATGAAAAAGCTAGGCAGCACATGCCTCTAACTCCAGAGCTGGGGTAGAAACTGATCCAGGGTCATGGGCCAGCCCTCCTATCGTTCTGCATGTCTGCTATGCCTCTGGGGTGTTGGAACACCGCTGATAACGCCACTCAGGGGAGGCAAAACACAGGCTGTGTTTCTGCCTTGCTGCTGTGGCGCTGGAGCTCTGACATGCGCACTAAGGGGTGAAAACAGCAGCGGCTAGGACAGAGGCTGCAGTTCTCCAGCTCCACGCCGCCGCTGGGAACCTTGAGGACCTGAGACCGGTGGTTCCCATCCTCCTGCGTACCCAGATGCCACAATGGAGACTGAGGATAGGAACAGGAGCTCGCTGGCCATGATGATCTTGGGACAGAGAACATGGGGATCCAGCTTAGCTCCAAGGGAGTGCCAGGAGTGGGGGTTGGGGGAGGCTTCTATAGGAGAGTTAGGCACGACTCTGTATAATGAAGGCCTCCCCCATAGTGGTCCTTGATGAAGGGGGAAGGCCCTTGCTTGTTCAAACTGCTTTATTCCTGGTGGATGAGGATGCATACATCTTATTCCGGGTGAACCACAGATTAAATACCTTTCTCAGGTAGGGGTGCCCAGGAAGGGAAAACTCACTGGTTAAACACTCGGGACCTCTCCAGATACCTCATTAGCAAGGAGAACTCTAAGTTCTATGTTATGTGAATGATTGTCGTGGTCCTCTTGGTGGGGTGTTGTGGTCACTTGCTCCAGGAACGGAACCTGGTCAGGAGCTAGTTCGAGCTCCTGCTGTTCTCAATTATGGGGTTCTGAACTTGCTACTACCTGCCAGTTCTATCTGGTGGCACAGCCCACTGCCTCACACTAGGCTAGTCAAAACAGAGCTCAGGGTTCAGCAAGATAGTCTCTCTCAGAAAATAAGACGGATAAGCAACTGATAAGGAAAACCAGAAAACAATCTCTGGATGAACCCGCATGGGTAAGCATACCTGTGAACATTTGTACATAAACATCACGCACACCTGAGCTGTTTCTTTTATGGGGGAATACAACACAGTAATGGAAAATGGACTCCATAACCTCTGAAAAAGAGGTTCCCAATAAACTTAGGTATTAGAAGCTTCCTAAGTATGTTTTCATTATATTTATGCTCATATGCTTGTAATTATCAATATAAGTATCCAATTTTCCTTATGTAGTATGTTAACTTCAGTTATTATGACACATACTAAAGATAATCCACTTTTGAAAGTTTTGGTCTATAGTTAATTGGCCTGCTGATTATGGGCCTGTGGCAAGATGGTATATATTATGGAAGGGGTGTATAACAGAAGAAATTACTCAATAGGAAGACACAGTAAGCAAAGAGGGACAAAAGAGATAGGTCTTGATTACTTCCTCCAAGGGACCCCCAATGGTGACCTAACGTCTTAAGGCACAGACACCATACACTGAGGACCAAGTCATGAAGTCATTAGTACGTGGCCTTTGGGGGTACATTTCTATGTATTCATGTGCATAGAAACTGCTTGAATAACTGACTGCTAGAAAATCTCGTAACATTCCCACTTAGAATTTCCATTTCTCCTTGAAATAGAAATCTTTAATCATAGAAATAATCAAGTGGGCTTAGAGTACAGACTAAAATATACCTTTTGCCATGTGGTGGTAACTTTAAAACTAAGCTATAACCTTATTATTGTCTTGGAAATTTCTGTTTTATCTCAATTGGGCCTGCGTGTAACAGTGTGGAAGGACTTACATGTTTCCAGTATCTATTGATAAAAATATAAGTGGTATATATCCACGAACTACAAAAGTCCTATTCCTGTTCTGTTTGAAATAAAATTGTCATTTGATTAAGAATCATATTCTTTTTTTCCAAATTTGAACTCATGTTCTGTCTGGCATGTATTAGGACACCAAATGTGTGTGTGTGTGTGTGTTTGTGTGTGTGTGTGTGTGTGTGTGTGTGTGTCTGTGTGTGTGTCTGTGTGTTTATATATGTATATGTATACATATATTTGTATGTGTCTGTGTGTTTATATATGTATATGTATTCATATTATATACATTAAATCTATATTTTAGAATCACTTATTTTGTGGAGTAATAGTCAGAAATATGTGCATGCTCTGTGGAATCAATTCAAGTCTTCAGAGTCAAGCGAAATCCAGACAAATTATTCAAATGTTTGCTGCAGTGAGCCAGAGGATTCCAATTTCAGCTGATTACCTCTGTGCATTATTCCTCCACTTTAGTTGGGTCATTCAAATTCTACTTCAAAAGCACAGCTTTTGCCATCTTATGAAGCTGTCTTGTTGAGTGATTTTAATCTCGAGTTCCTATTTCACTTCCCATTTGAGACCTTAATACTGTTTCCACAGTTACAAGCCTTTGTTAATCATGGCCCTGGGAATTGAGCTCTCGAGAGTTTACACAACCCCCACCACGTCTCTCAGTTCCCAGAGTTGCTTGCAGCTCCAAATCCTGCCCTTGGGGACAAGAGACAGTGCCTGCCTACTCAGCCAGCCTCATGGCAGGCGAGAACACAGTGGCTCTTCACCAGAGTTTAGGGGTGCCAGCTGTGGTTTCTGCCTTTAGAAACCATGCAGAGGACAGAAGCAGACGGCTGAAATATGGCCTCTGAGATCTAGCGACAGCTTCCACATGCTGGCAGTGTAGAAGACAGGCTCTAGGAATAAAGGAAGTCTCTGTTGTGCAGGTGGACTAGGTGGTAAATGTCTCTTTTATTTACCTGATGTAATTGTCATCTCCAGGGCTTACTGCTAAATAAGCTCGCCCTTTCTAGTTCTTTCTGAACTCTGGCTGGCTGGGTCAGCTGTTCTCGGCCAAATTCGTCTCCAAACTGATTGATTCAATCCAGGTTTTCTCAGCTTCTCACCAAATTGCTCTGCTTGGCCTCAAACTAATTCTGGCAATTTGTTTTAATCCTCTGGATCCCTCTTATTTTCTTTCTTAACTGCCTCTGCTGACCTGTACTGAACGGCATAAACTCACTAAGGAACTCAACTCCAATGCACAGCACTCACTGCATTGGTGCTTGAGTGACTCAACTCCCAACTCACGGGCACTAACTGAACTGATTGACTCTCTCCCTGCACTGCTCTTAAACAGCTTTTCTCCTGAGAGCTCGGCATATCCTATCTCTGACTCATTCTGTCAAATCTTTCCCTGAGTCATCGCTTTGTCTGCCCCTCAATTCGATGTCATTGTTTGGGATCAAAGGTGAGTGAGCATTAAGGGTGTATCTGCATTCCAGCCAATCACACAGACCTAGAAGGATATGATCAGAACAGGCATGTTGCTGGATTAAAATTCCTCTACACTGGATTTTCATGGGTAGATAGTGGAATTATGCTTAAGACTATAACTGTTAACTGAAAACCATCCCTGGTATCTAAATCCTACTGGTCTATGAAGGCTTAGATCAACTTTAACTTCCTATATTCAATTGTTATTTACATATGGGAAACAACTTTAAGCTAGAGAAAAGCACAGTAAATTACATATGAACTCATACATCCTTAGATGATTTCTAAATTTTTTTAAAAAATATTTTATTTTTTAAATTATGTGTATATGTATTGGGGTGTGTGCACATGAGTGAAGTGCACACCGAGGCATGAAGAGGACATCGAGTCCCGTGAAGGTAGAGTTATAGGTGACAATAAAGTGCATGACTTGGATGCTGGGAACCAAGCATGGATCCCCTGCAAACTAGTACATGCTCTTAACTGTAGAGCCATCTCTCCAGCCCCCATTAGATGATTGTTATGCCATAAAGGATTACTTTCCCAAAGAAAGGGTTTAACAGCCTATTAAGACACAAACCCCAAGTCCAGGAGAAACTGTTGTGACATGTGGGGAACCAGTCCTCAAGGGAAAATCCTTTGTCAACTTGTGTCTTTAACCTTTCCTTCTGCTAACCCAGGCATTGACACTCCCTTTACCCAGAATGTGATCGAGATGGCATACCACCATTAAATAGAAGTTTTCTACTAGTGGCTCTGTCTGACCACCCAAGCAGCTCTCTACGAACAGCTCTTCTGAGGGACGAACACCCAGGACTCCGTTTGGTATACAGTCAGAGAAACATGCAAAAACACTGAGGTTCTTAGTGCCCTGCCTAAAATGTAACAATTTTTTTTTCTAAAAATTCTGACTTTATCCTTATTTGGAGTTTAATGTAATCCCCCACACACAAGATTCTTATGCTGGGCTTTTACCTCCCTAAGGATATGAGTTTATTTAGAAGTAGGAGCATTGCAAGTGCAATTCATTAAAGTCATTCTAGAGTAGGGAGAATTCCTGATTCAATATGCTCTGCTGTTATAAAAAGAGGAACTTGCTACACAGCTACCCATAGAGGAGGAGACACGAAAGGTAACCCACAGACAATGACCAGAGCTGCAGGACAAGCAATACTAGGAAGTGCCCCAAACACAGGAAACTAGAAGATAAATGGCAAATTCTCTCCCCCCCCCCCCGAGATACAAGGAGATCTCCCATGAGGGAACATGGTTCTACTGATGCTTTCACTCAAACTTTTATCTCTACAACCCTAGGACAACGTATGTCTATTGTTTTTCCATAGTTACACATAATGAATAAATACTTTTGAAAGTATTGCTGATGGTGTTGATATAGCTTTTGAACCCATTTCTGATGAAATTCCCCATTTTCCTTCCCTAGAAACAAATGGATACCTTTTGTCAGGGTGTCAGGAAGACTCTTTTGATGCCTCTACCCTGCTCTCTGTCTGTGTGTGTATGTGTGTGTGTGTGTGTGTGTGTGTGTGTATGTGTGTGTGTGTGTACACTTTCATGTGAAAGCCAGAAAAGGGTGTGGAGTCCCCTAGAGCTGGAGTTATAGGTGGTTGTGAGCTGCTGAATCAAGTGCTGCAAACTGAACTCGGGTCCTCTGGGGAAAGAGGAAGTGTTGTTATCTGCAGAGTCAACGGTCCAACCTCATGAACCAGTTTTGAAAGCACAGTGAACTACTCCCTGTTTAAGTCCAGTAATAGCACTACTGGCTCGAGCTATGTTACTACTATCCCAATTTGATCTGTAATTCTGGAACATGTTACTGTTTAGGCTTGTTAGGACTGTTTTCCTAAATGTTGAATGGGCATTGTCTACCTTACAAGTCATTAGTACGGCTGGCTTTGCTACCAGCTTAAATACATGCTGCAACTTATTTATTTGCCTGGCACTGGCAGCGGATCACTATATAGAGAAACTTCCAGCTTCTGCCTTATGGGACTTATACAGCCCCCTTCTCTGTGACTGTGTGTGAATGTGAACGTGAATTAAACATGTCCTTCAGCTTCCGTTGCTGAAACAGGCATGTCCACAAACACCAAAGGGAGAGCAAAGCAGATTAAGCCACACTGCAATGGAATTCCTTTTAAAAAAAATCATTTTCTTTTGTTTTTAAATAACTAGACAAATTGCTTTATTATATGATTTGCCATTTTTTAACTAATACCATTTGAAGTTTCACATAAGGGATGTCTATAACTTTATGTATATCAAAGTTAACACCCAGACTGTGAACTTATAAGAGTCTTCCTGCCTCCAAACTCTTGTGGCCAGTTATTAATGATGCACTGGCTGTCTAAAACTCAGTACTCACTTGGTTTTATTTTATTTTTTCCTGTCTCGCTTTCCAGACACTGCAAATGGATATAAACAAGCTGAACATAACCTTGCTTCGGATCTTCCGCCAAGGAGTAGCTACGGCCCTGGGACTCTCACCTCAGCAAGTGCACATCAACCGTCTCATTGTAAGATCACATGTTCCATATTCTCAGAAGTCAAGCTGCTTTTCCATTATCAAAGGCTCCATGTTCTATGAGTGATAGTCCAAATCTACCATAGTAACTATTTTTGTAAATAAAGTTTTATTGAAACAAGCCACATCCACTTGTTCACATGTTGTGTGTGGCTGTTTTTATACTTACCGTGGCAAAACTAAGTTGTTAATAGCAAACAGACTGGCCCATAATGCCTAAGGAATTTACTGTCTGGCCCCTTACAGAAACTATTTCATTAACCTTGTCATAATTCAATATTAGCTCCCCCGATAAATATGAAAAAGGACTAGATCATTTGTTCTAGCATCTTGACACAGTTGTCAAGATGTGTCCCAAAATGCTGTTCGGGAAAGTGGAACCTTCTCTATCAGGTTTCCAGACACTATTTACTAAAGCTCCTTCAACCTTATCAATAGAATGCATGTTGAATGCGCAAAACAAAAAAATTTATGTATGAATAAAAAAGAGTTGGTCCTTACTCCACATAGCTCATGAAATGCCAAGAAAAAAAACAAACTTAAGATTGACACCTGAGGTGGGGATCAAGGGATCTGTGGTGTAGGAACTCCTGACCTATCACCCTAGTGACCCAAATTCATTCTCAGTGTCTGGGAACCTGGAGGTCGTGAGCTACAGGTTCTCATTTGCACTGAAGATTGCTATGAACCATGTGGATAAAATAGACAATTTAAATCAGATTACTTTTCTTTGTGATCATTCAAGACAGGGTTTCTCGGTGTAGCTCTGGCTGCCTTGGAACTCACTCTGTAGACCAGGCTGGCCTCGAACTCACATGCTGGGGTCAAGGCATGTACCACCATGCCTGGCATAAATGTTATTTTTTTAAGCTATTTGTCAGAAGCTCACATAACAGAAACTTTGAAGGGCAGCTATAGAGATGGCTCCCCAGTTAAAGATCACCTTCTGCTCTTTCAGAAGAGCTGTGTTTGGTTCCAGCACCCACATGAGTGTCACAACTGCCTGGAATCCCAGTTCTAGAGGATTCAGTGTCATCTTCTGACCTCCACAGGCTCCAACACACATGTGGTTCATTTACATGCATACACAATACACATGTACACATGCATATGAACATACGTGCACACATACACACATATAATATTTAATATGTATAAACCACTTAAATAAAAATATATTAAATATGTAAATAATTAAATAATATATTAAATACTAATTCCTTTGACTTTGAAATATGTGTGTTAGCATAATTATTCAGGAAGCATCTGAGAAATATATGTTAAGTTGGTACACCGCTGTAATTCTAGCACTTAGGAAGCTGAGGCAGGAGGATGCAGAGATCAGGGCCAGCCTATGTTACATCTGTATATCGTCTCTGAAATTAACAATAGCAATATATATAGAAGAAATTAATACACATCACTCCCTAAGATGACTTCAAAGATGCTAGGAACCTGACTTTGTAATGTTTGTGAAGAACAGGCAAACATTTTGCCCAACTTTTTAAATGTATCTCCATCTTACCCAAACGGTGTGCTCTCACTAGGAAAAGAAGCGCCAGGTGGAGTTGTTTGTGTCTCCCATAAACCGGAAACCAGGAGAGCCGCAGGCCCTGCCGGCTGAGGAAGTACTGCGCTCCCTAAACGTGGACGTTTTACATCAGAGTTTGCCGCAGTTTGGAATTACAGACATCTCCCCCGAGGTAGGTCCTTGCATGGAACAGTTCATTATTAAAAAAGCAAAAAACAAACAAACAAAAAAACAAACCACAGTTAGCACCGTATGCTAAACCAAACCGTGAGGCTTTGAGAGGGAAACCTTTAGTTGTGTGTTGGCGTCCTGTATCTAATCTTCTGAGGACATCAAAGGACTGCATATCTCAATTCTCAAGTCATCTGGGTTGAAACCACAGTTGTTTGGTGCAAACAAAATGTGATGAACTTCACATATATTTTAAAAAATTCATCAATACATCAAGTCAATTAGAGAAGGGCTAGATCCATTTTGAATACGAAGAAACTAAGGCTCAGAGTAGCTCCTACTGTGGAAAGAGAAAAAAATCCTCACAGAGCAAAACAGCCTGAGCAAGATTCAAATGGGTCAATCTCCCTAAAGGTCAGAGTCCAGTCCACTTCAGTTTGTGTAGTTTCCCTGAGAAAATTCACTTTTTATGTTAAAGTTTCACTATTTGACCCTGGATTCTTGAATCCAGTTGGTCAGTTGTGACCATGTAATTTTTCTTTTCAGTAAACTGTTTACAAGAAAGAACAGTTAGATAGGTTTGTCACTTGAAACTGAGTTGTTAACAAAATAAAAACTCCTCTGATCTTTTCTTCCACATCACCTTCATTGTCAAAAGGGTCACAAAATACTCATTTCCCATTATTTGGAATTATTAGGACTTTTTCTATGTGTAAGAAGGCCAGATGTTTTAAGGTATTTTCTAATTTGACACTTAAAAGGGGTGTCTCTACTATCTCTTCCATTTTTTTCTACACAGTGAATAACCTCTCAATCTCTCCTATCAACCTCAAATTCACCAGGATCACCAGCGTCCTAAAGAAATGTCATTCCGTTCACAAATTCATGGACTTTGGCTTTGAGGGAAAACCTGTATAAACAGAAAGTAGGGTACACAGAAATTAAGCAACTGCCTCAAAGCGACTCAAGTTGAGATATAAACACTCGTGTGTGTGTGTGTGTGTGTGTGTGTGTGTGTGTGTTAGGCTCTGGGTTCAATCCCCAGTATAAGAAAAAGAAAAAGGAAAAAAGGAGGGAGGAGGGAAGGGAGAAGGGGAGGGACAAAGGGAGGGAGAGAAAGGGAGGGTGGGAGTGAGGGAGTGAGGAGGAAGAGAAGGAAGGAGGGAGAGAAGGAGGGAAGAAAGAGAAAGACAGAGGGAGGATAACTGTCTGGATGGGACACCCCTGAACTACCAGACACTAGCAGTCAGGAGGCAGAGGCTGAAGACTCGGGATTTCAAAGGCTGACTGACCTACATAGAGTTCAGGCACGCCTGAGCTACTGCTTCCAAAGGAAACAATTACTGTGTCCTTCATTTCAGCAAATCCATAGGGCTTATCTTTAATAGGGTAGTGCTCACCCATTTGAATCTTGCTCAGGCCGTTTTGCTCTGTGAGGATTTTTTTCTCTTTCCACAGTAGGATCCACTCTGAGCCTTAGTTTCTTCGTATTCAAAATGGATCTAGCCCTTCTCTAATTGACTTGACGTATCGATGAATTTTTTTAAATATATGTGAAATTTATCACATTTTTTTTTTGCACCAAACAACTGTGGTTTCAACCCAGATGACTTGAGAATTGAGATATGCAGTCCTTTGATGTCCTCAGAAGATTAGATACAGGACGCCAACACACACTAAAATTGTTGGGTGCTCAAATTTCCTATATATTCCTGAGAATACTCTAAGAAGACACTCTCTTATGCTTATATTACTTATAATGCATGATGTTAGTGTAATTAAAATGTGAAGAGTTGCTAAAAATGTTTAGGGAAGAGTGGCGAGAAAGTGTACAGGTGAATTGAAGATAAATTTTCTCCACTAATATGTTCTAGCCACGGTTGGCTGAATGCCCAGATGCAGAAGCCATAGCAAGGAGGACAAACTATCCATCACTCCTGAACCGAGACAGTCACCCTCTACCCACGGCTTCTGGTTTTGTTCCCTGCCCCGCCCCTCTCCTTCCAGCACAGAACATGTTTCTTTCTTTCTTTTGCTATCAGAGAAACGGTCTTCAATGTAAACCTAAATTTATGATTCTTTAGTTTCAACGTACAATAGAATGCACTCCAGATTTCTTAACATGGTGCATGGCGCTCCGAGCCCTGGGCTTTTAACTGCTGAGCGGCTGCTTCTCAGTTTGTGTTAGAACAATTCTAAGTGTGTGTGCTATCACGGTGGTCCGTAACCGCATCTCTCCCTGCTTGCCTTCTGGTCTCTCTATACGCCTTTCCGCGCTCATCAGCAAAGCCTCCCACCAACTAGGGGGCTCCACGCCTCGCATCTCCACTGAACTTTGAGCAAAAGCCCCTTGTGCTATGTTGTCTTCGAGGCCGTCTCTGCACTGTAGGTCCCTTGATGGTACAAGGCCACCTCATTTTCTCTTTGTCACTTTTCCAGCAGCCCAACGGTCACAGTGTGGAAAGCCGAGTCGGCAAGTGGTGAGACAGCATGCCGAGTCCCACCCTATGTTAAGAGAAGTGAATAAGCGAGCCAACAAATCTGGAGCCTGATTCCTGCATTAATGGAATTATGCTCAGAGACGGCAAATAGACACAAGCAGATGTGAGGGTCACGGCAAGGATGCTGTGGCCGCTATCCAAACAGAATCAATTCAGATATAGAAATTGCCAGGCGGTGGTGGCGCACCCCTTTAATCCCAGTTCTAGAGCAGTCAGGGCTATGATCGGAATATGTTTTAACAGGTTAAGTGCATAAGGGTCTCCCAAAAACTAACTGTAGTGAAGGAATGCATGGACGGGCCATATGAAAGCCATCGTTCCACAGATACTACAAAGCCTGCCCTAAACTTCAATAACAAGTATATCTACCCAAAATAGGTTGTTTGCCCATAAATTTGTCGGAATATAAAATCTAGGAACTGTCTGACCCTCACAATACTCGGAATAAGAACTCATTGAGTGTTTGAGTTGGTCGCAAGGGGCGTTCCGTCGAGGTGAGGTGGGCTGTCTGAACCTTTGGGGTCAGTGGCTCTGGAAGGCCCTGTCCTGGAACTCGAAATGCAGCAAGGAGAAAGCCAAGACAGAGAGTGTCCGCAGCTTGCAGGGCCCAGCGCTTTCTCCCTTCCAGCCTACGGGGCGCTGCAGAAATAGCGAGAGGCAGTTGTGTGAAGCTACCAGAGCTCTTCTGTAAGTTTTCCTGTCCTTGTTCTTCCCCCTGGGGACAGGACACACCAGGGTCCGGGCTGAGGACAGGACGCACCAGGGTCCGGGCTGTCTTTTACATCCATTGCTGAACCTCACAATGACGTTTCAAAGCATCGAGTCCTGAATTTATACCCATTGTTTTCATGTAACAATGTGGTTTTGCCACTCGTCCCTAATGTTCCTGATTCTTTTTTTTTTTTAATTGAAAATGACTCAGAAAACAAAGAAAAATACCAAATAGAGAATTACCTTTGTTCATCATCTGTTTCCAATCTAAGTTTCTTGAGGGAAAGAAATCTTTTGTTTCTTTTCCGAGGTGAAGAGTCTTTAAGACAGGATCTTACCCTGGAACCAGCTGTCCTGAGATTTATGAGACCGAAACATTAAGTCCCACATTAACACAGAACAAATTATTTAGGTTTTTATGGTTGTCCATGAACGAATTACTGCAGTTTCATAACTACTATATTTCAAAGGATGAAGTTACCTTCTTTAAACTGCAGGCTGCCAAATTGATTGATTGGTTCCTGAGAAAAAATTGATACAAAAAGAAATAAAAACATATAACATAAAATATGACCCATAATTTCTGAGTTGGATGATTATTTCTTCAAAACTTGCAACATTAACCAGCAACCAGGCGTGAAGAGTCCCAGGTCTAGCAGGCGTCGCTGAGGGCGTATATACCGTATATACCATATATATATACCGTTGGTGTTAGCATACCTTAGAGCATGCAGGTCAAGTGCTTGCTCTGTGCCGACTGTGGTGGAAAGCCACACTCCCCGGCAAACCCATCCTGTCGTGAGATGAATCATATTAATTTGCAGCCCTCAAATCAACCGGACCATTTACAACATTTCCATTTCATTTTTAGCTCTTCCTCCCTCCCTATGAGGGCTGCCTCCCGAGCTCCTTATATCAGCTTCATCTTCCCTGATATAAGGAGTTAGAAAGAAAGTGGGATAAGAATGAAAGAGTGAAGGGGACCGGGGAAGATGGTAGCAGGAAAGGCAGAACCCACTTCAGGACATCAAGTTATAAAACAGCTAGAGAGGCCATGGTCCTATAGAAAAGAATGGTCTCGATTTTTAAATAATAAAACACACCAGCCCCTTTCACCACACCTACGTGACAGCAGGGAACAGCACAGCCATGAAATAAGTCATAAAGATGGTGTAGTGGCATTAACCTGACCTGGCCTGGGAGTCTGTGACTTATTGAACCCGCAGCCACTGACAAAATCTAACCGCCACCGGGTTAACCCTATGCAAAGGTTAGATTGGCCATTATGGCGGCGTATTGCAGTCTTTTGATGTGTGGGCTCCTGAAGACTGCAAACTTTTCCTTTATTACCCTGCCCTTATCGGGCTGTTTAGATCTCTGAACCGATAGAGCAGTGCCCAGCAGGAGCAGCAGCGTGACTCAGAAGGAAATCTATTTACCAGGAACAGGGACTCGCAGTGACTAAGTTCTAGTTCAAAACAAGAGCCCTTTTAGCTGGGGGTGGGGTGGGGTATGGGAGGGTGTGGCGTGATCCTGCCGACATCACCGCTTCACTTAAAAAGAAAAACCAAAACAGGCCTGACCTTCCGTAGGAGGCGACGAGGTTATGCTCTTGAGAACCATCGTAGAACTGTAGAAGGAAAATGGATCCAACCACAACGTCTCCTTCCAACCTCTTCTTTAAATTTTACACGAGTTTAAGCTCAGATCCTTATTCTTACACTTGACAGATGTGTGCTGCCTGCGTGAAGGCTTACCTAGTTTGCTTTTCTAGCAAACAATGGATGCTGTTTGCTTGCCTGGGGGGGGGGGACCCTTCAATTCCATTCTCGGGTTCCTACAATAGTTTTTTTTTCTATTAGCTTCTAGCTGTGTTTACAGAGAAACTAGAGCAAAAAGAAAGAAAGAAAAAAAATTGGCCTAGCTGTTTTCAAAGAGGTGGAAAAAGAAATTGTCACGGGAACCCAGTATTTCGAGCAAAGTACTCTTACTAATCACCTCTCCAATTGAGTTCTAACAGATTCTCTCTCGTTGTATGTGCATAAATTATTTCCTTCATCAATGCGTCTGTCTAGAAAAGGCAAAAGGTAGGCGCACATAAATATGTCTCTCTCCTAATGATTTGTATCTTTAGAATTGAATTCCGGGTTTCCTTATTCATCTCTGATTGATTGCAGAGATTGAGATTTCCATAAAGTAGTTTCCAAGGTTAACATTTTTATCTAATGTGAAAATGCGAGGTACACTTTTTAACCTTAGAAATAGCTAGAAATGGTTTCAAAATGTAAGCACCTAGACTATAGGTTTCATCTGAGGCTTGCTCAGTCTTTAGGGCTAGTAAATCATCCAGGATAGCCGCATGCTCTCCCGAAGGATTGTAAAATGGTCTTGGGAGTGAGTGGGATCAGTTTGCTAGATGCAAACTTTGTTCTTCCTTCTCAGATACCACCTAGGTTTTTTTTTCAGAGTGACGTTTCTTTACCTATAAATCTACAATATCATCAACTTATAAAACATTCCCATATCTGGGCATCCTGGCCCATGCCTATGATGCCAGCACCTAAGAGACTGAGGCAAGGGAATTAATTGCCTTCAGTTCCGGGCCAGCCTTGGCTACTGAAGGAGAGAATCTGTCAGGACAGAAAATAATGAGGTTCTGAAGCATCCATCCTGTTCTGTTTTGAAGGATGAATAACACTGAGCCAAACAGTCACGTCTTATTTATATGTTTTTTGTCTAGCTCCACCCACAAAGCAAGGAGTGAAAACAGTAAAAATTAAAGCAATCCTATTCACGGTTTTTACCATTTATTACTAAATAATTCTGGCCCTGTGGGTGTTCCCTGCCACTTCAAATAAAATATAATATCCTGGCAGTTTCTACATGCGATGCTGAGTTGGGTTTTAACAAAGGAAGTCCCATCTAAAGAGGAAAAATGGTCTGATTAAAGGAAGAAGAAAGCTGAACAGGAGTGGTCCCAGCCTCGATGCTTGTTTATTAAACCATCACGAGCTTTTCATTCGTACCTGTTTCACTTCTGTTTAAAAGTGAGGAGCACCGCTGTCAGACAGCGTGGAGGACGTGGGAGGGGACTCGGAAGTAGGGAGAGCTTTGGAAACAGTTCCTCCGCACAGAAAAGCCCAGAGCTCCCTCACCTGTGGAGCAGGTAGTTTCCAGGAGAGGCTGTGCAGGACGAGGAGGAAGGCAAGAGCCCAGGAGCCTGTCCCACATGCCCACCCCCTCCCTTACAGGATCTCCTGACACCGAGGGTAGCTGTCCGTCCGTCTGCGCCTGAGCAGTTAGGGACGCAGCTGTGGCAGCGTGGGGTGAAGGTGTGTTTTACTACACCGAGTGGAATCGAGCTAAAAAAACTCTGTTGACAGTCTGATAAGAGCTCCAGTTTTCCCCCAAGCTCTCCTTCTAACACCGGGCTTTCTGTTTTGCTTTCGAAAGAAAAATGTTTTACAAGGGCAGCATGAAGCGGACAAGATCTGGAGCAAAGAAGGATTTTACGCCGTCGTCATCTTCCTCAGCATCTTTATCATCATAGTGACCTGTTTGATGGTAAGTTTGCTTCTTTTGTGGATTGTGTCCTTTGTGGAGCCCCCTGCTTAGCAATGCTAGGTATTTTGCCACTTGAATGAATGTTGAAAAGACTATGGAGCAGAAGCCAGGCTATAATCGTGTTAGGCTGGGACCGTTTCTCGTGGCAGCGGACGGACGGTTGATTGCTAAATGATCTGTGTGTGGCCCTGCAGAAGTGTGGATGTGGCGCGGCACAGTGGGGCTGCGGCTGCACGTCAGGGTTTAGGGTCTAGACCAACCCCTGTGTGAAGATTTAGAAGGTGATTTGTCGAGGTCACTGTAACCCTTCACGTCACCGAAGTCTCAAGCACACACTTTGGGGCTGACTTTATTTCTTCTCGTATGTCATCTTTATGGGACACAGGGAAAAAAAAATTTTTTTTTGAAGAAGTGCGTCTTCAAGGCAAGCTTTCTCCCCAAGGGATGGTTTATTTCCTTATTTTAAACAGCCTTGAAGGTATTCTAAGAAATATCGGGCATTAGAGGAAGTGATTGTAGCCATTCACTGATACCTCATTTCCAGTTGAATGAATAATATATAAGAATAAAAGTAGACACTCTGATTGTTCTCAGGTCATGACGTGTAACCAACAAAGCAAAGCCCTGATTTTAAAAAGCAGAACCCAAAATGAACCCAACCCACTAAATTAGGCTAGGCTTTGTATTGAATGATACAATAATAATAATAATAATAATAATAATAATAATAATAGTTAACTTTCAAGTAGAATGAGGGGGTTTGTTGTTATTTTTTTAAAAAAAAATATCTGTGATGTAGTTTGGAGTTTACAAATGGGTTTAATATCTTTTCCTGTGTATTATGTTCATTTTATTTTGCATATTTTAAGAAATGCTTCCTGTTTTGTTTTACACGTTTCCCCCCCCCCCACACACACACACAAAGGCATAATGCCGACGATTCTGTCTACAGTCAACAGTATTGCCAAAGGTTTTGTGCCAAATGCTTTGCTGCTTTGTTTACGTGGATGCTCTTCCTTCTGGAAACGATGCCAGAGAGATTGAGACTGGGTCTCGGAGGTCAGAGAGGCTCAGCTGATCTGAACTTGGGGGACACCAATATGGTCACAAATAGAGTGAAGAGGGGCACATGTCCAAGATCTCAAGAGATAAGAAATAGCAAGACACCCTAAATTTCCCATCAGAACAGATTCAAAGGTGTTTCCTTTGGACCAGAAACTGAACTTCTAAAAATCGTGACCCAGTAATCAAGACCACAATTTAAGTTTAAAAGAGCTTTTTAAATCTTAAGTGATGGATATTAAAGAAAAGGATTTTAATGAGTAAGACTGAAAGGTTTCTAGAAACTGTAGAGGATGCCTCTTGACTACTTTTATAAAGGGTGTAGTTCCTTCTTTCTTCAGCATAGGAAGATCTCAAGTTCTGTTCTCTGTCTTGTTAGTCCTAATTAGGATTTATTCTGTTGTACAGATTAAAGGGATTGAAAGAGATAAGATTATAGCTCAACAGAAGGCTCACTTAGAGCTTGTCTGTCCCCATGTTCAGTCCCCATCATGACCAGGAGAAGAGTAAGGAAAAAAGAGCAGGAAGTGATAAAAACAGACTGTTTGGATGATTAATGAGTAAGATTCCAAAGACAAAGTTAGAATGAAAGGGAAGAGGGAGGAGCCAGTCTGTAGGCCGGCCGTGGATACTAAGGGCAGAAAAAGAACAGGGTTTGCTATTGACAGGTAAGATACGTTTCAGATTCAGTGACTGTAACTGAAATATAATGTTGGGATATCCCACAGACTGAGTACAACCATGCACTGGTCTCAGACTAAAGGACCTAGAGTGGTCACACCCTCAACTTCTTGGGACGAAGACCAACTCCTCTTCTAATATTAGCCAAGCATCAGTGTAAACGTCACAAGCCTAAATACATCTGTTCCAATGCCAAAGGTTCTTGTTTCCATCTTTATAAACAAACCAAGAAAAGAATGTTTCAAAAGTAGGGATGGTGGCGTCAGGTCTGTTATGGATTCATCTACACAGTCAAGCAACTTATTCACAGGAAGCAGACGCAGAGGACCCAGTGTGGGAATGGAGAGGATAAGACACAGAAAGTCCCTGTTCTCTTAGGCTCTAACAATGGAGAGAAATATGGACAATGGTTTACACGTTTTGAATATCAAACGGTAAACATACTGTGTGAGATCATCGATATGTCATCCTGACAAATTAGATATTTATCTAATATCATAAAGATATTAGAATGATCCATGGCTGTCAAGTCATGGTGGACAGAGAGGTTATTGTATGGACAATATAGATTGTAGGGCAACGAACTTCTTCTGCATTCTGATGATTGCATGGCATTCTGAGTTCGTCAAGTGTGTAAAATGTCCATCACCAAGGGTGATCTCATCTGCACTGTGGCAGAGTCAATAATATCAATACTGCTTCTGCCTTTATTACACATGTACTATACCAAAGCACGCTATTTATGAAATGGGCATAGATAGGAATGCTGTACTTGCCTCACAGTTTTTCCATAAACATAAACAGTCATATCATACCTTTGTTCAGGATTAAACTGTAATCAGGACCACAAAGAGCATAGCATAGTAATGATTGATGAGGTAGAGGAGTCAGAATCTGATAGATGCACATATTAGACAGCGGTAGAAGGGTGTTGGGGTGAAGCAGGTTTAGACTCTCAGGTTCCAGGGGGAAATGGAAGCAGTGTCCGTGCAGATTATGGGAGGGCATTTAGAAGGTCAGTCTCTGAGTAAGCACGTGGTTAGGGTAGAAGGGAGTGGGAGGCGTGAGGACAAGCAGCCTCTTTCCGGGTCCTCATGACAAGGATGACAACGATGGTGAACCGGAATGGGGGAGAAGTAGAGATGAGCGTGGAAGACAGAGCTGTGTGACGTATAAGGAACGGGACTCACGGGGTCCGATGACCAGGGAAAAGGAAAATACTAAGTGCCCACTATGTCGTCTGGATTGCTTACTAAGCCACGGGTTTCCCTCTCTAGGGAAGAAGTGTGTTCAGGGGTAGAGAATAAAGATGGAAACAAGAACGTTCGACTTGGGTCCAAGTGGTTATTATGTGTAAATGACAGAAATAGGTTGGTTTCAAACGCTACCTTAAATGTTGCAGTGGAGGGGTCACTTAAAAAGGAGCAGAGGAACTGACAATGCTTAGGAGGAGATTGATATTCGTGGAAAAATAATACTCTCTAACAGGATTAAGGCGAAGCTAAATTTATCAGATATGATTTGCCACGGCTCACATCTAGAGACACATCAAATGATTCTCTAAGATCGACTCATCTCCCTGAATCCAAATGCTTCTGATAGTTAAATTATTTTTTTCTTGGGCTAGGATCTCTTAGTTACACATGATGCATTTTGTGCTGCAGTGGACTGAGACACACTTTCTAATTCTCAAATGCACAACGCAACTGTTTCCTGCACGTTTGTTGACTTGGTGGCGAAGAAAAAGCTATAATTCAGAATGATCCTTATGGCATTAATTACATCTGTGGGGAATCAAGTGTCATTATTTTTGTCCAGCCTTCTTATATTGCATTGAAATAAAAATCAGATGATCTTATTAAGGCATTATATAGGCAAATTGTTGTCATGAAACATTAGCATAAAACTCGGCAATTTTTTTAACATGGCATATTGTTTAGTTTCCTTAAAATACAGAAAAGGGAATATTTATTGCCAGACATAAAATTAGACAAGCATGACATTTTCAAACCTGTGACTTATTTAGCACATCTCAAATGTGAACGGGGAGTGGGCGGACTGCTGGCACATAGACAAATAGAATTTTCCAAGAAAAAGCGTGTGGACAACTTCGACTCCATTCAGTCTGGTTTTTTTTTTTTTTTTTTTTTTGATAAAGGAAATACATTGCTGAGAGGAATTAGCTCTTGAACTTGGGTACATAATAGAAAGTACAATTTGTCATCTAAATTAGACCTTCCAACGTACGTACGGGCTTACTAAAAGGTATAAAAGTGTTCATGAGATGTATGTAGACACACCTAGTGGCCAGATTGCTTCTGGAGAGCAATCTAAGAAATCACAAACAGATGCTGGCATGTAGATGCGCTGGCATGGTGAACCCACAGCAGAGCCATCCAGGTATGGAGTGAAAGGATTCTCTAGTCATGCTCTGGTACTGAAAGCAGGAAATACTATGTTGGTCCATAGGCTCTCAACATCATGCAATAAGTTCACGCCAAAAGTGAACAGAAAGAGCGACGTTTTTCCTAGCCTGTTATGTTTCATCTCTATGGATAAGGAAGATAGTCCCAGATACATAGCTGATGTGATTGACAGCGGCACCACAGCCAAAGCACGCCGGGAGCTCAAGTTCTTCTTCTTTTTTTTTTTTTTTTAATTTTTATTTTCTATATTCTATGTTTACATTCCAAAGGCTTTCCCCTTTCCCAGTTACCCCCCACCATATGTCCCATAATTCCTCTCTGCCCCCCTGCTATTCTCCACTCATTCCCCCCCCCCATGATTTCTCTGTTCTGGGTCTACAATACTGGATGCAATCTTTACAGGCCCAGGGTCCTCTCCTTTCTTCTTCTTAGGAGTCATTTGACTTGCTAATTGTGCCTTGAGTATTTAGGGCTTCTGGGCTCATTAATATCCACTTATCAGTGATTGCATTTCATGTGTATTCTTTTGTGATGGGGTTAGCTCACTTAGGATGGTATTTTCCAGATCTAACCATTTACCTACAAATTGCATGAGTTCATTATTTTTAATTGCTGAGTAGTACTCCATTGTATAAATATACCACATTTTCTGTATCCATTCCTCTTTTGAGGGATATCTGGGCTCCTTCCAATTTCTGGCTATTATAAACAAGGCTGCTATAAACATAGTGGAGCATGTGTCTTTATTGTATGCAGAGGAATCCTCTGGGTATATGCCCAGGAGTGGTATGCCAGGGTCCTCTGGAAGTGACATGCCCAATTTTCTGAGGAACCGCCACACTGATTTCCAGAGCGGTTTTACCATTTTGCAATCCCACCAACAGTGGAGGAGTGTTCCTCTTAAGTTCTTCTTTTTATGAATTAAGTAGTTTTACAACTCAGGGTGGTAAAATAATAATAATACTCCATTTTTTCTGTACATTGCATACTTGCTTGGCCCTAAATGGACTGCAGGACACAAATAATGATTTAAGTGTCTGACTTTACTGATGAGCCAACCAGAATTCAGAAGAGATGGCGGCTTGACCCATAGCTAACACGGGTACGTGTGGGAGGAAAGGAAGGGTGGGAGGGACTGGAATTCAAAGTCACGTGCACCTGGGCTGGAGGTCTCCGCTTCCTACCATGACTCTGCTTGATTCCACGCCAAGCACTGTTTCCTTTATTCCTCTCAGTCATTCTGTGGACTTCTCTCTAGCCACGGATAGGTCGAGGAACCCACGAGCGTGCCTGTGTTTATCAGACGGACTCCACCCAGGCAAGCTGATAAGCATTTGCTACTCCATCCCTGCGTGCCAAGGACACACCCATTTGCACCTTAGAACCTTGTACTGGGCATGGTTTTACACATCCGTCTCCTGGAAACCTCCCCAAGGTCCTTGGAACACAGCCATGTTCCACATCCGTACCTCCAGCCTCATTTCCAGGATATATTAAGAATGTTCAGGCGGGTAGTGGTGGCGCACGCCTTTAATCCCAGCACTTGGGAGGCAGAGGCAGGTGGATTTCTCAGTTCGGAGGCCAGTCTGGTCTACAGAGTGAGTTCCAGGACAGCCAGGGCTACACAGAAAAACCCTGTCTCGAAAAAAACAAAAACAAAAACAAAAGAAACAAAAAGAATATTCATGACATTAAAAGAATAAACTCTTTCCTAACTTACTATAAAACACTGTACAGAACACTTTCTATGAGGGCCATCGTTTTTAAGTTAAAATGCCCCTTATTCCAAAATCAGTGTTTTCTGTTACCTGAGAGACTTTTAAAAAAGAAAATTATAACTGCAAAATGTTTCAAGAGGCTTTGTTTAGCTTCCTCTTGTCTCGGTGTTGAGTCTTGCTGCTGCCATTTTACATCCTCCATACTATAATTTAGCTTTTACAGCTCCTCTTCCTCAATATTCCTTTCTCTTCTCCTCCCTCAAATGATCAGATTATTCTAATGCATCCCAAGGATCCAACACAAGCTCAAAGACAGAGGGAGAGGGAGGGAGAGAGAGAGAGAGAGAGAGAGAGAGAGAGAGAGAGAGAGAGAGAGAGTCTTAGCTTGTCATTATTTTGCTGGGATTTAAGAATGAGTCTTTTAAACAAAGTGGATATTTTTTTTCTTTTTTTAAAAAGATATATTTATTTCATTTATATGAGTACACTGTCGCTGTCTTCAGACACACACCAGAAGAGGACATCAGATCCCATTACAGATGGTTGTGAGCCACCATGTGGTTGCTGGGAATTGAACTCGAGACCTCTGGAAGAGCAGTCAGTGCTCTTAACCGCTGAGCCATCTCTCCAGCCCACAAAATGAATTTTCATAGCCAAAAGACATATGCAAATATTGTGTGGGGGGCGGAGGGGGGATCCAAACCGGGCAGAGAAGCCTCTGATGCACATTTCCCGAAACTTTGGGTCAGGAAGGAATACATGTGTATTTGGAAGAAACCATAGTCGAATGATTACATGCCTGGGATGCAGGAGGCCTGGATTCTAGACTTTATAGCTAGTGTTCTGTAAGTGATCTGACCACTTCAGCTTCTCTGTGAAACAGAGACCTTGTACCACATGAGTCTTAGATTCCTCACTCTAGGGCTGCCCAACAGGATCGGGGCTGCCTGTTCTGATGGGGTGGGGCGTGTGGCCTTTCCCGTGTGTTGCTGAGTGTTTACCAGCAACCTAGCCTGGCCCTGGCCCTGGCACTGGCCCGTTATCCCCCCTCAAAGTTCCTCTAGACATTGTCAAATACCCTCTGCAGGACAAAATTCCTAGCGGGTGGTTGCAAACCACTACATTGTAGCTAAAAATCTATGAAATCTGCCTTAGTGCCAGATCACACCTCATCTTCCTCCACACCTCTTATCCATCACTCCAGTGTTTTGAGTATATTTAAGGGCCATATTTACATTAAGCATTTTCCAGGTCCTTATTTTTTTTCCTCCTAATTAGCGCTGTAGAAATCAGCTCATATGCAAACTACACCGAGACGGGTTAAAAGCCAGAGGTGAAATAGATTGTGATTATAAAATATGTGGCAACGTTTCCCCATCGAACTGTCTGCAGCAGAGAAGGACTTTAGACCAGATCTTGATTATGCTAATGATAAAGTGACGTGTCAAGAATAATTGAGAGCAACTGTACCTAGCTTTTGATTCACAGGAGAATACGTCTCCAAAAGGAAAACACAAACAAGTAAGCAAATATCTGAACATACACGTTACATTCCCATGTGGATAACTTGAACTGTAAAATATATGCATTACTCCTTGTGTGAAATGAATCCTAGGGGTACGGTTGTCTTTATATCTTCCTTCGGAAAATGCCTTATTTGCAACTTAAAAATAATATCCCACTTCACATAATATTGGCTCATCTTTTAGTAGTTCTGTGTTTAGCTTAACGCAATGAGCTTCCCGTATATGTACCAACCAGTTGGTGTTGTCAAACTGTGGGTTTTGTTTCTGCGGAATCCTGGCAAGATCTATGGAAACTTCAAATAAGCAGAAAGGTAAAGCTATTAGGCTAGGCGCTACACACACACACACACACACACACACACACACACACACGATAAAGGCACTCCCCTACAGCATCTTTTTTTATTCTGTATGTCCAAGAAAACACAGTATACTTATCTGAAAGCAATCATTGTAGAGGCAAGAAGCTTGACTCTAATCATGGACAGCTGTCTTCCCCCTGTGCAGTAATATTTGTTGTGGAAATGTCCCCACTGAAGTATGTGTCCTTGTCTGTCTGTGTGGATTTTCAGACCGTGTAACCCAAGCTGGCCTGGAGTCCTACGACTTCAGCATCCCATGTGCTAAGAGCAGAAGCACATAGCATTGTTCCGAAAAACAATCTAAGATCTCATTTTTCCCCTTGCTGAAGA
This sequence comes from Apodemus agrarius, assembly GCA_964023405.1. NCBI lineage: Eukaryota > Metazoa > Chordata > Mammalia > Rodentia > Muridae > Apodemus > Apodemus agrarius. The sequence goes on along the minus strand of OZ030026.1, from coordinate 15,391,359 downwards.
TCATAGTTTCCAGGTTATGAGAAAATGAGCCTTAGAAAAGGATTTGTTTCCGTTTTCCAGCAGCTCAATCTACGGTATCTCCTTCCAGTCATTCTTGACATGTACATAGGTTTTTTTTTCTTTTTTGGAGACCACCTTTCAATCCATAAAAGCATATCCTTAAAACTGATGGTTTTGAAACCTTTCTCTTATTCTTTTTTTTAAATAAATCTTTTTTAGAATTATTTATTTATTTGTATGTATATATGAGTACACTGTAGCTGTCTTCAGACACACCAGAAGAGGGCATCAGATCCCATTACAGATGGTTGTAAGCCACCATGTGGTTGCTGGGTACTGAACTTGAGATCTCTAGAAGAGCAGTCTGGGCCACTGAGCCATCTCTCCAGTCCTCTTTCTCTTATTCTTGTCTAATTCTTGATTTAAAGACTGATCTATTAGTTTTATGTCTATTCATGCCTGCATTGAGTTTATGTGTACTGTGTGCATGCAGGATCCTGCAGAGGCCAGAAGAGGGTGACAGATTTCATGGAGCTGGAGTTGTAGGCAATTGTTAGTCACTACATCGGTGCTGGGAATCAAACCCAGGTCCTCTGCAAGGGCAGCAAGTGCTCTAACCACTGGGCTATCTCCCCTGCCAATTTCGTCTGTTTCTTCTGCTCAACATCATAAGTAGCCTCTAATTCTGTCCTGTGCACTACTAAGGATTCTGTCTGCACTGTCGGTTCTATTCCTAATTGCTTGCAAAGAAGATTTACAGCTTGCCAACGAGTATTCAGTTCAGTTGGAAGGGCATTTCATTTCTCTTTTTAATTTTAAAATATTTATACATGTATACAACAAAATATGTATTCAAGGAGATTGAGCTCTCTCTCATAGATCATTTGAGATTTAATTTCATTCTGATTTTTTGGCGGGGGTGGGGGAGGAGGGAGGGGAAGGGAGGGTTCAAGACAGGGTTTCTCTGTATAGCCTTGGCTGTCCTGGAACTCACTCTGTAGACCAGGCTGGCCTTGAACTCAGAAATCCACCTCCTTCTACCTCCCAAGTGCTGGGATTAAAAAACAGACTCTTCTTTAATGTTATTCTGTGGAAAACCTGGGAAATACTTTTAATATTCTAAAATAAAATTTTAGAAGTATTTATTTCATACTTTTAGATGGACTCATACATATGGGCACATATGTGCAGAGAGAGGAAGAGAGAGAGAGCTCAAATTTTCAAGATTTAAAGAATAGAAATAAGTAGAATCTAGAAGAACTTTGAAGAGACGGTGAAGATATAATGTATTTCATGTCTAGCTAGAGGGAAGCTGACTAGAAAGAGCCAGGAAATCTTCCTCCTAAACTCATGTCTGCTCAGCTGATGGATCCTAGAAATTAAACTAGGGAGTCATATCTTGCAGCAGCCTGGATGCTGGGTGCGGGTCACCATCATAACTGCAGATGGTGGCTTGTCTTCGCTCCAGGCACATGAATTAGCTCATCAAGTCACACCTGACAACAAACTTGCAAAATCACTAGCACATCTGGCTTTTATAGGAACTAGAATAGTAGGGCCAGCGTCAAGTAAATGTGAGTAGCAAAGCAACAAGAAAGATGCTTATGATTCTGGAGGGAAATGGGGGGGCTGTGGAAATGGAGGTGGGAAATATGAAAGAACACAGGTAGAGGGAGAATATTGGGGTCACAAGGGCACAGCAGGGAGAGATGGGAGGGATCAACCAATCTGAATATACGGTATAGACACATGATGCTCTGTAAGCTAACGTCTGTCCCACCAGGCTCATTCTTTTAAAAGCTTAAAGGCGATTGCCTTGTGTTGGAGAGGTGGCTCAAATAAAAGTACTTTCTGCTCTTCCAGAAGATCTGGGTTCAGTTCTCAGCACCCACGTGGTGGTTCATAACCATCTACAACTCCAGTTTCAAGGAATCCAGCACGCTATCCTGGCCTCCTCAGACACCAGCCATATTCACAGCCATGTGTACACAGACACACGTTCGGGCAAAACACAAACACCCATAAAACACAGAAAGATACTTTTATCTTCATCTTAGATGGACACCCTACATTGCTGCTTTGCCTAGTATTTAACAAATTCTCAAGTTGATAAATGACTAATAGCTTGTTTGCCAAGATAAGAGTGGATTGCTAATAGAGTAACTATCCTTTTATTAATATTTTATAAGTCTTGCTTTCTTGCTATAAATGGATGCCGTTCTCTATCTCTGTAATGATCATAGGCCCATGTTTTATGGCTCTTCCTTCCAAATGCCTCCCATTTCAAGAAACTCCTATGATCAAACTGTCACCCGCCATCTTTGTAGAATGATTACTAAATTTCCTTTTGAATCTATCCTCTGAAAACAACATATTCATGTGCACAAACTTTCAGGATGAATGTCCAACCTAACTGGAAATACCAGTCAAGGGCCGTTGGTCTCTGCGCCATCCCCACCTCCAGCCTATACCTGAACGGAGCCCAGTTAATGCTCTGCTGGGCGCTGATTGATTGTGTTGGCTTGACCATATTTATGTACCCAGCATATCCTTTGCAGGAAAATGATCTCAATACCGCAAACCCAAGAACTTATTATTAGAGGCTGGGACCACTTTATCGCTAATGTTCGTTTTGATGTGTCTTCTAAGGTGGGGAGAGAAGATTATATTCCATGTACCATCCAGGACACAAAAGTCTCACAAAAGCTCTTATGTCTCTTTTCGTAGATTATTTACAGGTTAAAAGAAAGGCTTCAGCTCTCCTTAAGACAAGATAAAGAGAAAAACCAGGAGATCCACCTGTCACCCATTGCACTGCAGCAAGCACAGTCGGAGGCCAAGACGACCCACAGCATGGTCCAGCCCGACCAGGCGCCAAAGGTGCTGAACGTTGTTGTGGACCCTCAAGGCCAATGCACTCCTGAGATCCGAAACGCCGCCTCCACCTCTGTCTGCCCTTCTCCCTTCAAAATGAAGCCCATAGGACTCCAGGAACGGTAAGAGCCTTGACTGAGATCACATCGAAATACTGGTTTTTGTTTTGCTTTGTTTCTGAAAAGTTTCCTCCAGGTGAAAAGGGTGAAATCGGGGTTGAATCATTCACCACAAGACGGGCTCAGGGCCCCAGGAAGTAGGTTTCTTGTCACCCAACTGAGTCTCAACATGCTTGGAAAAAACTTTCAGGGACATCTTTTCCTGTGGAGCTTGTGTAGACTCAAAGTCCATCTGCATCTATGGGGTGTTTTCTACCACCATTTGTTATCAAGGGCCACTAAACAAACATAGAGTTATCTCATTTAATTATGTCCAAACACAGTACAAGAGTTGCTAATAAATGCAGGTGTTCCCTACAGATTCCCAAGCTGTTTGACGTCATGTAGGAGGGATCCGTGCCACAAGTTAACTTGGCTAAAGTTTCCTTTCTGCTTCCTTTAACCAGAAGAAGAATTGCATATCAAGATCTATGTTTTTGTTACCTTATCTCTCTTTTGGACAAACTTATTCCTGTGATGTGCTTCCATTTAAAGCAAGTCCCACGAGTTGGGGGTGGGGGGGAGGACTAGAATAACTTAAATAATAACTTAAACTTAAATAATTCTGTTATTTTCTTGAGGTGTGTGGACTTGATTGTAGTGTTCAGCGCATGTTATAGAAGTGATCAGTGAGCTGTATTTCCAGCTGCCAATGAGATTTTATTTTTATTTTAAACATAGTTAGGTTGTATCCAGCATTGCACAAAAGGTGGTGTGAGAACAGAGAAAGCCTAAAGGGAAACACACGTCCTCTCCTAGGTCTCTGTTTTGTTGTCTTTGAGTTTCGGTACCCATGTGTTCATTTTACCTTTCTTTCCAGTGACTTATCACCATGTCCTATACCACATATTTCAGAGAAGTGGGGCTTAAAGCTTTCAATACTTCAAAATACAAACTGTGTCATTCAAGTCTTTGAACCTCTGCCAGATGTGATGGCTCACACCCACAATCCCAGCTCTCAAGGGGCTGTGACAAGAGGATTACCATAAGTTTGGGGCTATATAGTAAGTTCTAGATCAGCCAGAGCTACTGTATAAGAGTTTGCCTCAAAAAGAAAAGATCTAAAATTCTTTTAATGTATCGCCAGTTAACGATACGAATTTGTTGTGACTTGCTATGAAGACCCTTAGTAAACAAACCATTGATGCAACTCCAGAGGGAAACAGAGAACAGACAAATTATTACTTCTATCTCTTCCCCTCAGAATGCCTTCCTGTCAGCTCTACCCCAGCCCCCAAGTGACGTTCTCACCCTTGAATATAGCTCAGTGGCTTTCTGAGATTTGTTCTGGAAATGAACATTGGGCAGACCTTTCCTCTTGATGGTAACGTGGGGTCTGGAGACCTGGGATGTAGACCCACAGAGGCATGGTCCAAATGACCTTCACTGCCTTCTAAACTAGCAAAGGGTGAGCTGGATTCCCAGCTTCTTTCTAGTCCCCGGTCTCTGGACTTCAAAGATAATCCTCAAGGCTGAGATCTGAGCATCAGAGGTGATCTGAGAACAGAATAGGAGGAAAGGTCATCCTGGGTATAGACAGCCAGGGGAAGGTGCACTAAGGAAGATGCACAGATAGTAATGAACAGGGCTGTTTTAAAACAGGCTCATTTTAATTAGTACCATGCACTACTAATTCTACGCAAGGTCGGCTGTAGCATCCTGTCCCTGTGGGCCACCTCTTCAGCATATTGAGATTTCAGGCAACATAAGGTTAAAGATCCATGTATTCATTTAATTGGAGTACGCATTTGAGAAGAGAGGATAAATCAAGTAGTATCTTACACATATTTGTGGTCTACATGGAAATGCTATTAGAAAAAGAAAAGGCTAGAGCCTTATTCATATTAAACAGCTTCATGTCCTCTGATCTGTAATTACAGCTGTCCCTGCATCACCCCCCCACCCCCAATGCCTTCCCCTCTCAATTTTGCAGGAGAAATCTGTTCTCTCCACAAGTCTCCCAGTCCTTCCTAAGCTAGGAGCATACTTTATCGAGTATTCACTCTCTGTTCACCCTAAAACTTAGTTTTCTTTTACATCAGAGAACTTCAGTTCTCTTAGGTCATTGCCTCTGACTCTGGTCTTTGCTTCCCTCTCCTAAAGAAACAGAGTTTCTGCCTTCTCAGTTTTCCGTGTTCTGTCCTCTTTGTCTCTTGCGTCCTTCTGATTAGTTGATGCTCAGTGGTCTAACTACCCAATGCAAAACACCCGCTTCGTGTCTCTTCCTGTCCAGCAGGAAGGGCTGCGCATTCCCTAGCGTCTCTCCCCTCATCTCCTAGCCACTGTTTGTACTGACTCTTGAGTGCCCACTCTATCCAAGACTCCTCAGAGCCTCGTTCTCTGCCCCTCTGCTTCCTGTCTTACCTGACCACATCCATTCCTCACACCGACTCTGACGGAGAGCCTCACCCATGCCCTTCTCCTGGGGTATCACATAAGATGCTCAGAACCAGAACTCAAAACCTCCAGGAAGTCATGTCTCTTTGTGTAGTCCTTGGAACTTGAAAATATCCTCGCCCTCCTTTCTCCTTCCCCGCCCTCCTTTCTCCTTCCCCTCTGCTTGTGAAGATCTGCCGCCTTTCTCCTGGGAGCCCCTTCTTTCCAATTGCATCCCTCTGAGGACTCGGGGTGTCACATTCCTCTTAACCAGAGTCGTGCTGACCCTCCCCCCTCTGTCCTCCTCTCCAATCCATCCCCAGACATTCTAAAGCACATTTGAATGCCATTCTTTTGAAACTCCTCAGTATTTCCACATTTCTTTTTTGGAAGAAATCGATAATTCCTCTCTCTGGCCTAACCTTTGCCAGCCTCTGTCCAACCTGGTCCTGCTAAGCGCCCACACACACCCCTCTGGCTGCCGTGGTGTTTTTCCAGGCCCTAAACCAAACTCTTCAAAGTCCATGACACAGTCCTTGTCCAGGCTCCATCCCTCTGTCCCCTATCCCTATGTGCTATTAGAAAGTGCCACCATCACAGTGACAGTGAATCCGTATCTACGAACCAAGGAAATGGGAAATATACTTTTATTTCTCTGTAACTCGCACTAAACTTTTGTTCTAAGGCCCTTCCCGCCTAAATGGCAGAAATTTGATCGCTGCCCCTTTCTGATTGACTCCGCCTTGGCCCCTGTTGCTTGGGGATTTCATCTAGATTTTGAAAGGACCTTCTCAATATAAAATGTAAGAGACCCATCCACCATGATACTAACCATCCAAACTGATATTTGATAAAATGTCCATTGCATCCTGTCCCCTCAGAAGGTCGCCCATGGCTGTTGCTATGTCTTTCTATTCACGCAAGGTCCTCCGTCTCTAGTGATGACTTCCTTTTGTTCCCTCTCTTCCCCCTTCTAGATTGCATCCAACACATTCTGAGGTACCATAATATTCTCACTCCTGACCTATACCTCAAGTGGGAATCTAGGAAACTTTATGTCAAGACTCCATCCCTACCACACCTTCTCCCAGTCATTTTTTCTCACGGTTCTACCAAGGGTCAAGGTCCCACTTCCCCAGGGCTCGGCCATGAAAGACAGTGTCTTACCAATGCCAGTGCGCTCAAGTCATCCCAACTAACACTTCTCTCTCTCCTGAGTCCATGGATTCCTTCTCTGGCTTTGTGAATAAAAATCTCTTACTTGTGTTGATTTCACATTTCCCTTCGTCTGGCACCCACACGCTCAGATGTGTTTTTCCACTAAAGACTTGACCTTTGAAAGTCAAAAGACATATTTCTTTGCCTTCTTTGCCTTCTGCTTTCGCATTTCTTCCTTAAGCAGTAAAACACCAAACAGCTTGACAGCTCGAAAATAAGGACGGTCCAAAGGTGAGAAATGGGGCTGGGAAGAGTGGGGAGAAAGTTCACGAGCCACATCCCCTGTGGTGACTCATGGTCATTCTTCACCATGACTGAATGCCTCACCCATGGAACCCAGCCCCAACCCAGGAACTTCTCCTCTGCTTCGTTCTGCATTAATCCAAACATGTATGTGCATAGGTTGCCTAGAGAACTCTTGTGCGTCTTGTCACTCACAGTTAACTGACTTCCCAGAGCCAATAGACTCTGAACTTCCGGAGGACATACGTATTGTTTAATGGGCGCTTTATCTCTTACTAGAGAGTGTGATCTTTGCAGAGCAGAGTCTCCTGGAGATGAAGGGTTCCGTGAGTGAGTCTCAGGTGAACTGCCAGCAGGGAAACACTTTGCTCGCTGCGTCAGCCCTTCCTTCCTCTTCTGCTTCCCCTCGCAACTTTCCGCCATCTATCTCTGCCAGCATGGCGTAGTGGATCCCTTTAAGAGCGAGAAAACATGGCGCCTGTACAGCATACCATGCAGTCAAAAGAATTTTCTGACATTTCATCTTTAAGCCTTAAAGTTTTACGCTTGTGTATTCTAAAGTTGCCTTTTAGGAAACTGAATGTTTTCCTTTCCAGAGCTCGATCCCGATGTAAAGTAATAACCTCTTTATTTACATAAAAGCCTGGCTATGGGCTGGAGAGACGGCTCAGTAGTTAAGAGCACTGACTGCTCTGCCAGAGGTCCTGAGTTCAAATCCCAGCAACCACATGATGGCTCACAACCATCTGTAATGAGATCTGATGCCCTCTTCTGGGGTGTCTGAAAACAGTTATAGTGTACTTACATAATAAATAAATAAATCTTTTTTTTAAAAAATGCCTGATTATACAGCCATGAGATCATAAAGACTGCCTCATGAATCAACTGTCTCAAAAGGCTCTTGGGTCATGCTAAATAAATCACTCATCCTTGGCATCAATAATATAAATTTTATTAAAATGTAAGTAAAATAAGATACAGAGTCTAAATACATACACTTAGCTTAAGTATGAAAGTATACACTGAAAATTATGAACATTGAAAATCTGTACAATTTTAGATGTAGTTGTTTTATCTCTATTGCCAATTCTCCCCCAAATCATATTGATCCTTCCTTCTCTGCTTTCTCATCCTTGATAGACTCCTCACCCTGGGCCTGGCTTGCATTACTTCATCTTTGAACTGAATTTTCTGGTTATAAAAATGCCATAAGAATCCATCTACATTATCGATCACATGCACATTGTATTTTATCCTCTGTGTCTAAATCTAATGTTTTCCCTCTTTTAAATCATAGTGTATTCTCTTTAGACTTATCTTCCTAAGACATATCCTACAAACTATGAAAAAGTCCCCCCCCCAATCACCTACCAGACAAGACATCCTTGCCTGGGAGATCCTAGACTACCTAATTCTCTTTGTCTCTCCAGATCTGTTTGCCCCTGGACCCAAAGCACTCTGTCCCTCCATTTCCCATTCCCCACCTTTTTCCACATCCCGTGCTTCTGCTGAAATTTGAGTCTTTCCTTATCTGTTGCTCCTTTTCTCTGTCATCTGCAGTGTCCATGGCATGATGTAAGATTTATCTCCTACCAGAGGCTATGCGGTCTCTCCATACCCACAGGGATATGTGTATCTCCTACCAGAGGCCATGCGGTCTCTCCATACCCACAGGGATATGTGTATCTCCTACCAGAGGCCATGCGGTCTCTCCATACCCACAGGGATATGTGTATCTCCTACCAGAGGCTATGCAGTCTCTCCATACCCACAGGGATATGTGTATCTCCTACCAGAGGCCATGCGGTCTCTCCATACCCACAGGGGTATGTGTATCTCCTACCAGAGGCCATGCGGTCTCTCCATACCCACAGGGATGTGTGTATGTAACAAGGGTGAGCTCACAAAGGCACCGCTGCCTAGGAGTGGCTGTTTTGAAGTGATGGGCCCTGGCCCTTACCCAGACCGTGAGACTCTTAGCCACTTACTGGAGTCGTCCAGTGTCCGTGGTCCCTGGGAGACCTGTGCATAGCAGACTCTCAGAAAGAATCACAGAGTTAATTAATGTCCCTTTTGTATCTGGACATCTCATAGTTTCTAAAGAAATTTCCCTAAGAATAAGTAGCTGACTGTTAAACTACAGAGCCAAATCTCTGACATTAATTAGAGAAGTAACTCAGCAGGTTAAGTCCCCTGTGGTATAGGTTTCCTCATCTACAAAACAACTTCACCTTACTTCAAAGGGTATTATAAAATTATCAATCCTTATATATCAATTATCAAATGGTCTGATGACTTTGAGAAGGGAAAGGAAATCTAAAATAACTTTTGTCTTTATCCACTGGCCCAACTTCACACGTCTGTAATGTACTGGTGGCTTATAGTTTTTTAATTTATCAAGTTGAAATGTTTTCCACAACATGGATAGATCATACCACTGCAGGATGAAATCATACATATGTGTTACCTATCAATTGAATTTTAGGTTTTTTTTCCTTATCCTACTCACTATATATTTATGTCTACATAATTATAAACATACATTTAAAAGTTGGCCATCAAATATCAAATTATCAAACTATGAGTTGATAGTTGTTTGATAGATGTATTCAGTTGTTGCAGTGAGTCGGAGGCTTAGATTAATTTCAGGGCTTCAAGACTCCTATGCCTATAACTTGAGACTGTCTGTAATGAAGAGACAAGCCAGAGCCTTGCTCTTATGATAGCTAACCAAGAAAACAATAATCGGATAGCTAGTGCAACAGAGGCCTCGTCAGCTTTGTAATCCTTCCCCTTTTTTCCAATGTCTGCCAGTCCCCCAATCCTCCCCTTAAGTCTCAAGGAAATTGTATTCAGGCTGAATTCAGAAAACAAGGGACCCTGGGTAGGCTATAAAAGGCACATGGTTTTCCCAGTGGGACAAGAATCCTACCTATGAACGTTCGTGGATTGCCTCCTTGGACTGCTGCATGCCTGGAGGTTGGGAAATCAACAGACAAACTGGCATGCTCATATTATTTTTCGAATTGTCTCCATCTTGGTTTTCTATAAACAGCAGAACATGAGAGACAAGAGTCGGAGAACTATAGACAAAAAAGCGATCTCTCCTTCCTAACTTACCCTCCCTATGATCAGTCAGTGGGCCACCAAGCCTGTGGCATTAGCAGAGGCTTTCCTCTCTCCAACAAAAGCTGCCACAAGGGAGCAGGTACTCCGTAGCTTTTTTTTTTTTTTCTTTTAAGCACACTATAATGTGGTTTGTTGGATCTTCATAAGTGATCTGCCATTTTAGGATTGTCGTGTCTCAGACTCTCAACCTAGGTAGTCCTGGAAGAGTGCTGCCAGGACCATAAAAATGTCCAGAGTAACAAGAACAATGAAAGAATACCAATAAAATGATCCATGTTTTCTCCCAAACTCAAGCCCAACTCCTTCCGATTTATTATAATTTTTTTTCCCCAGGGACAGCCAAATGCCCTGGCTTATGTCCCCTCCTCCCTCTGGTGGATACATTTTGATACACAAAGATTTTTGAAAGCTTTTAATACTTCTCCTGTTGATCTCTGTCCAGGAGATATGAATAAAGATCGTGACTGAGTGAACGCCAGGGTATAAATTGTATTAAAAACTCTAGAAATTAAAGCCTGCATTCTTGAAATAAAGCCCCGCCGTGAGAGCAGAATCAGCTCTTGCACTCCCTGTCCAGTGGCAGTGAAATCTCAAATCTGCTCTGAGGGCGTAGGTAGGGCTTTGTGAAAGCCTAGCTTGAGACGCAGATTCCTGCCCGTGTGGTTTGTGGACAGGATGCTCTACGGAGACGCCTAGCAGGGAAGCAGAGAAGGAGAGCAGGGCGAGGACAAGCAGGGGCCGCGTGGGGAGCCCTGGGTCACTCGTGGTAGCTCAGTTCTCACCTTCAGGGAGAGAGCTCGGCACCCGTTCCCTCAGACCAGTCAGCCATCCACTGCAGGCTGCCTGGAGACATAACCTCCTAGTCACCTCCTGTCCCCAGCAAGTGCCCCCCCCCCATCCATTTAACAGCCAGTGTCTCTGGATCAAGGAAGCAGATGAAAGCATTTGTCAAGCAGAGTGATCTGAAGGGGACAGCAGCAGCAGCACTGTGTTTTCCAAGGGCTGCCCCGCATGTTTTAGAGCAGTTAAGTTCATACTCCGGGTTTCTTTGATCTTTCTGGGCCATTGGCTGTGTACTGCATGGTCTCCTTAGAATAAACACCGTTTGTTTGTCGGAACCTATGCACCATTGCACACAATCTATCAGCCTGACTCATTTGCTCCACCTGACAGTACAAAGGGTCGTAGCACAGCACCAAACAGGCAAATGCCCGTAGAATGAAAGACCCCAGGAAGACTTGCGGGCTCTTCATATGCCTTATCTCCGTTTATCCTCACCGAAGAAGAAACTTGTGCAGTGTGTGTAGAAGAAGCATGCTTTGTGAGTTCAGTTTATTGACAAAGTAATTTGTAGCAAGTTTCTGGGCTGTTAGGGAGGCAGACACAATTGAAGAGCGATCAGCCTTTCCCCCAAACATGCGCTGTACTACCCACCTTTTGAGAAAAGAAGACAAACGTAAACCCTATATTCCGTGGAAAACAAATTAAAAACAGTATAATGGGAAAGCAGGAACACTGCATATATATTGCCACACTGTCGTTTCCCTTCTCAGATTTCCCACTACACTATCAGAGTACTTTTCAGATCAAGTCAGGAAGATGGAACTTTGTGAAGCTAACTACACCACGCATAGCGGATAGCCATTAGCCAGCCATTGCCTGCCGGGAAGCGTGCTGTTCATCCCAGCTTTCTCGTCCTACCTGGTCTTTCCCATTCTAGAGTCCCAAATTCTCGTCTGATCTAAAAGACAAGACGGTAAGAAGCTTCAGCGAGAGGCCATGTTAGCAACGATAAAGAAAACTCAAGTCAAAAACTGAACACGCAAAGCATGCTGGGTGCCTGGGGCGGGGCGTGTCTCTGCTCTGGCCAGACGATCCCATGATAAGTGTGCTGTAGACAGAGGGGCGAGACGCCTCGGTGGAGGTGTGTGCGTGGCCCTCCAGCCAGCGCTCTCACGGCTGTTGGAATAGGCAAACACTGTGCAGGCTGTCGGCCAGCCGCTCTTAATGCGTTATCTCACAGGATCTTCCCAGCATCCCTTGAGCCAGAGTAATAAGGACATTCTTTGTCCTTTCCTGCAAGTGAGCTGAGACTTACACTGGATCTCAAGCCAACACCATAAAGCAATAAAAATAGACTGGAGATTCACATATCTAGAGATTATCATCGCTACAAAGTTACCACTTAACCATCGATCCCACCTCCTCCTAGATAACACAGGCCTTTTATTTGGCCTTTTAGATAGCTTTTTACATCATATTTTTATAAAAAAATAATATTTTAAGAGGATACCCAGAAACATGGGAGACATTGGGGACACACATAAGCTCTCATTCACAATGAACAACAAGCTAATTTCCTCTTTATTTGTGCAATATAGACAAGATGCGTTTTTATGAGGTCAAGCCGAGATTCTGAAAGTTTAGCAAACAATTCTTAAGAGAGTTCTGTATTCCCTAATAACGTTTTATTAAAAAAAAAAAAATATGGAGACTAAGAAAGTAGAGATAAAAATGTTGAACATTTGTCTCTAGGCAAATCGTGAAGAAAATGTAATAATATATCCAACATAAAAAGGGACAATGGTAGCAGATAGAAACACAGGAGTCTAGAATAGGAGCCAAGGTTATATAGTACATGTGACGTAGGTTTAGTAGAGGTATTTAGGGAAGGGGAGTAGAAAAAGCAAGCCCAGGCCTCATACAAGTTTGGCAAGCGTTCTACCACTTAGCTATATAACCAGCCCAAACACATAATTTCTTAAAAATTAAAAAAACAAGAAGTTTTGTTAAACCCAGGCCATCATGCACTGGCAAGCACGGGCTCATTCCTCAGTGCCCGAGCCTCTGAGGCTGAGTGACCCACAGCTTGGGACTGAACGCTACCAGACCTCACTGCATCGGCTCCGTTTCTCGGGTTGCCTTCCGGTCCCTGCCGTGTGACCCCTTGAAACCACGCCAGCCAGTGTAGGTCCCAGTGAGTGCTAGCCCTGCCTGTCGTTGTCCCCAGTCCACCCAGCATGCAGGCTGCCTTGTGAGATGGATTAGAACAGACTCTCAGCCCATCCCTGCACCCAGCCTCTCCTGTCTGTGAACCCGCAGCCTGATCCTGGATCCTGGACCGCGGGGTGAGTCCCCTGGGAGCCATCTCCACACCCGCCACGGAGAGAGCAAGTTCAGTCACCCTGGGGACGCTTCAGGCCATTCAGATTCTGACCTATATATTTAGAGAGAATTAAGTGTGCTTCCTACACACTGCACAAGGCTGCGCTCAGATATGGTTTTATTTTAACTGGGTGTCTGTGGGAAGTGGCACATTTGGATGTGTATGTACATGCCCTAGGAGCCCAAAGGTGCTGGGTCCCCTACAGCTGGAGTTACAGGAAACATTAGCCACTCAAGTTTGGGAGTGGGACTCTTAGATACGGTGTCAGGGTTTGACTTGCAGATAGGCCCTCCCCCAAGGCGATGTTTGAAATGTGCCCTGCGGCTCAGAATGCGACTGTGTGCATCTCACAGACCACCTGAACATTGCTTGTCCTGGGAAGGAGGCACCCTTCTGCTCTCAGTAGATTTCTTTGGGTTTGGGTCCATGACCTGGGTTTAACGGGACATTAAAAAAATGATGCATCATCAAAGGCAGGTAACTTGAGCAAAATTAAATTAGTTTGAAACTGGTTGACTTCTTTTGTGTGTGTGAATATATTTACAAATTAAAGTGCTGTCCCATTTAGCAAGGCCTCATGCAGGGAGAGGCCTGGGGGGGGGGGGGGGCCCCACAGAGATCAGTTTCTGTTGCTAATGCCAGGCTCATCTGGCCGCACTGTAGAGAAATACTGCCCTCTAGTGGACATAGCGTGTTGATTCATTTGCTACCTAATCTTGCATAGGGGAAAACTGAATTTTACTGTTTTTCCCCCATGATTAAAAATATTTTTGCCATACAATGTATCTGTATTAAAGTTTTTCTATCCTCTATTTCTCCTAGTCCCCCCATCTCCTTTCCCTTTCTGTGCCTTGCAAAGGAACTGTAGGCAAACAAATTTTAAAAGGAGAAGACAAGGGAGGGAGGGGAGGGGAGGGGAGGGGAAGTGGGGGAGCTATGAGAGCAAGAATTTCCAAAAGTGCTACTGAGCTTGTTTTGCATTTCTGTCTTCTGCTGGGCACACAGCCTAACCCGAAGAGTAGTTTCTCCAGTGAGACTCCCTTGGAGAAACCTAATGTTTGGTTTGAAGCGGTTATCAACTGTGGATAGCTTCTGTGTTAGGGGTGGGGTCGCGTGCCTGCTTCTCTAGCTCTAGGACCCCATCACCGCCCTGTGCAGGCCTCGGTCTCTTCGAGGTCAGACGTGTTTCGGGTCCTACTGTGTTCAGTAGGCTCTGTCTCTCCTCGGTGTCCTCCGTCCCCTCTAGATCTTAGACTCTTTCTGCCTCCTTTTCCACGGGGTTTCCCGGGCCCTGAGGAGAGGGGTTGCATGGAGACATCCCAAGGTCGCTCACTCTCTGCATAAGTCTGACCATGCTCATCCAGTTTTGAGCAAGAGAGCTTTATCATCTTGGTCTACTGATGGTGGCTGTTTCTACCGCCGGGGCTCCTGTGGAATAATCTAAATCAGTCCATTTAAATCAGCTTGTAGAGTCCACCACTTGAACTCTGGGTATATGCTATAGCGTTCTCCCTCCTCGGCGGATTATTGGAGGCAGAGCAATAGAAATAGTCCAGCCAAAAAATTGGAGAAGAGAAGTGTCCTGTGCTTAAGCCATGTGTGGTAAAGTGAATTTGCTCTCGGGTAAATTGTTAACAAGCAGAAAGCGTAGGTCCGCGCTAAGGCACTGAGCGTACACAAGGAGGGGGAGATGGATCTGGAAGTTTGCGTTTGGGTTTTCTTAGCAGGGGTGTTTTGATTTATTATTTTTTTCTTTTTATTATTGTTGGCTTGGTTTGGGCAACTCAACTTAGGAGTCTGGTTAATAGGTATTTTGGAAGCATATGCACAGAGATAAGTTCATAATTATTACTTCCCCTGTCCTGGGTGTAAACGCTTTGAGAGCGGCAAAGGAACAAGAGATCTCTGCTAAATACCTTTTCATTTATTTATTTGTCTATTTATTCTCTTTACATCCCAATCACTGCCCCCTCCTTTTCCCCCCTTCCACAATCCCTGCCCCCATCTCCCCTCCCCCTTCTCTTCTGAGAGGGTGGAGTCTCCCCCACTGCCACCCCCCAGGATATGGTTTTTTTGTTTGTTTGTTTGTTTTGTTTTGTTTTGTTTTGTTTTTTTTTTTTGAGAATGGGTGACCTCTTTTCTAATTTAAGTGTGTAGTTCTCCATATGACCTCTAGGTGGCACACGCAACCAACTGTACTCCTTAGAAGTGAAACTAAAGGCCCCAAGGTTGGTTTCACACAGCTTCTAGAGTGATCCCGGTAATGGCTGAGGGGGGATGCCTGGGAAAAACCTTTACACACTACGTCAACACCAGTCTCTCTGGAATTACTATGTTTTATCTGCGGTGCCGCCCAGGACTTTTATAGCCTCGAGGAGGCCGTTTGTACATAAAATCAAATAGTATTGCGGTGCGATGAACTTCAAAATACTAACAATGGATGCACTCATGAAGATGTGGCTTAGATGGAATTATATTTTTCACAATTATGAGGTCATTACTCCTCATAAAGTTTATTAAACTATGCGGTAAACGTCCTAGGGCAGGAGCCCATCTGCACAGTGTCCAGTCATGCTCAGATGCCTTCCTGGTCTTTTATTGCCGTGTACACGCTGGACTCCCCTAAATACCGTCTCCCTTCCCCGTTCTCACTTGCCGCTGTCTCCCGGTGCGACAGGCGGGGCAGTGGTAGGGAAGCAGGTGGCTATGCTTTAGAACTCAGAGCTTTGCTGGGTGTGGTGTCACCTCCTATACCCTCCTGTGGAAGGTGGAGGCAATCTGGGCTGCCGTGGTGAGGTACAGGCCAGCTGGGTTATAACAGACCTTGTCTTAACTAAAACCGAGCAGGAACAGAAGCCTCGTGACTTGTTTTAAGTGCAGAGCTCTGGTTGAGGTGGCCCGTAGACTAGCCACGCCCAAGCCTGTTCTAACAGTGGCTCAGGGGAACTGTAAGCTTTTGCATATTCCAGGCAGAATGCTAAAGCCTAATAGAGTTTGGGGGGGGGGTGTCTAGAGTCTGGCCCAGGGATTTAGCCTTGTACGTCTGGAGGAACATCCAGGAAGAGAAAGAGGAGGTCCATCCGCCCATGCAGACATCTGTGCAGTCTGCCCTCCTTGCTCAGGGGTTCCACATGTGTGGATCCAACCAAATGCCCATCAACATGTGTGCCAAACATGCACGGATGTTCATCCTGTCCCACTCACTGAAGAACCGCAACAATACCTGCGGCATCCACACTACCGTAGGCGCTATATATAAACAGGCAGTGACTTGAACCGTACGGAAGGATGCTGTCATGGGTCACACGCAAGGGCAACAACACCCGCTCATTTAACGGCACTTGGTCCTCTGACAGTGTGGGCGTCTACTTGCAGAGACCAGATGATTGTGCATGTAATTAGGGATGATTATGCATATGGCTACCTATACACACCTATGCATCTAAATATACACATCAAAACCCATATGTAAAAAGCATGCATGTCTAAATGACTGTTTATATACATGTGTATTACTATACATTTGTATTGACCTGTTTTTCTGTATTTAAATTATTCTCTTTATGGGCTGGAGAGATGGCTCAGTGGTGAAGAGCACTGACTGCTCTTCCAGAGGTCCTGAGTTCAAATCCCAGCAACCACATGGTGGCTTACAACCATCTGTAATGGGATCTTGATGCCCTCTTCTGCTGTGTCTGAAGAAGACAGCTCCAGTGCGCTTATATATACATAAAATAAATATTTTTTTTAAAAAAATTGTTCTTTGGGAACTGTGGTCTCCGTGATCTTGGTCCAAGTCACAGAAAGGGTCCTACAACCACCCAGTGGTGAGAGAACCCTGGTGTGAGGATAGTAGTCATGACCCTACCAGAAGCACAGCTCTGGAAATCAGATGACTCAAAAGGTACTGACTGTTGGGTGATTTCTTACAAATCCGATTGATCCTCACAATACCCCAGTAGTCCTTATCTACCTCATTGCACTGGGTTCCCATAGCTGGCTTTATTACAAAAACTATCAGGAGCCAGGATGCTGACTGTTTACAGACCAGGAGCTAACACAAAGATGTCAGCTGGCTTGTTTACAAAGACCCCTAAGGATCCTGTGGGAACTTGCTTCCCCTGCCTCAACGCTGCTGCCCGGAGCCACAGAGGAAAGTGAGCTGCTGAGGCTGGTGCCAGTCACCATTGTGATCATAAAAAGAGAAAACAGCGCAAGAATATGTTCTATGGGGTGTGGGGGAAGGGGGTTCCTCAGTGGGCCCATGCCCTTCCCCCTGAGGGACCAGACACATTCAGGCATAGTATAGAATAGAGTTTATTTAGGGAACGGGGAGGGAAGTTGAGGGCGCAGTAGAGGCAAAGAAAGGCAGAGAGAAGGAGAGAATAGAACAGTAGAAGCCGGCCATGACGACATGGAGAGAGGGGGGAAGGGCAAGGGAAAGGGAAGAGTCAAAGAGGGCAAGAGAAGGGGAGAGAGAAGAGAGAGTAAGAGGGAAGAGAGGAGGGGCCCCTTTTATAGTGGGCCAGACCTGCTTGGCTGTTGCCAGGTAACTGTGGGGAGGGGCATACCTGGCTGTTGCCAGGTAACTGTGGGGTGGAGCTTAGACAGAATCCTAACCACCATTGCTATAATCACAGCTCTGAGGACACCCGTCTCTTTATGAGCATATGAGATTTCCTTTTCTGTCATAACTGAGAGGCCCCTGCTTTTAAAAGACCATTAAAACCAATGTACCCTCAGCTGGAACGCTCCAGATGAACTCTAGCAAGAATAAGCAGTGTTTATTGTACAGTAAGGACAGTTGACACATATACAGACTCGCCCGAGTTATGAGAGATTAGTTTTCAGCAGAGTTCAGGCCCAGTCATGAACTCATCTGACTGTTTCCTCAGTCTAAAGTATTTGGCGACTAGAGTCTAAGAGCTAAATGCATTGGGAAAAGCTTAGATTTCCTGACTGAAATATCACTGCTGTCCCTAGATTGGGAGGATAATTTTATTCCATTGTGCTTTGTTTATTCTTAGTAGATCTTGTGCAGATTGTTTTCGGGATAATGCCAGGGTAATTGTTCCGAACTGAGCTATGGGCCAACCCAAGAACATTCTCCTGGGAATAGTTTAGCTCGGATATACAAAAAGACCGTTCTTCTTATCAAAATTATTTCTTCTTAAACATAAAGATAAATGGGGAAAGCTTTGATGTGAGATAAAAAAAAAACAATAAATAAGTCAGTGGCCATCTTGTGTGCTTTTAGCGTGCACTTAGATGGCAAATAGGTCATGCCCTTTGACCCTGTCTCTCCATGTTTATGATGGTATGTCCCACAGTAGATGGTGTCCTACTTAGGCTGGGAGGGGAAGATTCGATATCCTTTCTCATCTTAGCCACCAGTGTAAAATACTGTTAAGCCAAGACATCAATATTTTCACCAGCCTTTTTTTTTACCTGAAATATAAAATTAATCAACTATCTAGGTAATATATTTGTGGTGGTTTGAATATTCATGGACCAGGGAGTGGCACTATTAGGAGGTGTGGACTTGTTGGAGTAGGTGTGTCACTGTGGGTGTGGGCTTTAAGATCCTCGTTCTAGCTGCCTGGAAGCCAGTCTTCTGCTAGCAGCCTTCAGATGAATAAGTAGAACTCAGCTCCTCCTGCACCATGCCTGTCTGGATGCTGCATTGTCCTTGCCTTGATAACAATGGACTGAACCTCTGAACCTGTAAACCAGCCCCAATTAAATGTTGTCCTTATAAGAGTTGCCTTCGTTGTGGTATCTGTTCATAGCAGTAAAACCTTAAATAAGACAATATTCTTAATAAAAAATTTTAAAAGTATATTTAAGCAAAACTCAAATACAACCCAACACAGACCACCATGCAGGTACTCACTCACAACTACTCTGGAGTCGGAGGCAGGAGAAGGAGCTCATGACCCCAGAACTTCACAGCCAACCTGGAGCACATAGAGAGAGGTCTCAAATCTCAGAAAGGAAATTATTTCATAGCCAGTCTTACTGTGGGACCCACCCCTAACCGCACCTCCAGCCCCCTATTCCCACCCCCATTACCAAGTGTACACACTCTGCACATAGCTCTTCTGTAGTCATGGTGATGGCTTTGAGTGTTGCATTGGTAACAGAAGCATCGGGATTCAGGCAGCAGCAGGAGCAGAATGAGTACCAGGCTGATCAGCGGTACCGGAGAGAAGAGAGACACTAACCAAAGCACCCAGAGCACAGAGACCCACGCAATCCCACTAGGAGTGAACGAGAGGCCAGCCGACAGTCGCAGAGCGTCTGTTGGGGACCACGCGCTCATCGCAATGCTCTGTATTAATTACACCGACCATCGAGTGGTCTAAAGTACCGCAGCTGTATCTTCACACCCGCGGTTTCCAACCACTGCAGAGCCCAACTGTTCGGACTGCATCTTTGAGGAGCGCGGAAGGGCTGTTTCTGGGAGGGCTGTTTCCGGTGAGGGCTGTTTCCGGTGCTGCTCTTTAAGCAATACAGTGTAACAACTATGTAGAGAACGTTTACATCTCATCGGGTGTGATTAGCAACCGAGAGGCAATGGAAAGACGAAGACAGTTAGGTGTCAGTCACACACCTGTAAGGACTCGAGCAGTTTCAGATTTTTGCATCTTTGGGAGATCCTCCTGGGACCAAATCTCCATGGCGGATGATGGGCAGCTATAGCGATACAGAGATGTATCCTCACGCCACAGAAGAGAACGAAATAAGGGACGTCATATCCTAGAACCCGCCCCTCCCCACCATTGGGGCCAAGTATCATGCTTTCTGAAAAATGCAATATGAAGAACACTTTGTAATTTATGCTTACTTATGAGGGAAGTAAGCGAGTGTAAGCGAGTGATTCTGAAATGGGAAGATGTGTATTATGTAACTTTCGAAAAATATCCCTCACAAAAAAGAGGTCATTTCTGTGACTAGCTCAAACTTTCAGAGGAAGTATATTTTGGGGACATTTTTGCTTTCCCATTTCATGAGTCCATGAAAACTTGAATGTGTCTCTTTGTAGAGTTATCTAATTTTAGGACATCTCTCTCATCTTTTTTAAAGTAAGCTACAAATCATTCAAGCTGCCTGATTATTATAATCCTGTTTATAGATGTAACTCCATACATTTATATATACAATAAATGCTTTTAAATGAATAAAGCAACAGGGAATAACTTTTCAGAATCCAATCCAGCCTAAAAGCAAATAGAATTAGACTAGGCCACTGTAGCAATACCAAGTTTTTAATAACATGTTTTCTCTCGTATATACAGTGTAGCTTTAGCCTTCCTTATAACTAGCAAGATGGGGGAGGAGGAACTATTGGGGGTCATGAAGGAGGAACACGCATGTGATATGTACATAGAAAATGTCATAGTAAAATTCATTAACTAAAAAACAACTTTTAAAATTATTTTAATGCAGATGATTATAGCAGCTGAAGAGATAAGAAAATTATAAAACAAAAATAAAATAGTGATGTTTTTGTTATCTCATATGATCACATATTTTCAGAGTTTATAGTAGCGATATGTGCATGTAATTCGTAGAGAAATTTTTATTTTTCGGGGCACAGAACCAAAGCAAAAACTAAGAAAACACTCAAGTACATCAGTAACGTTTGGTTTGGTTTGGTTTGGTTTGGTTTGGTTTGGTTTGGTTTGGTTTGGTTTGGTTTGGTTTTTTTAAAAGACAAGGAAATCATGAGTCTTTTGAAATGTCCCTAACATAAATTTAAGTTTATGTCCTTTTTATAGATTTCAAAGTGCCAAAAAATATGAAAAACTTGAAGACACCGATCTACTTTACATGTAAAACAGATTTTGAAAATGGCTCTCACAAGTTATCTCATGAGTCTTCTGTTCAGGCCTCCAAGCTCAAGTTTTGGCGATATGACTTGGTTTGATTTCCACGTCTCTTATCTGTAGTTTATTCTTGTTACTACAGTTGCTACTGGTTTTTAACTTGTACACAGGAAGCCAGAGCCGATCAATTTTGTTCCCAAGGTGACAGGAAGCCTTGGTTGGTCAGATGTTGATTGTGTTTGCCGGTCCAGCTCCGCCCGCCACACTTTCTTCCCTTTGGCTGAACTTGAGACAAATTAATCAGTGGCGGACATCTGGCAGACAGCTTCAGTGTCTTCTCGGTGAGTTGTTGACCTGTAAGAGCTACAGATCGAAAAGTCAATACATAAGCTTTGCAGACACCGACCGGATGTCGCGAAGGACCCTTCCTCCCCAGGTCCCGCATAGGAGGCCCTCTTCTGGCTTTTGGATCGAAAGTGCGCTTCTTTTATTTGTGGAATAAACATCCCGCCTTCTCTATGGCGGCGAGCATAGCTCGCCTCACCCTCCTGTAAATTCCAGATGTGAAATGGAAAACAGGGGCCAGGAAGGAGCTCAAAGAATGCTAAGCTTTTAAACAGGTCTGTGATGTTTATGAACCTAGAGCTACCTACAGATGGTCTTCCTGTGAGAATCTGTTCACAGGAATCTCTCATCTCCGAATTACTTGACAGAAAATGTTGGTATCCAGAACGTAGTGGATAAATCAACTCATAATTTTAAGTGTGTATAATAAAATCAAGTGAGCTGACCTTCCCAACCCTAAAAGTAAACTTCTTTGGAGTATCCGTTTTCAAACGTGGAGTGTATGGCTCCATAAAATAGAAAACTACAAACTCCCAGAAGCCTTCCAAAGTGTTTTTAAGAAATTGTTTTAAAGATAATGATATTAGCAGGCACATCTAATTTTATGATGGGGATTCATGAGAGATGTGTGTCTTCGATGAACGAAGGTGACATTGAGATAAACCTAAAAAGGGCAGGTATGTTGGACCGGATGGGCCTTTCCTGTTCCTAAAATGTCTTGTGCTTTTACACAGGAAACGTGTTCTTATTCACCCGAGGCCAGTGTCAGACCTAGGCACAAGATCGCAAAGTACCCTGGGTAGTGGTAATGAGAAGACAGGAAAGTGGGTAGGAAAGTGTCCTTGGTGGATCATGTACAGGGCAAATTTTCCAAAGGTTCTATGAATTATCTGGGGAACAAACTCACAGTCTGCTCCTGTTTCTCGGTACTTTTTTCCACCCCAGAATTTGGAGGCATCTAAAGCTAGAGTTGATTCAGGCTGTGGGGTCATTGGAGAATCATACACAGTGCTTCTCTCTGAAGTCTCGAGGACCCAGCACGTGCAGCAGCTGTCTGAAGGCCCTGCACGATACCCTTCCCAGAGGTGTTAATCCAGAGGGCGTCGGGCTGTCCTATTTGCTCATATATGGCCATATACTACCCAGACAAGTAAAATAAATGTCAGTGCCTGGGAAAACGTCACAATGTGTTGAACTTGGGAGAACCATAACCCCAGTTTTACCAACAGCCAAGTAGAAGATCATCCCGAGACATAAAATACATCCTTGTAAGCACTCAGACCACACGCCATTTGCTGCGGTTGTCTAAGGCTGCTGGAAAGCTAACGTGTGTTCCCTACACACACATGCATGCACGCAAGCACTCACACAAGCACCAAAGCACGCAAGCACGCACGCTTCTGTTAGTTCCTCTTCTGACTCCCATGAGAACCTGTTTGAACAGGAACAGTCTGTGGTGTGCCTGTTCTTGCCCAGTATCCCATCCACCAGGGAGAGGAGCATGCGCAGAGGGGGGCTTACCAGTTATAAGTCACAACAGCCGTGTCCCAAGTGAGATGCCATGTCCCATGGCTGTTATATATTCTTGGCCAGCAATTTCATACTGTATAATGTTGATCAGCCGGCAGACCCAAACCGCTCCTTTGGTCTCCCCATATGACCCTTAAAGTTGAGAGCCTTAGGACTTTTGACAGAAGTTACCAAATATAAATAAAAGATTTTGCATGAGAGCCAAGCTACAAAGACCATACATGTGTGCAATAGATTTTTTTCAGGAAATGTGTTATGACCAGTGTTATTTTAATAATATAGTTTATACAATATATACTCTTTTTTTAAAAAAATAATATTTAACTTCTCTTGGTGTGCTTAGGATAAAAAGAATTGCGGTTAGACAGCATCTGTATAGGGGCTAATGCTGACCAGTGACTTCCCAAATCTGACCTTTGGCCTTCACGAGGTCACATCGTGTAGGATCTACAGGAGAACAAGGAAATACGACCCTTTGTTAAACATATTCAAATGCATAGGGACATCTCAAAGTCTAGCTTCAGCACTACAGAAAATACCCCAGAACAACAACAACGACAACGACAACGTAACTTGGCTCCATGTGTAGAGGAAGCACTAGAAGTGTGTACTGGAAAAGCCGTGTGTGCCGTGCCTGTGTGCATTATACAGACGGAGTATGGTTCCCTCTGGATGAACATAGATTTTATATCTGTGCTGCCTTCCTGCCTTCCACCTATAGGTGGCGCCAGTGAGCCACACAGACATTGGGAGACCCAGTCTGCCCCCCCCCCCCTTTTTTATTCTTTTGTCTTAAAGAACATTAAAGCAGCTGTTTTCTCTGTCATCAAGAATTCTACCTGAGACATTTGTGGCCCTTCTAAGATTTAAGGCCAAATCAAATAAACAAGGATCAAGGGCCCTGTAAGGATCCCAGGGCTGGAAAGGAGCCACCAAAAGGTTCTCCTCCCATTTGTCCCTAATTGACATGGGGGGGGGAGGAGGTGAGGGGGCGCGGAGGCGGGGGAGCAGGGGCGGGGGAGGGGCGTTCGCACTGGTTCAGACCTAAAAGCACCAAGCGGGGCATCTTAAGCCTGCAGCCCCTAAGACTCTCATTCGGCATCCCTGAGAAGGGATTCTGACTGTTCCTTCAATGTGTTCTATGCGGTGCTTGGGCGCCTCTGAGTTCTTCAGTCTTAAAAAGAATTATGCCCGCTTCTCTCTATAAAACAATATGCAATTTAGTCAGGGGTGGGGGGTCATAGGTCCCTTTAGGACTCAAATTGAAAAGAACATTCCCCATGAAGCACAATTGCACTGGAGAAGGAAACTCCAGGAAAAGACGCAGCCCCGCACCCCAGGGCTTCACATTGGTGAACCCTGGATTCCAGTAATGCTGTGGCCTTATCGAGGACAGCCTGGGGGCAAATTGGCAGTACATTAGAAAGCCTGATTAGGAGGGGGGGAAGGCGACGTGGGCCTCACGTCAGCTGTTTTCCTCCACAGGATACTGGGTGATTCCTGTCCTGGCCAGATACTGATTACTTAAAGCTCAGCCCAAGAGTTCTTGTCAAAAATGATTTCCGTAGAGTATTTTGACTTGTTAGGTCTGAAGAACTTTTGGAATTTGTTAGGTGTGGAGCTGAACTCCAGGAACTGACTGTGGCATTCTTAATGAGCTCTGTCCCTCTGAACAGACTGTCCTAAGCACTTCAGGGCTTTGTTTTTTTTTGGTTTTTTTTTTTTTTTTTTTTTTTTTTAATCAAGTTCACACTTCTCTGCATGTCCTCATCTGACACAGGGACTTTGGTTTAAAAAAAAAAAAAAAAAAAAAAAGAAATGAGTGTGTTCAGATACATGGAAGCAAAAAAAAAAAAGTTCAATAACTCATATTTTCTATTATATTTTAATATATACAAACTGATGCGGATATGCCCCATCGACAAGTACAAAACCCTTATAATTACAAAATGTTAGGGATTTGCCAGCATTTCACCCCATTTACAATATAGAAAAATCCTAAGGATTTAGATTGCCGAAGACAGTTGCTATGGCTCTCTCTCACCTCTCTCCTCTCTGCCCCTCTTGGGCTCTCCTCCCCTCCCCCACTCTCTCCACATGGTCATAGCCAGCCTCCACTTCTCTACCCTCTCTCTCTCTCCTTTCTCTCTCTCTCTCTCTCTCTCTCTCTCTCTCTCTCTCTCTCTCTTCCTTTCTCTGCCTCCACTACCCCATTAGCTCCCATCCTCTGCCCTGAATAAACTCTATTCTATAAAAAAAAAAAGAAAAGAAAAGAAGGTTGCTAAAATGAAAACACCGTTATCTTCAAATAAAACAGTGTATCGATAATACTTGACTTTACAAAAATTTTTGGTAAAAATAATCACAAGCCATAACAATAAGGCCTAAAAAGTATATGCTTTCATATATAAAGCGGTGGACCATAAATAATTATTTTATTTCATCTTTTAGAGGGGTGTGTGTGTGTGTGTGTGTGTGTGTGTGAACATGAGTGCAGCCAGCCCTGCAGCTGGACTTTCAGGTAGTTGTGAGCTTGTGTTGGCCAGTGATGACCCTGAGAGAGGAACTTGGGCCCTCTGCAAGCACAGTATCTGTTTTTAACTACTGAGCCCTCTCTCCAGTTTCAGGGAGATTTTTAAATCTTTCTTCGATATAGTAGCTTCATCACTAAGATTTTAAAGTACTTTGTAGTTTTCAATGTTCAGCAATTAAGAAGTAATTCCACTCTTACACACTCCTGGTGGGAGTGTAACCTAGCACAGCCACTGTGGAAACAAGCATGGGGGGTTTCTCGACAGTCTACGAACAGAAATTACCACATGGATGAGTTCCGTCACTCCTGGTATAGTTCTAAAGATGTCCACATGCTGACTACACACATCCTACCACAGAGATATCCCCACGTCCGTGTCTGCTCTAATCCAGATGGCGAGGGAGGGGAGCAGCTTCGATGACGTCAGCAGACGATCGGATAACGACAGTTTAGGCACACAGTGGAGCTTTTCTAGGGTATAAAGACTGTGAAGTTTCCAGGGAAGTGGAGGAATCTGGAAAGCAAATACATTAACCACAGGGACTGAGAAACTCAGAAAGTTCTTCCTGGCACACGGTGGCACACATGTTTTAATCCCTGCACTCAGGAAGCAGAAGAAGGTGGGTATCTATGAGTTCAAGGCCAGCCTGGTTTACATGGTAAGGACTAGGGCAGCTAGAGCTACATGTAAGGCACCGTCTCAGATGAGAGAGGAGGGAGAAGGGGGGAGGAGGGGGAGGAAAAGGAGGAGGAGGAGAGGAGGAGGGGAAGAGGAGGTCGAGGAGGAAGAAGAAGGAGAAGAGGAGGAGGAGGAGGAGGAGGAGGAGGAGGAGGAGGAGGAGGAGGAGGAGGAAAAACACAGAAAGATAAAAAAGAAAAGAAAAAAGAGGAAACCACCATGTTATTTTCATATACAGATTCTACCTTGCAATGCTCATATGTAAATGTGAGGAAGCCCTGAAAGACTATAAAGAGAGCCGGGGAAACAGCTGCTGAGGGAAGGGGGTGGAGGTGAGGGAAGGAGGGAGAAAGGGTAGATGTGACATGAAGTTGAAGGGACTTGTGGGGGTAGGGCATAAGATGGGACATGAGGATGGGGGAGAGAGGATAACCACCTAAACCATACTTCATATGCGTAATAAGAATATTCAAATAAAGAGATGCCACAAAATGCAGTTCCAAAATGTGGATGCGATCACTAATTTCTGGAGGCCTTTGAAATACAACAGGATTTTTAATTTTCCTTCATCTTAGAATGGATTTCTATTCATACCAGAAACCAGTAAGCATCAGAGCACTAAGACCACTGGCTGAGATTTGCATTGCAGTTTTTTAGCACACGGTACAGGCAAAAATACTTCTTTTATTCATTAGGAATCAATGAAAACATTATATATAAAAAAAAAAACAACAATTTAGACCAAGTCAGCCTTGAACAGCTCTGCTCATTTTTCTTGCATAAAAAAATGCACTGACATGTAGAAGCACTTGAAGCAATCTTCCACCTTGTCAGGGTGTAAAGCATTCCAGGAACATGTAGGGGACATGCCCTAAAGTGATTTTTGTCCTGCATCCTGTGGTGACTTTTGTTAAGATGCCCAGAATGTCCTGTCTTCCTCCTCCTCTTCCTCCTCCTCTTCCTTCTCCTCCTCCTTCTCTTCTTTCTCCTTCTTTCTCTTCTTTATCTTCTTTTTTCCCCCTCCTCTTCCCTCCCCCTCCCTCTCCCTACCTCTCCCTCTTCCTCCTCCTCCCTCTTCAATTAGTAACAGTTAAAGCTAGTTTTCAAAAATCAGACTGGAAATCCTGTGTTCTTCCTTTCTGGATCTAGTGACTCTGTCTGTGCTTGTCATCTTTGATGAGACTTGTCTCTGTATCCCTTGAGTCTGTGCTTGGTATCAGAAAGGACCATTCTTCAGAACAGAGAGTGTCACTAGTGCATCTAGAGATGGTTAACACGGTCCTCTGACATTTAGTGTCCCTTGCCATCTCTGCCTCATAGTCTCCCTTTATTTGAAAGGCAGTGAGTATTTTTAGGCCCTCCTTGTTAATTATCTCATCATTCAGAGTCATGCCCTAGGGATATAAAGAAGTGTCATTATGAATATTTCAAAGATGAAGAGTTATCTACATAAATATTAGGAGTATTCCATTTGGGGGAAAAAAACTCTAGTGAAAAGAAATAATGAATTAACTCATAAAACAATGCCCAGGGGGGAATAGTTTGCTGGAGACAATAATACTCTCACAGCTGTGGTTAATAGCTGGGTCTACATATTCTCCACATCTGTTTGCCTAAGAAAAGTGTCAATGAATATATTAAGTTTAGGACATTTTTATATTGTCCATACAGTTACAGAAGTCATTTGTACAGCAAATTCTTGCCAAGAAAACTTAATGGCTGCAAGTTGCATATCCAGAGGACAGAATGAAACGTATCTCCTGTTAGATGTAAGTGTTATTTTAAAAGAGCTCTCAGGACTAGAGAGAAAACTTAATGTGGTCCCCTTTGTCTCAGTATCCAGTCTCTGCCATGAATATCCAAAGCAGCTGTAAGAAGTTTCTATTTTCCTACAATTGATGCAGTCTCAAAGTGGGGCATTTGGCCCCCAGAAGATATACAGAACAAATAGTTGGCAAAGAAAGAGAAAATATTTTATTTCTCTTTCTTTGTCTTATTATTTTATTTCAAATTTTGTAAAAAGTGTCTTGATTTCCATAATATTTAAGTATAAAATTCCACATTATAATTTATAGGTAAATGAAGTTCAGCAGAGATGTAATTAATTTTTTTCTCAAATTTACTTATAAGGTAGATAATAGAAAAAGATGGAAATTATTAATAATTGTACCTGAAACTTGAAGATAGATTTAGAATATGGATATAATAGGGTTGTACATGATCTCTTCTGTCATCTCTCTAATGGCAGTATTTTAAAAGCTGTTTTCTGTTATAACGATTAAACACTGGTAAAGAGGAAATAAAGGTTGACTCTTTCTGTGTCTTAAACAATAAAGAAAATTAATTTTTCCATACCTGCTGAATAGGATAGACTTATTCCTCCAGATGTATCTGCATGAGTGAGCAAACATATACAGCACCAGAAAACCAACTATAACATTGTAATAGTGAACGGACCTGGAAATAAATAACTCTAGATAGATATCTATCAGGAGATAAATAACTATTTATAAAGCTATTTTTGCTGCTTTAGTAAGTTTTTCAATATACAATGTAAGGTAGGGGAACGACGCATAATGATACGGAATGTTCTGACCTAAGGTTCATTATCTCCGTGTATGTGTGCACAGCCGAAGGGTACGTGCATAGGGCCTGGGGTAGCAGGCTGCAAGAACAGGAGCTAAGAGGGAGAAGAACCATGGAGAGGAGCCTTTCTTCTTCGTGTCACTGCACTAGCTGAAAACATTACAAACGAGACAAAACTGTAGCCCAACAGCAGGGCACCTGCTTAGCCTACGTGGAGCCCAGCACTGAGAAACAAATATTTTCAGAAGCCTTTATAATAAGTATGTGTTAATTTTGCATTTAAGTTAAATTAGTGTTTTCTAGATGAAAACCAACCCAGCGGTGTTTCCCTTAAAGGGAAGATTGTATATCACAGATGCCTGCTCAACAGTCAGTGTAGTGATACTAGAACGTCAGCAGTGGTCTGTGGATGATAATCTACAGGAAGACATGGTGACGCACACCAAAAAGGCATCTTTGGGAAGAAGGCATCTGTGGGTACCACTTTACACTAACTAAACAGCAATAGTCCCTCTTACCCGAGCTGTCTCCTTCCATGATCTCAAATATTTGTCATCAACTGTGGTCCAAAAATATTCTACTGAAAATGCAGAGATCATCCAAGCATGGTGAGCCATGCATTAACCTAGCACTTAGGAGGTTGTAGCAGGAGGATTGACATGCAGCCGGGGCTGCAGAGTGAGACCCTTTCTCAAAGAAAAACAAAAACAACAGCAACAAAAAAAAAACAACAAAACAAAAATCTTGGCCAATTGGCTCATCAGGTAAAGGTGCCAAGCTATGTTCAATTCCCAGAACCCACATGAAAAGAAAGAACCAATTCTGTACAGTTGCCTTCTGATGTCCACACATATCATGGCACCCGTCTGCCCTGACACACAAACACACACATGTTCACACTCACAAAAAACAAAAACAAATAAATATGTTTTTAGATTAGAGAGATCAACAGTTTATAAATATTAAATTTTATCCATTATAAATGTTATGTTGAAATTTTATTTCCCCACACTGTCCTGTGTAGACTTATCTTTTTTTCAAAGCTCACTTTAATAAGGGTTCTCAAATGCTTCGACCCTCCTTCTAGCCCATTATCCAAAGGTAGGGGAGAAAAGATGGCAAATAGGACCAGGGGACGTGGACCTGTTTAGAAGCAGTTCTTTGGGGCGAGTGCATCTTCCGTTGTCAGGAAACCAGCAATCCAGTCTAGTACAATAGGGTCAGGATACCAACAGTCCAGTTCACAAACCATGAATCAGCAGTGATGGCAATGATGCAGCAGAAACCACCAGGCCTTGACTGAATTGGCACAAGTCATCCAGAGCAACCACAACCAGCCAGAAAGCCAGGAGAAGTTCTCTGCCACGCCTCTCTCACTGAAGTGAAGACGAGAGAAGATGTGAGACTACCTAACGAAGCGTTATGCAGCTAACTATGCAAGCGTGCTATTACTGTCTGTTGGGTTTTACTTATACTCTCTCCAAACATCACATGTACTCTCCCGGGTCTGCTCCCGCAAAACATTACATGAGTCTGCTTCAGCAAAACGTCACATTCCACATGACACAACCATTTACACTTCATTCTTGCACAGGACGTAGGTCATCCTTTGGTCCAGTGTATGCAATGTTGTGTATTTACCTCTCTTATCAGCCATTTGATAACTGCCTCAGTTACTAACTTCAATATCCCATGCTGGTGTTGAGAAAACCCTTATAGGGTCACCTCACACCACATCCCAATGCCAACATCATCCAGCTCACCTTGTCTCAACAATAAAGAGTGCATCGGCTCACATCACCAGATGTGGAGAGCAAGTGCGGTACAATGAGAGGTGTTGAGAGCGATGCGACAGTCACATAACTATGGTTATAGTGCACTGATATTTGTTAGTTATTATTAATCTCTTACTATGCCTAATTTATTGGTTAAATTTTGTCACAGATGCGTATATTTAAGAAGGAAAGTATATATAGTGCTTAATGTGGACCACATCAGGCATCCACAGTAGCTCTTGCAACTAGCTCCTGTGATGTACACTTTAATCTATGATACAGAGACAGAGATTTTGTGTTAACATCCTCCATGGTACTCTTGGTAATGGGCCGGTGACTTTTTATCATGTCTCCATTCACACACATGGAGAATTATAAAGAGTCAATACTTCTACAGTTCAGCGTCATTAAAGCCACAGGACAAAGTATGTTTCCTGCCCACCTGAGCTTTTGACATTGCACTCTGATGTTGTCATCCAACAAAGTTAGTTCTTGAGAACCACCCAACTGAGTTACAAAAGCAAACCACAAAAGGACGCCTCCGTGTCATCTGAACTGTGATTTGGGGTTGGGCTGCATTCATAGCTAGCCTTGGTCACATACAGTCAGGAGACCGTAGCTTGGATGCCCCTAAATCCTTTGGGACTAAGTTATACAATGATTTCTTAGGAAAGACACCAAATACACAATATCCAAAGACAGACCTTACCTTAGAGGTAGCCATAGAAACTAACCAGTACGGGGGAAATGTGCGTAAAGACACGTTAAAGGGAATCAGCTGACGTCACAGAGGAAGCTGAAGTCTCTGAGTCTTCAGGGTGACTCAGTAGCCTAGCTACAAAGGAACATCACTGTGGAGATTCTAGTCTGAGAGCCAGCAGGCTTGGAATACAGGAAAAGCTGAGTCTGAATCTCATTTCAACGACCAGTGCAAGCCAGAATCATTCACGGTCACTCAAAGGGAAGATGGGATAAGCCCTCTGCTTTTGTTCAGGATGACTACTGAGACCTAAAAGATTATAAAGGTCAATTTGATTTCCTAATATACTGGTTTGAATGTTGATTTCATATAAAACTCCCCCATA
This sequence comes from Apodemus agrarius, assembly GCA_964023405.1. Taxonomy (NCBI): domain Eukaryota; kingdom Metazoa; phylum Chordata; class Mammalia; order Rodentia; family Muridae; genus Apodemus; species Apodemus agrarius. The sequence continues at coordinate 15,359,833 of OZ030026.1, read as the reverse complement.
TAAATACTCCCAATATCTAAAATAATGACTGAACATCTATGTTTCAGTCCAGATGGCATATAAAGAAATCAGCCAACACAGAGAACCAAAGACAACTGAGATAGAAGGAAATCACTATACATCATATGTTTGATAAAGATCTGCCATCTATCATATGTAAAGAGCTTTAGAACTAAAAGAAGAAGGCAAGGCAAGTTAAAATTAAGCAAAAATCAGAACAGGTGTTTCTTCTTAGAAGATAAGCACATGGCTGGTAAATGCAAAAAAAAAAAATCAGTATAATTAATTATAAGAAAATGCAATTGAAGCCCCAATGAAATTCTACCTCTCCTTCACTTGGGTTTTTATAATAATTTAAAAATTACAATTGACTGTATTATAAAGTGACAAGAATGTGGAGAAATTAGAAACTCAATATGTTGTGCCCGGGAATGGTAAGTAGTCTATCCACTTGGGTAGATACCAAATGGGTATCCATTTGGGAGAGCTTCAAAAAGTGAAGCGTGGGAGATTCTGACAGAGCTCAGCAGTAGAGGACTCACTGAGCATGCCCAAGCCTGAGTTCTGCCTCCAGAAAGGAAGAGGAGGAGGAGGAGGAGGAGGAGGAGGAGGAGGAGGAGGAGGAGGAGGAGAACTACTACCTCCACCATAGACTGACTGAATGCTATAGCAATCCTATTGATGACATATACCCAGAAGAAATAAAATGTATACCATGAAAAGTTACATCTAAATACAGCAGAACAATTTATAATTTTTTTAAATGGAACAACCCAAATGTCCATCAATTAAAAGCCAGAAGGTGAGCAAAATGTTACGTGGACAGTAACGGAGGACTTCCAAGTGTTATGCCGTGGAGGGAGGGACCCTCATGACGGTGTGCCAAGTATCAGGAGTCTGGCAAACAGCTACTCTGTGATGCCAGGGGCACGAGGGGCCCAAATAAGTGAACGTAGGGTTGTAGCTTAGGGGTCCAGTTCTTGCTTAGCATGTACAAGGTCATAGGTCCAATCCTTACTACTATGAAATGAGTGAACCTGTAACTGCAGAGAGTTACAACATATCTAAGGCCTGTGTAGAGGGAGCCATAGAGTGGGGAGGTAGTTTCCTTTGGGGGTGAGGAAAATCCCCTCCCCCTCCCCTTTTCCTCTCTTCCTCCTCCTCCTTCCTTCCTTCCTTCTTCTTCTTCTTCTTCTTCTTCTTCTTCTTCTTCTTCTTCTTCTCCTCCTCCTTTTCTTCTTCTCTCCTCTCCTCCCTCCCTCCCTCCCCTCCTCCTCCCTCCCTCCCTCCCTCCCTCCCTCCCTCCCTCCCTCCCTCTCTCTCTCTCTCTCTCTCTCTCTCTCTCTCTCTCTCTTTCCTAGAACTCACGGTGTAGTCCTAGCTGGCCTCTAACTCACGGTACTGGCATTAAAGACACATACAACCATAACCAGCCTGTGATCCATCTAATCCACCTCGGTGACTCTTCTGAATGTACTCAGATCTACACTTTAGAAATGTGGACTTTATGGAATACAAACCACACCTCCACAAGAAAGGGGAGTGTATGCGTGATTTTAATTTTAGACCAAAGTTGTTCGCTGCTTCTAAAACATTAGTCAGAAGTTGTTTTTAGATGATTTGTTTTTTCATTTTGACTGTTTATTTGGCTGAAGTGTGTATTTTTATTTCCTGAGAGGAAAAGGCTGTGTCTCCTATTGGATGCATCAAAGCATGGTTTTCATGACAAATACCAGTTCAGTCCTTAAAATGTATATGATATTTTGAATTCCAGAAGTATACTTATTTATTTATTTATTTATTTATTATTTATTTATTTATTTTTGCCAGTCCCTCTGCTCCTTGGATACAGTGTAGTCAATGAAGCATAGTGAAGGCTTCAGTCCTGTATCCTGCCCAGCAAGGGTAATGCTGGAGCTGAGACAAAGGACCCGTGAACGTGGTGACCCGTGAACGTGACCCGTGAACGTGAAAAGACCCAGGAATGACAATGAGTTATTACAAATGGCATCCAGGTGGCAAGCCTTGGCCAACTGAGATGGAAAAGCCTATTTTAACTATCGGCAACTCCCATCAATAATTTATATTTAAACTTCTATCCTTATCTCAGACGGCAGTGATAACGTGATTGTGTGTTTATACTGGAGGGAAGGCAACCCCAGTGGTCAGTGCAGACATTTTATCAGGAGCACAACCCTTCCAGGTAATTGGTCCCTTCCTTCCTTCCACCTGAGGAGGGGCGGAACTTTAAATACTGCCACTGACTCTTTACTGGCCAAAGGGAAGCAACTCCCTACTCTGCAATTCCCGGGCAAAAGGCCAGTGGCCCCCAGAGGGCAAAGGTCACCCTGGTTTATTCGCCACCGAGTGCCTCACTGAGCAAAGCCAGCAGTTGCGTCTGTGGGTGGTGCCCTTTTCAATGAACACAGAACAAACACAGGAATGGGTATTCAAGTGAATTATTGTTGTTGGCTGAACATTTGGGGAAACTTTGGAAACGGTAGATTTTTATAATTTTTACTGAGAGTTCATATTAGGTAAAGGTAGATCTTGGGGTGTCTTGGTAATGACATAAGCTATCTGTTTCTTTTTTTAAATTTAATTTTATTTTATGTGTATTGGTATTTTGACTGCATGTGTGTCTGTGTACCATATGTGCCTGGTGGCACAGGAGGTGGGGGGGGGGGAAGGATGTAGGATCCCCTGAAATGGGAGTTACAGGTGCTTGTTAGCTGTAATGTGGGTACTGGGAGTTGGACCTAAGTCCTCTGGCAGAGAATCCAGTGCTCTTAACTAACCAGGCATCCCTACAGCCCAGATATCTGGTTCTTATATCAAGTAACTGAAATCTTTTAGATACTTGTGATGGATGTTAGACAAGATCGGGTCCTTTCATGGTACATACACTCTGACCTGAGAAGTAATTACTTTTTTTTTTTTTTTTAAGTCAGAATCTAATGAAACTCCAGCTGGTCTCGAACTCTCAAAGTAGGCATGGCTGACTTTCAATAAATATCCCCCTGCCTTGACTTTCTGAATGCTAGTAGTGCTTGCTTAACGCTCATGGTGCTAGAATCCCCAACACTGCATAAATCAAATGTAGTGACGCATACCTGTAGTCCCAGCACTCGGAAGCAGACGGAGGAAGATCGGACGTTCCAGGTTTCTTCAGCTTCATAGGGAGTTGAGGTCAACCAGGACTAGAGACCTTGCCTCAAAATCTATCAGACAATCAATCAGTCAATAGATAAGCTCTCGCAATGTATTCCGTGCTGGCCCTGAATTCCAAGTACTCCTGCCTGCCTCTGCCTCCCAGGTCCCGAGGTGGCAGATACAAATCTGCATGCATGGTTTGGATAGACTACTCTTTAACACAAATCATTCTGTTATAGGACAGCTTTATTTTAAAATTTGTGAAAAGTAACTTTATGAAAGTTTCTCTCCTATAACTAAAAATAAGTTTAGGGATTTGGTATAAAGACTGGAAAGAGCCGGGCATGGTGGCACATGCCTGTAATCCCAGCACTTGGGAGGCAGAGGCAGGTGGATTTCTGAGTTCGAGGCCAGCCTGGTCTACAGAGTGAGTTCCAGGACAGCCAGGGCTACACAGAGAAACCCTGTCTCAAAACAAACAAACAAACAAACAAACAAACAAAAGACTGGAAAGAATTTGTGCCATAACCTACCTGGCCTTTAATCTCACAGTTCTGGAAACTGAGGCAGAAGGATCACAAATCCAAGGTCCATGTGGGCAAGAGAGACAGAGAGAGGGAAAGAGGGGAAGGAGGGGGAGACAGGGGGACGGGGAGGAGGGAAAGGGAAGGAGGAAGGAGAAGGGGAGGATGGAGGGGGAAGGGAGGAGGAAGGGGAAGGAGAGGAGGGAGGGGAAGGAGAGGAGGGAGAGGAGGAGGGAGTCGAAGGGAGGAGGGAAAGGGAAGAGGAAAGGGAATAGGAGGAGGGAAGGGAAAGTGGGAAGAGGACGGGGAGAGGGACGGGAGGAGGGAGGGGAGAGGAGGGAGGGGAAGAGAGGGGAGTTAGTTCAAGCCAGTGTACACAACTTGGTGAGAACTTGCCTCAAGACAAAAAGTAGCGTGAGACCTGGGGGTTACAGTTCAGTAACAGAGCGCTTGCCTAACCCCCATAACCAACACGCAGAGGACCTAATGCAGAACCTCAGGCTGAGCATTTTGAAGCTCTGTGGCCTTTCCGAATGGCTGGCGAGGCCATTTCACACTCCCAGTAGCAGTCAGTGAGAGCTCCAGGTTCCAGGAAATCTCACCAGCGCTTCCTTCCGGCCTCCTTCCTTCCGGCTTCCTTCCTTCCGGCGTCCTTCCCTCCGGCTTCGTATGGCGTTTGCAGCAGCTTCACTTTGTACTTCTATTTTGGGTATCTCTTCTTGTTGAATTCCCTTCCATCGGTCTTTACATCTATCTTTATGATAAGCTCTTTTTGTTGTTGTTGTGGCTGCTGCTGCTGCTGCTGCTGCTGCTGCTGCTGCTGCTGCTGAATTGGTGCCACGTTGTGGAGATTTTGAACTTGGAAAAAATTGAGAGTCCTCTCCCTTTGTTCTTTTTCAAGATTATTTTGCCTCGACAGGTCTGAATCTTTCGTTGTTAAGCAAATGTGACCTGTGGGACTTTTGTGGGTGACTTCCATCGGACTGAGAAATTTATCTACCATTCCCACTTTGTCGAGAGCCATTATTTAAAAGAAAAAAAGAAAGAAAAAGCACATGTATACTGTCTGATGACTCCTGAGTTAGCTGAAGTCGGCAGATGGTTATAACGGCAGATCAGTGCTGAATGGGTTCCTTGGTAGTTGTATAAACAAATGGGGAATATATGTGCTACTTACAAAATATTGAGCATATATGTATATATATATATATAATATGTGCATCTATATCCATGTTCATGCTCATATACGAACCAGCTGAAATTCAGATTTCTCATTTTAAAAAGATTGTCTTCTTCACTGCGATCTAATGTCTTCATCCTCGTTGTATGAATGAAGAACGCCTGAAATTAGGAACTAAAGTTGGCGCTACCTGCATTCTGTTCGTTTTTTTTTTTTTTAATGGAAACCGCCTCCTCCTCATGAGTGACAGCCAAAACAAACCAAATGCCAGAAGATACACAGTAACCGTTCCTGGTTCGGAAACAGTGCGCTGCTTTGGACTTCTTTTGTATGCATGGGATCTTCACGGGTCTTCAGGATGTTACAACTAAAACTTCATGGATATTTATACAAGTTTTACACCAAATCTTAAAAAATAGCATTCCCTGTACCTACACAGTCCAAAATTCACTAATCTTTACTTATTTTATTGTATTTTATGTGTTCAATTTTTTTTTCATACGGGGTCTTGATACGCCGCTCTAGGTGACCTGGTGTTTACAACATAGTCTAAATTAGCCTCCTGCCTCAGTTTATCAAGTGTTGGGATTATGAGTGTGTACTACCACTGCTGTGTTTTACTGGAAATTTTAAAACTCTCATCTAAAGTGATCCTCTGGTTTACACATTTCTGGGAGAACTGTGCAAACCCTCTCCCATTTACTTGTGACCATCTGTCTATGCAGACAGTGAGGGCATCTGTGCACACAATGAGAGCGTACCTTTCCACGTACTAGAGGGTACAGAGGGAGAATTGAAGCGCCCATCTCTGCCTCAAGCTGTTCACACTGCAGAGAAAAGTCATTTCTGGTGAATATGATATGCGTGTATTAGGAATATATTAGGAAAATTGCTCTGGGAAAGAGCCTCTACCCTTGGGAGTTTGAATCTCGAAGATACAGATCTGAATTTAGATATAGTTCACTGCCTACCCAAGCATAGACAGGGAGAGGCTGGAGAAATGCCCAGGAATAAGAAGTATTACATTAAAGGAGCTAGACAAAGACTAAAATAGAAGATACCTTTAAAATGAAGAAACTCTCCCCGACAATAAATGGAGTACCCTCCAACATTTTTGGTGACTGTCCTTCAAGTCTTTGCGACAACCACTTGTGTGTATGACTTCAGAGCTGACCACTCGGCGTAACCAACTGGGCCAAGTTCTCCCGACTCTGTTTCTCTAATACTCAGTGCACGCCCCTCTGTGTAACAGTAACTTTTCTTCACCTCATGTAATTGTCCTCTCAGAGACTTGGGACTGAATAAGTTCACCCTTTCTAGGTCATTCTGAACTCTGACTGGCTGGTTCAACTCAGCTGTTGTGGCCCAAACTCTTTTCCAAGATGACTGATTCAAACTCCATTTGTGACTGAATTGCTCTGCTTGGCCTCAAACTAACTGGCGATCTGTTCTAATCCGTTGGCTCGTTCTCATTCTCTGGCTTGCTCTGTCTTCACCTACAACCTGTTTACAACCTTGGTAAAACTGCCCCAGTAAAACTGCCTCCTCCTTCCTCCCTCTCTCTCTCTCTCTCTCTCTCCCCACCCACACCCCCTCATCCCCAATCACTGACTCAATCAAACTATCTGACTGACTAGAACTCAGAGATATGCATGCATCTGTCTCCTGAATGCTGGGATTAAATGCATGTCCCACCACACCTGGACCTAACTTTTCTTTACCTGAAACTTGTTCTATACCAGGCCGGCCCTGAACTCAGAGATCTGCTTGCCTCTGAGTCCTGGGATTAAAGGTCTTTCTGTATTCCAGCCAGAACATCCATATTGCTGGATTAAAATTCTTCTACACCCATAGTTCTCACATGACTGTATCAACACAGTGTGAGGTCAGAATGACCATATGGCTGTTGTTATAGTTACTCACACAAGTATTTTGTGTACAGGATACCAAACTGGGAAAAAAGTGGCATATTCATCTTTCTTTACCTTTTATAGGGTGAATTAACCCTGTGATTGTCATTATTTTGGGTCGCAATCTAGAAAGTCTGAGACCAAGAAAATATAAATCATGCAGCAAAGCATTGATTTAATCAGTTTCCAAGGCCAGAGCCTAGAGTACAGTGTAACAAGTCTATGTTATATATTTCCCACATGCATATGTGGGATGTTGTTGTTGTGGGGGGGGCATTATTGTTGGGGATTCTTGTTTGTTTGTTTTAGTCTTTTGATATAAAGTCCTGGGTGGTCTAAATCTTGCCGTATAGACCAGGCTGATGTTGGACATGTGGAGATCCACCTGCCCCTGCTTCCTGGATGTTCTTCTGATTGTTCTAATTTATAAATAATACATTTGCCTTGGCTTATATAAAATGTCAGATACTCACTGGGCATGGTAGGCATGCCTTTAGTCTCAGTACCCAGGAGGCAGAGGCAGGAAGATTAGGTATCACGGGAGACAAATGCATCATCTCATACACCAAAGACGCTCTCCACATCATGAGAGTCTCTTTGTAGTGTAGAGAGAAATGCATGTCTCATTTTCCTGGGCCCGGGCCGGCAGGCCTTTTTTATACTTACTTCCCCATGCAGGATTTCCTCTGATCCATGATCCTACCTGCTCGTATTATTTCAACTTCTATACACTTCAGTTGTCACAGTTTAACTGTTTAACTCTTATTTTAGTATTGTGTCTCTTTTTCTTCTGTAAAAATGTTACCCTCTTATCTGTCAAGTGATTCAGATAGAAGGTACAATCCAGAATCTACTTGAAAGTAAAGAGGGGGGGGCGGGGTGTTAAGCGTCTTTAAAACTTCGAACAAAATAGTGGCAGAATGTGGAGTTATAAACAGCCAGTCCCACAGGGAGGAGGGCCCATCTCTCCACCTTTACTTTTGCTGTTCAAATCAACATGCGTTTATTTTTCTAATTTTCTTCCTTAGTAATTGTGTCTCCTAGAAAACTAAGTATGTGGACAATTTGAATCGGGAGAACTTAAATACCAAGTTAGGTAGAGAAGGTCTTAAGCGCACCATTAACGATTAAATCCAGGTTTAACGTGGTCCTGAGTCATAGGGGCGGCAGTTGGACTGAAGGCCTGTGAAGTCTTCCTTTCAGGCGTGGGTGCCGTGGAGACATTTCTCTACAAATCACGGTCTTAACCACCTTCGAGCTGTGTGCTTTTCCACTCTTATTCCAAGGCTTGGATATAACCCGCTGCCAGCATTTCTCACGGGCCTGTCATTCCCTTGAGTACTCATTGAGACCCACGTTTGCCTAGGGCACAGGCAGAATGGTCCGATTTGTTTCCTTTCCTTCTGACCTCATTTAAGTTCTTGGAGGACCCTGCACGAGAAGGTACTAGAAGCCTCCATTCTTCTTGGCCAAGTGGCCAGCATGAGGAGAACAGCCTTGTGCGGGAACTTCCCCTCTGTCCTCACCTTCCAGGATAATAGATTCAGCCCGGCACTCAGTTGAAGTGCTCATGGATTTTAGCAGTGTTTTCTTCCCCCACCTCATGGCTGTTACGAATGTGGTGCACACATTCTCATGTGGACATTTTCAGCAGAGCTGTTTATGTTCCCTCGCTGAGATCAGTGGGGCCCTGGCTCATAATATTTATGTGTGCTTCCCTTCTGGCTTAATGGTGATTACCCTGCTGTTTGCTGCATTTCTCTTACCTTGCCTAAAGAATTTGCTTTTTCCTTCCATTGTTTGCACTGGTATCTTTTGAATTTCCGCCTGCCTATTTACTTTCTTGGCATAAATAATAATTGGTGCTACAGGCAAGCTTGATAAAGTCTTATTATTGTGTTCCCTTTGTCCACTAGCAATCAAGAGGCATAAAAATGTCTAAACCATTTTTTTCTCACTTGCACAGCAAAATAGAGGCAGAGTTTTCAGGAAGAACTCCTGTTCTTATTCTCCCACACTCTGTTATTAAATGTCTAGATCGCCTATGGTTTTTATGGATTTTTTTTCCCTCTAAACCTATCTCAATTTTAATTTTTCCAAACAAAGTTTGCTCTGTTCTTGAAGTATCAAATCCTGCCTTTACTTCCACTCACATTGGTTTGTGACATTTACTAGAAGAAGCTCATATTATCTTGGTTTAATAAAGTCATATTTTCCACTTCGAATCACAGTCCATGGTAGCTAGTTAAAAAACATATTCGCTAAAAACATATCCTTTTCTAAATTTTTCTGTAAGTTGTGTTTAAACATACTGATTAGCTATCTGGGAGGAAGGGAAATTTGACCATAGACCCAAATAAATTACTAATAGATTAAGTGGTTGTCCCAGTTAGGGTCTCTATTGCTGTGAAGAGACACCATGACCTCGACAACTCATCTAAAGGAAAACATCCAATTGGGGGTTGGCTTAAGGTTCAGGGGTCCAGTCCATTATCATCATGGTGGAAGGCACGGCAGCACACGGGCAGACATGGTGCTGGAGAGGCCATTGAGAGTTCTACATCCAGATCAACAGGCACCAGGAAGAGTGAGCCTCTGGGCCTGGCTTGACTTTCTGAGACCTCAAAGCCCGCCCCCAGTGACACACTTCCTTCAACAAAGTCACGCCCAGTCCAACAAGGCCACACCTCCTAATAGTGCCACTCCCTATAGGCCTTTGGCACCATTTTTATTCAAACCAGCAAAGTGGAGTAAAGGAACTTGCCACCAGGGCAGAGGCCAAGAGCTCCTTCCTTAGAACTCAAAAGGCAGGGAGAGAACTAGCTCCAAATGTGTCCTCTGACCTTAACATATGTGCTGTTGCACATAGAAACAGACACAGTAAATAAATATTAAATAAAGTCCGTTACTATGGATTCAGCCAGATCAGTATGCTTAGCTGAGCCTAGAGATACATTTTAAACAATTTTAATGTTTTAAGGCAACAGCAGTTAGTTTTTGTGAGTTGTTCCTTCTGATTCAATTTCCTAATGGCACCATATTTCAATTGATATATTGTTTATTCCTTGAAAATAAGAACTAACAAATCCTAGAAGTTTTTCCAAGTCAACAACATCCTCCCAGCGTAGGTTATGACAAGCATGTCAGAGTTGGTAGCATGAGAAGGCTGTTCCGTGGCAAATGCTCTTTGTAAGGTCAGCCTGTGCACATTTAAGTCTATAGTTGAACTTTGAGACACTGTCTGAGGTGGTGAGCTCTAGTGCTGTGGAATTGTCTAGGGCTTAGGACAAATGGATTTGCCGTAATAAAGAGAAGTTTTAAGACAGTCGGTTATCAAAATGTCTTTAGTGGCAAATGTGTAAGTTACAGCCATTGATGTCAAAGCATTAAAATATAATCTTGATTTAAAAAACAATGTGTAGTTCTAGTGGAAGTGCCCTAAAAACAGATCCCTAAGAGAAATACAAAAAGTGATTTATAAAGAATCTTGTTCATTGTTATCCAAAATTAATAATATCCATGCATTACTTTCTAAAAGCAAGTAGACATCGTTTCTTGTATGTTGCCTGTATAGTAACTCTCTAAGCACAGTATACTTGATTATTTATTTACTTTTGAAGAGATAGAAAGAGAAAAGAGATGCAGAGAAGGTAAGTAATCCTAAGAAGAACACATCAGGGATGTGGATAGGCAAGATTTGAGGCCAAACTAAAGTGCTTTGAAGATAAAAATCTGTATTTGAATATATGTGACCTAACACGATCTAAAAACTCACTCTCACTTTGGGAGGCAAAGCAAGAAGAGCTTGTGTTTTACATTCTAACTTGAATTGAGTCTTTGGACGACAACCGTGTTTTAAAGATGGCTATTTTCTTCCGCCGGCAAAATAGGGAAATCAGTATTTCCAGAAGCTTCTGTGAATGTTGGCATACCATAAGCAAAAGCACTCTATAACAGGTCTTGACAGATAACAGAACCATAATGAATTGGTTTTCTTTCTTCCTTCTCTTGCCAAGCCTAAGCCAGGCTCCCTTACTGAGTGGGTTCCACAGCCCTCGGCTGACCACAGACCCCCCCAGAAAGCTCGCTTCTCAAAGCAAACGGACTTAGACATGGCGTCTGCGAGGCTCTGAATCTCAAGGCATGGGCAAGGTGTGTGAGAAGAGCCAAAGCAAACGCCAGTAGACATCAATGTCATGGTTTTCTCTGCGGCTTTAGGCAGCTTCTGAGAGCCGTGTGGTTTCTACACCCCCTTACCCCCTCTCCCGTCTTCTCTGCAAAACCCGGGCTCCAGATTCCGAAATCCATTCCAAAGTCCGCCCAGACTGCTCTGCCGGCTCTCGGAGTTCTCTCGCATGTTCTCTCCCCACACCATTTCTCCTCCAAGGCTGCCTCAGATGACCAGGGCCCGGTTCAAATGATCCGTCCTCCACTTGTCTGCCCTGCCGCCATAGGCAGCAGAGACCTCACCGTGCCCTGAACCTCTGCGGCTCAGGATATCGCCCTGCTGATAGACTGAACACTTATGTTATCAATGAGAATCGAATGGAATTGTGTTTTAAAGCGGTCTCTGGCCAGCAAACCCGAACATTCATTTTGAAACTTTTACAATCTGTTTTAATGCAGTAATTTAAACTACCATAGAGATTGGTATTTTACTGTTATTATGTTTTAATTAATAAATAAAGGTGTATTTATTTATGGTATAGTATATGCTATTTTGAAGCATCTCTACATTGTGAAATGGCTAAAGCATTTTACAACCATGATATCTATTTTGAACTCCCAGAAATACATACAACAACATGTTCTTTCATATTACATATGATTTCTCCATTCAAATGTCTTCACTTTTTCTGAAATTCGTTTAAAATTTTTAACCATTCCTATTATGTCTGCAACAAGTATGTTTACTAATAACTTATAGTACATGTTCCCAATTCAGAGTTGTTTACAACAACAAAAAAAATGTTATTTTCCTATAAAGGGGCTATGGAGACTTGCTATAGACAGTCATGACACCAAATATATACTACATATGTGATCCTTCTTTCTGGAAAAATCTCATTGACCTGTGTTCTTACACACACACACACACACACACACACACACACACACGCGCGCGCGCGCGCGCGCGCGCGCAAAAAAAAAAAAAAAAAAAAAAAAAAGAAAAAGAAAAGAAAAGAAATTTGTGTGACCACAATAATATTTAAAATTCATGTGTAATAAAACAAAGACGTGACTATTTAAATGTAATAACATTCTTGTCCCATGCAGACGAGGTTCCAATGTATCTCTTACCCTGGACATGAGTAGCCTTGGCAACGTGGAACCCTTCGTAGCTGTCTCAACCCCCCGGGAGAAGGTAGCCATGGAGTACCTGCAGTCAGCCAGCCGGGTCCTCACAAGGCCACAGCTGAGGGACGCCGTGGCAAGTTCCCACCTACTTCAAAGCGAATTCATGGTGAGCCATCCTTACTCTGTCTTGCTACTCTAAGCACTAAGTTTATATCTGGAAAGTGCACTGTCTCAAGCAGCTGACTGAGCACACGGTTATACCGCCAAAGGTAAAGTGCCGTAGATTTAGACTCACTTCCTGTGTTGCCTGTTGATTGGCTGTCGAGCCTGCAATGCACTTCTTAACTGACTCCAGAGCGTGTAAGAGCCAGCAGTATGCAGCGCCGCTGTAGGGTACTGGAGCAGAGAGAGACATTTCCGCATTAGCAATCAGCCTTTCTGTGATTGCGGGGAACTGAACTGTCCTGGTTTATTGTAAAGTGGCAGAAGTTGAGCCTCAGAAAGGCAGAAAAGAAAAAAGGTAAACCCACAGATTTTAATACATGGGGAATGGGGTTTAAGCTTACTTTAGAAAAGCCACTGGTGCCTGGCAGTGGTGGCGCATGCCTTTAATCCCAGCACTTGGGAAGCAGAGGCAGGTGGATTTCTGAGTTCGAAGCCAGTCTGGTTTACAGAGTGAGTTCCAGGACAGCCAGGGCAACACAGAGAAACCCTGTCTTAGAAAGGAAGGAAGGAAGGAAGGAAGGAAGGAAGGAAGGAAGGAAGGAAGGAAGGAAGGAAGAAAATAATTTGGGCAATACAATTCAAGAAAGACCAGAAGACCAGATATGGACTAAAATTAATAATGAAGGCTGTATGAAGTTATTTTGGAAAAATCAGCATTGTATCACTTTGCATGCCATCGCTATTGCATGGTAAGGTGCTACACACAGAGAATAAAGGTGGAGTAGAAGTTCTAGGTATTGTCTGAGGGGAACACTCACTTTCTAGATGACTTGACATCAGAGTTACATAGTTTAAGCTATTCCGATGAAATATATTAGATAGATGGCTCTGTGGTCAGTTCAGGTCTTTGTCATCAGACAGTGGATAACGATCAGTAGTGTGTTGGACTCCCTGTTAGAGACACCTGCTATCATCAACCTTCCAAAGCAAGATACCGACGTGGAGTTTGTAAGATGAGAAGCCATAGTGTGTCACATTTTTATACGGTCAGCAGATTAAACCTAGAAATGAAAGAGCCCATTAATGCCCCACTGCCCAGCATCTAGAGCCTGTCCTGGGGCTGTCATGTCTCTGTATGCACCCTCCGCATAGCCTACTTCCCTGAAATGAAAGATGAATCCAGCACGGAGAGCAACAACGTGAGGTTCCGACAGATTGTCAGTGTGTGCCCAAGAACAGGAGAAACTGAAAGAGAATGGGGTGATGGGGCTACAAATGCCGCCTTCTCTCTGGCTTTGTCAGAGCAGACAGATTTGTCTGAATTATCAAAAATGGACATGAGTGTTGGGAATTAGTGGGCAGAGCGCTTGACTAGCATACATGAACTCCAAAGTTTGACTCCCAACATAATATAAGCCTGAAATGTTGGTACACACCCCTCTAGGTAGAGGAAGGCAGATTAAAAGTTCAGGGTCATCCTTAACTCCATAGCCAGTCTGAGGAAAGCCAGGGCTACTTGAGATTTTGCTTCAAAAAAAAAAAAAATCTTGAATATTTGACAATTCTACTTTGTTCGGTTTTAATGACTTAGAACTAAGAAATCCAAATGTTCCAGTGGAGTAGAGGCGATCTTAAATGTCTAAAATCACAAACAAATGTTAATGAAGTAGCTCTTTTTTTTTTTTTTTAAAGCTCTTCTCTGTATCCAAGTTTTCAATTCATGATAGAGCCTGGCTTTTCTCGAGTTTTCAGATTACCGAACTATGGGGATAACTATGGGAATCACTTTCCTCATTTTGTTGTTTAGTTATTTTTGTCAATGAGAACTTGGACAAAGGGAACATGAAAAATAGTAGGTAGTAAGTATAGCCAAAGCACACTATATACATGCATGGAAACAGCAGGGCAATTGTGTTATAATTAATCTTAATGAATTCTTTTGCTGATCTTATAAAAAAAAGTTTTTGAAGACATCAAAAATTAAATAAAATAAAGTTGGGTCAAGGTGGTACATGCTCTTGAGGTACAGAGGCTATCGGATTTCTTTGAGTTCAAGGCCAGCCTGGTCTACAGAGCAAGTTCTAGGACTGCTAGGGCTATACAGAGAAACTCTACCTTGAAAAACAAATAAGCAAACACATTAATAATTAATTCATTTCATTTTTAAAGTTTTTAAGCAAAGTTAAATATATTGTTTTTTAAAAGTATTTTCCTAACCGATGCCACAGCATGGGGCTTGCTATCTGAGTGTTCTCTCTCTCTCTCTCTCTCTCTCTCTCTCTCTCTCTCTCTCTGTACTAACTACATATAAAATAATATTTCCAAATACACAGGACTATTTCTTGGACATTAGCTTAACTAGCTGTATTTTACCTACTAAGATTCTGGTCAGCCAGTGCACTAGTCTGTCGTTCTATAAATGACTTTGAAGTCCAGTAGATCATGGGACCATTGTCCCCTGTGAAGATGTTCTTTGTGTCAACAGTAAATACACAGTTTGAATCATTTATTTTCCAGGAAATACCAATGAACTTTGTGGATCCCAAAGAAATTGATATTCCACGTCATGGAACTAAAAATCGTTATAAGACCATTTTGCCAAGTAAGTTTCTTGAGTCGATAATTTGCACCATAAAACAGTGTCGCCTATTCACCTCCACCTCACCCTTTTCCAATCCTCACATCACTCTCATAGACACCATGCTTAGAGTTGGAATATGTCAAGACTAGACACCACTAAAGTTATCTGAAGTTGTATAACTCTATTTCATACGACTTTTGCATAATGACCTTACAATTCCAGAAAGATCTATGGTTCTAACCCACCATTGGGTTGCACATCACAGAGATTGATGGGGGATAAATACAATCAAGATGTGTTATATAAACGTATAAAAATTTTGATAAAACATGTTTTATAATTAACACATGTTCATTTTTAAAAGCGAAAAGGTACTGACTCTTTAAATAATATTAATTTTATTAGTTTATTCATGAGATACAAAATATATTGTCATATTTGTATTGATAGAAACAGATTAAAATCAAATAATTAAAGAACTACTATCAATGCTGTATATGGGCCTCCTGGCAAAAATCACCCCACTGTAATATACTTTTTTAAATGAGTCAAAATAGTTAAGTCTATTTCTTAAGGCATAGTTCATTATCAAAAGATATTTTATTTATGACTGTAATAATCAGGAGAGAATAAGAAGGATCTCTCTTTGTCTCTCTCTTTGTGTGTGTGTCTCTCGCCCCTAAAATTTTCTCTAAAATATACCAAGACTTAAGTAATCAGGGATAATGTCCCACTGCAATGAGTGCATGTCCTCTGGTTTCAAAGAGTTCTCCGTTTGTTCTGGTTGCTTCAAAGCCCAGCCTTCTCTGTTTCCTGCCACCGATGATATCAGACAAAGGCTGCAGGGTCCGTATCAGCGTTTCCATTTCTAGAACTGGGTGGACTACCTGGTCCAGGATATCTGTGCTGTCAGCGGATGCTGCAAACGATGGATTTTCAGTGGAAAGTATCCGTAGCCCAGTAACTCCCACCCTGGTTTCCCAAACAATAACTCAGAATAGATAGTTTAGACAAGACACACCACTGGCTCAGAGTATCAGAGAAGACTTTGATGACAGACATAGCTGCTCTTTGTGGCTTGTTTTAGACTTTAAACTATCATAGAATTGAAATGCTATATAAATTGATAATTAGCAAAGGATCAGGACTTTAAATATCATGATTGATTGCCTTTTCTGCACTAGCCAATAATAAGCTCTTTGGTTGGAAAATTGTCCGTGCATGTATGTACTGGTAAGGCTATCTGGTTTGTGGGTATATAGATAACCGACAGTCAATTGAATTGTTGCTATTCCTTTGAGGACAATGCTGTGCTCAGAATAGGCCAAGTAGTAGATTAAGGGGCAAAGGCCAAGTTTGGGTCAAATTGTCTTGCAGTGTAAGCAAATATTAGAGGTAAATGCTCTATCCCAAATCACAGAAGCAACAAGGAAAGGCCCGACATGCATCAGCGTGGAGGCATGGCACACAGCTGATATGTATAATAATGCATCATATATATTTGCTTATGCATATAAATATAAAACAATATATACACAGAACTCCAGAATCCTGTTTACTCTGGCCACTATTTCCTACCTAAAATGGTAACGGATAGTAAGAATTCTCAGTAGTGTTTTCCATATATATTAGATTTACGTGGCATGCTTATTACAAAGTAGATATGCAAGCAAATGAACGACTCACTAAAGCAACAGCTTCTGTAGCTAAAACAAGATACTAGAGTTAGGTTTTATTTCCCACTCTTGCAAAAAATCTTAGTGTGTACAGGCTACTTAATCTTTTTGTGATCCTTTCTTTATCCCCTACCCCCTGGGGGAAAAACCAGGGACAACAATACTACACTCTACATCTATTGAAGATATCCAATGTGCAAGCTCTACTAACTAGTAGTCCTACCTAATAGATTAGTAACCAATATTAGATTCTATTTTCCTTCCCTACCTAAATGATGGTGGGTCTATCATTAACTTATCTAGAATAAATCCCAGAAAACAAGTAAACATTGCATATATGGAAGAACCCTGTTTCAAACATAGACTATTAAGAGCTCCACTTTCTCTTTTTATTTTCTCATGGTCCTTGCACACAAGCTTCGGAATCATCACCATCCTGTCTTGCTGAGTTCAGCTCTCCACAGCAATAGGAATGTTCGGTATTTCTGATATAAAAGCCAATATGTAACAATTGATCTCTTGCAGTACCACTAACGTGACTTAGGGCTGTACTTTCTGTGCAAACATCTAGCAATCAGCAGACACTAAGGCAAGCACACTCCTTCTTGTCCCATTTGCTAAGAAAATAAAACCTAGAAAACCAAAAGTAACATTTGAACTATCCACAATGGAAACTAATTCTAGAATTCAATTCCTCATGAACCACATATCAAATGGAAATTGGGAAGGACATAGAAATGAGTCAGACAAGGTCCCCCTCCCTCAAGGGTCTTGCCACAACCCATGGAGGACAGGCAGAAATGTAAGCACTTAAGACATAAAATGGCTGGCACTAATATAAAAGTCGGGGAAACCAGACCAAGAAGTGGATGCTTCATTTTCCCTGAGCAGATCAGAACTTCAGAAAGGTGCATTTGCAGCCCTGAGCCCTGAGGAGTGGGGGAACTATCTTGTATCAAAGGCGGAGGAGACAGTGCAGAATGCAAATGTGTAAACTCTGCAAGAGCGCACCCTTGATGTCGGTCTTAATCAGGTGGTATAGATGGGTATGTAGCTGGCGATGAGGCTGTGGGTATAGATAATTAAAGATGGCTGCGCTCCCTTAAGAGGAGTTTGAAATTCATCCTTCAGGACCCTCGTATCTCGAAGAACAACTACTAGCCATTTACAGCAAAGTAACTCCCAATCCAAAATATAAAATTAAATGAAATTAAAGCTTTAATTCCTCCTACTAGCTGCTTGTCAAGTATTCAGTATCCACATGTGGCTGATGGCTTCACATTTTTAGTGGCTATGCATGATAGCTGAAAGCAATTTCTTCCAATTGTTGGCAGTAGAGCAAGGAGACTGTGTGTTTATGACTGGGCATAAGAGGAGAAATTAGTACATAGAGCAACTTAGAGTTGGCCAGGCTGATGCAATCACATCGTTGTCCATACAGCCAAGCCATGGAGCCGAGGGGGCTTCATTTTAAACTGAGAGGAATACTTCTTCCTATATTGCTATTGTGTGTGTGTGTGTGTGTGTGTGTGTGTGTGTGTGTGTCTTTGAAGAACTTGGTTTGTATTGGATGTGAAGACACTCCCCCCCCCTTAAGCTTTCAGTTTCTTCTTAAATATTTACAAATTGTAACCATGCAGAACACAGCTACATTGAACCGGATTCCGACATAATGTATTATTGCTTACTAAAAGAAATTTCATATACGTGTGTGTATATATTAAATGTACTAAACTGTCAGTGTCTGAAGTCAGCTGGAAATGTATTTACAACTCAGGAAAGAGCTTCCCGGGTCCCTCTGGTAGCTTTGCCATGTTGTGAATCCAGACCTCTGTCTCTGATGAAGACCCTGCCGTCTTCTCGTGGGATGCAAGCCTCAGAAGGAAATACGAAGCCGTAGAAGATCACGGCTTCCCCTCTTACTCCCCTGACTGCAAAGTCATACAGATCTCTCCCCTGTTCCAATGGCGACCTGATCGTGGGGCCACACTAACTGCAAGGGAGGGAGAGCATCGAGCATCCTGCCAGGCTCCCAGCAAGAACCTGGAATCTCGAGCTGTGAACAAGGCAGCAATGGCCAAGATTAAGGCTCAGGACCTGCGAGGCAAGAAGAAGGAGGAGCTGTTGAAACAACTGGACGATCCAAAGGTGGAACTGTCCCAGCTTCACGTCATCAAAGTGACAGGCAGCACCGCGTCCAAGCTCTCCAAGATTCGAGACGTACGCACATCCATTGCCCGAGTCCTCGCTGTCGTTAACCAGACTCAAAAAGAAAACCTTAGGAAATCCCACAAGGGCAAGAAGTGCGAGCCCCTGGATCTGCGACCCAAGAAGGATAGAGCTGCGCGCGCTGCCGGCTCACCAAGCACGAAGAGAAGCTGAGGACCAAGCAGCAGCACCAAGGAGAGACTGTACCCACTGCATAAGGATGCAGTCCAGGCCAGAGACGACAGCGACAGTAAAATGCAAGACTGACTGGCAAAAAGAACCTGGAATCTTGTCACCGAACAAAGAGGGGGGAGAGGGGGGCGTGAATGCCAGGAGACAAGGAGCACTTTGGCTTTAGCCGCGTGAATCTGAGCATCTGGCAGGGGATGACGTGGTTTGCGCGTCTTTGTGTGCTCACGGTTAGATGACGGATGTCATATGGCACTGCAAAGCGTGCTCAGCCAGAAGCTCCAGGGCGTTGCGCGAAGACCAGTCGTCAGGCCCCTCCCCCATCCCACCGCCAGGGGAACCTGATCGCTGTGTGGATCTTTTTTGTTTGATGGATGCTAAAATGCGTTTGATAAGATGAAGGACTACACAGCAGTCTAGCAGAAAGCCCTTTGACACTATAAACAGCATGATACACATTATATAACATAGATAGGCTGTTTGGTGGCGATGAGATGCTAAAGCCACACCATTTTGGAGACTTTTTTTTTTTCTTTAAAAGATGAATACAACATTTTGAATGTAAAATTGGGCAGACCTGGCCAGTGCCAATAAAGGCCAATCTGCCCCCCCCACCAACTGTTGTGGGGCACATAGAGACATCACGTGATTTCAGAAGAACTGGAGGCAATGACACGGTTTGGAACGATTGATGTCATTGGCTTCTCCACAGGCTCGGTCCTGTGGAGACTCTAGCTGATCGGGCTGCCATTGGACATATTCCCAGGGCCCACTGGGCTCTGGTTCGCTTCAGAACCATTTGCCCATCGTGACCCATCAGAGAAAGTTCCATAAGTGCTGAAGGCCCATCTCCCAGAGGAGGCCCATTGTGCCGGGACACAATTCCTTATCCTGTGTGAGGTTACCCCTGACCCTTAACTGATCCATCTCCACAGTCATCCTGCGTCACTCTGGGCATCCAAAGAGGCACACGGGGAGTTCTGTGGTGTTTGGGGTAATGTGAGTGCAGGCCTGCCTTCCATGAATAAGACTGTGTTTCAGTTTAAACTATCCTATGGAGTGGTAGCCACTGCCTAAGGGAACTTCTCTTAGACTTACAGGTTTAATGATGTAGGAACTCTAATCCGTCCAGAGCAGCGGTGTCATAGGGTGCTCGGTAACGTCGTTTGTTAATTTAGGAGCAGACCGAGAACTGGCAGAACTGAACTCTGGTCTTCAACCTCCTTCCCCCTCGATTGCCCCACCCACCCCCACGCTGATAGCGTACATTTCAATCCCAGTAAATCAAGGAGCACTGCTGAAACACCGTGTGCTGGTGAGGCCAGGCAGGCTGGGGTCCTGAAGGGCTGGATCAGGTGATGTAGTGGGACACAAAGAAATGGGAGAGGGCAGCCTGGTGCTTTTGTGAAGGAACAGGAGAAAAGCAGGGTTGTAAACTTCAACCCTAAAGAAAAAGAGGAGGGAGGGTCCAGATGAGAGAAGAGTCAAGAATCAGAACTCCATTAAAAGATGTCATGACCTCCCTCAGAGTCACGGGTCAATGAAGGCACCAAATGGCAGAGATAGATCAAGAGACAGACACACAGCAAAGACAAACAGGCACTGGTGAACAGCCTTGAACTTACACACTTCTCTTTGCTGCTTGTGGTTGCTCTGGAGATTTTTTGTTTTTGTTTTTTTGAAAAGTAAATCACCTCAATGTGTTCTCTCTGGCTTCCTCCTCAGATCCCCTCAGCAGAGTGTGCTTAAGACCAAAAAACATAACGGATTCATTGAGTACTTACATAAATGCTAATTATATCCGGGTAAGTGACTGTACACTTCTCTCTGGTTAGCAGGTTGGAATCGTTGCTTTTACCTACCCCCCACCCCGCTTTGCTTTCTTTCTTCTTTCCTCAGAATAAAGTTTACTTTAATTTGGTCGCTAGTGTTTCATGTATATGTGTTATAGTCTCATCAACAGTGGCGGTAGGTGTTTCACCCTGAGTCCTCCCTCCTTGGCTCTGAGTCCTCCCTCCTTGGCTCTGAGTCCTCCCTCCTTGGCTCTAAGTCCTCCCTCCTTGGCTCTGAGTCCTCCCTCCTTGACTGTGAGTCCTCCTTGGCTGTGAATCCCTGAGTACAAGCTACATGTGCATGCTCTTGTGGGACTGAACTTAACACCCCTTAGTCCCTAATGGCAAGCTGGATTTTCTGGGAAATACCATGTATACGCCTGGTGGTATACCAAGCTGCTTTTGAACTTCCACGCCGCCATTATTCTGAAGATCATACCCCCACCAATGTCCACTACAGTCTGTGAACATAAGCCAATGTGTTTGTCTCTTTACTCCAATAGGGCTACAGTGGTAAGGAGAAAGCCTTCATTGCCACCCAGGGCCCCATGATCAACACCGTGAATGACTTCTGGCAGATGGTTTGGCAAGAAGACAGTCCCGTGATTGTTATGATCACGAAACTCAAAGAGAAAAATGAGGTACGGGTCCTAGCCCAGTCCTGAACGCTATACACATTACGACTGCCATAGGAGAGATTTGAACTAAATGAGATGAGCATGTACTTACAAAATGCTTATATCAGATGGACAAAGGCATCAAATGACAAGGTCACGTTATACCTCCAGTAAGTGATAATCAGTATGGCTCTAGGGGTGACAACCTTGCTTCAGGCAAGTTAACGTATACGGCATACATTTATCTCACTTGCACACATACATCTCAGTAAAAAACCATGAAGGGTAAGGAAATAAAAATTATTACAAAACAGGTCATTTTTATTCATGAACAGGTACCATTTGGGTTATTGGCACTTGTATGTATCAGTAAATAAAATGAAGCAAGATCCCTTCCGTGGGTAATTTTAACTTCCTAGTGGGAGAAACATAATAAATCTGTTAATAACTGTGTAGTAGAAGAGATGTTGTTGGATGCTAACCAGACCAGAATAAGGGAGTGGCCTGTACTGGGCAGGGGGATGAGGGAGGCGTGGTGACAACATGAAATAGGGGGACAAGTAGGGACTCCTTAGGAAAATGAGACTGAAGGAAACAGTGGAAAGAAGTAATAAAAAAAATCAAACAACTTTTCTAATATCATAATAGCAAGAAATCCAATGTTGAAGCTATGGCCCTGTTCTTCCTCCCAGTCCCATGCTCCCAGAAATAAGACTCAGACTCAAAATATATTTACAAATACCTTGGCTACATAGCTAGGCTCTTCTCTGACTAGATCATAACTAATTTAACCCAATTTTTTTAACCTTCCTTCTGCCACACGGCTGGTCTGGTCACCTGTGCTCAGGTGTACCAGGGATCCATCTCCTCACATCTTCCCAGGCAACTCTTCTGTGCCTGGCCCTATCCCAGAAGCCTCTCTGCCTCCCGGATGTCCCACCTCCATTTCCTGCCTAAACCTTAGGCCATAGGCTTTTTAATTGACAGGTAATACATCCAAACAATACACACACACACACACATATACTATTTTCTCTCTACAATCCAAAATCCAGACAAAGGTAGATACATTTATTTCCACACCGGCCATCTTTTCTGAGGATTTAGCTTGCAGAATGACTTAGTCTGTGTTTGGCACTGTAAGAAAATTGAGCAGTTCCTGTAGGCTGCCATCCTGGTGCTACTCCCTGGTGCCTCTATGTGTTGGCCATCATGCTACAATAACTGACTATTGATTTCTGTTAATGTTTGTTTTCTTGTCAAAATTATTACACCATATAGGGAAACAGATTTCTTTCTCTCCTTTCCTTTTGGTGAGTTATAAGTTCACACGCATAATTTCACAACTACCTGAGAGAATCCAAGCCCACAAAACTTAAAAGCTTTTAAAAGCTTGCTGTTCCCTTTCATTTTGCTATAATAAATGGACCATGTCCTAGAAAAATAGCATGTTTTTGCCAACAGATGAAGTTTTACCTGCAGCTCTCTCTGTTTCTGTACATCCAATATGAAGCCCAGGACGGCACAGTAGAAATAAGCCCAATCGATTGTCTCAACCTTGTGCATACAGTTCAGTCTGCTGACATGTTAACTCGATGATCCATGAACCATTGGTTAAGGCGCATTTTCAGCCGAACAGTGGTGGTGCTTGCCTTTAATCCCAGCATTGGGAGGCAGAGGCAGGAGGATTTCTGAGTTTGAGGCCAGCCTGGTCTACAGAGTGAGTTCTAGGATAGCCAGGGCTACACAGAGAAACCCTGTCTCAGAAAAACAAAAACAAGAAAAAAGAAAGAAAGGAAAGAAGGAAGGAAAGGAAGGAAGGAAGGAAGGAAGGAAGGAAGGAAGGAAGGAAGGAAGGAAGAGATTTTCCAACTTTCAAAGGTGTATCCTCTAAATGTGTGCATCTGTGTGCGCGTGTAGAGAATTTATGTGATATGGTAACCGGTTCCACTATAATGCAAATACACTGTGCAAACTATGGACACACAGAGCAGAACTTAAAAAAAAAAACTACAGGAATTTCCAAAATGTAGTTCAAAATTCCAAAAATTGAATGAGAAGTATAAACCAGAGACATACAGATCGCTTATGTTTTAGTGACCTGCAAGAGGTAGAGATGAGCCCGGGCTTGCGGGAATCGGAAGTTACCGTGTGAGCTCCTGAGAGGGATGTAAAATAGGAGAAGTAAAGGTGACCCACACAGTTAAATCTGCCTGCCGGACCAAGACTCTAAGAGCAAGTTAATTTGTCCAAACCTGGTTTTCTTATTTTGATGTAAAACTATCCATTGATTATTCAAAACTGGGAAAGTTCAGACCTTAAAAACCAGGTGGATCCTCTACATTAACTCCAGGTGAAGCAATCAACATGGCTTAGTTAGCACTTTATAAAAACAAAAGCAACAACTTGGTAGATAGATAGATAGATAGATAGATAGATAGATAGATAGATAGATAGACAATCTATTGTATATGTATATGTATATGTATATTCACTATATATGTGCATCCATTCTAGATCTATACATATACCTCATAGAACTTCCAGAAATTAAAAAAGAATCAACCCAACATGCACTCACAAGTCAAAATTATGAGACACACAAGTAAATAAAACAAATAAATAAGAAAAAAATCTGAAGAAACAACCAGAAGTACATCCACAAGAAGTTAAAATAATAGAGTTTAAAATGTAGGATTTAGTAAAATAAGGTGGCAGGTAAAACATAAAACAAATTTCTGAGAAAGTAACTTGTTAATACACACACACACATACACACACACACACACACACACACACACAGAGAGAGAGAGAGAGAGAGAGAGAGAGAGAGAGAGAGAGAGAGATTTGCAGTCAAATCAAAAGGCACCAGACATAAATAAACATAAGACACTAAAGATCTTCCTAGTCAGGTTTATGAGTGAATAAATACATATATACAGGTGAATAAATAATTGGTGAATTAGAAGGTAGAACTAAAGAAATTACTCAAAATACGATAAAAATATGGGGGCTGTCGAGACGTGGAGAGCAATCTTAATATCACAGATGTGTTTAATTGCTGCATTAGAGGAGGAGGAAAGCAGTGTGCGAGTAATATTTGTAGGAATAATAACTTGTGAGTAACAGCCCATGAAAGAATCTTAAGCTCCATACTTGAAAATATACAATAAATCTTAGGCTGGACAAGAAAAAAAATTTATCAAGAGCCAAATACATCTGTGGAGCTGGAAGACACCAATGAGATGACATTCACAGCCCAGGAAACGAGCACAACTTCCCAATAGCATCAACAAGACACAGAGACAGACAGACAGACAGACAGACAGACAGACAGACAGACACGGTGATGGATGGGTAAATGAATGGATGGGTGGATAGATAGATCAATGGATGGATGGATGGATGGATGGATGGATGGATGGATGAATGGACAGACAGATGGACAGATGGACTGCAGAGAATGCTGACAACTCCAAGAGCAGCAAATGGATCAGATAGGTTTAAAGGTGGAAAACATTTTGCACAAGTACCAACAGAATTTTGTCAAAAGACCTGTGTAAGAAGTATTGAATCAAGAAGCTTAATGCAGAAAAAAGGGACTCCTGGTCAAGCAAGGTACATGTGGGGAGGGATGAGAAGCATTAGCAAATGTCCTAATGTAAGCCTGATGTCCCGAGTCTGTTCCCCAGAACCCACAGTGCAAGAGAGAACTGATTCCCAAAGGTTGTCCTCTGACCTACACACACACACACACACACACACACACACACACGTGCACATACACACACACACTTATGCACAAACACAAATAAAATACTTCTAAAGGACTCCAAAGTATTAAAAAGTAGTAAGCCCACAACATCAATCATGGAGGTAGAGATAAAACCCTGGACAGTCATGAGAGTACACGACCTATTAATAGAAATTACAAATGTATAAATAATTCTCATGATATAACTGATGTCCTAAAACACATCCATATCCTTATGAATTCTATTGCTTTGACTGACATAAAATGCCAGCTAGGCACAGCTGCTCACCCCTCTGATTTTAGCACCACAGATGCCAAAACCAGATCACTGTGCCTTGAAGGCCGTCCTGGGCTGCGAAGTGAGATCCTGCCTCAAAAATCATTAACAATAAAAATAAAACCATATAAAATCGAGCATATGAGGGGGCTGGAGAGACTGCTCAGCGGGTAAAGCGCTCACTCATCTTTCAGAGGGCGAGAGTTCGGGTCCTAGCACCCACGAGTGGGTAGATCACCACCGCCTGTTACTCCAGGTCCAGGGATCAGGCACTCTCTTCTGACCTTGGGCACACACATGTGGATAGATACACCGAAACACATAAATAAAAACAAATATTTACAAAACCAAACATAGGAAGTTAGCATGTTACTGTTTGTAAATATGAGTATTTTTTGAATTATATATATTTTTAAGAGAAAATAATGCAATAATGTTGGGAAGGCACATGCACAGGAGAAGTGTCTCCTGAAAATTACCTAATTTTGTAGTAGCAGCTCTAAGCTACGCTATGATTTGGGTTCATTTGGGCATTTTAGTCTTCAACTCCTGTGATTTATTGTTTGCTTGCTCGTGAAAAGGATCAGAAAAGAGGCTGGGCGGTGGCGGTGCATGTGTGTAATCCCAGCATTCGGGAGGTAGAGACAAGTGGATCTCTGAGTTTGAGGCCAGCCTGGTTTGGACAATTGAAAGAAAGAGGGGGGGGGGGAGAGAGAGAGAGAGAGAGAGAGAGAGAGAGAGAGAGAGAGAGATCTCAGAAATGTGCTGAAATTTGTTCCTTTTAATCTTTGAATGTTTCACATGTTTCTACACTATATACTGATCATATCTACCCAATCGCTATCTCCCTCCAAGTTTCTAGTGCCTGCTGAATCCTGCATTTTTAGGGCAGGAACTACGGTTGATAGTCGTAGAGCATTTCTATTCATTTCAAATGTTATCCCACTTCCGGCTCCCAGATCCACGACCCCCCCCCACACACACACACACACAGCCCTCCTCCCCTTCACCTCTAAGGGAGAGCATTTTTAAGCATTGTAGAAAAACCTACCATGATCAGTTGGGACTGTGTCAAAACGCCAGTGAGTGGCTGCCCCGCATGTACCCCAACACCATGGCTGTCATCTCCCCAGAACTGCCCAGGCTCAGATCTGTGTGTCAGAGTGCTGTGGGGTTCCTCCCCTGGGGGGTGGGGGGCACAGGCTCTCTCTCCACCCTGCATCTGCAGGAGAGAACTTCTTTTCAAGTTTAATTTCTTGGTACCATTCTCAGATTTCCCTGTGCCCACAGGAGAACTGTATGGATCTGGGGGAAGTTAGGATGCCTTTTAAAAAAAAATTCCCATGACGAATTGTTGTTGAGGATTTTGTTTTTCTCTTTGGCTGCAAAATTCAGCATGCAGATTACTTTATTGGGTTTTTTGTTGTTGTTGTTTTTACCGTTCGGTCTCTTATCCTTTTTTTTTTTTTTTTTTTTTTTTTGGTTTTTCAAGACAGGGTTTCTCTGTATAGCCCTGGCTGTCCTGGAACTCACTTTGTAGACCAGGCTGGCCTCGAACTCAAAGATCCGCCTGCCTCTGCCTCCCAAGTGCTGGGATTAAAGGCGTGGGCCACCACCGCCCAGCCTCTTATCCTTTTTTAATATTTGAGATTATACACTCCCAGGGGCATGAAAATCGAACTATTATATATTTGCTGTGTAATCTGCCTGTAGGCAGTCATAATCCCAAAAGTGCAAGGCATGTTTTCAACCATTCCTTCACTGTTGAATTAAAATAAAAATCCTTCAAGGCCAGGCCCTCAAGGAGACACACGTAACATCATATAGGAAATGCTAATGTTCTACCGCTCAAAATGACACTGAGAAGTCTGCTTTAGAGGAATATGTGCAGGTTCACACCACCAGGAAGATGCTGGTTACTGGACACCGGCCAGCTCTCGATTGTGTTTGGTGTCATTGTTTAAAATAGACAAAACTCATTTCCTCCGAAAAATGCAGAGGCGGACGTATCTTTAGAAGTTCCCACGCTTTATATGTTTATAACTGTTTACTTTCTAATAAACACAGAAGTGATCACCGTCTTCTCTTTAGCAATCCCAATAATCTGTCATTTTTTTTTTACAAAGTGGGAATAAACAAGAAATAAAAATAAAAAACTAGAACTGAAAACTAAGTTCTTACAATGAAAGAGACCCAGCCTAGCTGCTGGCAATTGTGAGTTCCTTTATTTTTTTAAAATGAATCTCCACATGAAGAGAATTCCTCGTGTAATAAAATAATATGGAAAACGGTGTTCACATTCTTTTAACATGAATTATCATCGTATTCCTAGAGAATATAACTGTAATCAAAGGATCAAAACAGGCAGGTGACGGAGAGTGTAGATGTATCTCAGTGTGGGAGTGTTGGCAAAGACTGTGTAGGACCTGGGGGTGCAGAACCTAGGAAGGACTGAAAGGAGGGAGGGAGGGAAGGAGGGAGGGAGGGAAGGAGGGAGGGAGGGAGGGAGGGAAGAAAATGAGCTTTGCAGTTCAAGTATGAAGTTTGGGGAGGACCAGAGACTTTGGGGTGGCACTCAGAATGAAGGCCTTAGAGCTCTGTGTGGGCGAGAGGGGGAAGTGGGATGTACGCTAAGAGAAGACATGGCAAGGCTTAGAACTGACACAAAGAGAAGGGGTGTCTGTATCCCACTGTGTATTATGCTCTCAACATCATGAACACCCTCTTTGCTGTACCAAAGCATTACTTTTAATAACTACTAAAACCCCAGTTGTGTGGATATATCAAAACTCACGCAGTTATTAAGTTATTAATAGATGTTTAAGTTGCTCTGGTATTTTTTTTTGTCCACATCTCTAACTAGCTCATGTTCAGCAAGATATTATTCATGGATATGAAATTACCTAGCAAATGGTACAAAGTTTTGAAAGCACCATTAAGGATGCTATAGAAAATGCACACGCATAGAGGAATTTGTCCGCTGCTCAATGAAATTTCAGAAATTGAGATTCATAAAGGAGGAACATAAACATTGTTCATACGCAAGGATGTACATCATGGAAATGAAGAGTGTGCATTCGGTAAACCAGGAAGATTAGAAAAGTTACATATGGTTTTCCTGCGATAGAATGATGGGGTGGGGGGGGGAACACAGTCTGTGTTAGAGAAATTTGTTGCAGGGAGAGGTTCTTGTTTTGGTTACCTCTTCTACTTGTTTTGTTTTGTTTGTTCATGTGTTTTAGTTTTTTGGGTCAGGATACCCCTAAGTAGCCCAGGCTAGCCTCAGATTCACAAACTCCTTCTGGGAGTTGTAGGAATAATCTCTTGTGTACTGTGTGTGGAAGCATCACCTGTCAATAAAAATCAGATGGCCAATAAGCTGAGACAGGATCAGAAGGTGGGACATCCAGCAGAAAGAGAGGAACTCTGGGAAAGAGTCAGGCATGAGAATTTCACCACCTGGACTTGGAGGAAATCAAACTTACGAAACTGAGAAGAGGTAACTAGCTTTGTGACAGACATATAATAGTATAAATGGGTTTATTGTAGTAAGGTAGTCATGGAATAAGCCAAGCTTATGGCCTAGGCATTTATTAATAAAATATAATCTCTGAGTTATTTTTCAGGAACTGGGTCACAGGTGGAAAAGCCTGTGGTTACAGGGAGTACCAGAGTAGGCCACCATGGGTATCCTGAGAAATTGTTTTAAGGAGAGATAAATAGGCCAGAACAGATAACAGTCTTGAACAAAGATCATCAGGGCTCTGGGTGTGGTATCAGCTCTTGTTTTCTTTCCACTGGTGAATCTTCCTTTTGAGACTTTAGGGAGGGTCTGGAAGAACTTCCCTCATTCAGATAAGAACACTTCAGAGGGAACCCTGTGTGGTTTTCTGGGGCTCTGAGAGGCAGGGGCAGGAAGTCTGAGAGACCTGGCTCTGAAGCTGTCAGTTCAACCCTTGGATCATTTTCTGGACCCCAGCAGAGCCGCACAAATCGCTAACTTCTCAGAGTAACAACACACTTGGTTGTACTCTGGTTTTCACTCGCCTGTGTAGAGACATCTATGCGTGGCCACATACATAAATACACACATATAAAATTCGTTTACTCTTTAATAATGGGGCCTCCATTTGTTTTGTGTTTGTGTGTGTGTGTGTGTGTGTGTGTGTGTGTGTGTTGGCTGGTTGGTTTCTATGAGAGTGCCATTCTGAAACCAGTGCTCCAGGTTATAAAATTATATCCACATTATCAAAATACCCCATTTTGGTTTTTAAGTGGAAGAGCATACGGAAACGCCTGTAATACAGTATTGGGCATGCTATTTGGTAATCAAATTCCTAGCTATGGAACCCCTGTGTTCCAATTTCGACTTATTTCAAAGAATCAATTAATGTCTGCAATGCTTTCCGTCTGATAATTACTTGTTTATATAAGACACAGATGGTTCTTTTAAAACCCCTTTTCTCCTCCAAATTATGGATTCTTGGGACTAATAGATAACTTTCTTGAAAGGGTGAGCCCAGTTGGTAGGGCAACAGTGGTGGTTTGGGGCTGCATTTGCCTTGACAGCAGGCAACTCTGAATCACCCACACTTGGTGAGCTTTCCTGAAACTCCCTGTAAGACGGCTTTCTCTGCTTCTTTCATGTCTAGTTTCTGCAACAATAAATAGGCCCCCCAAAATCCGATCCAGGACAATAATTTAAACATGAACTTGGGCTCCTTGAAACAATTACATTCACAGCCCCTCCCTAGTCGGCAGCTGATATCCAAAAGCATCCGCGCTTATCTGCTCTCCATTTCTATTTTCCTCCAAAGCAAGGGGGTGTGGGGCTCAGGGTGTAAAAATAAGCTATTGTAGTTTAGAAAGGAGATGGGATGCTAATTAAGGGGTGTTTGAGGAGCAAGTCACACCGCATTGGCTGCTGGGAGCTGCCTGCCAACTGCTTTTCTGGTAAAGAATCAAGGAAAACACCAAGAAGGCCAAGGAAGCTTAGACAGAAGAGAACCGTGCTTCTGTGTTCAAGATGTAGGTCACTCGAATCAGGGTGCACATGCCCAGCTCCTGCCAGGCAGGTTCCTCCATCGATTTTGAGAGTCACCTACGTTTAAAAAGGACATTCCTGGCCGGGCAGTGGTGGCGCATCCCTTTAATCCCAGCACTTGGGAGGCAGAGGCAGGCAGATTTCTGAGTTCGAGGCCAGCCTGGTCTACAGAGTGAGTTCCAGGACACCCGGGGCTACACAGAGAAACCCTGTCTCGAAAAACCAAACAAACAAACAAAAAGGACATTCTTGCTTGGGGCTGATTATGGACCATGGGGCATGTGTGTTAGACCACCGAGCTACAAGATAACTCTTTCGTTGGTCAACTCTTGCCAAGATTCTGTCAGTCTTCCTGGATTCCCTGGGGAAGAAGTGTGTCCTAGGATTCACTAGAGTTTAGAAAACCACTGCGGGCGCCACTGAGAGAAGCCAGTCAAATGGGTTAGTGTGATTATGGGCGGTAGCGGGAGGCTGTACACTAGATCTTGCTGGTCAGGCATAAGGAGGTGAGTTTGAATACCAAGCTTCTACTTAAAAAGCTTGGCACTGTGGTGTGCTCCCAGAGCTGTGACCTGGAGGATTGCCTACACATTCAGTGGCTCAGGAGACTAAGCCGGGCAGTAATAGTTCAGGACATTGGATATCCTCATCTGGCCTCTGCATGTGGATGCATAAGCTTACACACACACACACACACACACACACACACACACACACACACACTGTCAGATATTGGCCAACACATAAAGAGTGAAACAACTCACTCTTGTCTATAAATTTTTAACTTTTTTTCTTATTTTATTTATTTATATGGTAGGGAGGTAGGTGGGGTGGATGTAGGGACATGGCCAGGGCAGATGATAAAACCTTGTGGAGTGGGTCCTCTGCTGCCACCTACAGGATCAAAGCATCAAGCTGCTCAGGCCTCCAATTAAGCAAGCCACGCCTTCCTGCCAGACACACACACACACACACACACACACACACACTTTTAATATTAACATGAGATCAGTCTGGGTGGCATGTAAATAAAGCCCAGTAAATAAATAAAGTAAATAAATAAAGATGATCTTCGCTTCACAGGATAAAAATGTGACTTAGGAGTCCATTAGAACGGAGAGAGAAGCTGCTGTACCCGATGGCAGGTTTTCTTCCTGTCACTTGAGTGTCACTCGCATGATACGGCCCTGGAGGTGTGTGTCTCACAGTGTACTGCCTGGTTTTGTGTGTCCACTTGACACAGGCTGGAGTTATCACAGAGAAAGGGGCTTCAGGTGAGGAAATGCCTCCATGAGATCCAGCTGTGGGGCATTTTCTCAATTAGTGATCAAGGGGGGAGGGCCCCTTGTGGGTGGTGCCATCCCTGGACTGGTAGTCCTGGGTTCTATAAGAAAGCAAGCTGAGCAAGCCAGGGGAAGCAAGCCAGTAAGAAACATCCCTCCATGGCCTCTGCATCAGCTCCTGCTCCCTGACCTGCTTGAGTTCCAGTCCTTTAGTGATGAACAGCAATGTGGAAGTATAAGCTCAATAAACCCTTTCCTCCCCAACTTGCTTCTTGGTCATGATGTTTGTGCAGGAATAGAAACCCTGACTAAGATACATAGTGTATGTCTTCCCTTTAATTCTGAGAGCCTATGTACGTTTTGCTGGAATTTTAAGTGTGTATGTATCTAGGTTTCTTCGAATGTCCCTACAGCTTTGCCATACATGTGAGGAATCAAGTATCTGAGGTATATAAGACCGGAAATTATGGCAATATGTGAAAGAACTTCTACCGAAGTGTGTATATGTTCTGGGAATTGTTACTCGGGAGCATTAAGATATAGGAACAAGGGGGACTAGAGAGATGACTCAATGGTTAAAGGCACCTGCTGTTCTTCCAGAGGACCAGAGCTCAGTCCCTAGCACCCACGTTAGGTGACACGCCTAATAACTCAAACTGCAGAGTATCTATCTGATGCCCTTGTCTGGGCTCTGCTGGCACCCACACTTCTGTGAGTTCACACATGTGCTGGCACATGCACACAAATAAGCTGTCAGTTTCCCAAAGCATAGCAACAGCAGCTGGTAATAGAGGGAGCGGATAGAGCGTTGCCTCCCACCCCGATACCCTAGGGTAAATTCCTGAGCCCCACCCAGTGGATGCAGAGAACTGACGCCAACAAGCTGTCCTCTGACATCCACACACGAGCCATGGTGTGCCTACACATACATGCACACACAACACACAATAGGCAAAATGTAATAATGAATCAAAACATAGTAACAATGTCATGTTAAGTGCTTACGGTATGCCAGGCTTTGTCCTAAGTACTTAGCGTGTATGAGGTTATGAGGAAAGTGTGTCCAGAGAATTCAAGTGTCCTGCTTATAGTAGAACTAAAATTTGAATCTAGGTCCTCAGAGTCCAAAGTCTGCACTTTAACCACCATGTCTTATCCTTCTGTTTCCAATATTGTTATTATTGGTCCTATTACATCCTGCATGGAGGATCCATTATAAAAACATGTCAGTCACAATTGTGTTCCACATTAATGTCAGCAAGTCTCACAGGTGAGAAACATCACCAGACCCAGTGAAACACAATGCTTTGCCTATACTAACAATCACTACACCTGCCTTGCATGCCAAGGGATTTTCATTATGCGGGCATCTAATACATTACAAAAATTCCCACTAGACATGTTGGTTTGATGAGGCTCAGCCGCCATGGGAGAAAACATTTCTTACACCTGTTAGTTACTGAGGTTAAAAATTCTTAAATTCTCATTAGAGTCTGGGGAAATTTTGCCTGTCGCTCTGATTGGTACGGGGTTACTTGTAAAATGTGACCAACACTTGTAAAACACAAACTTTATTACGGTCTGGTCTACACATCCTATGGTTCACCTCATCTTCCAATCTTTAAGGGAATAATCAAATCGACTTTTGAATCACTTTAATTAAATGAAAAAAAAATGGATACATTTGAAGAGAGCTACAAAGTTTCGCTGTTCTTCCCCCCCTCTCCCCTCCCCACCCCCCCAGAAATGTGTGCTCTATTGGCCAGAAAAGAGAGGGATTTACGGCAAGGTGGAGGTTCTGGTCATCGGTGTGAATGAATGTGATAACTACACCATCCGCAACCTCGTCTTGAAGGTAAGATCGTGAGCTGTTGCCGTCTTCGCAGTACGTGAGGACAGGGTTCTATTACTCTTTCTTAAGTCCTAACAGACCCAACTTATACACGCTAGATAATACTGAGAGCAAAGACAAGCTATCGATATTTCTTGTTATCTGACACTATTCGCCTGTGAAGTAATTGGATTAACGTAAGTGGACATTGTGGAAGTTCATGTTGGAGGACATTGGGGGTTCAGCTTCTTTCACGTAGAGAACATTTCTGGCTTAGCCTTTGGAAGGGCCTTGACTAAAGGCTTATGCAGGAGACCTTACTGGGACCTTTAGGCTAACGTCGTTATGGTCTAAGCAGCTTTAAGCGAGGCCTGAGGTCCATTGAAGAGAAAGTCTGTGCTGACATATGGCTGTGCATAGCAAGATGAGCCTGTGGTGCTCATGGGATCTTAAAAAACTTGGAGTTACAGTCATTCACAGGGCCCTCCCTACACCGGCTTCAGTCTTAGGAATGTGGTCTTACTTAACTCATGGGGCAGCAGGTGCTAACCAGCGTTGCCATGGTATTGATTTCACTTTTAAAGAATAACCAATTAAGGACCTTGGTCCTATCAGCAACCTACTCCTGGGATAGAAGCATCATGAAGAAAAAGAGTGAGGACAGAACCCAAGGATGGTTTTTAATCCAAAAGTGTAGCAGAGGAAGGCTTTTCAGAAACCTACTTCTAAACACATGCCTGATCAGAAATAAGCCTCCTCCCTGGGCTGTGGGTATTAGGATGATGTAGGCAAGCTTCTGCTCAAAGCATATCCTCACCAGCGATTGCACATAGTCCCATTGCTGCCAGGGATCCTCGGTGTTAGGTAATTTGAGATATGCATAGAACTGTTCTGATCGGGTATCAAGAAAACCTTCGTATGTTTGCTGACATGTTTATACATCATCTGTCAAGACTTAGAGAACAGGAAACACAATCTATCCCTTTCTTTCTGGTTATATTTCCACCTCCTAAGCAGGCCATGGTGGCACACGCCTCTAATCCCACCACTCAGGAGGCAGAGGCAGGAGGATCTCTGGGAGTTTGAGGCCAGCCTGGTCTCACATAGTGAGTTCCAGACCAGTCTGGACTATATAGTGAGACCCCGTCCCAAGCAACAGCAACGTTTTCAGCTACCAAGATGTATTAGAAATATATACTCAGTGTACAGTATGTACGTGATCTGTAATCTTTATGATGGATACAGATACAAACCTGAATTCTTAAAGGGAAGACACTCAGCTTCCCTGTCAGGCCAGGGTACTCAGTCAAGCTTTCTCAAGGTGAGAGGATATTTTTGAAAAGTGTCTAGATTTTTTTTTCCTACCTAGAAGTTAGCCGTCAGCAAAAAGGGAGCCAGAGAAGGCCCTTGGTGTTGTAGCGTAGGTGCCTTTTAGTCCCACGAGTGAATAAGTAATTTGGTGATTGTTGCTATTTTCAGCAAGGAAGTCACACCCAACATGTGAAGCATTACTGGTACACTTCATGGCCGGATCATAAGACTCCAGACAGTGCCCAGCCCCTCCTGCAGCTCATGCTGGACGTAGAAGAAGACAGACTGGCCTCTGAGGGCCGAGGGCCTGTGGTTGTCCACTGCAGGTAAGGCACGAACTGACCCTCCTGCCAAGCAGCTGTCTGCTCCGTAATTACAGAACAGACGAAGGGGGACTTAGCTTCCGGGAACGTAACTTAGTAGTAAATGATGCAGTCATTAAAAATGCATTCCTATCCTAGGACTTAGTCAAAATGATAGTCACCGAAATGAGTTAGAGCTTTGGGGACGACTTTAGCAGACAGCAGTCGGATTTCAAGTTCTAAATAAATGTTGGGGTGAGCAAGAGATCTTACCCTATCATCTGGCTTGTAACTTGTTTTTGGTCATTTCTCTCTCCTTGGTCACATACATGCAAAGAACTGCAGAGAGCTTTAGTTGTTGATAGATGGTTGTTGTTGTTGTTGTTGTTGTTGTTGTTGTTGTTGTTGGAGACTACCTGGACGGCCTTGGCAGCATGTACTATGATGGCTGGTTTGATGGCACAGTTATCCATCTTCAGAGACAGCTCATGAGAAGGAGAAGTTACTGTCTGAGGTGGTGAATGGACGAGTGGTCACTTTATTTTAAGGAAGACAACGCCCACCCGGGGTGATGAGGTGACAGCAGTGGCCGGCCACGGCGATCTCTTCCTAGTGCCCAGCTTGAAGTTTACCTCCCATAACTGGCCTTTCCTCTGCTCTCCTTTGCGCATGACCAAAGCAGGTCATTTACATGCATTTCCAGGATGGGTGGAGTATCCCATATTTTTCCAATATAATAGACGTTGATGTTTAACTTTCTATGTATCCTAAGAAAGGGCTTGATAAAATATATGATTTTAGATTTATCTTGCTCTCTTTTTATATTGAAACTTTGTGGATTAATTGAAAGTTTTCATTTAAAAAAAAAAGACATTTTTCAAGCCTATTTTCTAGCATTAGACTTTATCCTAAACCCTTGGAGCTAAAGAGGAAACAACTAGTGGGGCATAGTTTAGGGATAGAGATATCTCCCACCCAGTCATTAAGCAGTAAGGATATGTAAGCTGAAAGAGGCACTTCCCCTATAAAATCAAGGCCCCCTCTGATTACTGCTTCTAGGAATGAGGCCTCCTTTGTTCCCCCCCACACACACACACTCTACATCCAATGCTGACAGTTATCTTTGGCCTTTCTTACAACTCTGCTTGCAGTATCTAATCAGTTAGCACATTGGCTTTCCCTTCAAAGCTTCTCCCGTAATCACACTTCCTGTCCGCCCGCCCTAGTCCAGACCCTTATGACCTCATCCATGTAGTTTAGAAGTAGTTGACTAATTGCACACATTTACCCTTCTCCCTCGGGCCGCGCTGGCCTAGCCTATGTGCTTCTCTGAGATGATATGCTTGAAAAATGTTTGCATGGCATACAGTCTTAGTTCAAAACTGGTGGATGTCACATCACCCGGAGCAGCAGGGCTCAGCCTTGGCTCAGTGGATACACTTCAGGGGTGACTGAATTCCTTGGCACTGATGAGCAAGTTTGAATGCGTATGGGAGATTCTTTCTGGAAAGTTCCCATCAAGTTCTTTTAAACTTTCTTAAAAGTATACAGGGTGTCTTTCATGCTCCTTAGCCTCCTGGATGTGATCTCAGTTCCCCTGCCTGGTCCTGTTTCCTGCTTTTCTATTCAAAGAACCTTCTCCACGGCAGCTAATCTATCGCCTGTCACAAATCACACATTCTGTTTGCATGGGTTCTTTCCCCAGATCAATGTTTCACCAGGGATCTAATTTCTCACTCACAGTAGACAAAGTACCTGCCCTTCCTAGGACATGGTCCAAATCCTATCTCTTTAGAGGATTGAAGTCTTTACAGACACTTTGATTAAATGGACCTGTTTCTTATAATTTTTTTTTAGTTACATTCATCTGAAGAAAAAACATACTAAATATGTAAAATAATTATGATTCGCTAAATAAGGACAGTAGCACATATGGTAGGAACAAAAAAGAAAACAATAAAAGATGCCATGTTTAGTGGTTGTTACGTTAAGATTTTCTAGGTCACAAGTAGCAGAATGAGTAGGATGGAGGTTGTGCTTAACCAATGGGGGCCAGCAACCGTGTTTGAGTAAAGAGTAAATGACAGCCTTAGTTTGGGGCCATGAACCGAGGAGCTGTACCATGAACCAATCCTAGGAAAGTCCTGAGAGCTGGAAAGCGTCATGATACTCCGTGATCACGAGACACACCGAGGATGCAAATACAGAAAGGAAAGCATCCATCCCAAAGGCTCAGCTGAGCTAGAAAATAGAAAAAAGAAATGACAGATGGGATGGTAGGATGGAAGAGGTGCAGATGTGAAAGATGACTTCACGTTTCCTAGGCTAGAAAGCCTTGTAGCTGACGGGTGAAGCTTTTGAGGGAAAGATACATAGATGCGTATATTTAAATAGATTGAACACATGATATACAGTGCCATCAAAAGTTCTACGTAGGTGAAATTCGGAGACTTTAGATAAAGAGTTGAGAGAAATTTACATAAGGACGATGATCAAAAATGGAGGGTGGCAATTTGATTCTATACAC
The DNA here is from genome assembly GCA_964023405.1 of Apodemus agrarius. Taxonomy (NCBI): domain Eukaryota; kingdom Metazoa; phylum Chordata; class Mammalia; order Rodentia; family Muridae; genus Apodemus; species Apodemus agrarius. Next base: position 15,322,171 of record OZ030026.1, on the reverse strand, counting down.
TTACTATAGATTTAATATCTAAGGCGGGTAAACCCGTAAGTTCTCCAAGACACACACTATTTCTGTTCGGTTATCATCTTGATATCAATGACCTGAAAATATGTTCCTCCAGTTCCATCCTCTCTCCTAAATATAAACAAATCTTCAGTTACTTTCCAGGCTTCAGCATCTAACGGCACCCCTCAGTCAGCCCCCTTCCCAGAATTCCCTCTTGTTCCTGGGGCAACACCATCTTTTTTGTCCTTTAGGACTAGGTCTCTCTGTTTGTTTTCCCACTGTTCATCACAATTGTAATGTGTCTAAATGTTTCCTTTCAACTGCCCATTCCTCGACATATTCTTTCTAGAACTTTCCAGAACAATTGTAATATCTGCTCACCGTTCTCCCAACCCATCACCTCCTTCCACCACGCCCATTCTACTACTTATAATTAAATGAAAAAAAAATCTATTTTTATCCCAGCAAGGTTACTACTCAATAGGCTACTCAGTTCGTAGTGGTTTTATCCCTGTTGTTATTAGTCTTCATAGTTTCAAAGTTTCACTCAGGAGAATTAAGCTTACTTCACTGTTTTTCTTTGTCTTCTCATTCCCTTTCTTTCCCGTTCAGTGCAGGGATTGGGAGAACCGGCTGTTTCATCGCTACGTCCATTGGCTGTCAACAGTTGAAAGAAGAAGGAGTTGTAGACGCTCTAAGTATTGTCTGCCAGCTTCGGATAGACAGGTAACGTGGATGGGGAGGGGTGTGGCATCATAGAGATCATGTATCTGAGCAGGGCTGTCCACCACGACTTCATCCAATCGCGATCACTTCATAAACACGACCGCTTTATGGTCCTAGATCTCCATACTGAAGAACATGCATTATGTATTGGTTCCGTATTTTGTCTATTATTAACGATGATGATATTCACTTTAGACTCTGTTTTCAATTCTTTGGAGTATTGCTGGATCCCATGTTAATCTTACTTGTAATTCCCAAGCAGTCAATATACAGTTTTCTACAAGAATTCCAGGGTTTTTTCCCCACATCCCACCACTTTGTTTTCATTTTTTAAAAATGCAGCAGCCATCCCATGTGTCTGAGCCATCCAGTGATGACCCTTGTGATGATCGATGCTAAGCTCAAAAACAACACGGAGGAGAAACTTCTTGCCCCATAGCCAAGCCTGAGTGGTGAATGGAGAGTTGGGGCAGTGATGGAGATCAAAAGTAGTTGCCTCTTAAGAGTGGCATGGGGGAAGGGGAGCAGCAAGCCCCCTTTGGACAGGACAGTGCTCTGCCTCGAGGAAGTACAGGGCTCCCTCCTTTCATCCAAACAGCTAATGCTTAGTTATCAGACATCCAGGGTTGTTCCAGATATTCAACATGCAAACACAGCCTTACGGGTGATGAAGGAAGCCTCCTGCCCTCCCTCTGAGAGATGACAGAAAAAGAAGCAAAGGCATAAACAAGGTACCTGAGTCAGAAGTAAGCACTAGGAAGTGATAGAACGAAGAAGGGGGGAGCTGAGTCCCTCCCACTTCAGCCCCACGACCAAGTCCTCCCGAAAAGTAAACCTGTGTATTTATAGTCATCCTTAGAGGTATTTCCAGTGGTCAGGCACTGGGATTCACAACTATAACCCCAGCACTTTGAAGGCTGAGGCAAGGAGATTGCTGAGAATGGGCAAGCCTGGACTAAATTAGTGAGTACAAAGGTAGCTAGAACAGCATACCAAGACTCTATCTAAAAATTAACACACAGAGAAAGAAAGAAAAAAGGAAGGAAAAAAGGAAGGAAGGAAGGAAGGAAGGAAGGAAGGAAGGAAGGAAGAAAAAGAAAGGAAGGAAGGAAGGAAAAGAAAGGAAGGAAGGAAGGAAAAGGAAGGAAGGAAGGAAGGAAGAAAGGAAGGAAGGAAGGAAGGAAGGGGAAGGAAGGAAGAAAAAGAAAGGAAGGAAGGAAAGAAAGAAGAAAAAGAAAGGAAGGAAGGAAGGAAGGAATTTGTCCAATAAATATTTTGAGCACCTACTAAGTGGTATGTTCTGGAATTTCAACAAAGGAAACAAAGGAGCTATTCGGAAAATGCAATAGATGTGTGTGCCTGTATGTATATGTGCATGTATGTGTATCTGTGTGTATGTATGTGTGTATCTCTGTGTGTATATCTGTATGTGTATCTGTGTGTGTGTATCTGTATGTGTATCTGTATGTGTATCTGTGTGTGTATCTGTGTGTGTATGTGTGTGTGTGTGTGTGTGTGTGTGTGTGTGTGCTGTGCATGGCACATAGGAGCCCCGTACATGTCACTTGGTTATCAGCATCTGCTTTACGTTGCTCCTCCCCTTCCTTTTCCACTGCAGAGCCCGCCCACTGTGGCAGTTCAGTCCCGGGCTCTAACGCTGAGTCTGCATCTTGTCTTTCATGGCTTCCAGTTGTGTGGTCTTAAGTGGCTTTTGTGGCTTCCAGTTGTGTGGTCTTAAGTGTCTTTCATGGCTTCCAGTTGTGTGGTCTTAAGTGTCTTTCATGGCTTCCAGTTGTGTGGTCTTAAGTGTCTTTCATGGCTTCCAGTTGTGTGGTCTTAAGTGTCTTTCGTGGCTTCCAGTTGTGTGGTCTCACGTGGCTCACTTGGCTCCCTCATTTTCTTTCTTACCCAGAGAATGGAATTAATAATGGCGTATACTTCTCATTGTGATGGTTTAAAAAAAAACAAACAAACTATAAATGTGAAGACCCTGTACACGATAAGCATTTCACTGAGTTTAAGAACAGTGACTATCAGCATAGGTAGTGAATATTCTAAATGTGCACCTGTAAGTGGCAGGATCCTAGACACACCCACTGGTTGCACACTGCATTTGAGAGGGCTGGACCCTCTAATGTGGTTAAGCGCTCAACCTCCATTTCCCAGCCCGACCTCACCCTCTCTGCTTCCTCATTTGCATATTCCAAATGCCTCTATCTATAAAACTATTCTCTTTTTGTACATACTAAAAGCAATCGCAGAATCCCTCCTCCTCATCTCTGATTGCCATCTTAGACTTGAAGGATCCTTTTGCTGGTACCCAGTGCAATCCATAGACATTGAAAGAGATCTAGGGCCTGTGAGCATCTCAGTGGGTTAAGGTGCTTGCGGCCAAACCCAAGGACCTGAGTTCAATCCCCAGGACCCATGTGGTGGAATGAGAGAACCTACTTCTTCCTACAAGTTGTCCTCTGATCTCGACACATGTGCCTCAGCGTGCTCCCCAACAGATATGCCTATGCAGAATAAATAAATGCAATTTAAAAACAAAATTTTTAAGAGGATCTGATTGGTTCTCTTCGGATTTGGAGGCCTATTTTCACCTCTTGGGACCTAACTCAGAGGTTAAGGAAGTGCCTGGTAACCTCAGAACTCTTACCATGTTGACTCGAATCTCTACTATTGCATACATTTGTAAGTGAGCCCCAGTATAAGACCCTGTCTCAGTTAGGGTTTCACTGCTGTGAACAGACACCATGACCAAGGCAACTCTTATAAGAACAACATTTAATTGGGGCTGGCTTACAGGTTCTGAGGTTCAGTTATTATCATGGAGGTGGAAACATGGCAGCATCCAGGCAGGCATGGTGCAGGAGGAGCTGAGAGTTCTACATCTTCATCCAAAGGCTGCTAGGAGAATACTGGCTTCCAGGAAGCTAGGATGAGGGTCTTAAATCGCACACCTACTCTAACAAGACCACACCCTGGGCCAACCATATGCAAACCATCACAGACCCCAGGTCCCTGGTGCTCTCCCAACCCATAGCCCATAGTCACAGAAAGTCAAGTGCTGCTTTCCTGCTCTTGTTCCAGAATTCCGTGAACACTGGCTGAAGAGCATTCAGGGAAACTGAGTCTCAGCTAAGGTGGCGCCCAACAACACCCTCCAAGCACCATTTCAAACAGCTACTGAGGACACACCCGGCCTGCTAGGCCTGCTCCTCCAGGCTCCCATCCCTGCCGAGCTTACCCTCCTCCCATCCCCCACCCCACCCACTTTAGTCTCTCTTTCCCAGTCCCATCCCCCCTCTGAACTGTTCTCCAGTTTGGAAAGGAATCACAATACATTTAAAAAAAAAAAAATCCTATCTAACGCCTCCTCTATCTGCTCCTTCCTTCCTAAAGCAAATGGCCAGAAGTTTTGGCCTTGGCCTCCTATCAGCGCCAAGGTTTTCCCACGGGGCTAGAACTTTTGATTCTTGCTAGACTCTTGAAAACATAACCAAATCCCCTGCTGATCCGAAGTTTGTCCTTGGATTTGAATCACTGCCGGATAGATATGCATGTCGAATACATTTAACTGATTTCATAAGACCCCTGTGTGGAAGCTCGCCCTTAGAGCTCCTCACTTGCAAAGCCGCTCTCAACGGGTCTCCCTGTGTGTCTCTCACTTCCGTTGTCTGTCCTGAAAGCTGTAAACGCAGAACAGAAACCCGTCCTCCTCCCCCCAGCTCATTTTGCCTCTTTTCCTTCCCATCCCTCACCTCCTGCTCTAAGGGTTCAGTGTTTTCCTGATGGAGCTTACCTTTCAGACTCTGCTTGCTAGCTGACGGCTGCTAATGGCCTAACCTTGGACTCAGGCCTCTACAAAGAAAGCTAAGCCAGATGTGTTGGCACACACCCAACAGCACAGAAGCTGAGGCAGGAGGATTCCCAAGGAGTCCCAGTTTGAAGTTAGCCTGGATTTTTTTTCAGTGAGACCATGTCTCCAGAGAGAGAGAGAGAGAGAGAGAGAGAGAGAGAGAGAGAGAGAGAGAGAAAGGGGAGAAAGACAAAGAAAGAGAGGGAGGGAGGGGAGGGAGGGAGGACAGGACTGAAGAGAACCGAGAAGGAAAGGGGAAGGGAGGGACAGAGGGACAGAGGAAGGGGGCAAAAGAAAGAAAGGTAGGACAAAAGAAAACAAAAGAAATACAGTCTCTAAAACATACAAACACCATCTCTGTTCTCTCACACTGCATCTTTCTTTGGTATGTCTTCAGCCTCTGTCCTTCCTTCATGATCTCCCTGGCCATCTTAGCCGTCTACTCAGGATCTCTCAGACATTCCAGGACGTGTTCTTCAGCAGGCAGAGATGTCTCATTAGGATATCTCCCCCGCGGTCTTCAAAGCACGTGACTCATCTAGCTCACAAAATAAACTCGGAAGCGAGGAAGGACCGCATTCCTTAAGCTCTTCCCTTCTCTTCCTGTTTTTCTTTTTCTTTTCTTTCCTTTTTTCTTTCGAGAAAAAAAAAATCCATTAAGCCAGGCCTAGTGTAATCCCATTGTGTGGAAGGTCCTGTCAGGCGTGACTGGAGTTCAAAGTCACCCTCATCTGCACAATGAAGTTGAGGACAGACTGGGCTACATAAGAAAAGCCTCATCTCAGGGGGAGAGAGAGAGAGAGAGAGAGAGAGAGAGAGAGAGAGAGAGAGAGAGAGAGAGAGAGAGAAAGGAGGAAGGAAGGAAGGAGGAGGGAAGGGAGGAAAGGGAGGAGGGAGGGAAGAAAGGAAGGAGGGAGAAGGGAAAGAGGGGAAGAAAAGGACTTAAAAACAATTCTGAATAAGAAGCTATAACGGTCTGAAGAGTTCCTCAGCAGACACCCACTTGAAACTGTTGACACATTCACCCACACTGACTTAACCACACAAAACTCCCTCAAAGAATACCAGAGTCAGAAGAAAAGAAGTAAGAACTTCAGACTATTCTTCTGATGTTTGGTGGTGGGGAAGGACTTGATAATTTTATAATTTGATCAGGGAGCATGACTTGGGGAGAAGGGATGACAGTCCTTGGGTTACTAAATACTGTTTGTGTAAGAGATAATACTCAAGATCCACGGGCCTTTCTTGAACCCTTACAGTGTGTGCTTGCATGCGTGCATGTGTGCATGTGTGCTTGCCCCCCCCCCCCCCGCCTGCCTGCACGCATGCTCACAGACATTTTACTGGAGACCGGAACCCCAGGACGGGGGTTTGCTAGGCAAGCATTCACCATTGAGCTAGACCCCCTTGCTATTTTTATTGCTGAGATCACAGTTTCATTTCTTTGCCCAAGCTGACCTTGAACTCACTGTAGCCCGCTCAGGCCTTGAAATTCCTGGGATTCCAGGCCCGCACCGCCACGCCCAGCTTCTCAGCCATGGCCTCTGCCCACTAGCTGCAAACCTATGCACGGTGCATCTTCTAATCCCCTCCTACCTGTCATCCCGGCACTTGGGATTCCACAGGAAGAGGATGGCGGTGGGTTTGAGGCCATCACATCTTTGTCTAAGCAAAGCAAATAATATGCTCATATCTCACAGCCACTTCCTTAGCGAGGCCAGGGATGGCTAAGAGCTGAGGAGAAAGCAAGACGGTGACTTAGACTGGATGTGGCGCTTATCTCATGGCTGATGAGTCAGGAGTTTGAGCCCTGGGGAGAATCAGAAATCCTGGGGTGCGGGGGAAATTATGACACGCGGTGGTTCTTCCAAAGCCAGGCACGAATAGGTCGTCTCTACTCAAATCTCTAATCTACGTGTTAGCAACAAACTCGTGTGTTCTGACTTAGAGCGGAGTGTGTTAGGCTGAATGGGTGTTTCCAGTTCAAAACGGCGACCCGGCTTTCCAGTGGACTCTGGCAAGGCTCTGTTATGACTGGCTTTCGGGCAGCTTCTATAAATAGATGCCAGAGTTCTGGTGGCGGCAGATTCGTAAGTCTGTGGTTCTGCTTTTCATAATACTTTCAAGCATATTTGCAGCTAAAATAGGGTATCCTTTTTTTTTTTTTCTAAGTAGTTCAAATTCAGTGCAAGGCACCCACGAGGGTTTTATTTAAAAGAGTATTAATCTCTTGGGCTCTTCCCCACGGCTTTAGACTTTTTTCAAGGGACAAAGGGGATGCTGTGGTGACTGGAGCTGAGGACAGTCTGGTGGGAGAGTGTGCAGACAACCGTGGACGGGTACAGTCAGGCCTCTCAAGACCCTACCTCTGCAGCAGACCCTCTGTGAGCACAACCCTTTCCTAGGCCCCTCAGCCTATCCACATAAAGAAAGCATGTTTCCCAAGCCCTTCTGGTATGAAAACCCCATCACAGGAGTTAACAATTTCATAGGGCTCCACCTTGCGTTCTGAATCTTACGTTTGTTTGTAAATTAGATTTCATCCTGTGACTCGCAGGAACAGCCACGTGCATTTGAAAGCCAGTGGCCCGCACGCCTTGTTCACCAGGTATCCTGATACTGTTGGGGACTCCCATGAACTTGAGGGCGTCTGTTGCTAAGATGCCCTTATCATGAGGTGCAGTGACTGGGGAGTGGTCGCATGTGTTCTAACACCCCTCTTAGCTGTTGCTGTATCGGGGTCTTGGTTATATGAAGAACAATGTGTGGCAATAGTATTCATAACATTTGCCTGCTACCTACTAGGGAAAGGATGTTGTAAAAATATCTGGCCTCAGAACTAGTAAGCAAAGGATTCATTCCTAAAGGGGAATCCAAGATGAAAAGGATAAACCCCATTTCCTGGGTCACATTACATATTAAGTGTGTGTGTGTGTGTGTGTGTGTGTGTGTATGCGTGAATATGTGTTTGTTTAGGTGTGTGTGTCTGTGTGTCTGTGTGTATATGTGTGTGTATGTGTGTATATGTGTGCGTATGGGTGTATATGTGTGCATGTGTGTCTATATGTGGGTGAAGTATGTGTGTATGTGTATATGTCTGTGTGAGTGTATGTATATGTGCATATGTATGTGTGTGTCTCTGTGTGTATATATGTGTATGTGTGTGTTTGTATGTATATATGTGTCTGTGTCTGTGTATTAGCAATGGGTTCTGAATTTATGAGACAGTAGAGTTTCATAAGTTATATCCCCAGAGATCTCCTTTTGCTTTTTATTTTGAAGCACAATCCTGCCAGGCAGTAGTGGCGCACGCCTTTAATCCCAGCACTTGAGAGGCAGAGGCAGGCAGATTTCTGAGTTCGAGGCCAGCCTGGTCTACAGAGTGAGTTCCAGGACAGCCAGGGCTACACAGAGAAACCCTGTCTCAAGAAACCAAAAAAGAGGAGGAGGAAGAAGCACAGTCCTTTCACATTATGGCGAACCCCAACCAGAAAAGTATTTTTGTTGCTACTTCATGACTGTCATTTTGCTACTGTTGTGAATGGCGATGCAGATATGTTTGGAGACAGAGGCTTACCCATGGGGCTGAGACCCACAGGTTGAGAACCACTGGGTTAGACTGTGTGTCACTAACACCAGAGCTAATAAGTACAGGGGGCTCTGCTGGCCTGGCGGGTATGGAAGGCGACGTTTGAGTCGGTCACCTGCGCCTGTTTACACTGCCATGCATGCACAGGTGGGCGAGTGAAAACTAAGTTAGGTGAAAGGGAGGGCCCATAGAGTGAGTATCAAGGTGATCGGAGCACAATCGGTTCCTGTTACCTGGAAAGCCCTTTAAGCTTTGCACATTGTCACGGACACTATTGATTGAGAACACGGTTGCTATGGAGCTGAATCAGCCAGGAGCCCTGCACCGTGCGACTCCCTCTGCAATGGACTCACACGGGTGCCGAGGCTGTGCAATGGGGGGGGGGGGGGGAGGCGGCGTCACGGCGGGACATCATTTATACACCGAATGTAATATGTGCACTGTCCCTTTAAAAACACGGTGGTGGGAGGGCTGGGAAGATGATTCCATCAGCAAAGCATTCACCATAGAAATGGGACCTGAGTTTGAATTCCCCCAGACTCGCTGAAATTACAGTCGAAGGCATCTGTCCTCTGAGATCTCCTATGACAGTTGTCCTCAACCTGTGGGTCATGACCCCTTTGGGGGGCAAATGACCCTTTCACAGGGGTCACCTAAGACTGTCTCCATACCAGGTATTTACATTATGCTTCCTGTTTGATAACAGTATCAAAATTACAGTTCTGAAGTAGCAACGGAAATAATTTTATGGTTGGGGGTCAGCACAATGTGAAGAACTGTATTAAGGGGTCGCAGCGGTAGGAAGGCTGAGAGCCACTGTCCTCCAGTGAGGCGGGGGGTGCAGACAGGAGAATGCTAGGAAGCTAAGGGGCCACCTAGGCTTGCATATACAAAGGTAAACAGTAAAGACGTCCTGACTGATGAGATAGCAAGACAACAGCACACACACACACACACACACACACACACACACAGGGTGATAATCGTAAGTAATAAAGTGCATAGTAAAAAGTGCCCAAGAACACTGAGAACATGCCTCAGAGACATTACAAGAGAATGACTAAAAAGGGGCCTGTGAGTGTCTGAAAACACGCAGCAGGGCAGGAAGAACTGTGTGCTATTGCAGATTGATTGCAGACATTTTCCCCATTGTATGACCCCTCTCCCCCCAACCCCCCAGAACCTCTGAAAACTGGAAGGATCTGAAAACTGAATCTGGGAAGTGAAACTCACAATGGAACTTCTGGACCCAAGGCTTTTTCCCCCGTTCCTTGATCCCCTTGACGGGACAGGAAGCAATCTGTCTGATGCTGGGGTTTTTGAGAGTTGCTGGAGTCCGTAGCTGGCTCAGCGTGCTCTTACCTTGGGGGCCTTCGAGTGGAATGCTATCCAATGGCTCCACTCGTAGCTTCCCAGGCAAAACAGAAAATGCTTCCGGTGTACAGCATGTCATGGTTAAAATGTCTTCACCGCTCACTTCAGTTTGATATTCCCCTTTTAGCATGCCCATCTTAGAGAAGGAATACCATCAGTGTCCCATTGCAATGTATGTCCTCAAATACTTCCTGTCTCCAAAATCTAGCTAAAATAATCCCAGGTCTAAAGTTTCGAGTCCTGATTATAATAATATCAAGCATAGCCTGACACCTATTGCATTTCTACATTCCCACCTAACCACCATCCTACACCTAGTAAGTGAATTTCAAAGACCTTATGGGGGGCAGGGAGGATAAAGAATTCTGAATTTTGGGTTACTTATTCCCAGGTCATCAGAGATGACATCCTGGACGTTGGTGTGTGTTTTCCTGACAGTCTGGGTTTTGAGAGCCTAATACAAGGCCCTCTTTGTAAAACAGGTTTTCGCAATGGAATCTTCCAAGGATTGCCCAGGCAACCTTTTTCTTCATTCCAGTTAAGAGATAATTGGACTCCAGCCTACTTACTCGGTGGTGGGAGGGATAACTTTCAGGGAGAAAAATTAATCTTAAAAACAATATTCGAGCTAGTTCTGGGGGTGTAACTGAACTGGTAGAGAGCTTGTCTAGCACGTGCCCAAGCTCCCCAGTTCAAGCCTCAGCACCACATAAATCAAAAATAGTAGTACATGTTTAGAAGCACTTGGTAGGTAGAGTCAAAGAAATCAGAAGTTCAGGGTCATTCTCAGCTACATAGAGAATTCAAATCCAACCTGGTGTGTGAGACCCACTTAAAAGATTGGAATTGGAATTGAATGGTCACTTGATCTGCGTTGGCTTTTATTCCCAACGAATACTTCAAGGCCTATAGCATACTATTTCAGAGAAAGTGTCTATGGAAAAAAACAAAAACAAAACTAGTCTGAGGGGCTGGGCTCAGCTGATAAGATATCTTTTATTTTGCTTTGATTTGGTCTTATTTGATTTTGTTGTTTTACAAGCATGAAGATCGGAGCTCAGTCATCAGAACCTATGCTCAGAAAAAGCGTGTGATGGTGTGAGTTTGCAATCCCAGTACTAGAAAGGCAGAGATGTCTAGATCTCCGAGGCTCACTGGTCAGCCGGCATCCCCTAGAGGCCAATGAGAGGCCCTGTTTCAAAAATCAACAAGTAGGCAAGTGTCTGAAGAGCGACATTTCATCCCCAGTGTGGGGATTAAAGGCATTCCCACCACACCAGGCTTTGTTTCGTTTTTTTTTTTTTTGAAACAGGGTCTCTTGTGGCCCAGTCTGGCCTCAGGTTCCCCCCCCCCTTGCCTCCCATGTACTGGGATTACAGACACACGCCACCACACCCATCCAAATTCTCCTTTCTGGGCATGACATCTGCTAAAGGGCTGGAAAGACTTTTGACGCAGTGGCTGGCACACCCCACAGCTGGCGTTGCACCGGGACGGCGGACTCGGCCTCTCTTGACTCACGCCAAAGCCATCGGCGCTTTACCCAGGAGGCCTGTTATTTTCTACACCTTTTGTTCTAAATTTACTGTACCGAACTTTACCAAAAGAATTCCAGATTTGAAAATAATAAATAAATAAATAAATAAATAATAGCGAAAGGCCGAGAGTTCCATTGTTAGCCCAGCGGTGAGTCACCCCTGCAGAATTCCCTCTGTCTACTGATTAGACCGGATACTGGCTGGGCGGTGCAGCAGGAAAGGCTGTAGCTCTGTGTGTGTGTGTGTGTGTGTGTGTGTGTGTGTGTGTGTGTGTATGTGTGTAGTCACAAAAGGTCACAAAGCTCTCCCCTGGGTATCCTGAGGCTTGGAGAGTTTTTATCTTTTTTTTTTTTCCCCAAAATACCATCTTACTTGCAAAGTGTGGGCAAGGGAGTCCTACGTTTTCCCCTCTTCTTGAGTCTACCCCCACCTGACAGAGGAACGTGCTTCCCTGCACGGGAAGGAGCTGACATTGATGTCAGGGTCTGCCAGACCCAGTGAGATGCGTGAGGCCATTGTCCAGAAGGTTAGCATATCTGAGTCCTTTCTGATCTGGTTAACAGTCTTCCTATTCTAATGCCACAAGGATTTCCAGTGAATGTGGCTACTTTGTTTCCAGAACATAGGACACAAAAAGGATAAACAAATAACCTAGTATCTAAACCCTGGCCTTCCAAGAGGGCATAGCCAGAACCTCACCGGGTCTTGGGAGTGAACCACACCTCGGCAGTCCTAAGCAAACATGATGAATGATGAAGCCAGGCATAGTGTTAAGTGAATACTGATTCAAAGAACAAAGATAGGCAGCAGTTATTTTGTACTTCAGCACCTACAACCTCGGAGACAAGCATCTGTGAGTTATCTATTAATTATCTATTCATCCCTGCAAGAAACCCAGACCTTATTAGGTAGCACGTTCATTTGCCCGCCCAGTGCTTTGCCTTTGCAGATCCTTTGTGGGTGTGAGCAATGGAAAATTCCTCGCAGACAAAATCTTCCACGGATCACCAATGAGAAGAGCCACCAAATGCGCAGTCACACTAGTGACAGGCGGTACTGACAGGTTCTCTCCATCCCTGGCGCCTCCTCCTCCCAGATAACACTGGGAGGCAGGGACTCCTGGGGTTTCTGTGACCGTCCTGCAGCTAGACAGTCATGTACTCCGACACATTTAATGCTCATAATGAGATGACATCTGCCATTCGTATTACTTCACAAGTGAGAAAAGCCAGGTTGTTGGGGAGGAGAATAAGCAACCCACCTAAAGTCAGAGCTCTCCTGTAATCTCAGCACTTGGGAGGTTGAGGCAGGAGGATTGCAGGAGTTCGAGCCAAGCCTGGGCTATTTAGCAAGACTCTGTCTCAAAACGACAGCACTAAAAACATTGATTGATTGAGTCACAAAGCTAGTAGGTCTAAGAGGAAGAACTTGTCCCTGAAATCTGCCAGGCTCCAAGCCCACTGCTTTCCGTTGTACCGGCTGCCTCTTCTCTAGCTCTGTCTCACTGTGTATATCTGGATCCTTTCCATCCAGACTTGACTAGCCTGGATCCACTTGTCCTTGGCCTCACTTGTTCTTAGTCCTCAAGGCCACAGAGAATTCACCCCGTTTGACCAAAGGATCCTATTCATAAGGTGGTATTCGCATGCGCTTAGCTTTACTCTAGGCGAAGCTGTGGTGTAGCCTCAGTATTATTGCATATGAAAAGACGTGAGCTCAAAGAGATGGTGTAATAAGATAATAATGGAGACAGGATTTGTCTTGACAACAGTGTGCGCTGAGTTCGCTCTTGCTTTGTCTTGGCCTCTTAACATACTTTGGCCGCCATGGGGAATGATCTTGAACCGTGGCTTTCCACGCCTTTCCAAACACACAGCCACTGGTCTTTACCATTGTCAGTGTACTTTTCTTCTTGTCTTCTGAGATAGTCATCCGTGTTATAGCCGGCCTTGGTCCTCCCCTCTACCTACCTGTGGGCTCAGATGACTTGATTCTTTTTTTGATTAATAACTACTTAAGAGTTGACACAAATTATAACAACCTATGTTACTTCGTAAACCCTGAATTTGTACCTAAAGAGAATTCTTCGGTTCTATAACGGACTCAGTAAGCAACAGCGCTTTGCCCCACCCTTCTGTCTGATGATGACAGTTTGGGAGCCGATGCAGCGACTTGGAACCACCGTAGAAATCTTTTGAAACCCAAACTCTGGTTGACTGTGAGCTATGACCTACTGGAGGTAATGGATTCTCTAGTGTGTGCTCCTGAAAGGGCAGTTGGATAATGCCTTTGGGGGTTTTGCTTGGTTTTGTTTGATGATGGCTGTTTTCAAAGTAACTAGGATAGGAGGGGCCCTGCCCCTTGCCTTCTGGGACCAGTTTACATTAGGAACTGGCTGTTTCAGCAAATCCATGGAGTCCTATCTCATTGAACAGATGCCTACCGTCAATTGTTGATAAACTGGGCTGGTACAGAGAGGGTGGAATTATGATGAAATTCTCTTGAAGATCCATACTGTATAGCTACGTTCTCTTATTCCACAAACATGGTTTGTATACTGTACTTCCTTCCTGGGTTTGTTCTGTGTTTAGTTTCATATTACTGACTTACAAAAGAAAAATGTATTTTCCCTAGAGTAGACCCTGAAGTAAACCCCTAGGTCTTAAGTTCTGATAAAGGCCAATAGGATCTCCAATATACCTATATTCTCTGTGAAGTATCTGGATGTGTTCTTCAATCTGAACCAACATCTGAGGAATGCATCCTGGGAAACATTTCTTTTAGTCCATGGTTTATTCATTTTCACACAATATAGAAATGTCACAGCCTGGATTATTTACTTGATAGATTATATATTTGACCTAGGACTAGTTAAATGACTATTTGGTATAGGTGCTGAGTGGTTTTTCACTGTAGCAAGTTTGAAAAGTAACAACATACCAGAACTTAAAAAAAAAAAAAAAAAAAGAGCGTACAACTTAGCTAGAAACAATTTTAAGATGGGATTAAACAATACATATCCTATCAAATTATTCATTGTAAAGATGTCATCACTTATATATATATATGAATATATACATATATAATATATGTAATATTGCATATACATATATATACATGTGTATATGTATTTTAAATAAATGACATAGGTAAGATATAAGACATGCTTATTGAGTATCTAGAAGGTTCAGTCCCAGGAGTGAGATATGGAAGGTTAATCTATTGAATGTTAGAAATTCATTCAATTCGATTCATTACACAAGAACATTGTGTTCAGACCAAGAATTAAGGAATTGAAATTAACGGAAACAAAGGTTAAGTTCCTGTGTGTAATTTCAAATTTTCAATAGCTCGAATACAGGATGGAGGAAGAAAACTGTAATTTTCACATTCAAATACAATCCCGCTGACTTTTAATTAACCTAACTGTTCCTAAGGTGCTTGCTGAGTACCAAGCACCTGCGGGCAGGCACTGTGGCCTCGCCACCTGACGCACCTGCTGATGTAATCGTGATGCTCTTCAGCGAGTAGCTAAGGGAGCAAATATGCTTGCTGGCCAGATCCCCTCAGGGACAGATGCTACCCTGTGGGAAGGTCCTATTTCATAAAATAGCACGCAGAAGTAGGAGACTGTTGGTGAGTGACAGGGAAACCAGGCTTCACAGAGATGTTGAGTAACCACAGGATGTTTAGTCTAGAGAAGAAAGATTATGGGGACTTTGATGGTTGTTTTCATCATTTCAAGAACTATTGTGTGACTACAAGGGGAATCTTGAGACCTACTGGGGTTATTCCAGTTGGCCAATAGGGTGAGGATGTTAGAGAGAGATTCGTTTTTGATGTCTTTGGAAGCCTGCTCTCAAGGTATCTCTGCCTGTGAGCATTCTAGAAGCTGGCTGACGGCCCGGCTTATAAAGAAACAGGTTTTGGCCAGTAATTCCAGTGGGTGATCTTTGAGAACTCCTCAGATGCTACTCCTTTTGTTCTTGTTGTCCCAAAGAAATGGGAAATAACAACACTTTCCCTGGGTCTTCCTGAAGCTTTCAGATCCACAAGAATGTTGCCAGAGGGCCCCATGTGTTCCTACCTTCCCCCACCTTCAATGGTCTCTGCAGCAACCTTGACGTACTTAACGGTCAACAGAACTTTGTCACGCTGACTCTTCCCGCCACGGTTCCGTACCGCTGAGCCATTTCCAGTGAACCAGTTACTAAGACCTCAACTGTGATTCCCTTGGCCCACCCACTGGACATACAAATACCAGTGCTGAACAGAACAGTCGAGAAAGGGTATATCTTGCCTTAAGGTGCGGTAAATGGTAAGAGGACCTTCACGGAGCAGTGCCCACGAGAGGCAGTGCACACAGAGGTTCCACGTACAGCCCACAGCTTGACGTAAGAGTATCCATTCTCTGAGGGAATGTCGAAGGAAGGGAGGTGCCTCTTGGTGCCCTGCAGCTGCCCTAATATTTACTGTGGCTGCATCTCCCAAGCTTGGAAGTCTAGACTAGCATCTCCTGAACACCTGCTTTGTTTTCTTAATTAAAACTTTCCCAGACGTCATCACACAGCTAGGAAAAGAGTGCAGCTCCTTAGTTACCTTTTCTGTTGTCACGTTCTGATCAGCCAATGCTTGGAAAACAAACGTACAGTTCCCATTGGAAAGACTGTGGTAATATTTCTTTACAGAAGTTGCTACCTCAGGAAACCGAAGTTACCTCTTTGTTTCTGGCTGAATACATACATGGTTTTGGCACCATTTCAAGCCTGTCTGAGGAGTCACTGTTTAGCTCAGAGGATGTAGCCTTGGCGCTTTAGCAGTGTGGCAGGCTAAGAAGGCCTCTAGTCAGGGCTAGTTTCAGTTATCTTTAACCAGAAGTCATGTGACAGAGGCAGTGACACATCATGCTTTTAAGTTGGAAGTGCCTCCGTGGTCTGAAAACTATTTTTGAATAGTACCAACCACCACTAGGAGGGGAAAAAAAAAACCTAGATAAAACAAAGACCAAAACTAAAATAGGATTCATTGTGTGACTGAACAGTTACAGAGAGATTAGAAAAATTCAGATCACGATTATCGTGATACTCTTATTCCGTGAAATGAAAAGTCAGTTAACTTTTATAGTAGCGTCTGACAATTTTGTCAAGCTGAAAGAACCATCGCCCTAGGAGAAAGTGTGATTCAAGTGTTGTGGATATGAAGGTGGGAAGAAGAGTAGTCAGTTTCCACACAGAGCAGATGCCTTCCACTGACCTGTGTCCCAGGGGATGCTGGACAGCCCTGATGGCAATGGCCCCAACGAAGAGGAAAGACAAGAGCCAATCCTCAGCTTCCAGCCAGTTGAAGGACCCGCCCACCGCTGTGTTTGAATGCTCAGCACCTCTGAAGGCTAGTTGGCCCAAATAGCCTTAAACAAACCACTTTACAGTAGATCTTTGACTTGTAGGAAGAGACAGAATGCAGCTCAGCTGTGTTTTGCTAACCTACTTCTGCCACGTTTAACCCAAGTGGATAATGCATTTTAACAAGATGGGTACGGCTCTAGAGAGCTAATACTGTCATTCTAGTTGCTCTGAGTGCACCTAACACTCATAACTTCGTAACATAGCGGTTGTCATGCTTGAAAAGGGGGGGATGAAACCAAAGGCCTTTAAGGAATGTGTGTAAATTGCACAGTTAAAAAATGAGCACAAGAAGTCTTTGGGCTATGTGGTCTGACTCAGTCCAGAGTCCAAGTTTTCATCCATAAGGTTCTGCCCCTGCTCTGCTAACAGTACATAGGTAAAAGCCCTTCCAGGAGGCAGGAGGGTCAAGGGTCAAGGTCATCCCCTGCCACAGAGTGAGTTCAATACTGGCCTAAACTATATGAGGCCCTGTCTCAAAACACTAAAATAAATAATCAGATACCTAGAGTACATGGCATTATATTGAACAATATGTGTGTATACATGTATACATATATTCATACATATATGTATATATGTGACTGTATATATCCATATGTGTGTATATGCATATATATATATATATATATATATATATATATATATAGAGAGAGAGAGAGAGAGAGAGAGAGAGAAAGTCACACGTTGCTTAATTATAGAGAGATTTTCTGGAAAATATAGCATTAGACAGCTTCGTTGTTGTATGAACATTATATAGAATACATGTAAAAACCTGGATAGCATGACCTACCACACAATTAGATGATGTGCTATATGTACAGCATTTCATGCGTCTCCCAAAGCTACCAGGCACCAATGGAAGCTCTAGAAAAGATGGCTCGCTCAAGAGACACAATGGCTGTGACATGCGTGCAGTGGCTACTGGCCTAACCCGGCCTGCGGTTTTCCGGTTAACCCTTAGCACTGAAGTAGGACTACATGCTAAGTCACACAAGACGCACAGTAAATACCAATGCTATCGACAAGTTAGCACGATCCGTTCCTAGGAAGCGTACAGCGATTACAGCTGCCACCAGGCAGGCTTGTTCACACCAGCCTCATGGTTATCACTAACCTATGCATAATGCACCATGATAGGGTGTTGGTGCATGGCATGGGACTGCACTGTCTGACATATTGACTTTGCTAGCCAGGATGATAAGAAGAGTAGAGAAAAAAAATCATTAGATCAGCTATTCTGCCTGTTTGGCATAAGCCTTGTTCTAACGTCATGTTTAACTTACAGTATTATAAGGTATCGTCAAAACTGAGTGACTTTCTGATCTCTTCCATGCAGGGGTGGTATGGTCCAAACCAGCGAGCAGTATGAATTCCTGCACCATGCTCTGTGCCTGTTCGAGAGCAGACTTTCGCCAGAAACTGTCGAGTGACTCTGAAGATTTACCAGAGCGTCAATCTCTCACGGGGGAATTCATCAGATTACCCCCCCGAAAGATCCTGGATGGAGCTCCCTGCCGTGGACAAGGAGGCTCTCAAGCCAGCCTGAGGCACGGATTGAGGAAGATGTGGCAACATGAAAGATTGCCAGCCTTTGTGTATAGGACTGCATTCATAGGCATCCCCCCCCCGCCCCCAGTTATCCTGAAGGTCCTGCGCTGATGGAGGTGTGACCGTCCTCACACAGCCTGAGGAGGACTTTGCTTTGTCCGTGTCGACTCTCCACTCAGAGAATCTATGCGTGTGATATTCAGAGACTGTCGTTCTGAGGACTGGAGGAACTGCTGAAGATGCCGTTATCCCGTGTTTAGATGCTTTAATGTTTATAAAGCCTGTCTTGTGCCTGGACTGTCAGCTGTTCAACTGTTCCTGTCTTAAGTGCTACTTTCTATCTGAGTTACCAGAATCTTGATGCTCACGTTACGAGTGATGGACAATGGATTTTTAACCAAGACATTTTTGTGTTTGTTTTTGAAAAAAAAAAAAATCAAATGCAGTGACTATTTTATATGGACATGTGTCTTGATTATATCTATTAAGTGTGTATTTATAGTATCTCCTGTGGATCAATTACAGAGCACAATGATTGTCATTGGATATATATATGTATATGTATATGTATATGTACACATATATATTCTATTATTAGGCATAGATGTGGCTCCTGTCCCACAACACTAACTACTATATTTCTACATTGTGACTTGTTTTACTTTAAAAGGAGATAAGCAAATTTATAGCAATTATAAAGTATCAAGAATTTTAAATACTCATCTCTCTTTTACTAAAAAGGAATTTTTTGAATCTGATGTCTACCTGGCATCTTTCTCCCAATAAGAAGCAGGTGCCTTTGGGGATGCTCTAACCTGTTTCAACCCCAAAAGTTTTTCCAAGGACCCTCTCATGCACGACCTTGCATTTCTGAAAGATTTCCTTCCTCAAGAGACAAATGAAGGCAAAATAATCACTCTGGCAAACATGAGATGTTCTGCTCAGATATGAATTTCTAAGGCAGCCAAGTTGACTTTCTTTCGTACTCCCAATAAATGACTCTTAACAGTAACTATTGAGTGAAGCCTGTTCTTTTCTTACTTCGGGTAAACTGAAGGAGGTAATAGGATGGATTTAATTTTAGTCTTTTCCTCCTGGAGGGAGATGACTCTCTCCAATTGCAATCTTGTAATCACTTGAGAGATAATGATCTCAGAGCGCCGTCATTATGTGGTTTTCCTTACAGACGCCAGCATCTCATTATACAAACAGAACATGTTTATCTCTTTATATCACTTGTCACAGACCCCGTAAATTACATGGCTTACGTAGATTGGGCAGAATCATATCACCTGAGAAGAAGCCGTGATGCAGGAAGACTCAATTATCTAACATTATGATTCCCTTTCTCCATCTTGAGGTTAAGACACGATCATATGCCAAAGAGGTAACAGGGAAGACTTTCTGGGGTTTATTCTGGCTCCTGGAGGCTGGCTCTACATTTTAAAAAGAGATATCATTATCCCTCCTTTCTAAGGAAACAGACAAAAGGACACTGGTGTAAAACTTCCCCCAAACAATTCAATTGGAGGAAGTGTGTCACTGACTTCTCCCCTCTCCGTGAAGCACGTTTCCTTCCTACTCTTTGCCTCTCTTATCTGGGAGAATTTTTTTCCCCAAAGCGAAGCATGAACTGTTGTTAAGTGGAAAATGGAGGCTGAGTTTTACATGACGATTCTAACCTGCTTGATCCTCCGGAGCTTGGGTGAGTGGTCTGCCTCAGTTTCCTGAGACATCTCTCTCAAAGTTAGCCAAGGAGGCTGGTAGCCTTTGGAAAAGTATCTGAAAGAAGTCAGAATAGGAGTCAGGTCTCCATGGCAGGAGAGCCAAAGCCGATGAGAAGGGGGTTGGAGGGGGGATAAAAGGAGACAGCTCTGGCCACACTTCTGAGATTTCTCTCTAGAAGAAAATAAGTGTTTACCGAGTGCCTGGGACAGCTCAACTCCTAAAAGAATGAATCTCGGAGTGAGGAAGCCTGAGCAGACATCTTTTATTATTTACACATAACAGTCTATATAAGCGCTCTGTTCCCTTTTCTAATCAAGTTGTAGTTTTACTTTCTTTCATTTTAAGAAAAATATATACATATACAGAGCGTGATTAAAGGGAGCAAGGAAATGTGTTTTATTTGGAAGTTGTCATTTGGAAGGACTGAATATGTCCAAGGGAAAGCTAGGCTGCTTAGGCTAAAAACTCGTCGAAAATGATATTTTACTTTTTACTGTGAATGTTTAAAAGCAGGGCATTTAGTCTTGAAGAGGTACTGATACTTTTTTTTTTTTTAATATGTTCGTATTTGGTGGAAAACTGAGCACATTGTCACAAAATCGATGCTTATCTGCAGAACTGTAGGAATTTAGCCTCTGGTAATCAATACTTATTGTGGTTTGCTACCAGCCACAAGTTTGTGCTAGGAAAGATGGGGGAACTCCCTTGTCTTTCTAATCTTTTAATAAATGTGCCCAGTTTTTAAAAGTGTTTACTCAAACTATGCAACTCGTCAACAAATATTTACTTCCTCTGTGAGCTGTGGCTGAGAGGGAGGTATATCTCTCTTCTACATAATGGAACAAGACTAAATATGAAGAGAACCAAGTGGCTACAGGGGGCCAAGCTTTATATTAAATTGACTTTGATAAGGCACACACCCCTCTCTATATTTGTCTTTCCTCATCCAATGAAAGGCCATAATCTTTGGGTGACTTAGTTTCTTCTCCAAGATTTCTTTCATTTTTTTTCCAAGAGGGGATATGTTCCTGCTAGATTGTACAAAAGTTTCACAGAGGAGTGCCACATATGATGCCTTGACATTTTTCATTGTCAGCCTGAAGATATTCTATTGTTTCTGGGTTTTGTTTGTTTTATTGGCGGGTTGATTGGTTGGTTTGGGAGGGTGGTTTCCGTTGGCTGGTTACTTGCTTGATGGGTTGAGTTTGGGGGATGTTTTGGGTTGGTTTGGTTAAGGGGTGGGGTATCTGCTTATCTGCCTTAGAATTTTAAGCTACGTGAGTTGAATCTGAGACTCTTCACCTGCAATGCTAGAAAGGTCAAAATATAAGTGAACCTTGTGTTTTTAATTTGGCTGATAGGTGGGCAGGCGGTTTCGCTACTTCATGGCCCTTCCATAGCATTTCATAAGTCTTTCATCTTCCAGAGGGCTTCCAGATAGTCCACGTGCGCAAGCAGCAGTGTCTCTCCATGAGTCAGAAGGTGACTATGGACCCGTGCAATGGCAGCAGCCCCAGCCAGCAGTGGCTGTCAACCGAGGACAGGAAGTTCCTTCACATTAAATCTGGACTGTGCCTGGGCATCTCCAGCTCCTCCAGGGGCCCCTTCCAACCAGCAGTTACCGTTCCCTGTGCCCAGGCACCCCGATGGACCTGCCATGCTCAGGAAGGTTTCCTTGAGGTGGAAAATACCTCACTCTTTCTCAAGAAGCAAAGCCGTAAGGTAGTGGTCAGGAAGATCAGTAAATACCTCGATAGCTGGATGAAATTAGACACCAACAAGGAGGGCAGACTGGTCAATGAAAGCCTCTGTCTGAAGCAAGGTGAGTGGGTCCTTTCAGGATCAGTTCTGGAAGTCAGTCTGCTAACTGTCTTGTCTTCTCAAAGCCCAGGGAGAGCCATGGGCTCCAATCCATTACCTTTGGGAGACACATGCATTTATTAACAGAAACACATTAAGTGGTACCGAACCATGGAAAATTTCATTATCCTCATCAAAGTCAGCAGCTTCTCTGCCTTTGTCATATGCCTTCCCTTCTTTGCCTATATTTACTCAAATTTCAAAACATGTGTATATGTGTGTATGTATGTGTGTATGTGTGTATATATGTGTGTATATGTCTATGTATATGTCTGTATGTGTGTATATGTGTGTATGTATGTGTATGTATACTGTATGTGTATGTGTGCATATATATGTATGTGTATATGTATATATGTTGTATGTGTGTATATGTGTATATATATATGTGTGTGTGTTATGTGCGTGTATGCATATATACATACAGTCTCATGTGAGTGCCACTTCTTACCTGTATAAAGGTCAGAATGTTGGAGGACAACCTTGCGTCTGAGTCCTTGACTTCTACCTTCTTTGAGAAAATATCTCTTGCACACAGGGGTAGCCTACAAGCCTTTATGAAGCCTCTTGTCTCCATCTCTAATCCTGCAGTAGGAGAGCTGGGATTATAGGCTTGAGCTAATGAAGCTGTGCCTATCAAAGATCCTTGGAGATCTGAACTCGGTTTTTATACCTACAGAGTCATCTCCTCAGTTCCAAAACAATGTTTCTTGAGTCTCCTTTTTGTCCCAGACACTGTGATCAAACACTACAAAGTATTGGAATATGCATCCAATACACAATATGAACACATAATGACTAAAGTCAGTGGTCAAGAAATTAGATTCTTTTGGTGTAGGCATTTCTCTCCTCTGGTGAGGAGGTAGATTAGGAACACAGGGGGGGGGGAGCCTCACAATGAGAAATGGTACTACATCACAGCTTTCGAAACTCAGATCAATGTTCACAGCACTTGGAGATAACATGCTTTTTTTTTTTTTTTTGAAATAGTAAAAGCCAATGTGCAGTCAGAGACTTTCTGATTCTTAATCATCAGTGTCACCAGATGATAAATACACATAAATATTTATATGCACATGCACGAATTCCTAATTCAGTGCACAGTCAGTCCTCAGTGGGAGTGTCTACGGAGTGTACGTGCAGCCCCACCTTCTCTTGAAGTCAACTGCTCTCATAGCGTAGCCGCTCCTCCATGAGAGGTTGGCTCAGGAAGTCACGGAAGATAAAAGTCAGAGGCACGTGAAAGATAAAAGTCCCAGGGCCTTACAGACCACTGGGGGAATCACTTAGAAATGACTCTCCACAGCACAGAGACTGAAGTTCGTCACGATGTAATAAGTCATTCTAAACCCAAGTTAAGGCCTTGTCAAGTGTACAGCCCTTAACAGAGTGCTTGCCAGTTCTTCCCAGGGCTGACCCAATGGCTCCCAGGTCTTCCCAGCACACCCCAGTTCTTCCTAGTGCTGAGCCATTGGCTTTCTTCTAGCTGGTGGATAGCCAAGGGGAAAAGAAGGAGCATATAAAGGCATAGATTCCCAAGATTCCTTCACTCCCGTCTCCCTCTACCACAACCTCAAGATTCTGAATCAGGAGCCCTGTACCCACACTAACACACTAATGTGGGTCCATGGCCGTTTTGGGGTATCAGCATCCATTTTACCTTTTTTGGTTTTTGTTGTTGTTGTTGTTGTTGTTGTTGTTGTTTTTAACTTACCCACCTTTGAGGCTGATTTGAATTTTTCTACCATGCTAACCTTTAAACACTGTTCTATCCCTGACTCATAATGCTCAGCGAGGGTCTAATTAGATACTGGCTGAAGGTTCTTGTGTGATAGACATTGAGGTTGATGGTCTCGTATCAATTCTATGTATGCAAAGAGGATGAACTGCCGTCGTCTCTTAGAAAATTCAACTTTATCAGAAAGTGTGCAGCACATAGAGTCAATATGTGCAGTTGTTTCCCCTGTGGTTGGTTTGTTTCTGTCTGTCCCGAATGACATAAAACCATGACAAAGGTAACAGTTGTGCTGCTACCCATGGGAAATAAGATCCATCTCTAACCTCAAGTCACGCAAGGCACGTGACCTGCCTCGACACTGCATGCAAGACCTTGGACAATGATTAATGTGCAGCCCAGACTGGCCTGAAACTCACAAAAGGTGGCTCCTCCCACAGAGGATTCTTCCTCCCCAAGTACAGAGATTACAGGTGTGTGCTACCACACCCAGCCTGAACCAGCTTGCAAATAATTTTTTTCAAATCACTATTTTAAAGCCAATTATAAATAAATAAATAAATAAATAAATAAATAAATAAGCAAGCAAGCAAGCAGGGCTCTGACGCTGTCATTCTGAGTCATCAAGAAGGCAACACAAGCATAGTCTCCAAAATCCCGACCTGTCTTGCTTAAAGAAAAGCAGGAGCTCACAGCGGAGCCCACGGTTCGGCATGGGACTTGTTGCCATCTGGCCGCTGGAAACTGTTTCTTCCAGTGCATTAATATTTCTTTTTCTATTCCACATTGGTTCATGCTCCTTTTATTTTCAGTATTTTACTATGCTATGTGTTGGTATGAATTTTCATGCATTACTCTTTCTTTCCAATATCGTGTTTACAAAGTAATTCAGACATGCATTTTTAAGGGTGCCTTTTATTTCACTGACTGCATCTTCTGAAATGTTAGTCATCTTGCTTATTTCTTACTGAACTACTTCAATCCCCATCCTGTCTCCTTCACCTTTATGAAGTCCAATGTTATCTGGAGTGTGTACGCGTGTACACAATGTTATCTGGAGTGTGTACGTGTGTACACAATGTGATCTGGAGTGTGTACGTGTGTACACAATGTGATCTGGAGTGTGTACGTGTGTACACAATGTGATCTGGAGTGTGTACGTGTGTACACACCTTCTCCACCCTCACTGTTGGCCCTTCCACATAATTCACTCACGTTTAATAGACATGTTATATTTCATTATCTTGGACAACTCTCTCCAGAGTAGAAGTCCTAATGCAGCTCAAAGTTCTTATGACAAAATGTCTTTAATACAAGCTACTCTTTGCAACATATTGTTCAACATCCAACATGAATGTTATCTGTATCAGTTCAAGACGAGGAACTAACTTGTTTATGGTCCTTATTGTTCAAAACTATCACCTGGGTACATGATTATTTCTGAGTCTGATTATTTTGTTGCCCTTTGGGAAGGTATTCAAAGGATGGTCTTGACCTGGGGCAGTCAACAAATAGAATAGCATCTTACAGGTGAACTTGCCCTAGCAAGGAGCTAGAAACAGCCTCAGGGCAAAAAATGTTTTAGATTGCACACAGGATGCCCCTCTACTCTTGAATTGTATTCTAAGAAGAATTTCACTGTAACGTGAGAACAATATAGTAGTAGCAATGGCACAATAAAATGTTAAAAATAGCTTTAACATATTGTTCTATTGTGAAAGAACTTTTCCTTGCCACCGTCCAAATGTCTTCCTCCTTCATGGATTGGAAGCTGGCTGTAGAAGTTCATAGAATATTAGAAGATATTATAGACACCCAAACACCTAAAGGTCTACTGTTTTTAGCATAGCTTCAAATCCCTATACCAAGAAAGAGTTTAGTAATAGAAAAATGATCTTACTTTGAGAGCCTTGTATATTTATAACAAAGATTTTCTTTCTCCCCATCTATTTAATAAACTTCCAGTACCCAAAGAAGAAATTATCACAATTGCTGGTTTTAATCCCAGAACTTGGAAAGTGGAGGGAAGGGAGAAGAGAGAGAGAGAGAGAGACAGAGACAGAGACAGAGACAGAGACAGAGACAGAGAGACAGGGACAGTAAGAGAGCTAGAGCAGTACTCCATTTTGATTCATAGTATGTATGTGGCTAAAGCCATAGACCAGCATAGACCAGAGTCACCCAGGGAATATGTTACAAATGCGGAACCTAGGACCCACACTAAATCCAGTGAATCAGAGATTCTAGAAGAAGACTAAGACAAGCAACCTTTCAAGATGACTCAAACGCCAATTATCTTTACAAACTATTAATTTAAAGTTCACAGAACATGGGAACTGAATGCTCAGGCTCAAATATTCTAGCTTTTAAATCATACCAGACACAAAATAAAACAAATAGGCACAAAATAAGGAGATATTAGGTTGAAATATTTCTTTGACAAAAATAAATAAATAAAAGAATGAGGGAGGCGGCCTAAATGTCTAATACATATGTTTGGCCTGGGGTATTTTTTAAAATACATGAAGATGATTAAAGACAGTTGCAGAAGACTGGGGTTTTTTTCTCCACATAAAAGCTAAAAGCTGTACACAATGGTAATATCGTCAATGTTATTTGCAGAATCTGACTCCAAGAAGTTTTAATCATTTATCCAACTTTGGGAGGGTCAGGTTTCATCCACTGATTGTGAGCGTTGACTGATTTATTTTAAGTTCTTATGATAAGAACTCACCAACTGTTTTTTTGTTTGTTTGTTTGTTTATTTTTTTAGTACAGAGAGTGTCATTGCACACTGGGTGTTTGGAAGCTTGCTTTGGGTTGTAGCCCATCCTTACATTTTAAAAAGGTCTGAGAACTAACACTGTTTTGGGTGATCCTTAACTTAGAGAGTCAATACTGGCCAAAGCAGAAAGTGACAGAGATGCTGACGGCCACCAGCTCTGCATCCCTACCCTGACAGATGCCTGCTGAGGGAAACACTTAGACTCTAAACTCAGAACTCAAACCTGAGAAATTAACACTGTCCTCGAGAGAGCTGTGAAGAAGTCTCGGGTAGAGCCATGGTTGAATCTGTTATGAGAAAGCACCTGGCGCGTAACCTCTTGTCTGTGTGCAGAGTGTGTAACCCTGGCACAAGGCCGTCACAGTATTAAATGATATGAAAAGGAAATAAATAAATAACTGAAAGTTGCCTCCAGAAGGCTATCAAAGGGTAGATTTAGTAGGCATGTAAGGAAAGTTGCAGACAATACACATGGATGACCACCTACACTTGAATTTCAGATAAAAATTTAAGTATCTGAAATTTTGTAAGAGACATTATGGGATATAATATATGTATTAGCATATATTAGATATAACTATTATATATAATGATGTATATAAATATAAATATAAAATGAACCTATCTGTGTTCAAAGCCCTCTGCACAGCCCTTTGCATCTCAAGGAAAGACTATTTAATTATTATGGCTATTTTATTAACTTTTGTGAGAATGTCTAGTTATATCTTGTTAAGTCATACAGTAATCTCTTCTGTCGAGAACATTTTTTGTTCCTTAGCCCCCGTCACTCACACGCATTGCCGTGTGAAATGATCTAGTCAGGTAAAATTGGGATGGGAAGAAATGGAGCTCAAAGGAGGGACAAACAAGGCTCACTAGAAAGCACACGTTAATTCCTTCTTTAAGAGGGGGTACTTGGCACATACTAGTTGCCTAATAAATAGTTGTTCTATTTAAACGAACAAGTAAAGAAGTAATAAAAAAAAATAAACTGTTGTTCAGTGTTTTAAAGGCCATAGTCCTCAAAGTTTCATATGCCTGATTCGACAGGATTTTCTGGGGTTTATATTCCCGGAAACTCAACATCTCCAAAGCCAGTGAAACACCCAAGCATACCCTGTTGGCCAAATCTTTGCAGAATTTTTTTAATCCTTTTTTTTTGGGGGGGTAGATTGGCCTTAAAACATCGCTACACGATGACCTAAGGCCCAGCAGCAGCAGCCGGGAGCCTGTCACAGACACAGGAAGGTTTTGATTGTGGCGAGGTGTCCCAGTGTTTTTATGTCTGTTTGGAAAATTCAGCACACCAGCTCATGTATCCTAAATCAGTAGCTCTTCCTTCAAAAGATTTGTAACTTAGTAAGTACAACAGCAATGCTGGTCAGTACATGCCTTTAATCCCAGCACTTGGGAGGCAGAGGCAGGCAGATCTCTGAGTTTAAGGCCAGCCTGCTCTACAAAGGGAGTTCCAGGATAGCCAGGGCTACACAGAGAAACCCTGTCTCAATAGATAGATAGATAGATAGATAGATAGATAGATAGATAGATAGATAGATAGATAGATAGATAACAGACAGACAGACAGAAAGGAAAAACAAAGGAAGGATAAAAAACTAAAAAGAGAGAGAAGGAAGGAAAAAAGAAAAAGAGACAGAGAGAGAGAGGAGAGGAGAGGAGAGGAGAGGAGAGGAGAGGAGAGGAGAGGAGAGGAGAGGAGAGGAGAGGAGAGGAGAGGAGAGGAGAGGAGAGGAGAGGAGAAAATTCAACGTTATTGAAGACTCACAGAACTAAAACACTCCCCACCAGTAGACACTGTTATGGCTAAGATAAGAACAAGACATTCTCATGTGCTGTTTGACAGTCAGCAGTAATAAGGAATGTACTAAAATATCTCAAAAAGCTACAGAAATGATTTTAAATATTTATCCCATAAGATTTGAAAATATGTTGGAGGTAAATGTTAATCTGATTCAATCATCATACAATGTATGCAGGAATCTAAACACCAATAATATCCCCATTAATATATAATTTTATGTTTTATGTATTAGTTAAATTAAAAACACAAATGTCCCTATCAGAAATGCTTACATTATGTTTAAAGAAATAAATGCTATTGACACACAACGGGAGCCACAGTTCTTCAGGATGCAGTTAGGCAAGTCACTAACGGTGATTCTCAGGGCATCGTTTTCTTTAACACCTGCTTTGAGAAGCTGATGAAAGCTGTGTGTCTGTCCAGCCACAGCACTGCATCTGTGTGTCTGTCCATCCACAGCACTGCTGTGGTGTGAGTGCCATCAGCTCAGGGTCTGCGTAGATCTTTGGAGACCCACGGGGCTCTCCTGAGACCAATTCAGCGATCTAGGTATTCACAGAGTGAGCATGAACTCTGTCTTCTATGCAGTACCGGCCTCTTCATATAGAAGCATTCATAACTTTCTCTCTGTCTTATAAAACTGGCAGATAGATGGGTAAGCTGGACAGGGCCAATAGATATTGTCATTCGCTGAGGGGATCTTACCTTGTTTATACCACTAAATCCACCCACATGTGCCTTGTTGGAGATCCTTTACTTTCTACATAAGAACTGTTTTTATGTGCTACTGGGAATGTGGTGGTTAGTAAAATTCTCGCCTAGCTTAGCCTGCATTATGCCCTGGGTTTGAGCCCTAACACTGTATGCATCAAGTATGTTGGTCCACACTTCTAATATCAACACTTAGGAAGCAGAGGCAGGATGATCAGGATTTCAGTGTCCTCTGGCTACATAGCGAGTTCTAGATCAATCTGAGCCTTATGATAGCCTGTTTCAAAACGAGATCATGTTATGTGAAGAATTCACATAAAATTCAGCAAACGTGAGAATAATTTTTTTCTCTACTGTCCTCTCGTCTCAGCTGGCCTGGGTACAGAAGTCTCCGTGCGGATTGCTAGAAACTCAGCTGCTCCCCAGATCCCCACTTCTTCTAACACCATCCCGTACAGCCCAGACCACATTAGCAACACCACAGGGACACTGCAGAGCACCGCAGAGACCCTTGGGAGCACTGCAGAGTCCTTTGGGAGCACTACAAAGACCCTGGGGAGCACTTCAGAGACCCTTGGAAGCACTACAGAAACCCTTGGGAGCACTACAGAGACCCTTGGGAGCACCACAAAGACCTACAGTCTGAGCAGCAGCAAGAGAGATCTCCCCAGTCCACACACAGCTGGAACTACAGACACATCCTGGAGCCCACTGACTACTCCACCTTTCTCCAGCACCACTGCAGAGGTAAAAGGAGAGGGGGCGGTATGGTTGTGAATGGTTACTTGTTTTGTTCGATGTTCTCCTGTGCATTTAGAAATTGGTCGCTTTGTGTCTCGGGCATATTGAGGAAACCTGTGACATCTCTGCCTCTTGATGAGTTGGAGACAGCTGGTCTTGCTGTGCCATGCCTGTACTCTGGTAGAAGGGCATTTTGTGAACTGAAGTCGGGGTTCACGGTCTTCAATGTAGTCGGAAAGAAGCAGAAGTCGAGACCAGAATTTTGCATCTCCATACTATGTAAGCTCTGTGGGGCAAGAATCACGAAGTGGTGGCAGATCCAGAGTCGCTGTGCTCCGCTGGGTCACTAAAGATAAGCAGAAGGCGGGGCACCTCTCCATCAACATCCCCTGAGTATCACGTGCCTATGATCTTGGTGGTCCGTAGGCGGCAGACGTGTCAAGCGGTATCTGCAGCTCACGGGCGCTGCCCAAACAGTCTCTTTGTTGGGAGTCTTTGGCTTCGCGTTCTTCTTGGAGGTTTGGGCCACAAAGCAGGCAACAGTGGTAAGATGAGGAGAGAGTGTGCCACGGAGAACATGGTGCATCTTGATGGTAGAACCCTAGAGCACGCGCATGGGTGAAGCGGGAGTTCATCCATAGCACAAAGGAAAAAATCTACAGTTCACTAGGGAGTGTGTAGCTCTTTCTTAAGAGGCAATCTAGGAGGGAATGAGTGGGGAATAGCAGGGAGGGGAGGAATTATGGGACATATGGTGGGGAGGTAATTGGGAAAGGGGAAAACCTTTGGAATGTAAACATAGAATATAGAAAATAAAAAAAAAATAACTAGAAAAAAAAGTAAAAAAAAAAAAAAAGAGGCAATCCAGCTGGGCATAGTGGTGCATGCCTTTGATCCCAGCACTTGGGAGGCAGAGGCAGGCCAGATTTCTGAGTTCAAGGCTAGCCTGGTCTACAGAGTGAGTTCCAGGACAGCCAGGGCTATACAGATAAAATCTGTCTTGGAAAAAGAAAAAAAAAAAAAGAATGTAAAAACCCAGTATCAACCAAATGACATCCACCCAGTTAGCCCCCCCATTGCTTTCGTATTGAATTAAACCTAAAGTTGCATGTGGTCCCCAGCTATTGAGGACATCTATCATTATTGATCACAAAACAAATACAGTGAGGACATTGAAAAACTCCTGGGAGTTTATTTATTTATTGTTTCTATTTTCTGTTACCATAAATCTTCCCTTTGACCTAGTTCATTCCTTGCCTAGTTAGGAAAGCCCAATGCTTCTTAATTAATTAATTAACTAACCAACCAATTAATTAATTGAGGGGACTCTTTACATTATTTTCAAGCATAGCCCTCAACCTCTATCCATTAATATAAATATCTATTCCAAGAACACAGACTAAATCTGGCTTCTGAAGGTCAGCTGTACCTCTTCCATCTCTCCACCCTGCTGGGGCTTAAGACAGAGAAACAGGGGTGTCATCAAAGCCCCTAGCTGCTCCTGCCTTGACTTCTAATTCCCCATGATCAGGGCTCCCCCTAATTCTCCCGCTCCTCCGCCCTTTCATCCACTAACCTGAATAAGACATTTGCCACTTACTTTTGAAAGTGAATGTTCACACCCTTATTTCAGCTGCATGTGCCTCAAGAGAAGCCACACTGTACCATTAACTTAGCAGAGCATTCATTCACATTTGAACTTAATTGTATATAACAGTGCAGGGTGGGGGAGCATAGCAAACAAGAGACATTGGATAGACCACTGCAGAAACCTGTCTGCCTGCGTACTAAAAGGTGATCTTATGGGGCAGGGGGCTATCATTTTTGCATAGGTCTGACAAGATAAAGCATAGAAATAGGTTAAAGCGCTGTCCTGTCACTGCAAAAGTATGTTCAGAACAACCAGCAGCAGGGCTCTGTTACAGACAGAGTCACTGTTGGGTAGATCTGACTGTATGACAGAGCTCACAGGATCCACCCCGCCAGTGTTCGCAGCCTTAGATCGATCATGGCAGACGGATGGATTGGTTGTTTTTGTTGTTGTTATTGATGGTGGTGATGGTAGTGGTGATGGTTGATGTGTTTTGGTTTTGGTTTTTTGAATCTCATCTCCCACTCCAGTGTTTGTATGAGCTCTATGTCAGACAAGGCGTCCAACATGACCAGTAGCTTACTTTCTGGCTCTCTGGGAGTTAGGGTAAAATATTGACTATTCCCTGGGAAGTCAGAGTAGAAAAGCCAGCGTCTCCAAGTACAGCTTTCAGAATTCTGCACTCTAATGTGGCCAGCCTTCTGACCAAGCTTGACTTAAAAGAGAATTATTTTACACACACTCATCTTAAACAACTGGAGTTTGATACTTTGAAAAGTAACACGGCAACTTACAATTCAAAGCCCATGCACTTTGAGAGAGTAACTTTGGCAAAGAGCATGAGAAGAATATGAACTGTTTTAGTTCAGCTCAATGGTTTGATATTCTATTTAAAACTCTCTTAGATTTTTTTCTATGTTATATAGCATCTGGTTTATGATGATCTTAGATTGAGATTTTTAATTGAGCTGTAGGTGGGGGATGTTTTGAGTGAAGATGGGTTTTTGTGACTGTATGTATTTGATAAAAAACAAAAACAAAAACAAAAAAACAAAAAAAAACAAAAAAAAAAAAAAACCACCTGAACAAAATGCTTAAAGTTGTGGGGAAAAGGAAGGTGAGGTTTGGGGTGAGCTAAAGTGGAACAAAACAGATGAGAATAACGATGTGGCATGAAATGGGGTAGAGTAAACGAGTGGACTGATCTGGAGTGGACTAGACTGGACTGAACTGGACTAAACAGGACTGGACTGGAGTGAACTGCCCTGGAGTGGACTGGACTGGTCTGGAGTGGACTGGTCTGGAGTGGAGTAGATTGGAGTGGACTGGACTGGAGTGGACTGGTCTGGAGTGCACCGCAGTAGATTTGATCAGGCAGGTGGTTCCTCTACTGATCCGTGCAGGTCTCAATGTTGCAACTGCATTGGGCATGGGGTGGGGTCAGCAGGGCTGGAGGATCCACACTCAGATCATTTGCATGACTAGCACTCAGCATTGGCTCTAAGCCGGCCATCTAGGCTCACCTCGTGACCCCGCATCCTCCAGTAAACAATACCAACTTCCCTTTCATGATGGGAAGTTAGTCCGGCTTCATAAAAGGCCAAAGGTAAAGGCTGGGGGATTCGAGATGCCTGGGCTCTGGAGTCACACAGTGTCACATTTGGTTTTTTTTTTTTTTTTTTTTTTTTTTAAAAAAAGCTAGGAACCAACCCAGAGTCAAGGAGTAGGGCAATAGACTGTGCTGCTTGATGAAAACATCAGCAAAATCCCATTGCTAAGGAGATTCATGTTGGCATGAATCCATCCATGCCAGTTAAACAAGATACGGAATTGAACCATCATCATCACCACGGATATAATCACCAGCTCTGTTTTGCAGATATCTAGCTGAGATATACAGAGGCTAAAATCCAAGGACTAGCTCAAATGATTAAGGAAAAAAAATAACAACAGTTCTTTATAACACACACACACACACACACACACACACACACACACACACACTGCACTACCACACTCTCTAACATATTGTACCTGTCCATCAAGGCAAAAGCCAAGAAGGATGTATCTGAACTGCAGCTCTTACTTCTCAGTAATCATACAAAATTCTCCTCCACTCGCTTCGAGGATGCAGTGTTTCTTCTCTTTACCTTCCCCACTTCTCTCATACCCTCCCTTGCAGATGCAGTGGGTTTGACTGCAGAAGGTTGCGTGCTTGGATCAGGACTTGGTCTCATAGCTCTGTGGCTCATCCCCGCCCCCTTCTCTCCCCAAACCTACAACTCTGGACATTAAGGAAATTAACAGATCACGATGCAAAAATAAAGGACTAGGTCTTTGGTGTCAAGGAAACTTAGTGTAAGTTTATACTAAGTAAGTAAGTTTATTGTTTATACTAAAGTCGCTATTCTTCAAAATGGAGAATATTATGGGTATTCATCTGCCACACAAGGCCATGACAATAAAAATCGGATTAAAGAAGTCTCCTTGGTATGCTAGCCATATATAGATGAACATCCCATAATGTCGGCTTCTTTCAGTCTTTGCTTTATCATCCCTATCCTGGCTGACTTCGCTGAGGAACCCAGATGAGCTAGCATATTCTGTGAAAATACTCTGGGAGGGATAAAGTGCTGACCGTGCGTAAAAACAAGGTTACCGGCTGGTTCTGATACCACTATCTATAAATCTTGCCTAGAGGTCCGCAGCCTGCTTCCTCTCCCACCCCACCCTTGCGCTGGCCTGGGGAGGAGCCGCATTTCCTCCGTTGGTGAATAGCCATTGTGATGCTGGGCTAAGCTTTCGCAGTTCTGCATTTCCTCCCATTTGGCCTTCAAAGAGATCACAGGCCAGTGTGAGTCTCCAAAGGAGTGAGGAGGAAAGTGCAGAAAATGTGCCATTGGCCCGTGTGCTGAAGGTGCAAACCGCCTTTACTGGGTCACTTAGGATGCAGGGAGATACCTGTGGTGTAGACTGACACCTACAGTGACACCTACCATTGAAGACAAACGTATCCCCACTCCCTGGAGCAGCCTGTCTCAACCTTCCTGACACTGTGACCCATTAATCCAGTTCTTCTTGTTGTGCTAACCACCAATCACAAAATTATTTCATCGATATTTCCTGACTGTTATGAATCACAATGTAAATATCTGTGTTTCTTAGGGGACTCTTGTAAAAAGGTCTTTTTCTTTTTTTTTAACGCCAGAGGGGTCTTGATCCACAGATTCAGAACCACTGTCCTAGAGGACAATGCAAACCATCTTCAGAGGACCCATATGACACTTAGACTGTCTATTATGAATGGAATCAAATATCATAGACCACGAGACTAATGAGACTGATGATTATTTTTATTATTCTTAAGTATGCAGGTAGGGGGAGGCGAGGTGTGTTCACAGGAGGGCAGGTGCTCTCAGAGACTAGAGGCATCTGACGCCCCTGGAGGTGGAATTATGAGCAGTTGTGAGCCACCCAGCCTGGGAACCAAACTCCAGTCCTCTGGAAAACCAGAACATGCTCTGGGCAGTGGAGCCATCGTCCCAGCTCCTGTGTTGTTTAAAAAGCAGGAAGGAATACTGTTGTGTTATTAGCGTGTGTTTCTAAGTCCCTACCTTATAGTCAGCAACATCCAATCCAAATTCCAACACACAGTTTCTTGGTTATTCAGTTAAAGTGGGTGACCATCGGCCGACAGTACAACTGAGTTTAAATTCACCTTGACCCCTCCAGCCTTAATATTCCAAGGATTCTTTTATTTTTTTCTTCCATTTTTATTTTAGTGAAATGTAATTGGATTGCCTTCCATTTTATTCACAGAGAAGCTGGGCTGATGGTTTTTCACAATATAAAACACACACACACAAAACACACAAACATACACATAGACACACACACACACAAACAGACACAAATACACACACAGAAACACAAACACACACTCAGACACACAGCTACACAAAACACAGAGAGCACACACACAAAAACACACACTCATAGACACACAGACACACACATACACTACATACACACACACACTGAGACACACACAGAAACACAGACACACATACTCATAGACACACAGACACACACACAGAAACACACACACACACTCATAGACACACAGATACACACAGAAACACACACTCATAGACACACAGATACACAAACACACAAACACAGACACACACTCGCAGACACACAGACACACATACACACATAGACACACAAATACACACACACACAAGCTGCGGCCATAGAATCGGCCTTCTGTGTTGAGATGGCTGGCTGTCATGGTACCTGTCTCTGGCACGCTGCTGTCTCTGGGCAGAGGAGATCTCCTGGAAGCAAAGGCCAATGCAGAAGAAGAAGAATGTCAAAGGAAAAGAAAACTAAGGTCAACAGAGAAGCCGAACTGCACCCAATATTCAGAAAGCCTATGACCCTCAGCCCTGGTTGCTCGGTGCCAGAGTCCCCTGCATGGCTTTTAAAGCTACAGTGGGAAGATTCCGCTTCAGATCTCCTAAATCAGATTCACCTGAAGTGGAAACTCAGCCCTCAACACAGCAAGAGAATCTCCCAGCGATTCTGATATGCAGCTGGGTTTGTGATCAGGAGATAATTGAACAATCAGCTGATTCGAGAGGGCACAGCTGGGGCTGTAGAACCTGAATCCAGTAGCAAGGAAGTCAACTATGGGGGAGGGGAGGCAGATGTTACAGAACAGCTGGAATCATGCAAAGAACATGGGGCAGTAAAGTCCATCTCACAAAACTCAAGGGTGTTCCAAACGTAGGACAATGAAGAGACTCACCAACTCAGTGCAATGCAGGGTCCTCTACTACAGAGAAAATAGGGAATACTAAAAGTATCGTGACTGGGTCATTGATGAAACTGAAATGTGGACTGTGGGTTTTAAGTTTTGTATTCATTTTCAAGTTCCTTAATTCAGTGACTTTATTAAGATTGCAAACTTAATCCGGGAAGCCCACAGCCTAGTCTGAGATAGTTCCTATAAATGTATTTGCAGAGAGGAGAAAGAGGAGAGAGAGAGAAGAGTTGGCCGGTTCCGGGAAAGGTTGTAGAAACCATGTGTGTAAGTCTTACAGTTCGTCTGTTAATGTGCAATTCCTTCCAAATAATTACTTTTGAAGTAAAAAGAACTCAGCAACGAAGTGCGCTGGGCAGACTTTCAGAGAGTGGCATAAAGCTGTTGAGTTGCAGCGAGGCCAGTGGCTCAGATATACCAAGATGCATCTTCAGGAACTGTGGCGACAGTGAGTGGGGTTTGGAGAGGCTGGGTGGAAGAAGGGCAGGAGAGATTGGCATCCACAAGAGGAAAGAAATGAGATGAGTCTGCAAAAAAAAAAAAAAAGGAAAAAATGAAGGCAGTGAAGCCCAATGTCAGAACTGGCCGCTTAGTGGCATGCTAAGTATAAAGACAAGATAAAAGACACCCTGGGAAGAACTAAGTCTCCACAGTTTACCCCAGCTGTCCTTGCGCCTTCAGATTCCAGGCACAGAATAACAGCTGGGAAAACCCCCGCACTGTAAGAATCTGGTAAAAAGTCCTGTAAGGAGAGAGATCGTGAATTCCAGGAGCTATGACTAAAGTCACCATCTGTTTCCATCTCTGCTGCATGTGAAGGGGACACAGGCCTGTCAGCAGGTCCACATGAGAACCTCCCACTGCAGAACCTTCTGCTTGGGAGGCAGGAATCTCTTGTTTCAGATCCCTCATAGATTTGGACCAATGAGCAAGCCGTTGTGTAGCCCTGCTAGATGCCTGCTATCTGGGCTAGATGCCTGTAGACTTGGCTGTTTGCTCTTCTTTGCGAGATTGGGGACGCGGGGTGGCGTGCTGAGGGAAGAGAGCAAAGCTATGGGCAGAATTCAGCGAATGACGACTCTGCTGAGGGTTCTGATCTCCATGGTGCAGGCAGCAATTTCAGGGGTGTCTCCTGCTTGTTGAGAAGCAGTAGCTCTTACAGGGACTTGGGGTCCACCCCTATAGACAATAGCTTCATGCGTGTCCATTTCTACTAAGCCTGGGGGCGAGGTGCTAGAGTCGTGAATGCTGAGAGTTTTAATTTGGCCCTGGAATGAGTGCGGATGTTGTTTTGGGGAAGATTTGCATGAAATTCTTTGCCAAGCCCTTGTTTAGTAGAAGAATGGAAAGGTTTATTCTGTCCATATATGAGAGATCCCATCACCATGACCTAGGGATGCAGAGGAGGCAATGAAGAACAGGCCTCCTTCCTTCAAGGGCTCTATAATCTGACTGATAGCTTTAATATTACATTGTGGAAATCGTGATAATAAGGGTCCTTTGATCTTCTGCTTTGATCACTGTCAGCCCAGGGCTCAGAGGCCCTGGAGACACCCGTGTCTGCCTCACCCAAGAGGGAAGGGTGGAAGAAGGAAGCGATGTTGAATTAGAGATAACCAAGAAACAGGCAGAAAGTAGGAAGATCGTGTTTTCGTCTTTTGATTTTCTTTATCTTTTTCTTTTTTTCTTTCTTTCTTTTTTTTTTTTTTTTGCGTCAAAGTCAAGATCTTTTTTGAAGACTTTTGGTAAACAAAGAAAAGATTTGATCTTTCTCAACATTGCCTTCTTATTCCGACTTTTCAAACAATGCTAAGATCTTGTTGTAAAATCCAAAAGTCACCTATGTTGCTCACATTATAAGCCTCTTCTTTGTAATGTCTAAAGAATTCTAAAGAGATTGAATGTACAATGTGACCTACAGAATATTTAAAGTATGTCTTTGGTTTCCAATCATGAGTATCTAAAGAGGGTAAGGGCTTTGTTTGTTTGCTTGTTTGTTTAGGTTTTCTTTTACAAATTGTTTTGCATTTATTTCTTTAATATGTATGTGTGTTTTGCTTGCATGTGACTATGTATACCACGTGGGTGCCTGGTACCCACAGAGGCCAGAAAAGGATATCAGATCTCCTGAAACTAGAGTTACCAGTGGTCATGAATCATCATGTGGGTTCTAGGAATGGAACCCCCAAGTCTTCTGCAAGAGCAGTGGGTACTTTTAACTAATGAGCTTTTTCTCCAACCCCGTTCTTGAAAAGCCAATCTTATGCCATGTTATGTATCTACTGTTATGAGGTGGGAGAACAGATATCGTCTATATCACAGTCTAGCTCATAAAGCCATACTACCTAGGAGCCACGCACCCACCGACTACCCTATGGCTCCCCTGTCTTGGCTTGTGTGAACAGATTTGTCTCTTGGGTTGGGTGGTGGCAGCTATGGTGTTGGTGGAGATGCAGTTATTGTGTTGGAGATGTTCCTGGAGCTTGAAGAAGCGATGCCTTGATGGTCCCTTAGGATGAAAGGTACACAAGTACTCCATTTCCAGAGAGAGAGAGAGAGAGAGAGAGAGAGAGAGAGAGAGAGAGAGAGAGAGAATTGGTATGGAAAATAAATACCAGGAAGCCTTAAGAATGTGTCCAAGAGCTTTGGTGGAGCTTACTGCTAACAGTTCCCTCCCACTCCCAAACTTCCAAAAAAAAAACCAAGGCATGGCCAGGAGTCCAGATAGATGTTAAATGTCTCCTGTGCTGATCTACTGAACAACATCTTTTGGAAACAAGATAGAATGCAGGGTAAATTTACTGTCATTTGAGTGTTCTCAGAAAGATATTCTCTTCCGTGGACTCTTATTCTTTAGTATCACTGAGCGCTCAGTTTCCATGATTTGTCTTAATGTTCCTCATAGAATATTATTTTACTGTTAGCAATCATCGGTCCTGACACGCCCAGCCCTTTGCTGGGAATTGCACTTTGCATACAGTTCATGCCTCCTCTTTCGATCCCTAAAACTGCTCTCCAAATGTTTTTGTTATTTCCTGGAGACTCGTGATCTAGGAAGTTTATCTAGAAAGATTTCTTTAAGTACTCCAAACTTTATCTCAGAATACAAAGCAGGATGGTCATGAGGTTTTTTTTTAAAAAAATAACCGCTCATCAAAATTATGATTTCTTCTACTCAAGGGCTTCTCTTTTGAAAGGCTCGGCACTTGCTGCAGGTTAAAATCGTGGTAAAAGCTAACACAAAGGAAACTTTGGAAAGGGACTTGCTATCTTGTGATTGGTTTCTAGCTGACACATCTACCCATTTGCTATGCCTTCTTTTAAGAATTACTGTGGTGCCTTTTGGTAGAGTGTTTGTTCAGCATAAACGAGGCCCTGGTTTATATCCTAAGTACCACATTCTCTTGATGTGGTTGGACATGCATGTAACACTATACTGAGAAAGTACAGGCAGGAGGATCCAGAGTTTAAAGCCATCCTCAGCTAGAAAGACAGATCAAGGCTAACCTAGGTTACATGATACCCTGTCTCTAAATCAATAAAGATATTGCATGAGATTTGAATTTAAAATTCTTTTACATAGTTATGGTTACATGCATAAGACCAGCACAAGATGAAAGCAATCAAAAGCCTGGGTCAGGGAAGAGCTCACAAGGCCTCCATCTAACCGAGGATCTGTTGGCAACTGATGGCTGTTGGTAGAAGAGTCATTTTTCCCTGGGGAATGGCTCCTCCTGTAGATGGCTCCACCACTATGCACATACAGGCAACACAAATTGGATTCAGTGGTCAGCTTTGGAAAAAAAGAAAGCTTGAAGTTGGGAGAGAATGTGTTATGATCTAGGGAGAGATGGAGGGCAGTGTACATGTTCATACACACACACATGAACGCATGAACACATATGCACATACACAAACACATACACACATATGAACACATATCCTCATACACATGCACACACGTGCACATATACAAACACAGGCACACATGAACACATACACACATGTACACACACAGCACAAACATGCACACACATAAACACACACATGAATACATATGTTCACACACACAGGCACAAACACATATACAAACACACACATGAACACACACACACATGAACACACGTGCACATAGGCATGCACATACCTATGCACACACATGAACACACGTGCACATAGGCATGCACATACACATGCAAACACACACATAAACATGCACACATATGTACAAATAGCACACATACATACACAAATACACATGCACACACACACACATGCACACTACTAGCAAACCTGGTGAGCAGGTCTTTTGAGATCATCTACTCTACTCAGAAGCCAGGGCAAACAGATGTAAATTCAATGCCTTCCCCTGAGCTATTGAGTAAGTTCCAGGTTATCAAGGCTACTTGGCCTCTGGTGAAAGAGAGAGAGAGAGAGAGAGAGAGAGAGAGAGAGAGAGAGAGAGAAGGAAGGAATTCTTCCTAGGAGGAATGATAGCACACTGGTCTTGGTCCTGTGCCTAACACTGATGTTATAGTAGGTTGTGTCTCCAAGACGTTTTTCTTTAGCCCCTACACTTTATTCTGCATGCAACATTATAAATATCAAGACATACCTGCTACTTATCATAAAGGTAACCGATTTATAAAGTCTAAGATGGTTCAAGACCCTCTAAGTAGGGTCTGTCACGCCTCAGAAACAGAAAAGTCAGTGATATTTATGAGAAATTAAGAAGCACAAACTAACATTTAGTCACCTAATAATGAAATTTTGGTTGAGGGTTTATTAGGGGACAATCCAAACTGCCATTGGAGTTTGATTGGCTCTTCCTAACTGAATAGCACAGAGGATTTGTTGAAACGAATGGTTTCCTCCACCCACGGCATTACAGATCCCTTAGGGCTGTGGTAGGGCCCTAGAATACGGATTCCCGACAAGTTCTCAGATAAGCACTGATACACTGTCCTAAGGGACATGTCTCCTCCTCATCTTCTTCCTCTCCATCCTTCTCATCTCTCCTATCCCCTTCCTTTCCCTCCTCCTCTTCCTCCTCCCCCACACCTCCTCTTTCCTTCAGTTTTCGCTCTCATTTATCTTGCTCTACTTTTTCCTTCTTTACTTCAAAATCAATCTCTTCCTGTTTTATTCTCTCTCCCACTCCCCTGCTCAGTGTGTCTATCTCTCTGTCTCTGTTTCTCTTGGTCCCTCTCTGTCTCTCTGTGTGTGTCTCTGTCTCTGTCTCTCTGTCTCTCTGTCTCTCTCTGTCTCTCTCTGTCTCTCTGTCTCTCTGTCTTTGTCTCTGTCTCTCCCCCTGCCCCGCCCCCCCCCCCCGCCCCAATCCTCCTTTTCCCATTCAAAACAGCGTTTGGAAGCGCGCACCAGGACCATACTTACAAGAATTTGTCAGAGGATTTACTCACATGACAGCACTTACTAAGCAGCTACAAAGATCCGGGCATTCACAGAAAATGTTCACTGAGCTTCTACTGTATTCTGAACCCTGTGCAGAATGAGGAAACAATGCTCTACCCTAAGAGAATTTCTTTCAAAGGACCAAAGATGGCAGACAGGACTCCAAAAGCATAAATAATCAGAACATTGCCACACACTGTTGCTCTGAATTGAACAAGTAAGTTAAGGTGAAAATATAATGGACGCTTTTTCCTAATGATGTCTGACTTCAGAAGAGGAGTCCTCAAACATAGACCAGAGCCTGGCACTGGCAAAGGCTTAGTTGTGTTTGCTGAATGAAAGCACGCACCGGAAGGGATGAAGCAGGCAGGAGACAGACAATGAAGGAGATCCATGTACCATAGCCAGGTCCCACGTGAGGACCGTGACCTTTTAGTTACTCACGAGAAGCTTGGGTTAGTTTGCCCAGTCCACTTGGCTGCCCCCTCTCTACCCATGAGCTCTCTGACTTACACCCTGCTCCAGCTGGTCTACAGTAGCTCACCTTCTCCCTACTGAGACATCAATAGGTGCTATATGCACCATCCAGCAGGCACATTCTTTTTTTGTTTGTTTATTTGTTTTTTGTTTTTTGTTTTTTTTTTGAGACAGGGTTTCTCTGTGTAGCCCTGGCTGTCCTGGAACTCACTCTGTAGACCAGGCTGGCCTCGAACTCAGAAATCCACCCAGCAGGCACATTCTTATGTTAGTGTAAGCCTTGGTGGTGGGATGCTTAG
Organism: Apodemus agrarius; assembly: GCA_964023405.1. Lineage (NCBI taxonomy): Eukaryota > Metazoa > Chordata > Mammalia > Rodentia > Muridae > Apodemus > Apodemus agrarius. The sequence continues at coordinate 15,280,146 of OZ030026.1, read as the reverse complement.
AAAAAGCTACTGGTTGTATAGGAGACAAAATATAATGGTAGTGTGCTAAGTGGGCACACACTCATATCGCCTTTGTTTTGTGAGTGGAGACCTAGTGAGCAGAAGAGGAAAAGCGACATGTTCCAGATGGGATGGAAGCCGTGGGCATCACGGGGTCTGAGTTTCCCTGGGGAATGGCCTCACTCACCCTGAGACAAGGAGACCATTGTGTCTTACTCAAATCAGATTACGTGTAGGTGCACCTACCACACAACTAACTCCACTGTGAGGTAACTGACATTTTAGGGGTGCAGGAAGTACAACCCAACGCTACACCAGGCAGTATCACCCCATGACAAAAGCTTGTGTAGGGAAGGGAGCAGTGGACCACAGATGGGTCCACAGGGCTTAAAGCCTAGAGGAACATCTGACTGCAGATTTTATTTTAATCCACAGTTCCTGGTCCACAGTTCCTGGTTCACAGTTCCTATGATCCTTGTAATTTCTTCCAGCACCAGAATAATTAAAATATATTTTGTTAGACATTTGACTCAGGTCCCTCAAACCATGTCCTTTCAAATGATGAGGGGGAATCACAGTTTTCAACCAGACCAAGCTTTTATGAACAAAATATTTTCTTAAGATTTTATTTTATTTATATGAGTACACTGTAGCTGTCTTCAGACACACCAGAAGAGGGCATCAGATCTCATTATAGATGGTTGTGAGCCATCATGTGGTTGCTGGGATTTGAACTCAGAACCTCCAGAAGAATAGTCAGTGCTCTTAAATGTTGAGACATCTCTCCAGCCCCCGAAATATTTTTTTAGAGTCATAACTGATAAACATGTAATGGGGGTGAGGAGGCTGGGGGAATCAAGGAAAGGCTTGGAAGGGTCTCACGGAGGGGCAAGGGGCTAAAGATTGAGTTCATTCCCACAGGGCAATCTTTATAAAAAGGCAAGTATCTGAGGTTGTGGGCTTCCAGGAAGGTGAATGCAAAGAGGATGACACCCCACCCCCACCCATGGGGGTGGTGGATCCTGTGCTCACAAACTTGTATACCTTACACTATACACCTCTTATAGAGTTATTTACTTGCATCTTTAAATTACTCTTTGCAATAAGCCAGTAAGTATGAAGAATATAGGAAGACATAAAGTGACCATTCCCAAACCGTGGTTCTTGATTCCTGGTGAGTGGTGTAAGACTGGGTGTTTATGTTTACAATGTAGCAACACCTATGCCCTTAGCTGCAAGGAGTTTATAAGTAACAGTAACGACTGTGTTAACTCAAGCACGATTGTTACCAGGAATCTTTATCACAGTTCTTAAAAGACAACTGTTCAGTGACTGATGTCTAGTCAGAAGCAGACACACCCTTCCTGTGGAGTCTGGGAAAGGTTTCCTGATGACTCGGGAGAAAACGATATCCGCTGTAATAGCGCAGAATGGTCTGCATTCCTGGGATGCAAGGACTTCTAAAGTAAACGCAGGGCCATATGATGGACTGGAGGGCAGTTGAGGAATTCCAAACAAAGAGAGGGAATAAGAAACGAGTCAACGTATTTATACTTTTTATTTATACAGTTTCGCAAACTCTTCATTGAAAAGATGACCTAGGACATGTGTCCTGTGCCTCCTGGAACCTGTAGCCATATTTGAAAATCAATACTGAAGCTGTGATTCCTTTTTTTTTTTAGAACGTTACTTTATGTATCTGAGTGCTTTGTTTGCAGTTGTATGATGGGCACCACACGCATGTCTGGTGGCCGTGAGGTCAGAAGAACATCCAGTCTCCTGAAACTGGAGTTAAGGATGACTGTGAATCACTGTGTAGGTGCTGGGAACTGAACCCAGGTCTTCTACGAAAGCAATAAGTGCTCTTAACCGCTTAGCCCCTGTAAGTCCTAGTAGCTTAGGTTGACCCTGATGTCTCATTCTCTATTAATTTTGTGGGATATTTAGAACCCACGAAGTATTGGAAACTCTGTTGTCAGCCTTAAGATGTTAAAGACAGAATACCAACAAAGCCTGCAATCATATACCTTTGGAAAAGAAATGTTTAAACTATTGGCCCTTTCTGTGTGTTCTAATACAATTCTATTGAGAATATTAAAAAGTGATTTAAACTCAGTTACTCTAAATAGATATGTTCATCTTTGATAGTTCAAAAATAAAAATGGATTTAAAGATGTAAGTTCTTACTTCCCAACTGCTGTTCCTAGGTTCACTCTTAGCAGGTTCCTGTTAATTTGGTAGCATCTAAGCAATGATTCGGGAGGATGCTTATACCACAATCCTATCAGCTCCTATTCAGGTATATCTGTCTAAGTCATAAGGAAGGATTATTAGATACGCTAGGAAGCTGGCCCCAAAGAATGCAACATGCCAGTGAATGTGTGCATGCACGTGTGTGCATGCACTCGTGCAAGAGAGAGAAGATTTAGTATATATAAGTGGGAAGACTGCAGACCAGAAAACCAATCAGAAAAATGTAAAGTCCCAGAGGAAATGACGAAGAAGAACATAAACATCAGGGATTAGCAAGTGGGTCCTGTGCAGTGAGTGAATTTTAAAAAGAACCAAAATAACATCACAGAATAAAATTATTTGGATGCATCTGGGCAGTGGGGGTGCACGCCTTTAATCCCAGCACTTGGGAGGCAGAGGCAGGCAGATTTCTGAGTTCGAGGCCAGCCTGGTCTACAGAGTGAGTTCCAGGACAGCCAGGGCCACACAGAGAACCCTGTCTCGAAAAACCAAAATAATAATAATAATAATAATAATAATAATAATAATAATAATTTGGATACACCTGCTGCTGGACAAGCTAACTCCTTGTTCAAATAAGGTTTGCAAAGTTGTTTCCCTACTTGTAATGTCACAGGAGCTCTCTCTATGGAATAGAACTGGCCTTTAGAATCTTCTTCTTCCTCTTCAACAGGGGTAGACTTGTTTTCCGAATGCAGAGAGGTAAGATGGGGGTAGTGTTGAAGAAGAGTAAGCTGGGAAGACACTTCTCAAGGGAGTTGGCGCTTGTACTGAAGGCCTGCTAGAAGCAGCCGCTGATGGTGGAGGGAAGGGGGCATACTCCTCCACTATGAGTAAGGAGGCAGTAAGGAGTGCCAGGCTGTGGTCAGTGAAGCGAGCAACCTGGGCGAGCATACAGGCGATTCTGCACTTTCCTCACCACAGGCAGGTGCTTGGTGTTTAGTGGTGGACTGCTGGCTTGCAAGGGAGATTCGATTCACACTGTGTGTAGCTGTGTCTAAAAGCCCAGGTGTCTGAACGGGGCAAGACACCATTTTTCTCTAAGAAATAGTGACAAGCATGTGTTCTAAAAGAACAGGAGTAATTTTCACTTGTTTCAAGTCTTCTATGTTCTCTCAAAGTAAATCTTGGACATAAGTAGCCAAGAACATGTTTATCTGCTCTGTAATATATGTGAGGGGGATATAAGCCTCACTCCTGCCAGTGATTTGAAATGTGGTATAATGATCCATGCAAGATATTATTGACAACAACACTGATGACACCAACTAAGACTTTTGAGTGCTTATTAATGGCCAGACCAAGAGCAGGCTCACACCTCTTGAAAGTTTCGTGGTGCCACGCTCAGGAATATGGCATTTTTGAAAGGCAAAAGCCTGGAAGACACATCAAAGGTAGGCGAGGATCAGAGAACCTCAAAATGTTCTTCCTGCCAGAGCACAGAAGTCAGTTTAGACACAACTTGCCAACTATTTTGCTTAAATATACCTGGACCAGAGTCGAGGCGTGGAAATCCCAACTGTGTGGCCAAGGCAGACATGACAATTGTGGGGGCAGAGGGGAGAGAGAGCTAAGAACTATCTTAAGCAAACAGAATTCCAACAGGACTGCCTCCTCTTAGTTACCTCAGTAGGGCCATGATTTTGGTTAAGCACCTCAAAACCTTACAACTATGAAAGTGGCTGCGAAGTTTTGTCATTATTAGCTATGTACCATTAAGCACTTTGGCTTTTCGGATGGAGGTATTCCTGGGACCCACAAGGGTGTAGGTCAGGTTCTAACGTGCTTGCAGTTCGTGTAGAAAACACCGCGGGGGCTTTGGAAGGTGTCGGAAGAAATTGAATCAACTGGAGTGTATCCCGGTGAACCGAGTTGATAACTGCTTTCTTCTCTCAGCTGGGGCATGGCACGCCTTTCCAGCTGGATGGTCAGCGGGTGACCTTGCTTGCAGGGGCTAGAGCACATGGGTGATGGTTATTTTGTGGTCGGTTCACAGTCTTTGCCTAAGTTTGAGGGAACACACAGACCCCGTGCTAGAGAAATGGGAAAGTGTAGGGGAGGGAAACTGCGCTCGCTCCTGTTGATGGGCGGGCTCTTCGCGGGTCTTTTCTCTCTGGCTGATGTCAAGAGGATGTACACTGTGACAAATGAGTGTTTGGAGGTGAGAAAGACTAAAGCCCTCCTAATAAAAGGCTTTCAGGAAAGAGTGTGGGTGACCCAGGGAACTGTGCTCAGGTCAAGTTTAAGCCTGGGAAAAAGAGGCCCTGGAGAAAGATAGGAAGGAAGATAGAGAGGGGGCGCTGGGTGTGCGCGGGGGGGGGGGGGGGGCGGTTTGCTGGAAAGTGAGAGGGTTCAGGCACTGTTTAATGGTTTGACCACAGGGCTGAGGACCCCTGAGAAAGAAAAAGTGAAAGTTGAACAGGAGGAGAAAGCAGGACCCCGCGACCCTGGAAGGGACCCTTGGCTGGGGTGCAGGGGTAGCAGCAGAGGAGGCAGGAGGGGGTGGCAGCTTGGCTGGCCTCAGGCCCCCTTGGCAGCCTCAGGCGTTGGCTCCTCAGGGCTCCCTCCCTCTCCGGAGCATTGTTCCTTTGCCGGGAGACAAGGAAATTGCCTTTTGATTGCGGAAGTCCCGGACGGGGCTTGGGGGCGAGGCAGCGCGGGTCAGAATGGCAGCGTGGGAAGGGCCTCGCGCCGCGGGTCCCCGCCGCCTGTCGTCGTCGTCGTGTCCGCAGCCCGCCCGGGGCGGCAGCAGAAGCAGCGGCGGCGGCCACGGCCCTTGAGCATCGCCAGCCACCCCGAGGGTAGCGCGCTGCGCCCGCCCGGGGCAAGCTGAGCGCGCAACAAGTGGTACCCAAGGTGCCCCGGCCGGCCTCCCAGCGAGATGCGGAGGCATGGAGCCCTACTGGCCTTGGGGATCGCGCTGAGCGTCCTGCAGGTAAGCGGGCAAAGCAGGGGCTGGGGATGACGCTCCACCCCCGCCAAGAACTGAATCCATCCCGTTGCCGGCCTCCAGGGCTGAGCTGCTAGGAGGAAAGGAACAGAAATCTCTTGCTCCTACCCTCCTACCTGGGAGAGCCAGCCATCCTCTCCCCAAACCCTACCATTTACCAAACTGACAGCTTTGCTGTCAAGAAAGCAACCTCTGTCTGCCACTGCTCCCGGGGTGGGGGTGGGGGGGATGCCAGTCACTTCCCCCGTGGGTCCTTTCCTGGACCGGAGGATGAGAGGACAGCGGAGGCTGGACTCCAGGGGTGATGACAGGTGACTTGGGGAGGTCGCTATGGACATCTCTAGGCAGTGCAGGCCATGGACTTAATCTGTGTTCTCTGATTCTTTCCCAGACTGGAGCGGCAGAGCAAGTGAAATGTAACTTCACACTCTTGGAGTCCAGGGTCTCTAGCTCGTCAGCGTCTATCCAGTGGAGGACGGTCGGGGCACCCTGTAACTTCAGCCTCATCTACAGCAGTGATACCTCAGGGCCCATGTGGTGCCATCCCATTCGGATAGACAATGTTACCTATGGATGTAACCCCAAGGATTTACAAGCAGGGACCATCTATAACTTCAGGATTGTTTCTCTGGATGGAGAAGAGAGAACTCTGGTCTTACAGACAGGTAAAGAGTTAACAGGTGTAATGGATAGCCAAACTACTCTAAGCTGAGCCTTGCCTTTTCCTACAGGGCTCTCCTTTGATCTTTAGGCATTATCAGGAAATATGTATTTATTTTATATATATATATATATATATACACACATACATATATACACGTGTGTATATATACATATACATATATGTGTGTGTATATATACATATATATATGTATATATACACAGAGAGAGAGAGAGAGACAGACAGAGAGAGAGAGAGAGAGAGAGAGAGAGAGAGAGAGAGAGAGAGAGATTGAACCATGACTTCTAGTTGGCTGAAATCTGGTCAGTGCTTTAAGAGTTAGCTTGCTTGACTCTTAAAGGCTCCTTGCTAAGTGCTCTAAACAGCAGCTGAATACCCAGCATCTGGAAAGGGGGGAAAGGGGATTCAGTTGGAGAGGGACAGCAGAGGGAATATTTTTAATCGGTGTAGTTTGAGCTTCCATGGCATTAAATTGTCAAACATCAGCTCGTTTTTTAAGTAACTGTTTTGAGAATAAAGTTGTGAAGATTAAGGATATGCCTGGTTATACGCCTAAGGCATGAGCCAGGATATAAAATCATCAGGAATAAGATAACGCTGTTCACAGGGAACGTTGGAAAAGCCCCTTGAAAGGAAGGTGCGAATGTGATTTTGTATTTCTCGAATTACAGAACAGTAGAGAACGTTCTTTGGTGGCTCTGGACTTCAGTCTGTGATTTCCCAGCTGCCCCTTCCCTGTGTGGGTGTAAGGGTCTGCGCCCCTCCATACACACGTCCAGTCTTCTTACCTGAGAGGAGAGAGACTGGACGCTGCTTCAGGCCCTACTTCTTCCCACCTGCAGGAACTATCACAAGCATTTTTCTCACCTGGAGGTGTCTCAGCCCGTGAGGATACTAAGTAGCAGATTCTCCAATTACATAGTCTTTACCAACTCTGTTCCTTCAACCAGAAGTTCAAACCGCAGAGAAAAAATTGAAAGCCACACTAGGAAACAGGTTCCCTTTAAGACCCATTCCAATTTCCACCAGAACAGAGGTGATTGCTTTGACCATCGCTCTTTGAAGACCACTGCAAGCAGGGTCAGAAAATGTCAGTGAGTCCTTGAAGTGAAATATTAATCGTTTTCTTTTTTAAAGCCACGATGGCCACTAACATCATTTGACTTACTGCAGACGAGGCATAGGGGTGATTTCTGAGGACTAGAGGACCCTTAGTTTGGAAAGATGAGCTACATGTGAAGAGAGTGCTTGTGTTTATATGGAGCCAGAGAGACAGTTTTCTGGGAGCTGAAGAAGATGGATTTTCAGTCATTACTTTGCTGTGTTTTGTTTTCTTGTTTTTTTTTTTTAATTAAAGATGGTTCCGTGAATACTCACATAACTATGACTGTAGGATATTGAACCTCTGACTCTTCCAGATATCCTGGCTGCGCTGGAAAGGGTCTCACCAATAGTGTGTATTTAGTGGAGCAGAGGGACTTTTTTCTTCTTTTCTTTTCTTTTTTCTTTTCTCTTCTCTTCTCTTCTCTTCTCTTCTCTTCTCTTCTCTTCTCTTCTCTTCTCTTCTCTTCTCTTCTCTTCTCTTCTCTTCTTTTCTTTTCTTTTCTTTTCTTTTCTTTTCTTTTCTTTTCTTTTGAAGTAGCTGCCTTTTCAGAAACTTCAGGGAAAACCGTAAGCCTTAAGGAGCTTGGAGACAGTTGTTTCACCCAACAATTTGGTATCTGGATAAAAGATCCTGAGCAAAGGTTCACCGTAGATGTTAGCAGCATAAAACAAGCCTTGAGTTGGGACACAGGGAGGTGCTTCAAGCCCAGAGGCTGTTGGTGAAGCATAGGAAATGTCTGTGTTATATTGACTGCACTGTGTTAGCATGTAAGGATAGAACCCAGGGTCTGCTTCATTCTAGGCAAGCACTGTACAACTGGTCTACCCCAGGATCATTATTTTTTTTTAAGGAGGTAGTTTTCACCATACATTTCCTGAGCCTCAGGATGAAAATTACAGATGGTGTTTTCATAACGGTCATTTTCCCTGTGCTTGTTTGTATGACGGTGTAAGTCTTTCTCAGAATTCTCCATGTCTTTAAGATAAAGATTTCATTTAAGTACAAAAATATTTTGAATTAAGATCTTTAAATATTGATTTGGGGATGATTTTCAGTGGTTGTTTATCTATATGTAGTACTTTCTAGGTCTTAAAAGACATGTAAGTTTTAATTTCGTTAAGAAAAAAGTTATTATTCCTCTATATTGATTGCTAAGCTATAGTGACGAGACTCATAAATCATATTTTTACTATTGCTAAGCAATGCCAGCGGGCACAACATCAGCTGAGACAAAGCTTCAAACAAAAGACATCATTCAAAACCTAAGTCCTTTCTTTGCTGCCTTTTACCAATCTTATTGCTCTCCTATGAATCATAACAAAAACAAGACTTACTCATGAACTGACATCGGGCCATTGCCTACATGATCAGGTGTGATTTTTGGTGATGGGTTTTACTGACAGTCCAAAATCTGGACTTGCAGATTTTTAAAAAAAATCAAATAAGTTATATCTTAGCACTAGTAAACATTCCATTCCAGATTTCAAATCAGACTTGAAATATGTGAATTCAAATTTAGGTTAGCAAGTATTCACTGTGCAGAATAAATAGCAAAGGGAACATGACGGAAGAGAGACTGGTGGGTTTATAAAGTCATAGTACTGAAAATGGCCCCTATTCTTTTAGTCTTGAACAGGCATTTGAGGTTATACTGACAGTGGCACACAGCCTTACACATCATTCCTGAATGAGGACTTTGTCCTGTCCTGTGAGTACCGGGCTGTCATAACCACAAAGAGAGTGGGCTATGCTATTCTCAAGTGTATCTGCTCACTAACTGGCAATACAACAGGAATGCTGTGAATGTCAAGTTGTGTAGTCATGAATTTACCAGAAAACACACACACACACACACACACACACACACACACACACACGCACACGCACGCACACACGCACGCACGCACGCACGCGCCATATCAAATGAATAAGTGGGCATGCTTCAAAGACTATATAGCCTCTGGTGACCAGGAGGTGTTTAAATAATAACTAGACCCTGTTTGGCTTCTGTCATATTCATGAAAATTCTGGTTCATTTCACCAGCATGAAGATGCAAAATTCGAGCACATCTTTAATCCCAGCACTTGAGAATCAGAGACAGCTGAATCTCTTGTGAGTTTGAGCCTTAGCCTGGTCTACATATCAAGTTCTAAGCCAGCCAGAGCTGCATAGGGAGACACTGTCAAAAGAAAAAAAAAAAAAAAGGAGAGGGGGCTACGTTTCAGGTTTACAGAAACGTTATGACAATAGATAGCACAAAGACATCTCAGATTTCCTATTATGCCTGTGTTTGTAGCAGTGAATGAGTCAGTATTATCGTGATCATCTCACCCATAATGGAGTCTCACTCTCTGTGGTTTTTACCCACCTCCCTTCTCTGATCCTGTATCCTAATTGGGGTCCTACATGACATTCCTTGTTGCAGATAATCCAGACAGCTTTAAGTATTTAATATCGTTCTCCCTCTCCCTCTCCCCCTCTCTCCCCTCCCCCTTTTCCTTCCCCTCCCCCTCCTCTTTTCCCTCCCCCTCCCCCTCCTCCCTTACCCCCTCCCACTCCAATTCCCCTTCCTTTCCTCCCCTCCAGGTTTTCTCTATAGCCCAAGGCTGATAGATCCTGCTCTATAGCCCAAGGCTGATGCTTCTCATAGGTTTAGCCTGGGGCTCCAGGCTTTGGGTTTTCAGAGGAAAAGACCTTCTCTGTAGAGGCCAAGTTCTCAGCAGGTCACACTGAGGCTCTTCCGGCGAACGTGACTTGTCACTTTTGGTGTTGAACTGTTGGCTGAGGTAGCAATCAGTTTCCAATACATTATCTCATCTCCTTGAGCCCAGTGAACTACAGGTGGGAAATTTACCTGAGATGTGAATATTCACAGGCGTTGTTCATTTTGTGAATCTGATTATTAATCTTTCTAGGAAAAAAAATGTCCGAAAATCCCCACCCTCAAATGCCCTTAACGATCTTAGCATGGTGAATGTCTTAGTCTGTACGAAGAACATTTGGCACTTCAACTTTCAAACTCCTGCTACAGCTCTTATTTGCATTCCAAAATGTTATTTATTGTACTGGATTGACTGAGGCTGCCACACCAAAACTTGAGTGGTTTAAAATCAGAATTGATTTTTCGCCCTCACTCCTTGTGGCTAGGATTCCAAGGTCAGAATGTCTACAGGTTGTCTGACCTTCTAGCCTTTTTGCTTAGTGTGACAGACCTGTCCATCCATGCACGACTGTGGCCCTTTTCTCTTCTCCTTCTTTCTTTTCCTTTTTTTCCTCTCTCCTCTCCTCTCCCCTCTCTTCTCCTCCCCTCCTCCCTTCCCCTCCCCTCCTCTCCTCTTCTCCCCTCCCCTCTCCTCTCCTCCCCTCCTTTCTTCTCTTCTCCTCTCTCTTCCCCTCTCCTCCCCTCCCCTCTCCTCCTTTCTTCTCCTTTCTTCTCCTCTCTCTTCCCCTCTCCTCCCCTCCTTTCTTCTCCTCTCTCCTCCCCTCTCCTCCTCTCCTCTCTCCTCTCCTCCTCTCCTCCCCTCCCCTCCTCTCTCCTCTCAGCTCCTCTCCTCCTCTCCTCTCTCCTCCCCTCCCCTCCTTTCTTCTCCTCTCTTCTCTTCTCCTCTCTCCTCTCCTCTCCTCTCCTCCCCATCCTCTCGTCATCTCCTCTCCACCTCCCTTCTCTTCGCTTGTTTTCTCTTCTTCAAAGGACACTAGTCCTGTTAGATCCAACCTAATGACCCCAGTTTAACTTACTCACCTCTTTAAAGACCACACCTCTCTCAAATACAGCATCTTTCCAGGGCTCCGAGGGCTTGCCGCTTCAACCCACAAATTAACTATAACTTTAAATACAATAAACTATTTCTGAAAAGTATCTGTAACTTTCTATCACCAAAATGTTTGGCACAGATTGTCATTCTTTTAAAAAGATCCTAGTTTCTATGCTACGTGAAAGGAACATGAACTTAGAAATAACAGAGTCAGGTAATCAAAGTGCATCAAAGTGAACTGCAATGCATCTTGGGAGCCATGACGTCATTCGTTAGCAGTAAGATATAGGGACCGTGCCTTCTTATATGTGGTTAAATCTATAAGGTCTGGGACTTTTTATTGTGATTTACAGGAAGAAAGGTTATTGGTTATTTTATTGTTTGGTTGGTTGAATCTTTTGTTTTTGTTTTTGTTTTTATTTTTGTACTTTTTGTGGCACAAAGCCTTCCTTATTTAGTACACGAAAGGATAAACTATCTGTTACATTGACTTTATGATTTTTGTTTATTGTTTGTTTTACCTTTTGGGTTTTGCTTGCTTATTTGTTTTTGCCTTTGTTTTTACTTTTTAGACAAGGTCTCCCTGTGTATACCCAGGCTGGTCTCAAACTCATGACAACGCTCCCTTCTCAGCTTCTCATGAATATTTAAATATACCATTTGACTCTATCCTGTGGAGACTGGAGTGGGCATCCAGAAGGGAGGCTCAGAGATGAATTCTGAAGGCAGAGTCTCCAGTGTTCACTGGCCAGGATGTGTAAAGAAAGCTGCCTTCTGCCTTAGGGCTATTTGTTAGCCTATACAGTGGGGTGAAGAAATCCTCACTTCATAGGATTATTAGGAGACTTCGCTGTCTTTGTTCTACTTTTTGAGTCTTACACAGCCTTCCAAATTTGCTGGAGTTTGTCTCCGTCCTGAAGCTCACACCTTAAGCCCACAGTCCCTGGACAGTCTCTGCTTTTCAATTTTAGCATCAAGATTTCCTTTATTACTGGATAGGTCAAGCATCCTAATCCAAAAGGATCTGAAATCCTCCAAAATCGGAAACTTTTTTGAGTACTGGCATGATGTCACAAGTGGAAAATTCCATGCCATAAAACTCCCTTTTCGGCCGGGCAGTGGTGGCGCATGCCTGTAATCCCAGCACTCTGGGAGGCAGAGGCAGGCGGATTTCTGAGTTCGAGGCCAGCCTGGTCTACAGAGTGAGTTCCAGGACAGCCAGGGCTATACAGAGAAACCCTGTCTCGGGGGTGGGGGGGGTGGAGGGGGGAAACCTCCCTTTTCTTTAGGGTTTTTTTTCAAAGTATATAAAATTATCTTTGTTATGTGCATAAGATGTAATGTGACAAAACGTGAATGTTGGGTTCAGTCCTCAAGATATCTCATTATGTATATGAAAATATTTCAAAAAAAATTTTTAAAAGAATCTCCAAATTTAAGACATGTTTGTTCTAAGCATTTTAAATAAGAGGAAATCACCGTGTGTGGAGCACAATATTAGCAACAAGACTCACATTCTACAGAGTGCCCTTTGTGCGCCCCAGCTATCCTTAACACTTTGCCCGTATTGCCTCTTAGTATATCTCTGAACAATATACATTGCTAGTACAAATTAAGATAAGGAATTGAGCCAGGCGGTGGTGGCACACGCCTTTAATCCCAGCACTTGGGAGGCAGAGGTAGGCGGATTTCTGAATTTGAGGCCAGCCTGGTCTACAGAGTGAGTTCCAGGACAGCCAGGGCTATACAGAGAAACCCTGTCTCAAAAAAACCAAAAGAAAAAAAAAAAGATAAGGAATCGAGAAACAAGAGCTAAAATCCCTTGCCTATATAATCCTCATGACAAATGCCAGTGTTGGGATATACCCAAGTCAAAGTTAGTCACCTCACAATTCATCTTATTCTGTTTATTCCTCTCGTGTATGTCTGAGAATCACAGATCACTGGCCATGACTAGCACTTAGTGAATATTTAGTGTTTTGTATGATGACCTGGGAAACGATATGATAGTCTGCATTGTTGTTAATGAGACGGATAACTTATCAATCTGCACTGAAGTATATGATGAGGCATATGGTTATTGAAAATGTTCTAACTTTTAGGTTGTTAGAGATTTACAGGTACCTTGCGCCATCCTGATGTATCGACACTATAGCATTATGCATTCTGTATCAGCATAATATATTTCAGCATCCTTAAAGTAAGGAAGAAAACTGACTACAGTCAAATAGCAATAACAACAAAGGGAATTCTTCCTACTAGAAATCTATTAAATGTGCCAAGGACTGTGGGAGATTCCTTTTCTAGGCTATTTTTTTCCTTCTCATTTTCAAATACAAGTAGCAAGAATTATTTGGGATTATGCTTTACCCTCACCTGACTTCCATGAATAAAAAAAAAAAATCTCTCCAACTGTTTTAGTTGAATCACTGGTGTCCGTTCCAATTGATCTAAGATGCCAAGTAAATATACCTTGCTATCAATCAAGCTTGCTACCCACCCACTTTTAAGTAAGACTGATTAGATCTCCCAGTTTGGGTAAATTTACCAGAACATGGATGGCATAAGAGTCTCCTGGGATGGAGTGAGACCGTAAAGAAAGATAAAAATTAAAGAGAGGGGAGATAGCCAGAGTCAGGAAATTTGGGCTCTGGTCTTTAGTGGGTGCTAATGAAGTTCTTACAGCATCAGGGTGGGTGAGCCTGGGAGATGGGAGAGGCCCGCCTGTAATAAACTGACAGTAGTGAAGACATGAAATAGGGACATGACTTAAACATCTCTTGAGTAATCTAACACGGAGTGATAGGACCTCAGGGACACACAGTAAATCTAGAGGGGAAAGGAACAGGTAGGGAAAATACTCTACGACTCAGTAGGAAGACTGTCCCTCGAGAAGTCAACATCCATCCAGGGCATGACTCTGGCTGTTGTCTAACATGTGTCTCTTTCCCATACTCTTTTTTTTTTTTACCTGCCTTATCACCTTTATTAATCTCCTCCTTCCCATAACTTATTAGTGGCTTTTCAAAAAAAAAAAAAATAGCATGCAAGTTCTCCATAGCAAGTTTAAAGGGAGACTACACAGGGACTACACAGGAAAACAAAATCCAGCAGCAACAACAAAAAGCCAATCAAACAAACAAACAAACCCCATCAGTTAGAAAGTCTTTGTGATATTGTCTCCAGTCTTTCAGATATCCAAGATTCTACTCAGCTGACATAGTATAGGATAGGCCCTTGAGACTGTATTTAGGAAAAGTTTTGCACATACATTAAAGATACAAATGAAAAAAAATGCCTAATATCAGTAAGGGGAATCTGAAAAATCAAACTCTGACAAAACTGTATATTGAAAGGTCATTTGAGTTAAATTTTCATGTCTTTCCCACACCAAAACCCATGGTTAACTCTGTGTTACATCCACTTCTTCCTCTTTCTTCCTCTTCTTTCTTCCTCTTCCTCCTCCTCCTCCTCTTTTTATTTATTTATTTAATGTGTATGAGTACACTGTCACTCACTTCAGACACACCAGAAGAGAGCATCGGATCCCCTTACAGGTGGTTGTGAGCCATCATGTGGTTGCTGGGAATTGAACTCAGGACCTCTGGAAGAGCAGTCAGTGCTCATCAGTGCTCTTCACCTCTGAGCCGTCTCTCCAGCCCCGACAACCGCTTCTTAATCAACCCGAACTTAGTTTCATAAGATACTAGATGAATCAATAGCTCAAGAGAGCTTCAGCAAGCCTAGAGTTGGCAGACACGAGGGTGGTCCCTGCGGAGGCTTGGTTTGAGTGTGCGCTCTACCGAGGAGTTCTGTAAACACACGCCTGGCGCTCCCAAGTGGCTCTGTTGTAGTCACACTGAATATGAAACGCAGGGCAGCAATCTAGGAGGAGCAGACGGGCTGCTCCTGCATATCAGACACTTGCTGCCCCTCCCCGTACCTGCATTTGGTGTTCCTCAGCTTCTCTTCCTGCTGAGGATGCTCACAGCACACCTTGGCCTCCTGTACATCCAACGTGGGTCCCACACACCTGTTGGCACCAATGCACAGGCTGGCCGTACTCAAAATCAGCTCAGCCATTTCATATTTGAAGTAGGAATCCATGTATCAATAAACACTAATGTTTTCAGTAACCTCGCTGCTAGAAAGTGTAAGTGTAAGAATCAATTAGAAATATAACTTTCTCCTTTCCGAGGGACTTTTTTTTTTTTTTTTTTTTTTTTTTTTTTTTTTTAAGGAAAACATAATTTATTTTGGCTTAGGAATTTTGCCAAGCTTTGTCTTTCCTTTTGGGAACAGAAAAAAAAATGGCTTGGCAGTTATATAACTGAGTTGTCGTATGTTAAAATCTGCCCCCCCTCCTCCACACACAACATACATGCAAACATACAGACAGACAGACATGTGGAATTTGGGCTGGGAGATGGCTCAGTGGATTAAGTGCTTTTCCTGCAAATATGAAGGCTTGATCTAGAATCCCCAGAATCCACATATACATAGGCGTGGTAACACGCAGAGCTCCCAGGACAAGATAGGAAATGGAGACAGGATTATTGCAGGTAGCTAATGGGCCAGTCAGCTGGTGAGCCCTGTGACAAGGAAATTCCATTTCCAGCAAGGAGGAATACACCCAAGGTTGCGATGTAACCTCCACATACATGCCATGGTACACCTGTGCACTATATCTCACACACTAACATGCACACACATATGCACATAGCAAATACACTGACCCAGGCCAAAGAAGCTTGTACACCAAATAGCTGATTTATAATCGAAATGTTTTTTAATACCCTGGTGCTCTACAAACCCTAGCTTCTGGAGCAAGCCGAGCAGAGCAGCGTGGACCGCTGCCAGCTCCCGGCTTTATCACAGTTTAAATGGGGTTTTAAGTGTTTGTTTCCAGGGCAGGTTCTCGCAGCCCAGGCACTTCCCAGATACATTGTTTCTTTGTTCTGCCGGATGCACAAAGGATTGACTGTTTTGTTTTCTGGCTCAGAGAGATTAGATAAAGTCTGCATTTCTGAAGTTCAACCTCCCGGCACGCAATCTTAAAATTCACTTTTATGACTCCCATTTTGCAGATTCTGTATAGTTAGATTATACTGGTCATAACATTTTCTTTAACCTTTCTCTGGCTTGGGAGTAGACGCAGATAGTAAGACTTGTTTCTATGGAACTAGAACTGGGTGAAATTCTCCCTTTCGCCCTTGTCCTTAAAATGCTGCTTCAGCAAAAATGTTTCCACTTGGGCTGGAGAGATGGCTCAGTGGTTAAGAGCACTGACTGCTCTTCCAGAGGTCCTGAGTTCAAGTCCCAGCAACCACATGGTAGCTCACATCCATCTGTAATGAAGTCTGGTGCCCTTTTCTGATGTGTCTGAAGAGAGCAATGGTGGTGTACTCATATGTATAAAATAAATAAATTTTAAAAAATGTTTCCACTTGGTCCAACCATGTTGCTTTTGAGGTGCTCTGGCCATTAGAAACTCACCATGGAGCATTACCTTATTCTTGCCAGGTAACTAAAAAACTCTGTGTGAGAAGAAATTGCTTCCTTTCCTTTTAATATAGTATCCATTGTGAAGAATAAAAAATTAAATAACATTTACTCTCATCCTACCCTCCAAAACTCTAGTTTTCTAAACTAGTTTAAAAAACTAGTTTTTGTTTAAAAAAAAAAAAAAAACAAAACAAAAACAAAAAAAAAACAGAACAAAAACCCAAAACATGTGAATAAAACTCATCTTGGGAAGTTTTTATTTGCACTTAAGAGTCACCAAAATTATACCCACTATTATACCAAGACTTTTTCTTATAACAAAAGCCATTGAAGATATAAATTTAGTTTGCAAAAAAAAAAAAATTTGTTTTATTTTTGCCTCCTTGTTATCAGTGATTCCGAAGAAAACATTTATTTCCTTGATAAATGAAACAGAAATAAAATTTTTGTACTGAGTACCCATTGCATGCTAGTATAATCTCCTCTATATCTGGTTTACCCACAAAACTCCTTGGAACTGTGGTATTTATTATTATCATTATTTATGTACTTCTTTCTTTACTTATTTATTATTATACTCTAGACAAGCAGGGAGACAGATGCTACGACGGAGGGCCACCCACTCAGAGTGCCACATAAGTGGTATGCCATGGAGCCAAGATTTGGACATAGCTCTTTCCAGTCCCCAAATCTGCGCTCTCTAGGACTCTGCGGTTCTGTGGCAGATAAATCAGTCTATGATAGGAACGTAGGGAAAGCTAACTCCGAGCATTACACATCGTTCGAGTATGGGGCCACCAAGCCGGAGAGCCAGATTCAGAGTCACTGAGTGTTGAGGCATAGAGCCTGCGGGTAAACAGGGGTGAGACTCAGCGTGAGCTGTGCTTGTCTTCAAAGCTCACCCGTGCTCTAGGCTCAGCCTCTCTCTCTCTCTCTCTCTCTCTCTCTCTCTCTCTCCCTCTCTGACATTGCCTTGGTTTACTTGTTGGCTATTCTTTGTATTTTTTTAATAATTATTGACATATTAATGGCATATTTAATTTTAACAGAATGCTGAACTCACATAAATAATAGCATAAAACATGAAGGCAGTGGATGTCATGGGCTGTATTCCACATATGATGTCTTATTCACCCATAGACAGTCTTTTTTTTTTTAATTAGATATTTGCTTTATTTACATGCCAAATGGTATTACCCTTCCGAAAACCTCCTATCCCCTGCTTATCACCCCCTGCCACTTCCCTGTCCTGGCATTCTCCTACCTGGGCATCGAGCCTTCACAGGACCAAGGGCCTCTCCTCTCATTGATGTCTGAACAGGCCACCTTCTGTAACATATGAAGCTGGAGCCATGGGTCCCTCCATGTGTACTCTTTGGTTGGTGGTTTAGTCCCTGGGAGCTCTGGGGGTACTGGTTGGTACATATTATTGTTCCTCCTATGGGGCTGCAAACCTCTTCAGCTCCTTGGGTCCTTTCTCTAGCTCCTCCATTGGAGACCCTGTGCTCAGACCATGGATGTTTTGTCCCCCCTTCTAGAAAGAACCAAAGTTTCCACTCTTTGTTCTTCCTTCTTCTTGAGCTTCTTGTGGTCTGTGGATTGTATCTTAAAACTGCCTGCCCACAAATGTCATGTGAATATAGAATAAGGTTAACTTACTCGTTGGAGTTGTGTTCATTGCAAACAGGCGTCTTCTTCAAAATGTACATGTCTTATAAGGCCTATAATTCTATAATTCTTATTATCATGAACAAAACACAGTCCACCGGGAGATGATCAAAGCTGAAGAGTCTGTATAGCTGTGCCACTCAAACAGATGGCCTGATTTATAAATTGCTCCCCAGTATCTCCTCCCAACTTGTGGAGCCAAAACTATCGAGGGTTGCTAAGCTTTTCTCAGTGCTTCTGCTCCCTGCATGCGAAGTAGGGACAGCCTAACTTCCTATATTCCACTCCCCACTACACCTAAAGAATAGCTGTTCCTGAAATGTATGTAAATGACACCTAGAATGTACAGCCTGGGGAAAAGCTGGGTATAGATTCCAGACTCCTAGTATCTCTTAATAGTTTGCATTTTCTGGTTGGATCTTCCGTATTGAACCAAGCTCATGCTGGATGCTTGAAGGTGCCTCAGAACCTGCTGAACTTGCAAGGCAAAGAACACATAGCCTTGACTGAATTGTCAAGGTCAGAGACCTACCTTAACGAAGAGGCCTTCTCAGAAATAAGACCTTCTCGTCCCTAAGAGGTCAGGGAGCTGTCTCTTTGCAAAATGAGGCAGACGTTTGCAAGTCCAGCAAATATACCATCGATCTCCATCCACCTCACCCACCCCCACGCCCACCCCACCCCACCCTTCCCAGAAGGAGATTCTTTACATTTTTAAGGAACCTGAAGGGGGGCTGCGGCAACATCACCAGCTATGTTCAAAGCGCTCACGCTGCCTTCTCTTTGATGCCCCTTTGCAGATCCCTTACCTCCTTCCAGGGTCGAAGTCAACCCCGAGAGGACTGCATCAACCACCCTACAGGTCCGGTGGACTCCCTCTCCTGGAAAAGTCACCTGGTATGAGGTGCGGTTATTTGATCACAACAACCAAAAGATACAAGAAGACCAAGTTCAAGAAAGTAACACTCGGAGCCAATACACTTTTCTGAACCTCACGCCGGGTAACAGTTACAAAATTGCCATCACAGCTGTTTCGGGAGAAAAGCGGTCCCTCCCGGTGTATACCAATGGATCTACAGGTAAGACTGGTGTTGTCTGAGGTTAACAGTCAGCAGCGCCTTTTTCTTCTTTTTTGGTGGTACTGGGGATAAAACCTCAGAGACTCGTGCATGCTAGGCAAACACTCCCCAGCCCTCTGCAGCACCTTCAAAATTATATGCTAGCCAAGAAATAGGAAAATGCCGCCCATCATACATGAATAAAGTAAATAATATGTTAAGAAGAGGTTTAATGCTGGGCAGCGGTGGCGCACGCCTTTAATCCTGGCACTTGGAAGACAGAGGCAGGCAGTTGTCTGAGTTCGAGGCCAGCCTGGTCTACACAGTGAGTTCCAGGACAGCCAGAGCTATACAGAGAAACTCTGTCTGGGGGGGGGGGGCGGAAAAAACACAAAAAGAAGAGGAGGAGGAGGAGGAGGAGGAGGAGGAGGAGGAGGAAAGGGAGGAGGAGGAGGAGGAGGAGGTTCAATGAGAGAAGATTGGACTGACATAGGGTGCGTGAATGTGCCACTCCACTGCTAGGTAATTTTGAACAAGTCACAAGATTTCTCTGAAAGCAGAATTTTTCTCTAACTTAAAATAGATACTCCCTATGGGTCTGTCTAATTCAAATCCAGGAAAAATGAGATTTTCATTTCCCAAATTTGTGTCACAGAACTTATTTTCTGTCCTTGGTATATTCTCATAGTATCAAGTTATGATGTCTTCTAAATGTTCCCCGGGTTTAAAATAAGTTCGTTTGTTTGTTTGGTTTCTTTTTTTTTCTTCTTGGCTGTGCTAGAAAATAATTCCTTTGGTGTCCCTGTGTGTCACATCCCTCCCAGGAAGTGCATAACTTCCCTGTCTCCAGCCCCTCTCTCCTTTTATCTGGCTATTTCTATCTCTTTCCATTCGTATCTCTCAGAGTTTGTTCCTTTGTCTCTTCTATTTATTATTTCTTGCCATGCTGCACTACCCTGCTTAGGCAACGCCTGCCTTAACCCCTACCAAACAGGCTATAAAACAGGCAATGTGTGATATCCCTTAAGCCCAGAAAGCCCTCGGACTTTATAAAGATGCTTAACGAAGGTCCCAGTGAACTGTCAAGGGACCATTACTGAGTGTTGCTATGATGCAAATAAATGTGTAAATAAAGAACTATCTCTTGTCTTCTACAAGGGAACTATGAATGACCTTGCGGCCATGTGTTTTTATCCCACTAGTACCATCTCCAGTGAAAGATCTTGGCATTTCCCCCAATCCTAATTCTCTCCTAATTTCCTGGTCTCGTGGTTCTGGGAATGTGGAACAGTACAGGCTGGTGCTAATGGATAAAGGGGCCATTGTTCAAGACGCGAACGTGGACAAGCGTGATACTTCTTATGCTTTTCACGGGCTGACCCCTGGCCACCTCTACAACCTCACTATTGTCACCATGGCCTTGGGACTGCAAAGCTCCAGGTGGACACTGGTGAGGACCGGTAAGTGCCTCCTCTTCACTAAACAAGAGCCAGGTTCAAATTGAGTTTAAATCCAGTTTGCTATTCGGATAACGGTACTGTAGGACAAACTGAAATTCACGTTGAGTTATAGGAAGACTTTAACATATATCCATCTTCGTGAAGAAAAATGGATCTCTTTGTTCTAAAGCTGAAGCTAACCCTTCAAACTTTTCCATTTAATACACACCTAAGGCTCCCTTCCCCTGGCTCTTACTTAGGCATCTCCTATCATTGTGAGCACCCACAGTGAGTTTGGAGGTTTTTTCTTAGGGCTGTATGAAGATGTGTTCTTGTATGATAGTCACTTCTAAAACCCTCTACCCAAGAAAACATGACATGGGACCCAGTTGCTCAGCCTAACCTAAACTGAAAAAAAAAAAAAAAACTGGTGCTACTTATCAATGAATTGTTTGCTCACTGATTCATTCAGCCAAACACTTCCTGAGAGCTAGGTATATGCCAAGATTAGTACCAATCAAGATAGACAATGTCTGGGCCCTCCTGGAACTTACATTCAAATGTTCCTAATTTATATATGTTAATAAACGTCTCTTTGTGAGTTATCTGATTGTATAGTAAGCTGTAAAGTAGGTAATGCCTTTGAAATTGTTCTAGTGGGCAGAGTATCTGGAACTATAGGAGGCTAAGGAGAGAGATATTGGAGGCTGCTGCATACGCACATATCTTTCGTTACACATTTCAAAAATATGAAGATGTTCCTAAGGAAAATTCGCAAGGTAGCTTAAGAACTGTTTGTGAATAGCGCGAGAAAATAAAGTCAGGGTGCATACCTGGAATTCTCCTAGCACTTGGGAAGGTGAGGCAGGAAGATCACAAGTTTGAGGACAGACTTGATTATATAGCAAGTTCTAGGCCATGCTGGATGAGAGCGAGAGACAGACAGACAGAGAAACAAAGACAGATACAGACATAGACACAAAGAGAGATTCAGATAGATTTAGAGAGAGAGAGAGAGAGAGAGAGAGAGAGAGAGAGAGAGAACATGTTACCCTTTACTGTGCTCTACTCTGTCTTCTAGTGAAAGTATGTTCATTTGTACTACACCATCGGGCATAGTTACAGCATGTGTGAGAGGTGTAAGAGGTGGGTAAAATATTCATCGACCTTTATCTCTTCTCATGGCTCTCCTTTGATAAAGGAGTGACACAGCTCTTCAACTTCATCATGACTTAATATAAAAAGTATTTCCATGGGTCGAGAGATGGCTCAGCTGCTAAGAGTGCTTACTGCTCGTGCAGAGTCCAGCTGCTAGCACCTTCCGTGGGCAGCTCACCCGTCTGGAGCCCCGGCTCCTGTGACCAATGTCCTCTCCTAGCATCTGTGTGTGCACACTTGCACACATGTGACACACTCACACACATAACCTTTTAAAAAGTATTCGAGCATACAAGTTTGTACAACTACCAACTAATCAACCTATTTAATGTATATTTATTAAAATAAATAGATGTTCACACACACTCACAAAGAAATTAAGTAGATGGCAGACCTCATTGTAAATTCTGTCTAAAGAATCCCAGAGCTGTAAAGGAATATGGACAATCTTGTATCCAAACTTTATTTGCTAGTAAGCAACCAGGCACAGCGAGACTGAGAGAGGATTGCCCAGTGTTCTGTGGGCAGCCTGCAAGTCCTGCCAAAATCCAGGCTGCTGACTATAGCTTGCTTAGATAGCACAGTCTTTTTAAGATTTCCAGTAACAGTTTTGTCTCTCAAGTGATTTTATCCTGCTCAAAGACTACGTCCTATAGACAATAAAGTTTAAGTCAAAAACGACGCCATAGAAAGGGAAGAGATGAGTGAATTCTCTTTTCTCTTCTCTACCAATTAGCTCCTAAGGAAGTCTCAAATCTGAAGGTGACAAATGACGGCAGTTTGACCTCTCTGAACGTGAAGTGGCAGAAACCCCTTGGGGATGTAGATTCCTACAGCATTACCCTGTCTCACCAAGGGACCGTCAAGGAATCCAAAACGTTAGCACCTCGTGTTACTGAAACTCAATTTAAGGACTTAGTCCCTGGCCGGCTTTACCAAGTTACCATCAGCTGTGTCTCTGGGGAACTCTCTGCTGAGAGGTCGGCGACGGGCAGAACGGGTGAGTCGACCTCTGGATGAGTCTCTGGTTGTCTCCATCATTCTCAGATGTAGCTCAGAATAGGGAAAAATAATGGAGAAACTGACTTCTTTTCCTACCTGAGAAGTAGGGTTTTTATGACCAAGAATGCCCATGGACTAGAACCCACGCACAGAATAAAACAGACTTTAACTGCGTGCATTGTATCATTTAAGGGAGTGTGCTTGGGTTCCTGTAAGATCTGCAGGTTATCCCTGCTCTCTGCTTTCTCTCGTCCCATCACCTAACTATCACAAGTTCACCACTATCATCGATGCCAAGGAAGAAAACATTTCTGGTTCATTCTTATCAGGCCAACCTAGCATCTCATCGTGTTTCCCATAAATAATTTTATTCATTTATGTTAATGGACATCTATCCCTTTCTTTATTTGAATACATTTCTGTAGTATGAGCCTTGCACCTTGTTAAAGTGGTTATGATGCACTGATGCTTTTAAGGCAAGGTTCTGCAAAACACAGCCTGTGAGTAGCCTTACTTGGTGGCTTGTTTTTGTATTTCTAAAACTAAAAATATAATCTTTCAGGGGTCATTTGTATAGTTCAATAAAGGATTGTTTTCTGACTTTTACTTAATAGATGCTACATTTTAACCAAAGACATAACACACACACACACACACACCCCGTATCCTTTAAAAATGCCAATGGCATTGATAATTTCATGTGGTGTCAGGCCCTGTGCAAACACTGTAAACCTATTTCATGTATTTCTTGAAATACATGAAAACTGTAAGCTAAGAGCTATGCCGTTAGCATAGACATTGTGCAGATAAACTGGAATAATTAAATCACTGATTCGTGGCTATCTGGCCAGGAAAGTACTGGAACTTGAATTTAAAGGAGGTGGTTTAATTTGAGTTGAATCTTAGTGTCACTAGAGATCTCAAGTTAAGATCTTTATTGCCAAAAGGGACCAAGAGCATTATGCTCTTCCAGAAAATCAGTAGAGTCTTAGGGGAAATGGCCTTGCAGGAGAACCTAGAAAGAGTGAACTTCCTGGAAAATAGAATAGGAAAGAAGAAGTGTCTGTGAGGGAGAATGAAGAGATACAGATGTAAGGGAAGGACCTCGGTTCTGTTTGGTCGTTTTTTGTTGTTGTTTGTTTGCTTGTTTGTTTTGCTTTGAAGAGACTCTGAGTGTTTGCACTCAAAACGTGCCCAAACCCATATGCATAAAGTTTGTTCTTTCCAGTTGAAATTAAAAAATAAATGAGGATGTTTCAGGACCACAACACACAGGATTGTTTTCAAAAGATATCACATTTGTCAGTGCCACCGCCATGAGATACAATGTCAGTCATGATCTCGAGGGCTGGTAGACAAGCTGTGGAAAACAGCAGTGTTGCAAGAGACTATATACGTGCAGTTCTTGAATGTTAAATGTCTTCAAAGTGAGAGAGAGAGAGAGAGAGAGAGAGAGAGAGAGAGAGAGAGAGAGAGAAAGAGAGAGAGAGAGATTATACACAGATATCCGGAGACAATACAAATGTGTTCAATAGCAAACAGTGTGTTCTCTGTATATTGCTTCCCATACAAAGCAAATGAAATTCTTAATATTTTTCGTTTTCAAAACCTTCTCCGCATGTGCTTGTTTAGTTCCAGAAAAAGTGAGGAATCTGGTTTCCTATAATGAGATTTGGATGAAGTCCTTCGCCGTGAACTGGACGCCCCCTGCTGGAGATTGGGAGCACTATCGTATCCTGCTCTTCAATGAATCCTCGGTGCTCCTCAACACCACCGTGGGAAGGGAAGAAACGCACTATGTCCTGGATGGCTTGGAGCTCATACCAGGAAGACAGTATAAGGTAGACGTCATTGTTGAGAGCGGAAATCTGAGGAATCCCGAGCGCTGCCAAGGCAGGACAGGTAAAACAAGTGTGATTGGCAGAACGTCATCCATTCCCTGTTTCACAGAACCACGGATGTTTTATTTCTGCACTCCCCAAAGGTGTGCTATTATTATAAGGCTAACAGAGCTGCAAACATTTAATTTTGTCAGTTTTGAACACCAAACCTCCTTTCCACTGGCGACTATCATTTCATGAAAGAAAGACATTTCGAAGCTTTATTTTTTATGTCAAGTGATGTTGGCTCACGGCTTTTTAATCCCAGGCGGAGAAGGCAAAGGGTAGGCAGATGTCTGAGGGCAGCCTGGTCTACAGAGTGGAGGGATGGGAAGGTGGGGCAGTAATGTGCACTGAAATCCAGCAGAGGGCAGAGGATCCAGAGAGCTGACATTGGGGGCACTTGTGGAAGCCAGTATTCTGCTAGCAGCCTTCAGATGAAGACGTAGAACTCGCATCTCCTCCTGCACCATGCCTGCTTAGATACTGCTATGCTCTCACCTTGATGATAATGGACTGAACCTCTGAACCTGTAAGCCAGGCCCAATAACATGTTGTCCTTATAGGAGTTGCCTTGGTCATGGTATCTGTTCGCAGCAGTAAAACCCTAGCTAAGACAGCACAGCCCAACCTCCAACTTCGAATTTTATTTGTTTCATGCCGAATTTGCTATCAGATTATGTTTTTCCCCTTTGGTTGCTTTTGTGCAACTTCATCTTCTAGCTTTGAAACCATTATTCCTCCCCAGTGAGGCTCACATTCCCGCTGCTGGAGGGGGACAGAAAGCAGACCCTCAGCCCTGCATATGTAGCCTGGCATTGTAACTGCTTAGCTCATCTGAGGGTCTACGGCAAAACCCTTAACTGGCTCTCAGCCTGCATTTTAAAGCTTGAGAAAAGCAATTCAACAGTCTTCCACTCTTGGGGGGCAGGGGAACTGACACAGTGCCCAGTCCCCACGTACAGGTACAAGCTACAAGCCCTCACACTGCTTCTTTAAAGGTGACATCTTTCAGTTTCTTGGTGATGTTTCTCAGGAACGCAGGCACCTTGGTGATGTTTCTCAGGAACGCAGGCACTTGATGGCCTGGGAGGTTTTGCAGATGTCCTCTGAGTGGATGCAAAAAAATTAGAACCCCTTGATTTGTGGGTTTTTTCTCTAGATTTTTCTGGTTCATTCGCATAGCAAAGTATGTTCACAGACCAGCCAGGGGTCACTTTAGAACCACACAGGCAGGTGATACAAAAGTAGCTTGAGGTAGACCTTGATACAAATCATCATCAGGTTTGGCATTTTTACATTGATGTAACATTCCATGATCCATTTACCATGAAACTACAGAAAATCTCAAATCAAATTGTAATTTCTTGTACAACCAACTCTTTCATAATGTGACTTCCCATTGTTTTATGTGTGTGTGTGGGTCAATATTTTGCTGTTAACAATGTCTTCCAGAAATTGTAATGATAATGTCTTCTAAAGAAGAGGAAGAAATTGAGATTCCTTTAAGATAAGGGCTGCCCTTTTTAAGACTGTAACTATTGCTTCCATTTTGTCTCTCCTTTTTGACACAGCAGGGTCCCCTCAAAAGTAAACAGAGAAGCACTTGGTCTTTCTAAGGTTTGAGAGCAATAAATACTTCTCACTCCACTCAAATACTCAAGCATAGTCTATTCTTTTTAGTTTTGTGGGTCACGGGATTTTTTTTTTAAAAAATTTTTTTTTCAAAATAATGATCCACAGAAAGAGAGGAAGTCCGGGGGCTAGCGACATGTCTGGAGAGTTAAGATCACACCCAACTTCTGTAGAGCCCAGAACCGATGGAGAAGAGTAGTGCTCTAAAAACTATTAGTGGCTGTGACCGAGCCAGTGACCCCAAGTCTCGACTGGTTTTTCCTCAGTACCCTCAGCTGTCCTCCAGCTTCGCATCAAGCACGCTAACGAAACTTCACTGGGCGTCACATGGCGCGCCCCGCTAGGCGAATGGGAGAAATACATCATCTCGCTGATGGACAGAGAGCTCTTGGTTATCCACAAATCACTCTCCAGAGATGCCAAAGAATTCACTTTCACAGACCTGATGCCTGGACGGAATTACAAGGTGACCATCACTAGCATGAGTGGAGACTTAAGACAGTCATCTTCAGTCAAAGGAAGGACAGGTAATGCCCCTCACACATTTTAAACCGCACAATGGTCTATCCACGGAAATGTGCAAATACCCACTAAGTGCCTGCCAGGCCCGCTGTGTACTCGGCAGGACATTATGAACCTTTCTACTGCATTTCCTATTTTACCAGGTTTCTTCTTTTGCTTAGGTAGGTACATTTTACTCATCGAAATATGTTAGAAAGTAACCTTGACATGAAGTTCTACCTGCAAAGGAGAACGAAGAGGTGGGACACTATTGAGAACAGGGAGTGCAGTAGAAAGTATTATCTTTCATTATTTAAAAAAAAAAAACCCAGGGTATTTTATGCTGATTGTAATTTCTAAAGGAAAGGGGGAGATTGACATCATCAGGAATAGGGGAGATGTTTTCGTTCAGTGAGGGATGTGGGATCTATACACTGAGAAAATTGGCTTTAGAAAGGTGAACTGATGATAATTTAACATCAGTCAGGGGCTCGGGGAGGGAGCTCATGAGCACCAGTGCCAGCAGGTAGACAGGTGGGAGGCTGGGCCCTGCTCTTAGGATGGCTGCCTGTTTCTCAGTGAGGTGAGAAGCCTTGTCTGCATCGAGATGGGTATTAGCAATGTATAAGCGCTGAATAGCCTGTATTGTCTTTCCCTCCTTCAACTTTTTAAAATATATATGAGTGATTGTCCGCATGTCCGCGTGTACGCACGTGTACTATCATGGGTGTGCCTGGTGGCCATGGTGGCCAGAAGAGAATGTTCTGTCCCCAGGCACTAGTATGAAAGAAGACATCCCAAGAAATCTCAGGTAAATGAGCAAAAGTCCACCACCACGTGGATGCTAGGAAATAAACCCAGGCCCTCTGCTAACGCAGCAAAGTGCTCTGAACCGCTGAGCCATCTCTCCAGCCGTTTCCTTTCTCCTTGTAAATCCTACCTCTCCAAACTGTGGTTTTGTGAAGTCATGGCGCTCTTTGGCTTTTCTTCCAACGTACCACCTTCTTTCTTGTGTTCCAGAAGCTTCCCGACAGAGGGTTTTCCTTCATCCAGAAGGACGTTTTTAAAATTCTTTATTGAAGAAGTCCTAGGGACAAACTCTCTCCATTTTTGCTTTTATTTCTGGGCGTGTCTTTTTTGTAGCTTTCGGTTTTGCAAAGGGATTTCCTATGTTTTTGTCTTGTGCTGAAAGATATTTTCTATCAGGATGCTGGGAATATTTTCTTAGCTTCTCTGGCATTTACTGTGTCTGTTACCAAGCAGGCTTCTAGTATCTGTTTAATGCGGCTGCTCTAAAAACCTTTTCCCCCACTCCCCCACCCCCACCCCCCCACACTCCACCCCCCACCCTGTCTGCTGTTTCACAGGGACAATCTAGGTACAGAAGTCCTTTTGCTCATTTACCTGAGATTTCTGAGACTTCTTGGGCTGTCTCTTCTTTCAGATTAGTGCCTTTTCTCCATCCCACACATTTCCAGCCATTAACTCTCCAGTGTTGCCTCCTGACTCTTTCCTGTTCCCCATTTGTAATGGAGACACAATTCTGAGTATTTGCTTCTTGGTCTGTAATCGGCTTCTTTCTTCATCTCATCAACTCAGCCCTGTCTCATCTGTTAAAATCTCTTATATTTTTTCACTTTCAAATAGTCTCTGGTTTTTCTCCCAAGTCTATGTATGTTCGTTTGTTCTTGGTTAAGGGTATACACACACATGTTCACAAGGACATACACATACTCACACACTTACACACCTACTCACACCCAATCACAGCCACACACACACCCATTCACACACTTACAGACATACACTCCCACACACACAGCTTGAGCAAGTCACATACTTATACACACTCACACACACACATACACACATTCACACACACATACACACACTTATAGAGACACACACACAGCTTGAGTAAGTCACACACTTACACACACTCACACACATTCACACACTCACACAATACATACACACATTCACACACTTATAGAAACACACACACAGCTTGAGTAAGTCATACACTTACACACACTCACACACACATACATACACATACACACACATACACACACACATTGAGCAAGAGTTCCATGGCATCATAGCATATCCCAAGCCCTTCAGATATGTTTTATAACTGAATGTACATTTAAGTGTTTGCTTTGTATTCTATCCAGTCATTAGCCTGAAAGGTGAAATCTTTAGCAGTTAAAAGATATTGATGTCTGTTAATTTTTTACTGTTATTTGCTTATGTTGCTTTATTTCTTTGAAAATTTTTTCCTATATTCCTTGGAATCTTCTATGAGAATTCTTTAAGGCTTCGTTTCAAGATGCCCTTCTCATTTCAGAAAGGAGTTCCTTTTGACTCTCCCATGTACCCAGGATGGCTGTCAACTCAGACCTAGTTTAACATAATTCGTCAGTCTGAGGGTTTTGAACACCCACATTTGTGGATCCCAGGTGTAAGCACATGACAAGTATCTCAGGGTGAAAAATTCCCAGGAAGGCTTAGGTTTTAGATCAGGGGCAGAGACTTTCCCAGCACAAATGAAGTACACACACACACACACACACACACACACACACACACACCTGCAGATTTTAAGAAGGCTCAATAGGATGGGGAGTAGAGAAGAATTAACCTGCAGGATGCGGTTCTCTGGGGGCTCAGCCATCAGCATCTTAGCCTGGGGGTGTCTTCCCCTTGACCTCCCATCTCCAGAACCCCGCAGTACTGTAAAATCCAAGTGTGCATTCACGTCTGGAGCATACGCCTACGGCAGCAGTTCGCGTCTGTAATCAGTGGCCCAGCGCTCATTTCCCGGCCTCTGAGAATTCCTTACGTTCTCGGCAGTGTGTCGCCCCATTTGTTTTTATTTTTATCCAGTCTGTGGGATGTGTTTATTGGGGAGATTTTTCATGGTAATCATCTAGCATGCTGCTGGAAATGAAAGCCCCGGGCATCATTTCAGATGCTAATATTTTCATCACTTGTACTGTTCATACTGTTGGGGTAAATGGAGTAGAGCATCTGTTTAGCGTCGTAAGGAACGGTTGGTGTCTTTCCAACATTTACTTTCTTATGTTTTGAGATGGGGTTCTCACTACTGGTGCCCAGGCTACCTCAACCTCCTGGGTTCAAGTGCTCCTTCTATCTCAGCTAACCCATAAAGGAGCTGGGACTACAGGCATTTGCCACCATGCCCAGCTAGAGTCGAGTTTATTTTACACTTCCGTAAACATTGTACGAGCACTCCCGGCAGCTCTTGGTAGTTATTTGTGTGTCTGTTGCTTTTAAAATTTTAGCCATTTCGGTAGCTGTGTTGGTGGAATCTCTGTGTCTAATGGCTTGAGCACCCCCCTTTCCTATGTCTGTTCACTGTTATCTCCTTTTGAAAAGTTTATGGTCAGATATTTTGCTCATTGTTCAGTCCCATTGTTAGTTTTAACAATTTTGTATGCATATGTATGTGTGTGCTGTGTGCATGTGCGAGCTCCCGTTGAAGCGGGTACACTCCTTTGTGTGTCGTATGTATGTGCGAGCTCCCGTTGAAGTCGGCACATGCCTGCTTGTGTTGTACGCACGTTTGAGCTCACGTGGAAGCGGGTACACGCACGCATGGAGTCCAGAGGCTAATACGAGGATGTCATCTGTTGTCTATCAGTTTTCTACTCTTTTTAAATTGTAAAATTGTCTAGTCTGTTTGTTTTTTTCTTTGTGAGTCTGTGGGCATACACATGCCGTAGCACACACGAGGGGATCAGGCGACAATTCCTGGGAGGCGGTGAGCTCTCCTTGTTCAACAGATGGGAGCGCAGTTCATCTGGCCGGGCAGCAAATGCAGTAATGTGCTGAGCTGCCTCTCCAGCTCACGCTGATTTTTAAAGACAGGGCGCCTAAGTGAATCCGAAGCTCACGGCTTCAGACTTCAGCTGGAGTGGCTGGCCAGAGCACTCCCAGAATCCTCTCGCCTCAGTCCCGGGCACTGAGGTTACAGGCGGGCACATGCGTCACTTCACCCGACTTTTGCCTGAGTTCTAGAATGCCCTCCCGGGTTCTCAGGATTGTCCAGAAAGCACATAACCCACTGAGCCATCTCTTCAGGCCAACAGGCAAACGGACTCCTTGATTTTTACACTCAATTTAGAAATGCATATTGAAAAAAAATCTAATGTGTGGCTCCTTTTTAAAAAATTATTGAATCATGTGTTTTGGTGAGTAGTGGCGCTTGATTTTGACATCTGACTGATTAGATCTCTCGTAGACAATGCTCTTGGCATCACACTTGAAACCTCTTTGCTTAACAGAGGGCTACAGAGACTCTTTCATGGGAGACTTTTAGCTTTAGGATTCATATATATATATATATATATATATATGTGTGTGTGTGTGTGTGTGTGTGTGTGTGTATACATATATATATATCCTTTGATATAGAGCTTAGTTATTTATAATGCATATATACATTCTATAATAAGATACTTCCATTCTATGATTCAATATATATATATATATATATATATATATATACCTATATATACACACATATGCAAATGGATAGAGAGAGAGAGAGAGACAGACAGACAGACAGACAGATGAGCATGTATTCATTAATCATTTTCTAGACTTCCAATTCTGTTCTATCCACTTATATGTCTGCGTGTCCTATGCTGGTTTTATTCATACTGTCCTGATTACTATAACTTTCTAGTAAAATTGGCTGTTTGCCTTCACCTTTGTTTATGTAATTGGTGTGAGGGGGCAATGTTTTTGTTTTTGTTTCATTTTGTCTTAACTGTTTGATAGTTGTAGTTCCTTTACCTTCCATATGAAATTTTAATCAGGTGGTTCTACTGACCTACGTATGGTATCATTCTTAGTGAATATATTTGCATCTTAATCTAAAGGTTAATGAGCTTTAAGGACGGGGTCCACTGAAGCTCCAATCATTGTGATTTAAGGAAGAAGCACAAAGAGAATCCAGTGTCAACTTCGGCATCTGTGGTCACTAAGTAAAGGATCGGTTAGAAATGCCAATAGCTGATAACTAGAAGGTCACAGCCTTAGAGGTGTGAGAGAGCTCTCGCTCAGGTATCTGACTGATTATTTGTCAAGCTGTGGTGTAAGCTAAAAAGCTTATAGTCTCTGATCATTGGCTTTCTCATTAGTAAAGGAATTATGAAATCAACTTTATAGACACTTTTGAATAGTAGATGATCTGACCTCTAAAATGTCTTCTGCTCTAACTGAAAGAGGGTAGGCATTCTCTACTTATTGTAATTACCAATACTATAATTTTATATATTGCATGGCACATATTATCATGGAATATTCAGGAATAATGATAGCCCTTTGGAGGATATATTTATAAAGAAACAACCAGCTTGCTAGTCCACAGCCTAACCACCAGCTTGGCTGACTGTTCCGTTGCCACCCTGAAATGGTCATTGGCTTGAGTAGGTGGCGTGGTTTCATGTTCTTGTAGAATAAGTATGTATAAAAATCACATCAAATAAAATATTCTTGAAAGCATCAGTCTTTATTATGCAAAATTCAAAGCCAAAGCTAGTTAATAAGCATCATCTCATTGCAGACCTGGACTTTGATAACTTGAAAGCTGTTGTAGAAATTGATAAATTGAAAGCAGCTATTTAAGGCTGAGCCCTGTAGAGGAGCAAGTACCAGAAGAAACAGGGTGGAAAGCCCATAGCAAAACCAAACAAAACATGTTGCTGTTGCTGTTGTTGTTGTTGTTGTCATTTGTAGCACTTTACGCTGCGTCCATGTTGACCCTTTATTTTTACGCTGCCTTGGATGACCGAACACAATGTGTTTTGTCCTCTCTCTACTGCACTTTAGTGCCTGCCCAAGTGACTGACTTGCACGTCGGCAACCAAGGGTTGACCAGTAGTCTGTTTACTAACTGGACAAAGGCATTAGGAGATGTAGACTTCTACCAAGTTTTACTGATCCACGAAAATGTGGTCGTCAAAAACGAGAGTGTTTCCAGTGACACCAGCAGATACAGCTTCCGAGCTCTGAAATCCGGCAGCCTCTACTCCGTGGTGGTGACCACGGTGAGCGGAGGGATTTCTTCCCGGCAGGTGGTGGCGGAAGGAAGAACAGGTAAGAAATGCACATAGGTGTTTGTAACTTACAGATACCTTGGTATATGGAATTTTTTGAACATCCTAAACTCAGGCCTCTCTTGTTTCCTTCCTAGAAGCTAGCTTTCCATGCCAGAGATACCTGGGTTGGAAACTGGCGGATGGCTGAGAACAGGAGAGACAGAACTTTTCTTATATCTCCAATAACCACATCAAAACAAGCAAAACGTCTCAAGTCCTGATAACTAACCACTTGGTGTCTGAGCTTATTCTGTTTGGGAGCTGTTTTCCTTTAAGTTTTTGTTTTATTTTTCAATTAAAGAAGTAATGAACTATCTTCCACACACATAGTCTTATTTTCAAGGTATAGAAGCAAGATAAAATCCACTTAACGAGTCAAAATTGAGTTGATGTAATTCTCAGGTGGCATACAGAGAGTCTTGCTATGTTGCCCAAGTTGTCTCTGAACATTTTGGCTCCTACCAGCCTCCTGCCTCAGCCTTTCCAACAGCTGGGACTTCTGGAATATAAGATGTGCCCCTGTAAAAGTCACATGTAGATGTTGTAAGCAACATCATTGAATGCCCAGTGTCCTATACAACCTAAACAACACTTCTGACCTTCGGTGTCCCTACTCAAAACAGACTGTAACCTAAGACAACAAATAAGTATCTTTGTGGCTATTTTGTCAGAAAGGCTTGGCACCAGAATAGGAAGTGGAATTTTCTTACCTAATCCATTGGCAGTACATAACTTATTATTTCACGCAATATGTGAAATTTATGTTCCATGTTTCTTAAGGAAAAAAAAAAGCCCAACCAAAACTCTGATAATGACAGCTAAACTCAGAATCAGGTCAATAAACTTGACCTCTTTATGTTATGTAATTATTATAAGTTGGATTCAGGGTTCTCCGTCTATAAACCCAACACACAGATATTAATTACCAGGTGTGGTGTCATGCAAAAATCTCTTTCCAAAACCATCCATCTCACCTACTTAACCCAGAAAACACAGCTTTCATTAGCTCTCAGAGGAGCGGCTGAGAAACTGAAGCAAGAGTCTTGGTCTCAGTAGAAACTCGCTGATGCATGCCAGTGCTCTCCTTCTGTGATGATAGACACTGTCACTTCTTTCTTCCCTTGTGGTAGTTACTGGCACCACACTTCAGTGTAGTACAGTTAAGAAGGACTCTGCATCCATCCTCCAGTGAGTGGCATCCTGCATCTGTCTACTTAGACTGTATTCTGTCCCATCTCATCTCATCTGCATCCTGCATCTGTTTGGTTAGACTGGATTCTGTCCTGTCTCAGCTCTTTACTGGTCAATGCTACAGATTGCTTCTTCTCCGAATAGAAACTAGGGACCCAGTCTCCTGGTACCTGACAGTTTCCTTTCCCTGGATTCTCGTTCTCTCCACATCTCCTGAGAGTAGGGGTAGAGCTCGAACATGGCCCAGATCATTAGGCCTGAAAGCAGAGAAAGGAAAAATGAGGCACTACTGTGTACATCCAGTGACACACAAAGAAACACACTAGCCACACTACTGTGTACACACAATGACTACAAATTCAAGAGGCTTCCTACATTAGCACAGTTTTTACAGAGCACATTATAATATGATTCAGTGGCTAAAGCCATAATGGTGATCATTAGCAATTCCTTCAGATACTTGATATATCGCTCAATATTCAAATTATTTTGAAAAGTCTTCTTATGTCTCAGATACACTTCCACAGCGTTGAAACAAGCACACAAGAATATTTCCAGCCTAGATAAAATCCATGGAGCTTAAATTTAAAGTATCATATATTCACTCTGTCTAATCCCGATCTGAGAGAAACGTTCATTCTAGAGAAATACCAGAAAACTTTTGAGTCTATTTTATCTTAATCAAGTGAGTTACGCTTTTAGCAAAACTCCTCCTGGTAATTCTCTTTTTTAAACAGGCTATGCACAGCTCATCAATTTTGTGTATGATAGACTTTGAGCTTAATTCATAGAAATTGAGACATGTTAGACCAGAAGGATTCCCAGGTTTCACAGAGGTCAGATCCTCTTTGCATGCAATGTAGTAGTCCTGACAATTATATGAAAATAACCAGCTAAACTCTAAACAGCCTATGATGAGAACAGACGTGTGGTCCCTGTACACTCTGAGAGTTCCGTCTGCTGTCACCAAAGGCAGTTCTGTGTCCTAGCTGCTTATCTCCAATACATAATAAACGTTTTATTCAATACTCCCCAGTTACTAGTTCTTTCTTCTTACCCTGTAGCCAGGGAAACCGTTAAGGCATCCACTGTGCTCCATTTTTATACATCTGAAGGAAAAAAACCGCAAGCTTCTTGGATGTTCGTAGCATCGATCTCTAACTGATACAAACGGATGGTGATTTTAACTTCCAAGAGAAGGTTTGCCCAGTCAGTCACAGCAGAGAGAGCTGTGTCCAGAGGGCACAGCTTTCAGCGTGCACCTTTAGCTCTGTGGCCACTAGAGGGCAGAAAAACGCTTTCCAAAGGGACAGCAGGACTTCCTGGTGTGCTTTCTATTAAACTCGTCAGAAAATCCATGGAATTTCTTTCTCCTCTACCCTCAAGCATCTTTGTTTTTTGTTTGTTCGTTTGTTTGCTGTGGGTGAATTTGGTTCAAACTGATTCATTTGAACTGCTAAAATGTGTGTTCCCTTTCCTACCGAGACCCTCTTGGCTCATTCATATAAAATACCTCTGAAAACACCCCTTACCCAGAAACCCCATAAAGTCACAGTGATGGCACATGGGGTTATGAGTCACCTAAAAGACCTCCTTGTGTTTTTCTTTCATTAGCCTTCTGAGGGAAAAGAGTTTATCTTCCCAAAGTCTTTTGGGATCCTGATACCTTCTTATCTTCCAGGCTAATCAACTCAGCTCTCCCAGTGCCTGGTTTTTATTGAGTACAACTCAAACTTTTAACTTTTTTTAACTCAAACTTTTGCTTGTGTTTTCTTTGATGACTTTCCTCCTGGCTTGAACTCACAGTCCCGTCCAGCGTGAGTGGAGTGATAGTCAACAATTCTGGCCGGAATGATTACCTCAGCGTCTCTTGGCTGCCGGCGCCCGGAGAGGTGGATCACTACGTGGTGACCCTCTCCCACGAGGGCAAGGTGGTTCAGTTCCTCATCATTGCCAAATCTGTCAACGAGTGTTCCTTCAGCTCCCTCACCCCAGGCCGCCTCTACAATGTCACCATAACCACCAAGAGTGGCAATTATGCAAGTCACTCCTTCAGCGAAGAACGGACAGGTAAGGGTGGCACCCTCGGATGACAGTGCGGGGCTCCACAAAGACTGTGTGGCTCTGATGTCAAGGACTTGAGTGATCCTGGGTAAAAGGTCATTAACATCACAAAACTGCCCTGGAGTCTTTCTGTTTTGACTGAAGAGACTCAGTACCTGGGTAGATGTTACATGTACAGGCAGACTTCCCTACCTTTCATAGTTGGAATTCATATGACATTTAAATAGGATGACAAATATTTCTGTTTCGAGAGTGCTTTTTTGACTACTGGAATGTGGGTTCCTATACATTAACTAATTAATCCTTACACGTTCCTTTCTGAGATAAGCATTATTATTCCCATTTTACAGATTAGGAAACCAAGTTTTAAGACCGTTAAGTCATGTGCCCAGCGGTTTGTTACTGTTGAGTAGCCAGGAAGTCTTAGATCTCGGACTTAAACTTAGCTCTGTTCCATTCCAGAGCCTAAAAGTCTCTCGATTCTATAATCTTTCCCAAAATATGTGATGGTCAAGGCTACTACTGTGTGTTCTTTGAACACAAGGTAAAAATGTGACCCTTTATAGTTCCTAGACCAGGGAGCAAAACTCTTAGCCGATGATCCTCAAGTCTTTGATGTACTAGAAGGAACTAAATATAGAGAACGATCGTTTTCAGATACATCGGTGCTTTCTGAGGTTTACATCTGAACTTTCTGCTCAAGGCTGACATCATTTTCTGTCAAGTCTTCTCCATTAGACTCTGGGGTGACTCTTGCATACGAAACTGTTCTTTCTCATATAGGACAATGCGATATCACCCTGTTAGTGAGCTCAGATGCTGGGGCTGAGCAGGAACTTGGTAGTTCCTGGTAGAGGAATCATCAGAATCATGATTTTCCACCTGGTGGTTCTTAGGGAGACTCTAGAAACATAGTAACCCCTGAAGCTGTGCAGAGTTTTAAAAAAAAAGGATTGGCAGTTTCTTTTTATGTTTCTTTTTAGTGTTTTTTTTTTAATTATGTGTGTCTTCCTGTGGATGTTTACATGTGAGTGCAGGGACTCATGGAGTCTAGAGGAGAGAGCCACATGCCCTGGAGCTGGACTTTCAGGTGGCAGTGTGCCCGCTGTTGTGGGTGCTGGGAACCACACTCGGTCCTCTGGAAGGGCAGAAGCACTCCAAACTGCTTGTGCCCAGACCTTGTGAATTCTCCCCCCAACAAAGAAACCTGTTTACATTGTTGCAGAATGCTTGCATTGAAATGGTCCTTCCGATGGTTCTTCTGTCTTCTGATTTTAGAGATGATGAAAATCCCAGAAGCAAAAGTGTGGCTTTTCCAAAGTCACATTGTCTGAGCTGCGCCAGAGTCCACGCATTATGTGACATCTTATTTAGAAGCGCTAAGCAGGAGCAGAGATCCTCTCTACCCTTCAGATAACCTAAAGTTTAATTATACTGATAATTACAATCGTGGCTTAGATCAGAAAAGCCACTTTCCACTTCCAGAGTAATCTGATGTCAGAGCACCATATTGATCAACCCTGGGTCTAAAATTGACTAGACATTAAGGCTCTGTCTCCTAACTACTAACCTACAGTTTCCCACTCACTGCCGATTTGCATTCCCTGCCCACAGGACTCTAATATTGTAAGGAAGGCCTTTGGCTAAGATCCCCCTAAATTCAAGAAAAGGTATTTTCTGCTCAGAGCTGCATCATGACTTTCACCGGGGTGAACTCGGATTCGGCCCTTGACTGACAGAGGCCAATGACTCTCACTGAGGACGCGTGTCTGAGCTGCCGTCCTGCTCATTTGGGCTGAGTGTCTTAACGCTCTTTAACTTTGCTAATGCTCTTCTCCATCTGGGCGTGCAGACCGATGTTTCTTATCCCATGTCACGTCCTCTCGTCCTCTCGCCCTCTCGCCGTGCATTAAAGTGGTTCTCACAAATGACTTCCAGCTCCACCTGGAGAGCCCCGTGTTGACTTAGGCTCACGCCCAGCTCCCTCTCCTTCCTGCAGTAATTACTTTGCCTTCAGTAAATTGCTTAGATCACTGACCGTTCTTGATCTGCACATGCGATGCCATTTCAGAATTTCCCATCTCTGCGGTGGCTAATTGCTAACAGAACTGTAACTGGTTTCAGGTAAAGCCCCTGTTTTTGTTCCGGGCTTGCAACGCACCACGTTCTAATATAAACCTGGTCCGTAAATATAATCCAACAAGAGATATTAATATAGCCCGTGTAAAAGCCTCATGGGAAGATATAGTTTATGCCAAAATGATGGAATTTCTAGCTGTTTTTTTTTGATTTGGGGGAAAGTCGAAGGAAAGGACATGGGTTTGGCATATGCCCCAGCAAACATCCTGTGACGTAGATCGAACTCCTACAGGCCTAGAGGTGCTCAAAAGAGCTAAAAAAGACAGCTAATTGGAGCAGGGGCCTGGTGCTCCGGGTCAAGTGTGGAGTCCCCTTCAGTGCTTCCTCCTGCGGGCAGCCACGGCTGGTCCTAGTCAGCTAGAAACAGAGACTGTAGCTGGGAAGATGGCTCAGTCAACAAAATGACCAGCGCGCAAGCATGGGGCCTAAGTTTGAATCCCTGGCACCCACGTAAAAGCCTGGCATGGTGACTCACGCCTGTACCAGTAGCACACTGGGACTGGGCTGGAGAAGACAAGAGATGAACAGCTAGGAGGAGCCCATTGGCCAGGCAGCCCAGCCGAAGTGACAGGCTCTGGGTTCAGTTAGAAAACTGACCCTCTCCCAGAAACTAAGGTGAAGAACAGTCAAGGAAGATGTTGGTCTTACATGCACACACACACACACAGAGACACTCACTCACACACATACCACATACATATGTACCATATACACACCACACACACTCACACATACCACATACACACATACTCCACACACATACACACACACTCTCACACACACACACACTCAAACACATACATACACACGCACACGTATACACACACACTCAGAAACATAAACACATGTACCACACACACATGCTCACACACACACACTCACACACATACCACATACATACACACCACATACACATACACACTCCATATGCCATGTAATATGTATATATACTACACACACACACACACACACACACACACACACAAAGAGAGAGAAAAAAAACTTGGACTTTATTATTGAATCAAAATTCAGCCCTACATTGAAAACTAGACCATCCTGCATGTCAGAATCACTTCATTTTGCAGTGTTCCTAGGAAAATGCATTTTCCTGCTTATGGAGAAGGAAAAACATCAGTCCAGGGAGCCCTTCGTTTGCATATCTACTAGATGGAGCCTTGGGTTTACAAAATAGCATTAGTCATAATTTTTGCTTCATAAAAGCATGTATCAATTGATGCTTTGATTTTTTTCTAGGCATCTAGCTAGTAATTTTTACAAATTTAAAATGTCATGAGAAACCGCTGCCTAAAATAAAAGCTGTGACTGTGATGTGTAACCAGTCACATGGTGCACGGCTGACTAGTCCATCCACGATAGCCACGGTCTTGGTTCATCAAGCTCATCTCTTCTTGCATTGCTTGGCTTATGTATAGTCCTACCATAACAGGCTTTACGTTTTTCAGTTGTTTTAACATAAGAAGGCATTTTTTACATGTAAGAAGTATGTAATCTTTCAGAGACTTGAGTTTTCAAAATTATCATTATGTTGCTTAGATTCATTCAGTTTATATTTTGATATTAAAAGCGAGAGACCCAAATGCTTGTGTTTTGAGTTAATGAGAAGTTAATAGTGATAACTGTGTATGTAATATCTCATTGTGTAAGCATAAGGGTTCTTTACCTGACTTCTGTGGAAGGACATGAAAGACACCCCCTCTCATAGCTGGCTGTGTCTGTTTTCTGTTTTGCCAAAGGAATGCAGAATATCATTGCATTGGGGTCTGAATCTAAGTTTCTTTGGTGGCTAGTGACTCAAAACATCTCTTTATATATGTACTTATACATGTTTATCTATGCACTTATACATGTTTATATATTTACTCATACATGTTTTATATGTACTTGATATTTATGTATTTAGTTATACATGTTTTTATATGTACTCATACATTTTATATATGTGCTCATACATTTTACATATGTGCTCATGCAGGTTTGCATATGCACTTATTCATGCTTATATTCACTCATACATGTTTATATATGCACTTATACATGTTATATATTTACTTATGCATATTTATATATGCGCTTATACATTTTTATATATTTACTCATGCATGTTTACATGTGCACTAATACATGTTTATATATTTATTCATACATGTTTACATATGCACATATACATGTTTGTATATTTACTCATATATGTTTATACTTATACATGTTTATATATGTACTCATGCATGTTTATATATGCACTCACAAATGTTTACCTTTTTCCACTTTCCTTTTGGGTTTTTTGTACTTTTCTTGATAACTTGAGTAACTAAGATATGCTGTGATCATTAATATCTGCATCATCTTTCCTATTAGGCGCTAGTTATTATGGTTAATGTTCCATCTTATAAGATACATCTGTTTGCCATTTATTAGATTAGAATGCATTTATCAGGTTGTTGTTTTTCAAAAGATCATTTTAAGTAACATACCCATCTTTCCCCTTTCTGGTGTATAGGTCTGAGATTTATCTTTTAAATGTATACAATAAAAACTAGCAACTTTGTTTTATTGTCTTGGGCATCTGTGTCATCTGTGACCAGCTGCTCTCCCCAAGTCACTAAATCTTTACTTGTTTTCTTTTCAGTGCCTGACAAGGTCCAGGGAATCAGTGTTAGTAACTCTGCCAGAAGTGACTACTTAAAGGTGTCCTGGGTGCATGCCACTGGAGACTTTGACCACTATGAAGTCACCATCAAAAACAGAGAAAGCTTCATTCAAACCAAAAGCATCCCCAAGTCAGAAAATGAGTGTGTATTTCTTCAGCTCGTCCCTGGACGGCTATACAGTGTCACTGTCAGTACAAAGAGTGGACAATATGAAGCCAGTGAACAAGGGACGGGGAGAACGAGTAAGTGGGGGTGGGCGGTGTGAAGGGCAGGTGGGTAGCTGTACTTGAAGGTCATTGAGTACAATCATGCAAACCCTGAGTTTTCTCTGTTTCCTGATCAGTCGATTATAGTCCCAATAATTGGGGCTTACATCACTCAGCCGAGCAACGACATACAATTATAGAACATTTATTGGTAGATGAAAGCAAGTAAGTGGGGGGGGGAAGGAAAACAAGCGTTTCATTTTTCTTCCCTGACATCTTGTGTCAAGGCAACAAAACTCTAGACATCTTGTTTTATCTTCTGATTGAGATCATAACTCACTTTATAATTATATCCCCCCAACATGTAGCATGTAAGATTTATGTCAGGGAAAAAACAATCACAATTTAAGTAGTTGCTTTCGATTTTTCTTGTTTAATTATGCACAAAGTAACTCAAGGTTTTTCAGGGGGAGAGAGATGTGTTCAGTCCCTTGAGCGTGATTTATAGATCGTGTGGGTAAATTTGATCAGCCCTGTTCCTGAAATATCTTCTCAATCCTCTCTCCAGTCCCAGAGCCTGTGAAGAACCTCACGCTTCTCAACAGGAGTACTGAGGATCTCCATGTGACTTGGTTAAGAGCCAATGGCGATGTGGATCAGTACGAGGTCCAGCTACTCTTCAATGACATGAAAGTCATCCCCCCTGTTTACCTCGTCAACACGGCAACTGAGTATCAGTTCACTGCACTCACACCGGGGCGCCATTACAAAATCCTCGTCCTGACCATCAGTGGTGATGTCCAGCAGTCAGCCTTCATTGAAGGCCTCACAGGTAAATGGACATGCTTTCTTGAGTTTGAGGGGACACCATGATGTGCTAGCAATGTTTGAGAGTGCAAGTGTTGAGATTAAGACTTGGGGAAGCGAGAGACCGAACTCCGGAAGCAGAGCGTTGTCCTGATCGTGATAATGGCATTGTCAAGGAAGGATCAAGGAAAGCACATGGAGGTGGCAAGGGAGCTTTCAGAGAAATGACACTGAGTGGACACGCCCAGCTGGGGCTTCTGGGGCACATAGACGATATTAAATATCTGATGCATAACTCTCCTCATGGGGAGTCAGTTCTTTGGGATTCTTTTAGGAGCTGTGGCAATTATATAATAATGCAAGTTGACAGCTCCTTGGGGGGCAGGGCACCCCTACAGCAAAGCATCTCTGACCAGTTCCCCAACCCTACGTAACCACTACCCAACCCTATCATAACCACTGGTATTTTTTTTTCTTATGAAGAAATATACGGAGGTTAAATAATTTCCCTATTATCACATAGTGAGTAAATACGAAAATCAAGGCTTGGATATTGAGGGTCTAACCAGCCCTCAATATATGGCTAACCATATCCAGCTACTGCTTGCATTTCCCTTTGTTGGCCTTGATCATTCTCCCCTTAATTTCTGTTTGGGTAGAAGAGTCAGAGAAAACAGGCACATATGTACAGTTTTTTTTGTTCACGCGCAATCTTTCAGTCAATGTTCAAACGTTAAAAAGCATGACCTGGGAGGCACTAGGGATGGAACCCAAGTCTCGCATGATAAGCAAATGCTATAACACATGTGAGCCATGCCCACAGCCAACCTTTAGAAACTTTAGCCGAGTATTCCCGTGGTTCATTGCTTAAGTGATGGATGGTTTTCCGTTCCTTTTCTCTTTCAGTTCCCAGCACTGTCAAAAATATTCACGTCTCGGCCAACGGAGCCACAGATAGGCTGATGGTAACCTGGAGCCCCGGGGGTGGAGACGTTGACTCCTATGAGGTGTCTGCATTCAGACAGAATGAGAAGATCGACTCTCAGACGATCCCCAAGCACGTCTCAGAGCACACATTCCCCAGGCTAGAGGCCGGGGCCAAGTACAGGATCACCATTGTCTCTGTCAGCGGGTCCCTGAGGAACCAGATAGATGCGCTCGGGCAGACAGGTGAGCACGTAGCAGCCGGTGAAAACCCGGATGATGGAGTGTTCCGCAGCGTCTGCAGTGGAACAGCGAATGGGCTTACTCACTGATGAAAATCTAGTTTTAAACTACCTAAGGGTACAAAGTCGTGCACTATGATTTTAGAGAAGTTTTCCTCAGTTGAGTACTTCGCCCTAAGTGGCCAAGCCTGAGTGTTCTTGCTTCTCTTGTTTCTTTGAAGTTCCAGCGTCTGTCCATGGAGTCGTTGCGGACAATGCCTACAGCAGCAACTCCTTAACAGTAAGTTGGCAGAAAGCCCTTGGCGTGGCAGAAAGATACGACATCCTGCTTCTCAATGAGAATGGGATTCTCTTGAGCAACACGTCAGAGCCAGCTACTGCAAAACAGCACAAATTTGAAGATCTAACACCGGGAAAGAAATACAAGATACAGATCCTGACTGTCAGCGGAGGCCTCTTCAGTCAAGAGGCCCAGGCTGAAGGACGAACAGGTACGTAACACCACTTCCCATCTTGGACCAGCTAGCTCCTTTGTCTACCATGGTGTAGACGGGATAAGGTGAGAGAGAGGCCATGCTGGGAGGAGACACACAGCTCTTGACGCAGTAATCAAATTCATTCTGATGTCACACCGCCACGTGGGTCAGCCAGCCCACGTAGGCTTTGGTGCACAATACTCCCAGTTCTGGTTTGTCATTAAAATTGGCACTAGTAGTTGACTACGGCTGAAGCTGACTTTGCTCTACAGACGTGACCATTTGAAATGATGCAGATGTGTTAGCACGTAGTCCTCAAAGTCAGAAACTGGAGGAAATAAGTTGTCAGGTGGTAACACCTGACAACACATTCTACATGTTTTACAACGTATGTAAGTGTATTTTCTAGGTTCTTCCTGGAGCAATCTATCCCTTGTGTTTCTCCTATCCCTTGGCCCATAGTGTGGTCCAGCAATGATGTCATTTCAGCGCTATATCTGTTTCTCTCATCTTCTGCTCCCTCCAACTTTTGAGGACTCTTGTGCCAGAATGTCAAGTGAGCCCCAACCCAGCAGTCACCACTCGCCTCGCCTCTTTGACAGCTATAGGAGGGCCCATCTCAACCTAATGAGGAGCCAGTGCTGAAGTTTTCTGTCTCTGTAGTTCTCTGATGCTTCCTCATCTATGACCAGTAACCTGTGACTATGCCATTCCAATACCAAAACCAGAGAGGGATACAATAAAAGGAGAAGATTATAGACTAATATCCCTATTAGTCTATAATCCCTATTAGATGGCGAACTTCTCAGCAGAACGCTAGCAATTCTAATCGAGCAGTGTGCATACAAGACCATTCATTGTGATTGAGAGGATTTGGCCCCTGGATGCCAGGATAGTTCAACATAGGCAAATCTGTGTATAGTGTCCCCATAAGATAAAAATAAAAGTATCCAGGACCATTCAAATGTCTTCATGATTTAAAAAAAAAAAAAGTGAACAAATTGGATCTACAAGGAGCGTAAGAGAAGCTGTATGGAAGAAATGCTTGGCCAACATCATACTGAATGAGAGGGAATCAGAGACCTTTGCACTAAGATCTAAAGCAATGGTCCTCGACCTTCCTAAAGCTCTGGCTAGCCGAGAGCCCCCACTATGTAGACCAGAATGGCTTCAAACTGTGGGTAATAATCCTCTTACCACAGCCTCCTAAGAGCCAAGGGGTCAAGTGTGTAGCACCACGCCCAGCAAAGAGTTCTCATAGAATTCAC
The DNA here is from genome assembly GCA_964023405.1 of Apodemus agrarius. Taxonomy (NCBI): domain Eukaryota; kingdom Metazoa; phylum Chordata; class Mammalia; order Rodentia; family Muridae; genus Apodemus; species Apodemus agrarius. Next base: position 15,235,437 of record OZ030026.1, on the reverse strand, counting down.
TTGGCCAATAAACTTGTGGTGGAAACAAATGCTCAGTGTTCCTAGCCATCTGGAGAAAATGCTGGTCAAAACTCCCATGCAAAACCCCATTTTTAGAATGATTTGGCTTTTACCTGAAATTTTTCTTTCTCATTCCCTTAAATTCAATTTCTACCATAGTTAGCTTTTCTCTGTCCATACACTCTTCCCTCTGCAGTCTAATAACCATCTATGCACCCTCAGTTGGCACTCAGAGATGATCTTTTGATCTTTAATTTAATTGGCATCAGAAAAAAAATACTTTGTTGCACAGATCAAGTTATATCTTAGATCTTAGCTAGCCAGAGCTATGTAAAAAAAAAAATTCCTGTCTGGGAACAGAAACTGAACATACAATAACCCTCACACAAAAGCCAACCACACCCAACCCCCTCTAAAGAACTGGTCATATCTTATATCTGTCTTAGATCTATATCTAAAAAGTATCTATCTGTGGTGATAACGTCCCACTGTTGTTTCTTGTTCTTTTGTGGTCATTTTAAAACTATGCATTTCAGCATCAGTAATTTACAGATGTCCTGTTTCTTTACTTTTGAGACTCTGCGTTTTTGTTGTTTGTTGTGGGCAGGCAGGGAGTAAGATTTACTGATGGGTGTTCAATGACAAACAGTTCTCACAGCAGAAGCCCTCACAAGTAATGGGCATAACACTTGTCCTGAACACAGGGTATGGGCTTGTGCTTGACCCCACAGCTACCAGGGTTGAACAGCTTCCCAGCCACCATACATATCTTCAGATTCACAGGCCTTAAACTTGATGAAACTCCACTTCTTTGAAAGGCAGATCTGGTGCTAGCGGTGAAATTTGTGAGCATGGCTCTTTGTTCTCAATCACATGCTCCTTGTTCTGCAGTATGGTACACAGAGGCTGTGATTTAACAATATAAACTCTAGCTGTGAAACCCTAAGGCAGTATTTCTTAACCTTCCTAATGCTGTGACCCTTTAATACAGTTCCTCATGTTGTGTTGACCCCCAACCATAACATTATATTCGTTGCTACTTCATAACTATAATTTTTCTACTGTAGTGAATGGTAATGCAAGCATTTCATAGTCAGGATATCTGATCTGGGACCCCAGTCTGGGTCACAACCCACAGGCTGAGAACCACTGCCCCAAGTCTTCCCAAAAGCACATAAATATTTGTCTTGGGCCCCAGACGTGTAAAAATCAGAGCCAAAAACATCAGCTGGAAAGGGCTGTCACTAAAGTCTTATAGGGAAATCCATACTAAGAGGCTGCTGTTTGCATCTATTGGAAGTCAAGGTATCTTAAAGGCAGGGATGATGTGTTTAGGGTGGAATGTGTCCACCGAGGTATTGATCCTGGGATGTGTCAGGGGCATGGCAAAATGCTGACCCTTTCACTTGTTCCTTGACTCTTTCAGTCCCGGCAGCTGTCACCAATCTGAGGATCACAGAGAACTCCAGTAGACACCTGTCCTTCAGCTGGACCGCCTCAGAGGGTGAACTCAGCTGGTACAACATCTTCCTGTACAACCCAGACAGAACTCTGCAGGAACGAGCTCAAGTTGACCCGCTAGTCCAGAGCTTCTCTTTCCAGAACTTGCTACAAGGCCGAATGTACAAGATGGTGATTGTCACTCACAGTGGGGAGCTGTCCAATGAGGCCTTTATATTCGGCAGAACAGGTAAGACCCAGGCCCAACCAGTAATGGATTGCACTATCCACAGGTTCAGCCTTGGTTGTTTATCCTTCCCAATTCTATCCAGAGTGGAACTTTATATGAATATATGACCTTGAAACGTTGACCCTAACTCAGACTAGGTATGAGTTGTATCTTCTTATTCTAGTGGATTCTGTTCCTTTGGCTCTATTTACATATCTGGTGGGGTTCATGAAAACTTAACCCAATTCCTCTACTTGCCAGTGAACGATTCAAAATAGGATGGTAACCATCATGGCTCTAGTTAAAGTATGCCCAGCAACTTCCTCCAAGGAATAGATTGAGGTCAGGGCAGGTTCATAGAAGGTCAACTACAAATCTACAAATCATACGCACACACACACACACACATACACAAATGCATGGATGCACACTCACACTGACCACTGTGTGTTAGAAACAGTTCTAGCTAAAATGAGTAAGAGGTCCAGGAAAACAGGATACAGAAATCTCTCTGGGCTGTAAATAAGTTGAATTTTTCCAATTTTTTTCATCATTTGACAATTGCTTTTCAGTGCTTTGAGGTGCCAGGTACATGACTCCTGGGAAATCAAAATGACTAAGAAAGATAAGCTCCTGACCTTAGATAGCCTCGTGAAAGAGGAGAAAAGAGAGTTGGTGTCTTAGGGTTTCCATTGCTGAGAAGAGACACCATGACCAAGACAACTCTTATAAGGACAACATTTCATTGGGGTTGGCTAACGGGTTCAGAGGTTCAGTCCATTATCATCATGGCAGGAAGTATAGCCGCATCCAGACAGGTATGGTGCTGGAGAAGATGCTGAGAGTTCTGGCATCTTTATCAGAAGGCAGCCAGGAGAAGATTGACTCTTCTGCACTGGGAGGAGCTTCAAAGCCCACCCTCACAGCGACACACTTCCTCTAACAAGGTCACACCTCTTAAAAGGACCACTCACTCCCTATAGGACAAGGCTATTCAAACTACCACAGTTGATAGAAGACTTTGAAACACCTTAAATCCCATGAAATGAGCATGTCCAGACCAGGGCTTAGCAGAACAGGACATTACTTTAAACAGAGGACATTTCAGCTGAGACCAGAAGGTGAGAAGGGAAGTGTAAAGAAAGTATGATAAGGACGTTCATTGGAAAGTGTCCACTTGTCCACTAAAGGAGCTGAAAGGTGGCCCTGACAAGCTCCGACCACAAGCAGCATTGCCTAGCTCTTACGACTGTGCTTGGCCAGGAGAACGTGAATCATTAATAAACAGAAAATGGGAGATGCATGTACCTGTAGTGGTACCCACCTTCACCCCCAACACTCCGGAGGCTGCAGAGAGAACAGAATGAGCTTAAGGATTTGAGCTACATAGAAAGATCCCATCTTGGGGGTGGGGGGGGGAGGAGTTCTCAACAAATCCTCATTGTCCAAAGAATACCAGCTTAAATAAATACCTATGGAGCAGGTAGTGTTGGGTAGGGGAAATTCCAATAAAGATGACAAGAAGCCAGTCACTGGGCAGAGATGTGGAGGCGGGACTTCTGGGCAGAACAGGAAGAGAAGGGGAGAAGAGAAGGGTCAGATGAGACGGAGGCCAGGGAGAGACAAAATGGAAGGAGACGGAGATGAAGATGGAAGCTGACCCAGGTGGCCTGGACAAGCCACAAGTAGCTAGAGATTTCCTAGATGGCCAGTAGAGTAATGTAGGGTACATTTGCCCAATCTAGGTGTGCAGCTTGAATTTATATCAGTTGTGTTTTGTGTTCTTTTTTATTTGGGGGTTGGAGATTTACCATTATAAATCTGGCTGATGTAAGTCTCTAGTGTTAATTATCTCGTGGGGTCAAGGGAGGCTGAGTGACAACTCCAGGCATTTCAGGAAAGACTGGTTGGGTCAGCTTAGCAAGCGGAGACCAGAGAGCTAGCTTGGGAGCAGGTTTTTGACCGCAGAGGCTTGGCAGCAGGCTGGCCAAAGGAACCAGGGCAAGATGGCTGATGGGGCTGGCCATGGGGGGTGGGCAAGACTTGCAGATGCCAGCTGTTAGCTAGATTTACCGTGGTTCGTTTTCTAAAACTACCCACAAGCAGTGTTGTGACTGATTTATATCCTAGTAGAAAGGACTGTGAGTGCTTCTTCTCCTACATTGAGGTTATACCCATACAGAATCTGACAAGAAAGGAAATGATATAACTGAAGCCCTACGGGCTACGGGATAGTAGCTGCCAGAGAGGTCAGTCAGACTAGGAGAAGCTGAAACCCTTTTCTGAGTGTTCTAGAAGCTACCTGGCACACAGCTGCCTAGCATTAAGAACTGCTGGATATTCCATTATGAAGAATCGCCACTGGCTTTGACTCATTTTAGTTTGTATCCATCACTGCCCACATGAGCCCAACACGAGCAGTCTGAACCATCAGCAAGAACCGAGTCCACGGTACATGCAACTGAACCATGTGCCCCGCACAGCTCAGATTCTCACCCGTGGGTCACATGGGTTTGTTCCCCATCTTGGTCTCAGCGTGAGTGTCTCTCCTTTCAGTCCCAGCTGCCGTGAACCATCTCAAAGGATCCAATCGGAACATGACGGACAGCCTTTGGTTCAGCTGGAGTCCGGCCTCTGGGGACTTTGACTTCTATGAGCTGATTCTCTACAATCCCAATGGCACGAAGAAGGAGAATTGGAAAGAAAAGGATGTGACCGAGTGGCGCTTTCAAAGTCTCGTTCCTGGAAGGAAATACACCCTGTATGTGGTGACTCACAGTGGAGACCTCAGCAGTAAAGTCACAGGGGAGGGCAGGACAGGTAAGAAACCCAGTCGAGTGCTCTAAGGCTGTATCTTAATTATGATCTTAATGATGAGATGGTTCGGGGGATAAAGCACTTGGCGCTTGAGCATTAAGGAGCTACATTTAAACCCCCAGGACCCAAATAAAGTGGATCGTGGAAGCATGTCTGTAATGCTAGTCGCCTACTAAGGCATGATGGGAGTTGGGGACATGGGGAGCCCGTGAGTCATCCAGCCTGGCACACATGGGGGCAGACAACAAAGAAACTTTGTCTCAATCAAGGAAGAATGCTAACCCAGTCTCAAAAGAATACCCATGGTATGCAGTCACTGATAAGTGGATATTAGCCTAGAATCTTGGGACACCAAAGACACAATTCACATACCAAATGATGTCTGACAAGAAGAAAGGAATGGACACTAGTGCTGGAAAGAATCAAAGCATCAGTGTAGGGGAATACCAGAACAGGGAAGTGGGAAGGGGTGGATGAGGGAGCAGGGGGAGGGAAAAGGGCATGTGGGACCTTAGGGGGGTGAGGAAACAAAAAAAGGGAAATGAAATGTAAATATAGAATATATCCAATAAAAAAAAAGTCAAAAAAAAAAACAAGGAAGAATGCAAAGACTAATACCCAAGATTGTGCTCTGGTCTTCACACGTGTCTCATGAGATATATACATGGGTTTGTTCTCTCTCTCTCTCTCTCTCTCTCTCTCTCTCTCTCTCTCTCTCTCTGTCTCTCTGTCTCTGTCTCTCTGTCTCTGTCTCTGTCTCTCTCTCTCTCTCTTCCTCCCCACATCCCTCCTTCTCCCTTTATGTCTCTGTTTCTGTCTCTGTCTGTCTGTCTCTCTCTCTCAAACACACACATACACATATACAGACACACACACACACACACACACACACACACACACAGATGGGCATATGTCCACATATAATGCGCACACACACACAATGATAAGATAAACCAAGATATGCTCTGTGTAAGAATCACTAGGTTCTTAGTTCTGCACTGTCCCTCACCTGCATGAAGCAAGGTACATCATGGCACATATCAGACTCTGTTTTCATATCTGAAAAAAAGAAGATCACTCCATCGTTGTGTTGCTATGGACTAGTCTCTCCTACATCTTGGACACACACAGATATCTCTGTATCCCACCTTGGAGCCAGTCTACAAGATTATCTAAAACTGGACAGAATTGTTCTGAACCACAGCCCTACTGCTTCCAAAAATGCTGGAATGTTTTCCTATACATAACCATCTGGGGCACATTCATCATGCACAGTAGCACCCTCATAAAGAAACTATGGTTATGAGAGTTTAAGGAAAGACATATAAAATGTTAGGTAGTGCCTTATTCATGGTAGTTACTATAAAAGAAAGTGCTTACGTCATTATCATGTTATCTCTCCGTACATTAAAGCAGATCTGATGTCACTCAATGTTCTGACCCCGTGTTATGTCACAAATCAGATTGTGTGTGTGTTTTTTTTCCATTTTACTTTATGTGTAGCCCCGAGTCCTCCCAGTCTTTTGTCATTCGCTGATGTCTCGAACACCTCCTTGGCCATCACCTGGAAGGGACCCCCAGACTGGACAGACTACAATGACTTTGAGCTGCAGTGGCTCCCTGGAGACGCGCTTACTGTCTTTAACCCCTACAGCAGCAGAAAATCAGAAGGACGCATCGTGCACGGGCTCCGCCCAGGGAGGTCCTACCAATTCAGTGTCAAGACTGTGAGCGGAGATTCCTGGAAAACCTACAGCAAACCAATTTTTGGGTCTGTGAGGACAAGTACGGCTTGTTTCTCTTATCTTGGGTTTCAGACAGGATGAGAGGACCCTGTTATTCCAATGGGGTTTGGGTTGAATCCATGATTTAATTTGAGATGGTAGGACTTGGATACGGGTACACGTCTCCTTTGATTCTTTTCATTCATTCAGCTAACAGCAATTCACTAACAACAATAATCAGTGAAAAAGGTGATCTCTGTTCTCATGGGGCTTGGGTGGAAAGCAGCACTGTTGACGGTTGTATTTTGGGTTTGAAAGAGAAGTAAATGTCACTGAATTCATGTCAGAGGCACGGGACCCAAAACAAGGAGGCTTCCTGAAAGGAGAAACATCTACATTGAAACCTAGAGGGAAGCAGAGTTAACCAGGTAGAGGGTGGAACAAGAAATAGAGAATATGTAGGGAAAATAAAACCCTGAGAGATGGGGCTGGAGAGACGGCTCAGCGGCTCAGAGCACTGATTGCTGGTCCTGAGTTCAATTTCCAGCAACCACATGATGGCTCATAATCATCTGTCATGGTATCGAATGCCCTCTTCTGGTGTGTCTGAAGACAGTGACAGCGTACTCACATACATACAATAAACAAATCTTAAAAAAAAAGAAAAAAAAGAATATTTTAAAAAATGTTTAAAAAAAAAAACACTGAGACCACAGAAATATGGCAACCAGGCATCTGGGCAGAGCACAGGCTTGAAGAGAGGCTCATCCATGCAGCTTATTTGCTGGGCTATCAATGTAGGACTTCACTCAAAGTCAGGCTGCCTCAAAGCTACAGAGACATCACAAGGCATAGTCACATTTTGGAAAGTTACTCCAAGTAGACAGCAGAGAATAGATGGATAGGTTCCGTCTAGTTTTCTGTAGGAGAGACAGGAGAAAGGCAACGGAAGTTAGCACACGGAGGACCATGGGTCACTACAGTGCTCTCCTCTTCAGCAGAGTTCGCACGTACTGAGTAATGACTCTGCCAGCCAGTGTCCCAGGTAACCGTCCATGTTCCCCCCATCCCGTCACTACAACACCTACACGAAGGAGAGATTCCTGATTTCCTAATGTGCAAGTTGTACTGGCTGGTTTTGTGTGTCAACTTGACACAGGCTGGAGTTATCACAGAGAAAGGAGCTTCATTTAGGAAGTGTCTCCATGAGATCCAGCTGTGGGGCATTTTCTCAATTAGTGATCAAGCGGGGACGGCCCCTTGTGGGTGGTGCCATCTCTGGGCTGGTAGTCTTGGGTTCTATAAGAAAGCAAGCTGAGCAAGCCAGGGGAAACAAGCCAGTAAGGAACATCCCTCCATGGCCTCTGTATCAGCTCCTGCTTCCTGGTCTGCTTGAGTTCCAGTCCTGACTTCCTTTGGTGATGAACAGCAATGTGGAAGTGTAAGCTGAATAAACCCTTTCATCCCCATCTTGCTTCTTGGTCATGATGCTTGTGCAGGAATAGAACCCCCGACTAAGACACACGTGGAAAGCCATTTATCCAAACATGTTGGTAAAGATGTTGCTTTTAGGCTGGGGGCTTGCCTCGCCTTCTGTCCATCCGCTTCTGCTGTACCCACACGCGCTTGTCTTTCAAAGCACATTGGTGATTTTCTAAAGGAACAGTACTTTCACTTTTAGTAGGGTTTTGATTGTTGTGTTGTTTTGAGTTGACAGTGTTGAAGAGAGAAGCCATGGCCTTACATACGCTAGCAAGCGCTGAACTGCCTAGCCATTTTTTCTGGCTGCGTTTTTTAACAGTTTCTTTTACATTTACTTATCTATCTACTTACTTTTGTGTGTGCTCTCGAGAGTGTTCATGTGTGTGCAAACCATGGCACGCAAGTATGGGAGGTCAGAGGGCACCTTGCAGAAGTCATTTGCCTTTGTATAATCATGTAGATTCCAGGGATTGAACTCTAGTCATTAGGCTTGGTGGCAAGTACCTTTATCTGTTGAGACATCTCAGTGGCCCAATTTGAACATTAGATGGGTTTTTAGTTTTTTGGTTGGCTGGTTGCTTTGTTGGTTGCTTTGTTGGTTGGTTAGTTGGTTGGTTGGTTGGTTGGTTGGTTGGTTGGTTGGTTTTTCAAGACAGTAGTCCTGACTCTCCTGGAACTTGCCCAATAGACCAGGCTGGCTTCAAACTCACAGATCCTCTTGCCTCTGCTTCCTGAGCACTGGGATTAAAGATATGCACCATCACAGCCCAGACTAAACTTTCTTTTTTCAAAGAGCAGTCTAACAGCCAGAAAATTTCTATGACAATCCTTAACCGTCTTTCCTCCAGAAAGTAATTCAAGAACTGTCTGTATACATCTCAGTTGTCCCCCAAAGGCGCTGGAGGAAGCGTCTTCCACACGCCTGAAATGAGTCTCTTCCCCCTCGCTCCCACAGAGCCAGACAAGATACAAAACCTGCACTGCCGTCCCCAGAACTCCACAGCCATTGCCTGCTCGTGGATACCACCTGACTCCGACTTTGATGGCTACAGCATTGAATGCCGAAAAATGGATACCCAAGAAATCGAGTTCTCCAGAAAGCTGGAGAAAGAAAAATCACTGCTCAACATCATGATGCTAGTGCCTCACAAGAGGTATCTGGTGTCCATCAAGGTGCAGTCTGCCGGCGTGACCAGTGAGGTGGTGGAAGACAGCACCATCACCATGATCGACCGTAAGTGCTCCCAAAGGTCTGCGTGGCACCCCTGCCACACGGGGTAGAGGGCGTCACATCTGTCAGTCATTTCCACCAATCCTGTTCGCTCGCATGCGTGAGTCCACGCACACACAAGCCTGTCCTGTTATTACTTGGAGAAGAGGATCAAACGGCTCCAGGACAGTGGGGACATTTCTCTGGGTAAAGATTTGCATTAACAATCGCGTCAATGTTAAAGTGCCTGAAGAGTCGAGATTTAAGTGCATCATCTTGCCTGATCTAGTTAGTCTATAACTAGTAGAGCTTTCAGCCAATTTGATGTTACAACTTGATGAAATCCTGCAGGGGAGACGCCTCTTTCATTATGCTTAATGTGCCACTGGCAAATTGTCTCCTCTGACCCCTTCCATTCAGGAGAGGAGGAGGATTTCTTCACGGAAGCTGTAATCACGCATTCTCTAGCACACAGAGGCCGAGAGGACCTCAGACCTTCACCTCTCTGACCTGTTCAGGAGGAGAAGCACCCCATGACCCTTCCTGCTGCCTTCTCCTCTTTTCCAGGCCCTCCTCCACCGCCTCCACACATCCGTGTGAATGAAAAGGACGTGCTGATCAGCAAATCGTCCATCAACTTTACTGTCAACTGCAGTTGGTTCAGCGACACCAACGGAGCTGTTAAGTACTTCGCCGTGGTGGTGAGAGAGGCTGACGGTAAGTAATGACGAGGTAATGGACTCGAAGACACAGGACTGACTTCTTAAAGGTCATGAGAGGGCTCCTTCGATGAGAAAGTTTGAAGAGTAGAAAACTAAATTCTTAATACTCAGTTCCTTTTCATCTGGATACAGGGAGATAGTTACAAGCAATACGGCCCGGAGGCACCTTTGACAATGAACCCTGTTAATTTTAGACATAATGATTAAGTGCAAGGAGAATAGCACAAATAACAAATAATAATAATAATAATAATAATAATAATAATAAACCAATAATAAAAATAACTATTGAGCTGAACAGAATTGCCCATACTTACAAACCCTGTGCTTAAGAATCTGAGACAAGGGGGCTACTCTGAGTTCAAGACCATCCTATACTATCTAGCAAGACCTAGCTGAAAAGAAAAATGTAAAGATCATTTATTTTTAGATCCCGTACTGTTTCATAAGCACAGCTGGAAATACATGAATATCCTCTTGGCCACCCATCAATTTTCTCTCTCTCTCTCTCTCTCTCTCTCTCTCTCTCTCTCTCTCTCATTTTGCCATTAAGTAGCGATATATCACAACACCTTTTCTCTCCCTTTATATGAAATACCCCTGACAGACACATACTCCCAAACTATGCATCAATTCACCAAAATTCCCAAAAGCTTACAAGAGAGAAAGGATGTTCATTTGAAGTACCACTGCTTTACAGAGGTTGTTTTTCTGAGTTCTGTTTGCTTGATCTTACCATTGCTTGTTTTGGGAATTTTTGTGTTGCCTCTGTTGTTGTTGTTGTTGTTGTTGTTGTTGCTGTTGCTGTTGTTGTTATTGATGATGTTGTTGCTTTGTTTGTCTGTTTTTTATGTAGCTTGGTCTGGTATTACCCTCACTTTGTAGCCCAGGCTAACCTCAAACTCATGAGGCTCTTGCCTTCGTTTCTTCACAGTGTTGGGATGGCAGACACGTAATTACCGTACCCAACTCTTTAATTTTTAACAGCATATTTCATTGTGTAGTTTTGTAGAAAGTGCAGGGATGACCCAGTTTCTACAGACTAGACAAATGCTATGCAAGAACAGTCACAACTGAATTGTGACCTTTAGGGTTCATTATCAACGCCTTCTGCCAAGGCACCTGTAGTGGGTGCTGGATTGGAGTTACATGTATTCATATACACGCTGCTAAAGTTTTAAGTGCTAAGTCTCCAAAAGGGATGCCAGCGTGCACAGGAATATTGGTCTGTTTCATCTTCCTTATATTTCTCAGAATTATTTAAGGTGCTATATGTACATGAATTTCCCTAAGCATCTCTTGACAAATTTTGAGCCATTTGTGGGTAAAGCAGAATTTTTAAACATGGCGAACACTGGAACAATTTCTAGACTAAATGATATTTTAGTTACAGTGGGTATTTAACAGTCTGTATGGTTTTACATCCTATTTAGTTGTACTAAATTGGTTATGCATAATTAATTAAATAATTTCAAGGGTCAATGGTGCATCCCCAGTTTCCTCACACCCTGGAATTGGAGATAAGTTTGCGAGCCGTGAATAGACTTTAATTAAGCACCAATGGAGATAGTGTGTTTCCACATGCATCTAGGGCAGTAACCAAAAAAATCTCACCCTGGCAGAGCAGCCGGCCCTGTGTTCCATAGCCAGGCTGGTTTTTTTGTTATTGTCATCCACAGAGTTGAATGATGATCCCTTGGTATCCAGTGATAGCAATCCATCCATATACACTCATCCTAAACACAATATTCATTTCCACCTATTGCCAACAAAATACTATCTCCATTTCAAGAAAGGTCAATTAACCACAAAACCCAGCCTACTGTAGAAGGTCGTCTGTCATCTGGGACTTAACTACACTGGTCCTAACCAGGCTCTACTAGCTAAAGAACATGCGGGCTGGAGAGATGGCTCAGCGGTTAAGAGCACTGACTGCTCTTCCAAAGGTCCTGAGTTCAAGTCCCAGCAACCACATGGTGGCTCACAACCATCTGTAAAGAAATCTGACTCCCTCTACTGGTCCGTCTGAGGACAGCTACAGTGTACTTAGATATAATAATAAATAAATCTTTAGAAAAATGATATTTAAAAAAAAATAAAAAAAAATAAATAAAATAAAAAAAAAGAACATGCATGACAGAAGAGATGTATAAAAGGAGGGACACAGAGAACCTTTTGAAAGATGTTTCAGAGTTTCAGAGAGTCCTTGGGAAGAGGAGAGACTAAGTAAAGGTGACCCAGAAGTCTCTGTCTAGAGCCCTTCTAAACCGGGAGCTCAGAGTACAACACTGGGAAGACTTCAGTTATGGAAATTGATCTCTCCTGGCCAACTCCTTCACCACTCGCAAATCTGCTTCCCAGATACAGATAAGCAAAATGCCCACAAATCAGATTTTTTTTTCTAAGATAAACTCACTGTGAGCAGATCTTACCAAAGAAAGTCCAAGATGCTAAAATAAACTCACTTCTTGAAGGACCTTGGAGATAGAATCCTATCTCTATAATGTTTACCTTATTATACCATTTTTTCCCCTTAAACAATACCAAAACAAATTCACAGTGTCTAAACACACATCAGGCTGGGCAGACAAGGAGGGTGTTCTGGAATGTTCTTGGGGTGAGCAGACACATTGGGGCAGGATCAAATTGTGCTCAAGATGACAGCAGTAAGAAGACTCTGGATATGCATATCCTTAGGGGACAACCACTCTGCCTTGGGACTTGATTTTTCTTATCTCTTCCCTGTCTCCCAGATCATTTGAGTTTCTACAACTACAGTGAGTTTGATGAGATAAAGGGATTATTAAGTAGCCTCACTCTTGGTTTAGAGTTAGCGTCGTCTGGAGCTGTGGCACATGATATCCTTTGATGTGATTGGTTGATCTGATATTCTAGGAAGCTGTTTGGGCACATGTGTAATTATGAAATTATTTATATGTGTTTTAGAAAAAGAGTCTCATAGCATCTTTTGAGATCGCAGAATCTGTATTATGGGATAACCAAAGAGAGTGGGTGAGCATGTAGACTTAAGAGTGTAGCACTCAATTGATATGTATACGCGTGTATACACACATACACACACACACACACACACACACACACACACACACACGCCCATACATCCTTTAACTGTGAGTTTTCTCCTGCAGGCGTGGATGAGTTGAGACCAGAACAACAGCACCCTCTGCCTTCCTACCTGGAGTACAGGCACAATGCCTCCATCCGCGTCTACCAGACCAATTATTTTGCCAGCAAATGTGCTGAAGGTCCCGACAGCAGTTCTAAGAGTTTCAGCATTAAGCTTGGAGCACAGATGGACAGCCTCGGTGGCAAATGCGATCCCAGTCAGCAGAGATTCTGCGATGGACCGCTGAAGCCACACACCGCCTACAGGTGAGATGCACTGCTGTCCTGTGCTAGGGAGACCTGCGGCTTTACGAGGTGTTGGGCCTCCTGTGCTCCTGCTGCATAAGAGCTCCTGTAGATTAACGGCCTGAGCTTCAAGACTACTCTGTACTATGGAGAGTCATTTATAAAAGTTAGGCTCCTGCCTCCAATTACAGGTGCAAAGAGGGCTTTCATAGTTGTACAAAAGCTCCAATTCACTGTGTGACGTGCTGGGGGCTTTTAATAGATAGTTTTTAATCCTGCAACTGCCAAGTAACTCACAATGCTCACTGTTGTGAAATCTTCAAATAGGCTGAGTCTGGGGGAGACCCGAACAATAGGAAGCACTATCATACACTTAGAATGAGACTGAAATTACACTTACTCTCGAAGGCGTGTAAACACGAAGGTGGTCCAGGCAGAGCTCTTGAAGGGGGCCCTGGGTGAATGGAAACACCTGTTCCTCCCTCCTCCGAGCTGGCAGATGAATGGAGCAGCTGTTTTTGCTGTGGGTCCCCAGAAAGCACAGCTGCAGCCAGCAGCAGCAGGGATGTGTGGAGTTCTTATTCTCCATTGTAGTTCCAAAAGCAAATAGGGGCACCCCAAATAGCATCCTTAAGAGAAAGGAAACCAAAGCTCCTGTCTTGGGTGAGAAGGCCACAGACATCAGATTTTTTTTTTCCTCAAGGAGGGGACATTCCATGGTGGGCGTTGTGGCAAATCTGATAATCCAGTCAACACGGGAGCCAGTCAGGCTCCTTGTGAGCCGGTGGGCATCCTGGTTGATGAGGGCCAAGGTCTTACTGACTCTAACGTGTTTTGAGTGCCACTTCTGAGGCCAAGTAGAATTTTTTTCTACTTGGAAAGGAGACCGTATTATCACATCTAAGAGTTCTTTGTAACATACACACACACACACACACACACACACACACAGACTCACACACACACACACACACACACACACACACACACACCAGCAAAGGCAAGCAGGTGGTTTCCCTAAAACAAAAGACTTATTTGGGGCAAGAACTCCACATAACCACCAGGACTCTTCACAAGCTTGCTTTTACCTCCAGGAATCTAAACTTCAGAAAAGCCCATGGGTTTACATAAAGGAAATCAGTTATTAGAGGAGGCAAGAAGCTTAAACAAGATCAGAAACCTGGACCCTTCAAGTCTCTACAGGAGTCAAGAGCCAAGAGAGTCCTCAGCTTCTGGGCTACTTGGGTTCAAAGAAACTGAGCAAAATCCTCCTGGAAACTGTTTTCCTGTAGAAATGAACGGCTGGGAGTGTGTCTGTTCATTGGGCAGGGCTCTCCCACATCTCTGAATCTTTGAAATTCATTTTCATGATCTTTTCCCCTCCTGCTTACAAAGCCAGCTCACCCTTGGGCCAACTCCAGACTATATCTGGCTTCACTGACAAGCCCTAGCCCTACAATCTTTCGAAAATGCATGTGAGTTTTCCTCCATGGCTTCTACCCCTCTCTGGAATTACTTGCCCTCTTCCCTGGACTTAAGGGTTCAGTGTAACCAGGGAGACAGACATTTCATTGGTTACAGAACCGCACCAAGGACTTGGCACAAAACTGCTCATCCAATGTTCATGAACAAGGAAGTGAGTCAAGCTGAACCCTGGAGAGACTCACAGTCTCAGGCTCTGCCCTCTCACGGCACATATATGTGTGCTTTCGAGAGCTCACAGGACATACGTTTGTGTCCTAGAACTCAGCATTCTTGTATTCTTTTTTTTCAATACGCTTACTTCAGTCCTGTGCAGGACACACTAGGCTGAGGACAGTTTACATAAGAGGAGGTTAACTTCTCAAAACACACAGAAGAGCCCCGTGTTAAATAGCCTCATGGAGTCAGAACTCTGCCTATCTTAATGATAGTCACCATAGTGCTACTTGATGTTGTCAGTGTTTTGTTTTGCTTTGCTTTGCTTTTTTAAGAATTCTATGTTCATTGCTTATCAGCGGTACTCCTTATCACCAAACACATCGCATCTGTGGGTTTACTGTCTCACTTCCTCCCTGGGTTTGGGGTTTCTGGGATGATGGAGATTTAGATTTTGTTCCTCTTATTATCCCTGGCTCCTACACGAAGGTACCTACACACTGCAGGGGCTCCGTAAGTATTTGCTGAGCAAATCAGTGAACGGCTATACAAACCCGTGTCTGTCTGATTCCATAATTCATAGCTCACCCCACATACAGAACAACCAGCTGCCCGCCCTGTCTCCCCCTGAACTCAGTCTTCAGCCCATCCTACTATACCAATTTGCATTTAAATAAACTTTTTTCCCCTCTAGAATCAGCATCCGGGCTTTTACACAGCTATTTGATGAGGACTTGAAGGAGTTCACGAACCCTCTCTATTCGGATACCTTCTTCTCTATGCCCATCACCACGGAGTCAGGTAAACCTAACGCGTCCTCCCACCCACCCATGCCTTCTCCGGTCATCACGTCACCTGCAGGGGTCTTAGTGGGGAGAGGTGGTGATTTGCCTGATGGTGGCGGGGGAGGGGGGGATATTTATTTTCCCTTGGATTTTAATCTCTGTGTGACCGTGGATTGTGTGGATCAGAGAGATTATGCCAGTTCTATAAAACAAACTAGAAGGAGATTAATCTTTAAAAAAAAAAAAAAGATGAAAGAACATGTTTGTCCACTAAAAACAAAATTTTAAGGGAATAAAAAAAAACATCAATATTAAGAGCTTACACAGGTCAAAATATAAGTTGGCACAAAGGACTCTTCTCTGCTGGAGGTGGGACAGAAAATATACATACAGAGCTGGTTCTCTGTATCCACAGGTTCAATACCGTGCATCAAAAAATATTCAAGACTTGAGGCAGGGGTGGGGAGGGAGGAGCACCCTCATAGAAGCAGGGGAGGGGGGATGGGAGAGGGAGTTTGTAGAGGGGAAACCAGGAAAGGGGATAACATTTGAGATGTAAACAAATAAAATATCCAATTAAAAAAATACAGACATAACAGGTATTCTGGGTACCAGCTATATTTCAAATGTCATAGATTAAACCAAGATGCTTATCCTTTAAAA
Source organism: Apodemus agrarius (assembly GCA_964023405.1). Lineage (NCBI taxonomy): Eukaryota > Metazoa > Chordata > Mammalia > Rodentia > Muridae > Apodemus > Apodemus agrarius. The sequence goes on along the minus strand of OZ030026.1, from coordinate 15,219,355 downwards.
AAACAAAATTCAAGAACCAAACTGGGTTAGAGCTAATTATAAACATCTTTCTTTTCCTGCCATTCCCCTCTGAACAATATAATGTCGACTAACTACTAGCACAGCATTCACATTGTATAGACATTCTAAATTAGTCCAGAGGTGTCTTACAGCAAACAGGGGCTCTAGGGTTATATGCAAATGATATGCAAATGACACACCCCCGGAGTCCTGGAAGCAGTCCCTCTCAAACACATGAAAACAAGTGTCCATGCAAAAGAAGGGGTGAAGAAAACCACCAAAGTATTCATTATGATAACCCCAAATATGGAGGTTAAAGGTGATTTCCGTCTTCCTCCTGTTTGTTCCGTTTTCTTTTACATTATTTAAGAATCTTGGGCTGCTGAATTAGCTCAGTAGGAAAAGGAGCTTGCCTGCTTGCCTGACAACCGGAGTTTGATCTCCCAGAATCCACACAGGGAAGGAGTAAAAAGCTACTCCTGCAAGTTGCCTCTGACCTCCACACTTGTACCGCGGCACACACTTTAATTAACTAATTAGTTAATTATAGGGCGGTGTGTCATCGCGCGTTTGTAGCCCGATGGCAGAGCTCTTTCTTGCCTGGTACAGGGCAGGACCCAAACCTAATCCCCAACACCGCAAATAACAATACTCATTTTAAAAATTAAAATGCAAGTTTAAAGGCTTTGCATAAATGTTTGAGTTTGAGGCTTGAGGCGCAGCATGGGTAGTCATGGTGACTGACACTGGCCAGTCACCCCTGTGGGGTTACTTTTGCATTCTCCAGAGAATAGCTTCGGAACCTGTCATCTCTGGTTTGGGATGTTGAGAAACTGTGATACCAAGAGGCTGGGTAGCCTGCCCAGTCTGCTTCAGGTGGTATTTCAGCACAGTCTGTCAAAACCTGTGGCCTCAGCGCTGCCTGCTCGCCTGCCCCCAACCCCCTACTCCTCCCCCACCCCCACCCCCCGCCCCGATTGTGTCCACCATGCTGAGAACTGTACTGGCTCCCATCCATCACCTTGTTCCTTAACCCCAGCCTGCCCGTGGCAGCTTTCCTCTGGTGTGCTCCGGTTCTCAGCCTTTTAGTCTGGGGAAGCTGTGTCGGTCCCTCCTGTCACATGGCAAAGGCTGGCGCAGCCTCACAGACCTTCCTATCTGTTTCTAGGGAATATAGAGATAATCAGAGATAATCTCCTCCAGCTCAGGCCAAAGAGGGATCAGAAGCTGGCTAAGAGGATTTAGAAGTCTTTGTCTGTAATTTATTGTTAAGTAGAGACTTCGTAAACACAACCCTTTCCTGTCTGAACTATCATTACTCAATGAAAACTTTGTGTCCTTCAATAAAGGAGAGGGCTGAGCAAATTTCCAAAGTAGAAGAATCATAAACGCATTAAAAGGAGAATGGTTGTCTCGATTTGATGAGAATGAAAGTCGATATAGAACAAATAGTTCTAATGTCTGAGCGTGGAGCTCACAGAATGGGCTACTCCACAAAACTAAACAGGAGAGGCAAAACCCTAGGAAGGCTTCTCAAAGGAGAATCAGGACATCTGCGTGACCGTGAGCCCACAAAAGGACTTCTTGGGTAAAATATCAAGAGCATAAAAGAAGAGAAAAGATAAACAACTGGGGTTCACCAAAATGAAAATCTTTGATATTTGAAAAGACAGCATCTAACATGTGAGAAGAAAACCCAAGGGACATGAGGGATATAGTCACAAAATCATTAGTAGGCAATGAGCTCTTACCTTGCAATTCATGACAATGACAGATAATTCCTCCAGTTAAGAGCACTGGCTGCTCTTCCAGAGGACCCGGGTTTGAGTCCCAGCACCTACTCGTTGGCTTAGAACAGTTCGTAACTCCAGCTGCAAAGGCTCTGACACCCTCTTCTGAACCATTTGGGCACCAGACATAGATGATGCCCATGCTTACACGCAGACAGAACGCTCAGACACAAAAAATAAAAATAAGTTAATCCTTAAAAATATTTTTAAACCAGATGAAAATGAGCAGAGGATCGGAATGGACATTGTTCCAAAGTTGCTCAGGATGCTAAGAAGCAAAGGGGATCCTTACCTGCTAGGGAGGTGCAAGCCAGAGCCACAGTAAGACGCCACGCGGGACCACCCAAGGGCTGTGTAGGGACTCTGGCTGAAGGGGGCCTCGTGCATGGCTTGTGAGACCATAAAATGGAACAGCCGTTACTCAGAACATGGTTTTTGTAGCTCCTAAAAACCATACGCATATCTTATCATGTGACTCGACAATTCAACTCCTAAGTATATACCAAAGAGAAATGAAAACACACGCCCACAGAATCTTCATAGCAGCATCTTCCAACGTTCTAAAATGGTAGAAATAACTTGAAAAGGCATCAGTGGACAAGTAAGCAAAATGTGATGTGTTCATGCAAGAAAATGTTTTGTAGCCATAAAAACTAACAACCCTTCACATATGTGATTTGGATAAGCCTTGAACATGTTGTGCTAAGTGAACAAAGCCAGTCACAAGAGCCATCTATTTATGACATAATTTCTATGAAATGTCCAGAATAGCCATGTCTGTAGACATGGAAAGCAAATTAGGTATGTCCCAGATAAGGAAAATGAGAAATGACTAGTAGATATCTCTTTGTTGGATATTACAATGTTACCAAGTTTTTTGTGCTACTATATATAAAAAACTATATATACTAAAAACCATTGATCCTGCCATTTAGATGGTGAGTTATATGGTATAATAAGTATAATTCAATAAAACTGCTGCGCATTGGACGTGATGGTATACATTTGTGATCCAAGGTATAAGGATGCTAGAATTGAGGCCAGGAATTCAAGATACCAGACTAGGCACCATAGCATGTGCTAGCTCATGCTCAGAATCAGAAAGGAAAAGAGAGATGGGGAGGAGGGAGAGGGAGAGAGGGGGAGGAGGGAGAGGGAGGGGGGAGGAAGGGAAGAGAAAGGGGAGAAAGGAAAGAAAGAAAGAAAGAAAGAAAGAAAGAAAGAAAGAAAGAAAGAAAGAAAAGAAAGGAAGAAAGGAAGGAAGGAAGGAAGGAAGAAAGGAAGGAAGGAAGGAAGGAAGGAAGGAAGGAAGGAAGGAAGAAAGATAATAAGTGAGCTTTTGTTAAAATAACGTACTGATTGGCTAGATTTTTCTAAAACCCCAGGGACCCTATAATCCTTCACAAGGAGGGCTAGTAATAGTGTCACACACCTTTATGAGACATACATCAGCAACTCCCAAAGTTGATAAACTTTACTCGGGAACCAACCTGCCTGTAAGAGGATATAGGCAAGCCTTCACCTCACCTCAGCAGCCTTCCAGAAGTGACTACCTCACCCGCCGTGGGTATCCTGAATGGCACTGTTAACAATGTTGCTTTCCTAGCTGTCAAACTGGATCCTCACCAGTTCTCTTTTGTTTGTTGCTTTTGGCTGGGTTATCGCAGAGCCCTTGTTTGGAGTCATTGAAGGTGTGAGTGCTGGCCTGTTTCTAATTGGCATGCTGGTGGCCCTTGTCGCCTTCTTCATCTGCAGACAGAAAGCTAGGTAAGTACAAAGATGTCTTTAGTGATCGGGCTCACGAATGTAGAGATGCTACTAAAACACCCTTTAGGCTGAAAGAGGAAAGCTGTTTCTGCAAGTTAAATCGTAGTTTCCTTAGTAAAAACAACAGGAGTCAAATTCTGAATCCACGCCTCCCAGCTCTGCCACTTTTCTATGCACCAATGGTGACCAGGGATGAAGGGTGGGGTGGAGGGGTGGGAGGGAGTGGGGCTCACCAATGAGCGAGAGGCCATCCGCAGAGCTATTGGAATTTGAAACAAAATCCGTTTGCACAGACAGAACAGTTGGGGTACATATCCTCTGTGAAGTCAGAGATTGCTTCACACTGTGTGCCTGCATGATTGCTGAGATGCCCTAAAAAGGAAGGCCGGTGTGAGCATCTTGGGGTTCACTAGCCATCCTAATTTCAGAAAGAACTAAAGAATGAGATGCTAGCACACACTTCTCCCTGCCACGCCCTCTTTGGCTGCTTAGATTTTTTTTTTTTTTTTTTTTTTACTTACTTTGAATTTTTCTTTGTAACCCCATCTGGCATCTGAGGTTTTCTAGATTAGGGACTTTTTTAAAGAGAAGTTTTATCGGGTGTGGCAAGTGGTGATGGCCCGATGTGGTCCCGAGCGGGAAAAGACGCCCTTCGTTATGTTCTCGTCTCCTTTGCCTCGCTTCAAAGAGTTGTTGGCTGAGTGCAGATTTGCGTGGAATCTGAAGACTTCCCATTTGCACAAGCATGCACAGCCTCACCATGCATGGGGGGAAGTCGTACAAGCCAAGGAACATAAGTAGAATAAAGAAATCTCTGTCCTGTGTTTCAGCCACAGCAGGGAAAGACCATCTGCCCGTCTGAGCATACGTAGGGATCGGCCTTTGTCTGTCCATTTGAATCTGGGCCAGAAAGGGTAAGTGCCAGAGTTTCCTTCACTGGGATTTACTGAAAGATGACATTCTATGAGGTTTGCTAACAAGGTCCCTCTTTCTTTCTTTCTTTCTTTCTTTCTTTCTTTCTTTCTTTCTACCTCACAGCAACCGGAAAACTTCTTGGTAAGAGAGAACGTTATTAATTAATCTGCTTTCAAAATACAGCTTGGACTGGTTGTAGCGCTCTTCCTGTTCCTCCAGTAACTTCCTTTTCCTCTGGCTTTATTTTTCCTTACAGCCCCATAAAGATAAATCAGTTTGAAGGGCATTTCATGAAGCTGCAGGCGGATTCCAACTACCTTCTATCCAAGGACTATGAGGTACCACACAGGCCCAGTGACGCTTTTGCCCCCCATCCATAGACTCCCTGCTTGACTGTTATGGTGAAATCACAGTTGGGATGCTTCAGGTCTCCGCAGAGCACATACTGCGCCTGAAATGGCTCCGGGGACAACACTCCACCTAGTCTCAGACGCCCGATTGAGCTGAAAGTGCACAGCAAACACATACTTTCTGGATTAGGTCTGGGGTCAGGATAAGCAAGTCTCAACACAATGTTCTCAGTTCCCCAGCCTAGACATTTGCTGGTCTGGGACACAGTGTAGCTTGGACATGAGTACCCAGGCTTTGAACATGAGTCTCAGCTTTGCCATATGTGTGTCCCAGAGCAGGACATTTATTGTTTCTGAGCCTCCCCAGTAGGGTGGCATTAGGGGCACCTCCCATGTGAGGCTGGGAAAATGATCAGAGCCCAGGCATGCGGAATAGTTGGGGTTCTGTAAACTCTAACTCCTGTACATATATCTTAATGTTAGTATGTATCTCAAATGTTGTACGAGTCAACGTTGTTTCTTAATATTCTTACAAACTTTTTTTTTTTTAACCTAACAGGACTTAAAAGATGTGGGTAGGAGCCAATCGTGTGACATCGCCCTCTTGCCTGAGAATCGAGGGAAAAATCGATACAACAACATATTGCCCTGTAAGCTTCCTGTTGGAATTTGTGAGACTACTGTATACAAACTACGTATGGGAAGGGTGTGTGTGTGTGTGTGTGTGTGTGTGTGCGCGCGCGCACACACACACATAGCATAGCTGAATATGTACACTCTTGGGCTCTAAATGAATTAATTTAATAAAGAATAATTCCAATGGTCCTGCACTTCTGTCACAGGGGTGATGGCTACCCAGGTTGTCCCCTGCCTCATCCTCCTTATCTTAATCCTTGGAGTGTCAGAGAATTACCAGACTTGGATTCAGGTCTCTGGCAGACTCCCCTAGGTTCACGTTACAGTCTCTGGTCAGTGATTTCTAAGCCGAGCAGCCTGCCCTATCAGGTGAAAGCAATCGAAGGTCGTTGAAAAATATTCATTCCAGAAGTGAAAGAGAGCTGGCCTGGCCTCCGCAGTAAGCAAGTGTGATGCTGCGAACCACAGCTGGGGATTCACGCCGTCGCCTGTGCCCATCCGTCATGTGCCACCCATGTCTCACGCCCCAAGTTGGCTACCCTGTCGGAGCCCCACCTACTAAACAGAGACAGGAGCACTTCTCTCCAGGCTGCTGTGGGGATCAGAGATAAAGCCATCTAATATCGCACTGCACAAATGGGAAATTCACCCCAAGACGCAGCAGCGAATCTGTCCATAAATCTCTTCCAGACGATGCCTCGCGAGTGAAGCTGTGCCATGTCGATGACGACCCGTGCTCGGACTACATCAACGCCAGTTACATCCCCGTAAGTGAGCTCCCGGGTCACCGTGCCCAGGATGACGCGTTGGTGACGACGCGCGCATGCGCGCACAGGAGACGCCACTCCTTCTGAGCTGCCCCGCCGTTCTGCCTATAAACACTTGCAAAATTCAAAAGACCATGTCTGGTTCCATAAAATACAGGCTGTTCAATTCAGTCACTGCTAAGCCCGGTTTTTTCACAATGGCGATGGGCAGATGCAGTTCTCACAAACCCAGAATGCATGCTCCAAGGCTGCTTTCTTTCTGTGGCCCTGACATAAGGAAGTTCAGAACTGCTCAGGAGAGATGGCCCCCACCGGTAAGGCTGCCCCGCCAGAAGGGTCATCTTCTTGTTACTTGGACCTCTGGCAATCACACACACACACACACACACACACACACACACACACACATACACAAAATACTTCAAAGTTATATTAACTTCTGGGATCTGATATTGGCTTCTGTCTTGCCAGCCTCCCACATGCACTGCAGAGAAAGAAGCGTTAAAGGTCAGAAAAACCCAGATTTGAGTTCCACTTCTGTCCCTGGCTGGCTCTGTGACACAGAAAATTCAGTCACCTCACTGAGCCTCTTATTCCTTTTTTCCAAAAATTTAGGAAAATACCTCAAATTTTCATCTATATATTTAATAAATTCTAGTTAATTAAATACACTTGTAATCCAAACACTGAGATGTATAAAGAGGTCCTATCTCTAAGAGAACTGTTCAACAGTCAAGATACTGAAGAGCTTCAGGGCAGTGTCATCTGATAATACCAGAACAGTGTCTCCTATACAAACGAGCACCAACATCATTCAGACGTCAACACCGTCCATAGCAGAGCCTGGGACTTTGCATTTCTAACAAGCTCCTGTGTGATCCTATCCCCTGCCAGCCAGAGGACCACGCTGGGTAGCAGAGATTAGAGACAGATGACTTCAGTCAAACAGGCAAGGTGCTAAGGGCATCTAAAGATTAGCCAGCTGAGAAGCTGCGAGTGGGTGGTCGGGCTGCGGACAGCAGAGCTGGTGTAATATAGAGATGTTGCGCGAAGACGATGGTACAGTGACACAATGAGCTTCCACTAAGACATCAGTAACGCTGAATTGCTGAAGTGAAGAACGAACTAACAGCAATGTCTAGGCCGCCACGGTTAGCATTAAGTCCAGACCCTCTGCACACTGTCTGGTAGAGGCCCCAGCATCAATGGCTTTCCATTAAGTTTCCTTTGCATGACACCGTTTTCTGAATTATTGTGACATCTGTAATCCAAAAAGACTTGAATCAGTCCCCTGACTAGCCACACACACACTAAACACACACACACATAGACATACAGTAATCACACACATAGGTACACATAGACACACACACACTAAACACACATACATACACACACAGGTACACAGAGACATACACACTAAACATACACACAGGTACACATACCTACAAACACTAAACACACACCTACACAAACAAGAGTAAAACCATCTTCTATATTGTGGCTGGAATCTTTCTCCTTCTACTTTTACAACACACCCAGCTGACTAAGGGGCATGTGGCTTTCAAGAGTCCATTGGGGGCTGGAGAGATGGCTCAGTAGTTAAGAGCACTGACTGCTCTTCCAGAGGTCCTGAGTTCAATTCCCAGCAAGCAAATGGTGGCTCACAACCATCTGTAATGGAATCTGATGCCCTCTTCTGGCATGTAGGTGTACATAGAACATTCATATACATAAAATATATAAATCTTTAAAAGAAAAAAAAAAAACAATCCAATGCTTTTTGTCCTTCCTACTTCTAAGCCGTGACAACCGTGTTCATATTGTACCCTCAACTCTGGCCTGGCAGAGACCGCCATATCACCCAGTCTTCTAGCTAGCTCTTTGTTTAGAGTTGTGAAGAGGCCCATTGTTTCTGACTCTCCATCTTGTAAATTCATTACAGGGTAACAACTTCAGAAGAGAATACATCGCCACTCAGGGACCGCTTCCAGGCACCAAGGATGACTTCTGGAAAATGGCGTGGGAACAAAACGTTCACAACATCGTCATGGTGACCCAGTGTGTTGAGAAGGGCCGGGTGAGTAAGACCCTTCCTGGCCCCCTGGCTGTGCTTTCCTGCTGACAACTCTGATGGAGTCCATCCCCCCTGCCCGTCTAAAGTTACACCCACAAAACCCAGTAGAGACCACGGGAGAAGGCTATTAGAGAATGAAGCCACTTGGTTGTAACAGAATCTGGATCCTTTCTTAAATTCCTGGATAGACATTTCATTCAAAGCTGTTTGCATGTGAAGCCGGGGATGCCCAGAAGTAAATGTGTGGAAAGAAAACCTGACCCCATGGATGTTTGTCCTGCAGAGTCTGGGCAGTGGAGAGATCTTACCAGAGTTGAGGGGCCTCTCAGGAAAGAAGTATTTTATGCTAAATTCACAAACAAAAAGTAAAAGATGTATATGAACTAGTATTCAAACCTCTTATATTTGTAATCCCTATTTACAATCTTCTATATTATATGGCTACTTTTAGAATTAGAAAAAAAGATATTAAATGTTAAGAGCTTAGTATGTGTATAGTGGATTTCCAGACTGTCTTCCGCCATCCTGGCTTGAATAGAACTTATGTGTTCCTCTGCAAGACTAGCCTTCTTTGATAATATTTATATGAGATATATGTAACTATAAGTATTGATGAGATGGCTAGAATATGTATGCAGTCATGTAAAACAGGAATTCAATGTGCATTTATAGGTATATCCGCCTGCCTCACCACACACAGTGAAATGAAAGCCACGTTCATAGTACTTGATGCCCAAGTCTACACACAGAAATGCAAATACCCAGTTATAGCCAACAAATTTGCATCTTGTAAAATATACCAATTTAACATGTGCCACAAAACACAATATAAGAACAAATACTCAGGTCTCTTTCCCTCATCTCTGTGCATACAAACACAAGTTTAGCCAAAAGTTCTCACTTCTCAAAGAGCTCTTCGGCGCGTGGCCCAGGTAGGGAAAATTATTTTAAAAAATAAGAAAAAAAAAAGTGAGCGAAGTTAGTCCAGGAAGACGAGCCTTCCTCTGCATGTCAGGGCTTCGGAAAGAACACATTTCCCCTTCTCTCTGAAGTTCTTGGGGATGGAATTCCAGGCCTCGTGCATACGGTGCAAGGCCTCTCGGCCCAAGAACAGGAGATTTTTTTAAGTCATTGTTTATCAGCTGGTGGGGCCAGGGCACTGAGGAAATCATTAAGGAAAAATAAAATTTTCAAGCTGTCCCAAGAGTGGAGGACCTGCTTTGGGGGCAGTTTCTTGCTATCCCTTGGAGCAGGAGCCCGACTTTGTCCCTGGCCATGAGAAGGTTAATAGAAAGTAAACAGACATGCTGTTTTAGGGGCTGGGCTGGCTCCCTAACTCTGGGGATTTTAAGCGGGGAGAGTCCAGGCCCACCTCACATCGGGTTTCCGGACTTACCGTTTCCTGTTTGTTCTCTTCTAGGTAAAGTGTGACCATTACTGGCCAGCAGACCAGGACCCCCTCTATTATGGTGATCTCATCCTGCAGATGGTCTCAGAGTCTGTGCTCCCCGAGTGGACCATCAGGGAGTTTAAGATATGCAGTGTATGTTGGTTTGCTTGACTTCATTTTAAAACCCAACTTAGGAGCCAGGTATTGTGGGATATCTCTGGAATCCCAGCATTTGGGAGGTGGAGGCAGGAAGATGTTCAAGGTCAGTCCTCGAATACTTTAAGAGTATGGGGCAAACCCTGAGCTACATGACACCGAGTCTCAGGTGGGACTCAAAAGGGAAGGGAAGGGGAGGGGAGGGGAGGGGAGGGGAGGGGAGGGGAGGGGAGGGGAGGGGAGGGGAGGGGAGGGGAGGGGAGGGGAGGGGAGGGGAGGGAGGGAAGGGAAGGGAAGGGAAGGGAAGGGAAGGGAAGGGAAGGGAAGGGAAGGGAAGGGAAGGGAAGGGACAACCGAACTTACAAAGAAGGGGCTCTGTAAATGCTGCTTTTGCAGGTTTGCAGCCTGTAGCTTCAGACCATGGAAACTGCTGTGTGCCCCGCCATCAGAGGCTGTCGTCTGACGTCTGCTCCCGTCTCTCTAATCGCCTGCTCTCTGTGCTTGCAGGAAGAACAGTTGGATGCTCACAGACTCATCCGTCACTTCCACTACACGGTGTGGCCAGACCATGGGGTCCCAGAGACCACCCAGTCCCTGATCCAGTTTGTGAGGACCGTCAGGGACTACATCAACCGAAGCCCGGGGGCCGGGCCCACCGTAGTGCACTGCAGGTACGGGCAACATGAGGGACGGTCATGGTGGAGGCGGGCGGTGTGTGTAGGAGCCTGTGGCCCGTGAAGGTTTCTCCACACCACCAGCCTACCTCTCCCCGTGTTTATTACGGTCTTCCCCCCCCCCCCAGGATTTATTTAGTACTATATCTAAGTACACCGTTGCTGTCTTCAGACACCAGGAGAGGGCATCAGATTCCATTACAGATGGTTGTGAGCCACCATGTGGGTGCTGGGATTTGAACTCTTACCCGCTGAGCCACCTCTCCAGTCCCTTATTATGGTCTTCTCCCTCTTCTAACCTCCTTCTTCCTCACAGCTCCTCCTTTTCGCCTCCCACTCGGCTCTGCCCCTCGCTCTCTTCTCATTCACTTTCCTACGGCATGAAATAGAGCATCCCTAAGTGACGTCCCCCATAATGGCCCCCGTCACACCTACCTATGGTCCACTGTCTCGTCTCTTCCTCTCCCACTTTAATCAAGAAGTTGACTCTACAAGTTTATTCTTTTCTTTTACTTGCTTCCAATTTTTTTAAACTAATCTTTCTTTAGTTTTCATGCAAGCCTCTAGGTTTCATTATCACATTTTCATACATATTTGTATCTTTACGCTTTACCTCTGTGCGTTTTCCTCCCCCACAGATCTCTCCCATATCCCTGCCTTCTTCTAGTGGGTTCCCTCCTTACCCTGTGCACGCCATTATTTCTTCCTTAAGATTACTGTCCCCTTTCTCGTGGTTCCCTTTCTAGTGTAATTACACACACTCATACACATACAAGCACACATGCACACATGTGCCTGTTTAAGGTATGAGTTTCTTTTCTATGGCTGTGGTAAGACACGATGAGCAACTTAAGGGGGAAAGAGTTTATTTGAGCTTATAGGTGCAGAGGTTTAGATTCTGTGATGATAGGGACCGTGTGGTAGCTCGCAGCAGCATGGCGGTTGGAACTTCGTGCTGAGAGCTTACGTGTTAAATTGTAAGCAAGAAGAAGAGAGCAGACAGGAAGTGGGGTAGGGCCACACATTCTAAACCCGCCCGAAGAGCGCCCCCAGCTGAGCATCAAGTGTCCCATGCCTGAAACTGTGGGAGATGTTTCCCTCTCAGAACACCTCATACGAATTTTCATCTAGGTCCTGCGAGTAAGAGAAAACATGTCCCTTTTCTTTCCGAGTCTGGTACACAGGCTTATTCCTGCTTCCTGTTATTTTCAACTCCCTGAGATAGCCTGCTCTCTCTACCACCTGCATAAACACTATCCATCTTTCACCTCTGCCCAGGTCTAGTAGCATGTTTATGTCCGCTGGTGATGCTATAACAAAATACTGCAGACTGGGTAACTTCCAAACAGCGGAAATTCACATTTCACAATCCCGGAAGCTTCAAGATTAAGCCACAGACAGATTGGTGCCTTCGAAGAACCTGGTCTCAGAAGCCATGTGTGCCGCCCCCCCCCCCTGCCCCAGAGAAGAGAAAGTTGTGTCCTCGAATGGAGGAAGGCAGGCAAAGGGACCGTGCTAACTCACTCCAGCTGTCCACAGCCAATTTTTGCTCTTAAATGTCTTTCTCTCTCTCTTGACTTTTCTTTGCTTCGGTTCATCTGTTCATAAAATCAACTTAACAAGCCATCTTTCTTTCTCTGGGGAGCCTGATGTTTGGCTCATTAATGTGTGTAGCACACATTGATAGCCCTCGCTGAACGGCACTAATAAATAAGGAGCAGAGACTTGCCACAGTAAAAGAAATGTCAAGTGTGTTGTGTCTCCCTAGGAACCCTGTTTTATATGTCTTTGGACCCCAGTGCCTTAATGGGAATATGAAACGCCCAGTCGTCTCCTGCTTTCTGAAGAATGGCAGGCATTTTCTTCCAGGAACACTGGAGGATTGTTCTGTATCTTATAAATGTGTCCACTGCCGGCCAAAAGAACTGGAGGGAGTGTCTACCAAGAATAATGATACTTAGTTAGAAATCGTAAAGCACCCCAGTGGGTATAGGTGCCACAGTAAAGGATGGAGAGAGTCAAAGCTGAGTTTTAAGACAAAAGTGGGGAAATTTACATATGCTACTTAGTTTCAAGACTCAATGACCCGGGGCAGGAGTTGGTGTTTGCTCACAGGTAGAAGAACCATCGCTGGCCTTAGCTTGCAAATGTTCTGTGGAGAGCAGCTTCCAGAGATTGCTATAGTGTTAATGCTAAAGATAGCTTTTGTACAGAAACCATGCACATGTGTAGCGCCTGAAAAGCTGGGTGTGGATGGGGGGGGGGATAAGGAATTTTTGTGGGGCTGTAGAAAGCCCTTACGAAAGCATTTATCACAGAGGGAAGACAGGCATGAGTGTCCCCCCTTCTGTACTCCCACCTTTAATTTTGTCTGAGCCGAACAAGAAAAAATTCATCTTGGTCTCTTCAATTTGCACAGCATCAAGAATTCAGCATTAAGGAGCAATTTAGCAATCTCTAGCCAAAGTGCCCATCCCCCCCTATAACCAACCAGTAGCTCCCCTTCCAGTTATCAACTGCTGAGAAATGGCGACACAGATGCACAATGGTGTTCGCGCTATACGGTTTTTAATAGAAACAAGTAACAGTGATCTTATACTCTGTAGTATGAGGGGCTTAATCATGGCCTGGCAAGTCAAGAAATGCAGGATGTAAAACAGACAGAAGCAGCCTGTATAGAGGGAAGGAGGGAGTCGAATTGAGCCAGTCAGACTGAGCTCTCTGACCACGTGATGCTTTTTGACTATTTTATACATTTTCTAGAACAAGTATATAACATTTTTGAGACCAAAAAAAACAAAACAAAACAAAACAAAACAAAATTCAGGAGTGGCAGTACAGTGGTTTGTGGCTTTTTCCAAGAAGTTGGAAGTAAGCCAAGCACAGATGCGTGTGTCTTTGAACCCAGCACTCGGAAGACTGAGGCAGAAAGATGAAGAGATGTAGCAAGAACTTTCTCAATTTTTTTAAAGCAAGCAAATAATGGAAAAGAAAGAAAAGAAAGAAAGAAAGAAAGAAAGAAAGAAAGAAAGAAAGGAAAGAGAAAGAAAAGAGAAAGAAAGAAAAAAGAAAGAAAGAAAGAAAGGAAGAAAGGAAGGAAGGAAGGAAGGAAGAAGAGAGAAAGAAATAAAATTAGTTGATATCACAAATGGATAAATCAAAACAATACTCACAATATTGATAGAGAAATTGGCAAAAGGATTTATAAAGTGTCAGCATCTTAGTAAATGTCCAAAAAATGTTCTCTTGGATTTGCAGGTATGTAGGAAAATTATAAAAATAGGCACGGACCTGAAATAGACCAAGGTCAGAGTGGTGCTTACGTCAATGGGGTGAAGGTTAGGAGGGAGAGGAAGAGGTGGACCATGTGGCCTCCGGATTATCTTTCTGTGAGAGCGTGCATGTCTGTAGAAAGAAAGATTTCCTGTATTCTCCCATAATTTGAGAGACAGAAGAAAGTTGACCAGAGTCTCCTGATGTTGTCTCGAAAGAGCAAGTAAACCCTCCATCTCCCCTTCGCTTCTCTCCAGTGCTGGTGTGGGCAGAACAGGGACGTTCGTTGCCCTGGACCGGATCCTCCAGCAGTTGGACTCTAAGGACTCCGTGGACATTTACGGAGCAGTCCATGACCTAAGACTCCACAGGGTTCACATGGTCCAGACCGAGGTAAGACTTCTAAGCTGGACACCAGTGCCCTCCCTCACACCTCCCCCACCAAACTGTCCAGGATACCTGAACAAGACCCAGAAGTGAAAATACCTATTTTCTAAGACTTCATATTTTGAGGTAAATCTCTTTGCCTTCAGCGTTAAGCATATTCTTTACTGAGTTTCTCAGGGAAGAATTTATTTGGGAAGACAGGGAGAAAGATGGGAGTGTTTTGGGAAAGCGTTATGCATGGAGGACTGACTAGACCACTTAAGAACTCATTTCAAGGCAGCCTGGGAGATACGCACAGAAAAGTCTATAAAGACTTCTAAATCTCTTCTCTCCCCTCGCTCTGCCCACTTCCACATACATGCTCATCTCGAGATACACCAAGGGCTATTTATCAGGAAGTTTACATGTTTCCCTTTGAGAAGTCCTTTGACACTTGTAGATCCCTCTAAAGATTCTGTCCCATGGTATATACGTTCATTTCCAAGCTAGGAAGCTAAGGCCCAGAGGCTAAAATGTTTGTACCAAATCCATAGCTGAGCTATGGTGATACACGCCTTCGATCCCAGCACTCAGGAGGCAGAGGCCGGTGGAGTTCCAGGCCAGTCTGGTCTACACAATGAGTTCCAGGACAGCCAGGGCTACACAGAGAAACCCTCCCTGTCTTGAGTATATGGGCAACACAAATTGGACTTGGTTGGTTTTTGTTTCTTTGGTTGATTGGTTGTTGGTTTGGTTTTGGAGTTTTTTTTGGGGGGGGGGAGGCAAGGGGAGGGATGGGAGGCGAGTGTGAACAAGGTACATTATATGAAATTTCCAAATGACTCATAAAAGCATCATGTCGAGGGGGAAAGTCCATAGAACAAGGTAGCCAAGCTTGGACCTGGTTCTGGATACCAAGCCGTGGACCCACAGCCTACAGTCAGGTCTCGACACAAACCTCACATACACCAAGCACATTTCATTCCTGCATTAACACCTTCCAAAGCTTAGCTTCTCTACCAATGGCTTTCCCACATTTTTGTTCAAGTAACTCAGAGGGAAACGACAAAAATCTAAACATCTAAAAAGCTTTCTGTGGAAGAAAAGTTCTATCCACAAGCAACCGTGTAATCACCGTAGCCATGGAAACCACACAAGCATCAGTGCAGCAACCAGCACCCTGCAGCAAACAGCACCCCACAGCAAGGTTCCCTTTGAGCTCTGTTGAACCCACTCTGCTAAAATCACTCTGTCCCCTGAATTCTTTCTGGTGCTGCACACATTAGCATCCTGTGGGGCTCGCCTTCTGTGCTGCGTTTGGCAAAAGTCTGGTGTCCTTGCCTCTCCTGTAGACAGTACCTACTCACCAGCTCTGCTATCACAATTGTACTACCTCTGAGTGTGTGTGTGTGTGTGTGTGTGTGTGTGTGTGTGTGTGTCTGTCTCTCTGTCTGTCTGTCTGTCTGTCTCTCTGTATTATTGTTTAGATGATGATTTCTAAAGATTATTCTACTTTTATTTATAAGTGTGTGTGTGTGTGTGTGTGTGTGTGTGTGAGAGAGAGAGAGAGAGAGAGAGAGAGAGAGAGAGAGAGAGAGAGAGATGTAAGTACATAGTGGTGGCTTGGAGTGTTGAGATTGGGCCCCATTTTTCTTCCCAGCCCCATATTCCCAGGAACAAGACCCAGACTCAGATTATATTTACAAATACCTTGGCCATATAGCTAGGCTCTACTCTGACCTGATCATCACTAAAGATACTTACTTATTTTGACCTACATTACTCTGCCCAGGGGCCATGTGTCCCTGTCCTTTTCAGTCTCCTCTCCCCGCCTTCTTCTCTCCCAGAATTCTTTCTCCTCCCGTTGTCCCACCTCTCTTTCCTGCCTAAGCCATAGGCCATACACTTTTAATTGACAGGTAAGGCATCCATGCAACACATAAGATGATCCTCTACAGCAGAGGCCAGAAGGTGACACTAGGTGCCCTGTGGCTGGGGCTGGGTACGGGCGGTTGCGTGCCATCCTATGGGTGCTGGAAACTAAACCCTGATCCTCCTCAAGAGCAAGTGTGCTCAACCTTGGAGCTATCCTCCAGTGCCGGATCTGTTTTGTTGACACAAGACCTCACTATATAGGCCAGGTTAGCCTTGAACTTGCAATCCTTGGTCGCCAGAGCAACATGGTTATAAGCTTGTGTCACGGTGACTGGCTAGTATATTCACTACAGCAGTTCACCTACCATGTTCTCAGTGTGTCATTATGAAATTGTTTAAGCACTTACAAAACTTGGGCTATGTATGGTTTAGTGATAGAGTGCTCCCCTAATAGACACATAGCCCTTGGTTTGTTCTCCAGTACCATGGGTTGGAGGCAGGGGAGTAACTAGGAAAATCAGATAATGAATCTCCATGAACCTAAACCCCAGGTTCTACAAATAGCAACATGTTATTTCCTCATTTGTATCTCACACCAATTCTCTGAGGTCATAAAGCAAATCTGTATATATGTATGTGTGTGTGTGTGTGTATACACATATATATATGTATATGTGTGTATAGGGGTATGTGTGTATGTATGTACATATATGTGTGTATATGTGCATATTTATGTGTGTATATATATGTGTATACGTGTGTGCATGTGTGTATGTGTGTATATGTAGGTAGTCAGATACTCTTCAACATCATGACCACCATGCCTTTTATCATACTTAACAATTTTAATTGTAGTTCCCTAGTCAGCATTTAAATACCCCACCCATCTTTTTAGTTAATTAATTTTTATTGTTTGTTTGTTTGTTTGTTTTTGGTCTTTCAAGACATAGTTTCTCTGTGTAGCCCTGGCTGTCCTTCAAGTCTTTTAGACCAGGCTGACCTTGAACTAGATATCTGCTTGCCTCTGCCTCCTGAGTATGTACTAACACACGCGAGTCCTACCTATGCTTTATAACACACACACACACACACACACACACACACACATGTATATGTATATAGTAAAATTGATCTATCTTTCCTTAAAGCTCCAAACCTACTTATTTCATTCATTCGTTTAAAGTATCTTTATCCCTCCCCTGTCTGTAGTGATCCTTCCTCCCGTTTGTTTTCTGTTCCATTTATTTGTGAGAGCCCAGCTCTCTGTCCCGTCCATAGCGGTAGGGTGGTCCACCACTTCTGCGCTTGCTGTGAGCTGGCTGTTGGAGCCAGAGGCTTGTTAGGCTGCAGTTGTACAGTCCCAGCGCTCCTGGGCGCCCCCTTTTGTAACAACGTAGAACAGGCATACCATCACATCCGCATTGCTCAGTAAATTCAGACTAGATCAATGGCAACCTCACTGGCAGGGTCCAGCCTCTCACCCCCAGACTTCCCAGTAACTGCCTTCACGATGGCTGCTGGCTGGCTGGCGTTTCACTTAGGGGACAGGGTGACACCATCCATATCTTCATAGCTTTTGCTCCCTTTCTTTGTTTCCTTTTTCTGTTTGTATTTTTTTTTTGTTTTTGTTTGTTTTGTTTTGTCTTGTCGGGCTTTTGTTTTGTTTTGCTTTTTGAAACAGGGTTTCACTGTGTGATAGCCTTGGCTATCCTGGACTCACTTTGTAGACCAGGCTGGCAAGATCATGGAGATCTGCCTGTCTCTGTCTCCCAAGTGCTGGGACTAAAGGTGTGCGTCACCATACCCAGCCCATCACCCGTATCTTAACTGCCCCCCTGCCCCAGAAGGATGAAGCCATGGGACTAGAAACTTTTCTGTCTCTGTATGACTTTGTGAAATCTGTTCTACAAATGAGCAGATACCCTACAATTACGTTGCCAAAAAGTCAGCACCAGTGTTTTATTTCCATATCACTTCCACAAACTCAGACTATAATTAATTTGTAAACTGGAGAAGAAATAGCTAATGCATTGTAAGTACTCTTCATCTGTGTGTGTGTGTGTGTGTGTGTGTGTGTGTGTGTGAGAGAGAGAGAGAGAGAGAGAGAATGTGAGTGTGAGAGTGTGTGCGAGTGTGTGTGAGTGTGTGCGAGAGAGAGAGAGAGAGAGTGTGTGTGTGTGAGAGTATGAGTATATGAGTGTGTGTGTGAGTGTGTGTGATGTGAGAGTGTGTGTGTGAGTGTGTGAGTGTGAGAGTGTGAGAGTGTGAGTGTGTGTCAGTGTGAGTATGTGTCAGTGTGAGAGTGTGTGTGAGTGTGTGAGTGTGTGTGTGTGTGTGTACGTGAGAGAGAGTGTGTGAGTGATGTGAGAGTATGAGTCTGTGAGTGTGTGTGAGTGTGCGTGTGTGAGTGTATGTGTGTGAGTGTGAGAGTGTGTGTGAGTGTGTGTGAGTGTGTGTGTGAGAGTATGTGTGTGAGTGTGTGTGTGAGTGTGAGAGTGTGTGCAAGTGTGAGAGTGTGTGCAAGTGTGAGAGTGTGTGTGTGTGTGTGTGTGTGTGTGTGTATTGGAGCTCCTGGTTACTTTCAGATACAACTTGGGCTATGCATCACTTCCACGAACCTATCCAAACTCTTGGAGTTTCACACTTGCCGCAGGCGAGGGCCTCTACTCTAACCGTCACGGTCTGCCTTTCTGAGCAGAGGCAGCAGCCATGGACCAAAGCTCCTCCTTTCTGAGAATAAGCAGGAATTCAGTCATGCACGGTGACTGCTCTCATGGGAACAAGGTTCTGGCATGTTATGGGATGTAGCGTCTCCACTCCCATTTAAGAGACTATCCTGGGCCCCACCCATGACACAGGCAACCGTGTCTTAGCCACCCTAGACTCCTGACTCGCTGTCACCATCTCTTCCTAGGAAGATATTTTCTTCCTCCAAAGGGTCTGGAGTGTTTCCTGTCTGGCATAAACCTTTATAAACAATTCTAGTTTATCATCTTCTAGGTATTTGATCATCTGTCCTTCTGCTAAACTATGTTCTCAGGAACCATGAACCATATGGCTATATGTGCACTGTCATAAATCCTATACATCAGCACCACAGAGACTGGTAGAATTAAATGGAATGGGATGTGTCAGCACACAGCCAGCACTTCCCCCATTAGGAAAAAAAATCTTTTGTGAGTTGAGGTTTACATTTTTTTTTTTTTGCATTAAGAATTATACAGGGGTACAGTAGCAACTTGATGATTTTAGAAGTAATCAGTTTTTGAAGGGGCATCCCATTGGGAAAAGGAAAGTTGATATTTAAGACAAGGCAAATTAATAGAGAGTAATTAGTTTCAAAGCCCATGGTGGATCACTGTTGAACAACTTATTGCTAAGCGATGGCCTGGGTGTAACAGAGTTCATTCACAGTTTACCTCTTCCAGAGGTCCTGAGTTCAATTCCCAGCAACCACATGGTGCCTCACAGCCACCTGTAATGGGATCTGATCTTCAGGTGTACATGAACACAATGTACTCATATATACCCATATACATAAAATAAATCTTAAAAAAAAAGAAAAGAAATCAATATCCTGAGAACATGAACTTGGGGGATGTGATACCTCTAGCGTCAAATCCAAGGGTCCCGTTTCTTGGCCATGCAAATTTGTCAGAGCTAATGAACTCTGGATCTCTGTTCCTTTTATGGTTGCATCTGCTTCACAAGGTGTCATGCTCTTAAGACAGCTTATGTAAAGGACATAGTTAAGTGTTTACATGTCCTTGTGAGGGACCCATTGTGTGCAAAACATAGTTCTAGGCATTCACAGCACATACTGTAGAAATACCTATCATTTAAAGAGAGCGGATGGGAGCTGAGGAGATGGCTCAGACCGTCAAGTGATTGCTCTCCAAGTGTAAGGACCTGAATTTGAATAAAAAGCCAGGCTTCCAGGTGAAGTCCCAGCCAGCTCTGGTATAAAAAGCGACCATGTTTGAATGAAAGAGAAAATAAAAAAAAAGAACAGGAAAAGAAATTATAATAATACAAAATCCCAACAACTGTGGTGTTTTGTGACAGTCCCATACTGGCTGCTTTTGTGTGTCAACGTGACACAAGCTAGATTCGTTAGAGAAAGGAGCTTCAGTTGAGGAATCATCTCTGTGAGATCCAGCTGTAAAGCATTGTCTCAATTAGTGATCTACCAGGGAGGGCCCAGCCCATGGTGGGTGGTGCCGTTCTTGGGCTGGTAGTCCAGGGTTCTATTAGAAAACCGATTGAGCAAGCCAGGGGAAGCAAGCCAGTAAGCAACACCCCTCCATGGCCTCTGTATCAGCTCCTGCTTCCTGACCTGCTTGAGTTCCAGCCCTGACTTTCTTCGGTGATGAACAGCAATGTGGAATTATAAGCTGAATAAACCCTCTCCTCCCCAACTTGCTTCTTGGTCATGGTGTTTCATCACAGCAATAGAAACCCTGACTAAGACAAGTCCCTTATCTTTCTTTTGCTCGAGGGCACCTTTTTCTGATGTGTTTCCTGCCTTCCCACAGTGTCAGTACGTGTATCTGCATCAGTGTGTGAGAGATGTCCTCAGAGCGAGGAAACTGCGGAACGAGCAAGAAAACCCCCTGTTTCCGATCTATGAAAATGTGAATCCAGAGTACCACAGAGGTAAGACCTTACCAGCTTCCACATCATCCGCTGTAAGCTCATTTCCAAAATGCATGCAGTCTGGAAACTAGTACTAGCTCGAAGCTCCTCCAGTACAAACCTCCAATTTCTTCTTCTACCCCCAAAGACTCCCCAAAAATAGCAGCAGAGAGGAGAGGCAGAATGGGGAGGGTTTCCACAGTTGAACAGTTATCAATACTTTGTGCAGTGCAGTCGTGATAGCCAAGGCTCACACATGGAAGGCACATGCCTTGGTGGTGGGCATGGCAAGTCAAGTTAAGAAATGCAGAACATAAAACAGGCAGACGCAACACACACACACACACATATATATGTATGTATATATACATATATGTATATATACATATATACATATATGTATATATACATATATACATATATGTATATATACACATATATATACATATATATGTGTGTATATATACATATATATACATATATGTGTATATATACACATATATATACATATATATGTGTGTATATATACATATATATACATATATGTGTATATATACATATATATACATATATATGTATATATATACATATATGTGTATATATACATATATATATACATATATACATATATGTATATACATATACATATATATGTATATATACACATGTATATGTATATATATACATATATATATGTGTGTATATATATATATATGGGGTGGGATAAATTGGAGGAGATCTACCAGTCAAATTGATCTCTCTCTGACCACGTGATGTTTTTAGACCATTTTATAAATCTTCTAGAACAAGTATTTTTCAGATAAAAAACAATCAGGAGTTAAAAAAAAAAAGTACAAACTTCTCAAGGTGTGCTTTTTGTCAAGCAATAATTAACTGGCAAGAAGAGGCTTCCTGCCTCTGGCCCACCACTGAGGCCAAAGGTACCACCCAGGCCAGGAAGGGATATTATAGGCCTCAGATCCTTGCTCTAGACCTGTGTGTTCAACTCACGTTAACAGACACATCTCAGACCTGCCTTCTCTGTTCTTCAGTGCTGTTTAGCTGACAAGAGTGTCTCCTGAGGATTACTTAGTTCTTTTCGGTCTCAGTTCCTGCCCACCCAGCCAGCATGTTATTACTCAGTGAGTTGTAAAGAGTCCTCTGCAAATCAGATAATCTTTTGTGTTGTAAATAATTACCCTCTAATTTATCTGTGAAGTAAATTAAGGTTTTTGCATGTCAGCTTCTTTTAAGAAACTCCAGGATGGTGGAGGTTGATGGGGGTAGATCTTAAAGGGTTCTTTGTCTTGTGTTAACTTGTTTGAGAATCTTTGAAAAACTAAGCTTGGGTGTGCCTAGAAGAAGCTAACTGCGGACTTGAAATATGACCACTATCCTAAAGGCCGGGACTCAGAACGTAGCTCTGAAGCTGCCCGGAGTTCATAATCTATGTCCCCTCGGGCAGAATGCTCTGTGTCCTGGCCATGGCCTGTCTCTGTAACTCAGAGGTAAGACACCGGCAACCGGAGTCCCTCCCAAGTCCAGGCCTCTGCCTTTCTAAAAGGGCTGGGCTGGCTCCATAGCGACACTCCGTCCTAAATAGCTTAGTGATGTCCACCAGGGTCTTCCGTGGATACATTTCAGAAGTAGGACAGTGGAGCCAGTCTCTCTACAGTGGCGGTTCTCTACCTTCCTCTTGCTGTGACCCTTTAATATACAGCTCCTCGTGTTGTTCTGACCCCCAACCATAAGCTTTGTGTTGCTACTTAATCACTGTACGATTGCCGTTGTTTTGAATCACAGTGTAACTGTCTGATACGTAGGCTATCTGACAGGAGACCCTTGGTGGAAGGGAATGTGACCCACAGGTCGAGAGCTGCTCTACAGTCTCTAACCACCCCATCTTTGCTTCCAGATGCAATCTACTCGAGACGTTAAGAATTCACCTGAAGATCCCCTGGATAAAAATATTTCACTGTGTGACTTTAAAAAAAACAAAAACAAAAAACCAAACAAACAGAAAACCAAAAAAACCCCTGCTTCATGCCCTGTAGGGGTGCCAGCCATTTCTGTTGATACTATGTATAATTTATTAATCTGGAGAATGTTAAAGAATGTATGTAATTTAAAGGTAACAGATATTATTGTATATAGTTGTATTTTGTAGTTTCGCCTGTAAATATGTATTTTTTCATAATGTTTAAAATTAAGCTTTATATAATACTATTTTTCCACACTAAAGTGTTCACGGCTTGTTCTACATAAACCCATTCAACCTATATGACAGGGCCACTGGTGGGATGTGTGTGTGTGTGTAGAAAAAGTTGCAAGGACAGTCCCTGGGGCTGTTTCTTACCTGTCCTGATGGTCACCGGGTAAACAAAAGTCAGAGCTGGAGAGAGCATACCATAAGGCTAGCAATGTTGAGCTGTGTTCTTAGGAATGAACCCTGGGATCTAAGGAGTATAACAGTCAAACAAAGATTAGGGCTGTGGCCAAACCTTTGTGGTAGACCATATGCCAAGAAATTAAAAACAAATTAATGAATTAAAAGGAGGATTAGACAGCACCAAAGCT
The DNA here is from genome assembly GCA_964023405.1 of Apodemus agrarius. Lineage (NCBI taxonomy): Eukaryota > Metazoa > Chordata > Mammalia > Rodentia > Muridae > Apodemus > Apodemus agrarius. Next base: position 15,196,107 of record OZ030026.1, on the reverse strand, counting down.
GAGCTTGGTGTTGTCTAAACTAGAAGCTTTTTTGTCTGACTCCTCCTCCCGGGATCCCAAGCCGTGGTCACCTTGAAACTCGAAGGGACCACAGGGTTAAGGGTTCCCATAGTGAATGACACTAACAGGGGTGAGGAACGCTCCTGACAGGACCCAGCAGCACCCCTCTGCCTGAAAGCTCCCACACAAAGCGGTGTGCTGCCCACAACAGTCCCAGCTGGTTTTCCTCTGGAAAGAGTTCCAGTGGTAGATTGCATGCCTGCATGTCCATAGAACTATCTACATCCTATAACGAGTTAAAAAGTAAGTGATGGTAAAACACACACACACACACACACACACACACACACACACACACACACCAGCTCTCCTCAGCCTAAAAAGCCTTCACAAGTTCTTTCTAAGTTCATACAGTTAAAATGTTGTCAAGGACTCACCTGAAGCCCCGTTTGCTAGAAGTGACACCACACACCCTACCAGTTTTATCATTCAGATCTGTGTTTTATTTGACTATGAATGATTCCAAGTGACTCAGAGAGTGGACATTGACCAGATCGAGGTTGGATTCGTAGATGTTTCCTGAGGAAAGTCTAGAAAGAGTCCCGTGGGTGCCTGAGTGAGACGTCACACTTGCTAACCTCAGGGCTTCACTTGCAGAAACAGCACACTTTCTTTCTCTCTCTCTCTCTCTCTCTCTCTCTCTCTCTCTCTCTCTCTCTCTCATACACACACACACACACACACACACACACACACACAGAGGCATTTTTTGCTACATATCACAAATTCCCATAATAGGGTGGACATAATTGAAAGTGTAACGATCGAAAGTAATTAACTGTACCTATTGTATAGGTATATATCACTGTAACTTTAGTTTGTAAATATGTGATAGTCATAATTACATAACTACACACCCAACCTGGAAGTGTTTTTTTTTTTAGGGAGTGTTCTGAGTTTATAAAAACAGGGGAGCGGTTCCACAGGATCCCTGTGAACAGCATTCAGGGTTCTCACGGTGTCCCTGTGCTCTGGGCCCTCCTGAAAATGAGCCCCACTGGTAGGCTCTGGCCCTGTGCAAACATGGCGGATCTCTCTAACAGGAAACCGAGGAAGAGAGGCGTAAACATACAGCTGTAACCAGGGAGAACATGGAGGTCAGGCAGGGTTTGGTGTAGGGTCTGTTAGGGATCGTTGTTTTCTTAGGGGCAGAAGAGAAAAGGTTAGGCTGAGGGAGCAGCTATGAGGTAGCTTGGCTTGTGTGTCCATCTCTCCCTCCTCCTGAGAAGAAAGGGGGAGGGGAGGGGGCGCCAACGGACGTTGGATGTTGTAAACCGCACGTTGATTACCTGGAAAGAGAGGTTCATTTTCATTCAGAGAAAAAGTTCCAGCAGGGGCCTGAAACCTGCTGGGCCCCTGTCCAAAATCCATTTCGTCCTCAAGGAGAGAAGCCCAGTGGGGTGAAATTAGCACTGTTAGTGTTTTCAATAGGAAGGGGAAGTGGGTCTGGGGGACCATAGTTTTGCCTTCCCTGGGGCACCTGCCAGCAGGGGCTGGCGCTGTTTCTATGGCAAGTCTCTAGGTGTAGAGGAGAAAGCAGCTAACTGCATGTGCAGTACAACCACAGAGCCCCCGCAGGTCTGTAACCGTAACTCACAGACCTCGAAGCATCTCTGGTGGAGTCAGAGTAACCGAAATGAGCACAGCCACACCACCAGGGCACATCACTCTCTCTTCCAGGGAATACTAATCTTTCCTCTATACTAGTTTTAAAAGGCCCCTTAGCAACAAATACTTCTCTGTAATCTCTCTCTTGGGAAGATGTAATACGAATCTAGTTGATCTACCTACCCATCGAATTTAGCAGAGAGCCAGACTGGAAATGTAGCTACGGATAGGATGCCTGCCAGGCCCGTGGGAGGCCCTGGGTTTAATCTCTGGTACCACAAATAAGAGAGAAAAAGACAGGTTTCTTTGAGGTTCGTTCTGTTGGGTGCATCTCCCCTTAATTGCTTCACGGGGCTGTGCCTCGGTAAGTGCCCCACTCCCTGCCATGCCACGCAGGGCATCCTGTCTGCACCTGAGCCTGGCTCTGTGCTCATTAAAGCTTTCAAGTACTTCAAGGCTCTCAGACCTTGAGAGAGTCTGTTTTGCATCTTAATAATTATTTACCCAGGTTCCTTCTAATTAACTCCTCTAATCTTTCACGTTAAATCAATTTCACATTACCAGTCTGCTTTGCTCTGGAAGGCTGCCAAGTTTCCCACACTTGAATCAGATTTTTTTTTTTTTTCAAAGACGCATCTCCCTGTCTGGGCTTGCAAACTTCCCACCCTTCAGGACCCAGCATCCCACCCTTCCCGTTTCTCGCTGGCGAATGAATGGCTCGCTGTGCCGGGTGGGTGTGACTTTATCTTCTGTTTATCTCGTCTCCTTCCACCCGTTGCTGGCGTCTCCCAACCTCAACTCCATACAAGAGTGATTAAGGCTTAATTCTTCAACATTGAAACGGCAACAACACAGCAATCCGGGGTCAGTTATGTTCAGGAGACTCCATAATTAATTTTGTTATTACCTCTTGGAGGAAAGCCCAAAATGATATGAGAAGGTAATGTGAAGCACTTTAGCAGATGTCCAGCAATACAAAAATAGGGCGTTCACGATACACTTCACAGTGCTTCTCTTAGCTCCCCGTGTTAAGGCTCTAAGTTCTTATATTAAACATTTTCTAATCCACTCACAAAAGGAAGAAAAGAAAGAAAGGAAGGAAGGAAGGAAGGAAGGAAGGAAGGAAGGAAGGAAGGAAGGAAGGAAAGATCTGCCATGTACTAAATTCTTGTTATTCTTGTTCAGTTAGTTCATGGGCATTTTGGAAGGTTGAATCCTGAAGTTACTAGATCTATACATTTGCCTCGGAGCCCCAGCCATGGAACACTCTAGAATTTTTGTTCACACAAGCTGCCCCGACCAAACCTGACCATGCCATGCTGAGTAAGCAATACGCCATAGCTGGTTGTTTGTAGAAACAATTCAGAGGTTTTCTGAGTTCTGTTTCATTGGGGGGAATAAATGAATGTGATTGGCCAGACAAGAGTGGTAAGAAGGCGTGACATGATCTGTCCTGGAGAGCAAGCTCTCATTCCCCAGGAGTCCACAGAGACATGGCGTGCCTGCCTGAATCTTCGTTACCACCCCAAAGGTGGTTAATTAACCAAGCTTGAGAATTTCGGTGTCTGAAGAATGTTTCACAGCAAAGGAAACTCAACCACACCTGCAGAGAGGAAGTGAAATGATGAAAGGAAAGGCAAACATCAGGAAGGCAGAGCGGCCCATCTTCCTTCTTGGGATGGTCTTTGACCATCTCGTCATGTATTTCTATTAGGACAGGTGGACTGAACATCCCTAAGCCCCCTATCTGAAACTCACACTGCTCCCAAGTCCAAGGCTTGTTTGACTCCGACTTGACTCAGTGGTAAGTTCCACACCTGGCCTCATGAGATCTCTCAGTCAGAACACAGGTCCATTAAAACTACCATGTAAATTTACCGTCAGCCATGCGCACAGGACACATGAGAGACTGAGATGAACTTCATGTTTAGACTGAGGATTCATCCTCAAGACTCATATTTATTCAAATATCCTACATTTATTTTAAAATCAGATTCTGATTGAAAGCATTTCAGGTAAAGGGTCTCTGACTTGTGTGACTGTTGTTGGGATTCACCGTGGCCACGTCGGTCAGGCTAACTAGCTGATTCAACAGTTGGACCGGCTCTCTTGGCTTTTGAATTAACCAGGTGTGTGACTAAGCTTGCAAGGCTTGTCATTGCAGACACAGCACCTTAGAATCTTATAGTGCAGGATAACTATGTAGGATATAGTGTTTGACCATTTCTTTTGAAACCTAGGGTGACATTCAATGCGGCTATGATAACAACAAAAAATCTGGTCTCTTCCAAAACTGTGTGTAGCTGTGAAAACACTTCTGGCTGAAAGTACTTGTGAGGGTGGCTTCCTTAGGATAAATACATGCATTTTATTTTTCAAGGATTGTTTATATAGATAACATTCATTAAGTAAGGACATTGTTGGTGAATGTTTTCCAAAATAGAAGTTTATATAATGGAAATATTTTTTTAAAAAATCTATTGAAAGATATGCCAAAGATTATTTTTTAACCTATATGCCAATGCATATGATCTTATGTAAGATACCAAAGAAAGTTGTTCAAAACTGTAAATAGTGTCAGACAAATGTAACATGTCTCTTCTCAGAATAGTCACAAGAAGGATTATTTGGATTGCTCTGTGCCTCAAGTAATTTTCTTTCAGAAATGTCATCCTTGCCCCAGGAGTAAGCTTTTCCATTGCATCTGAGATGTGTTTTAGGAGCTGTGTATATAAATGTGCATTGCATTGAGAAAAGAATACGTGTGATTGTGGCTTTAGAAATCCAACAGCCTCCATCTGCCAGTTAGTGGGAAGGTCTGCGTCTTCTGGCCTCAGTCACACTAACAAGAGAGGCCACAAGGTCCCCACTTAAAGAGCACTTCATCTTGGCAATTGTTTGTATGGCTCAGTTCTCCAAGAACAAAGAGCAAGTCTCTCTGCTTAACTTCCACCACACGGAGACCAGTTCCACGCTCACACACCCCGCATGCACGGTTTAGAGCGGAAGTTGCTCCTGGCTGTGTGCTTTGGACGTTAAGTAGTGCCTACTAATTCTGAAGTCCAAGAGATGCATTTGACTGCTCCGTCATCTGTGAGAAGCATAATATATAATGTAAATAAACCCAGCGACTGAACCTATTATGTTCTATAATAGAGCACTTTCCTGGTTTTGAAATCATTTACGTTTTCTGCAAATCTAGTAAAATGGCAGTAAATGTATTTTTTTTTTCCACACTGCAGCATCTACCCACACTATTGCATTGTAACCAACGTTGTTTCAACAAAGAACCTGGTCAGTCTTTCTATTTAAATAATGTATGTGCTTAATATATTTTCAGATGTGTAACTGTGGTTAAAGGAAACCTAGATGGAATCTTGCACAAACTGTCACCAATGTAGGAATAAAACCGCTGCTCATTGAAAGAGAGTCCTGTCTTCTACTTGAATGCTTCTTGCTTATCATTTTGTATCATCCCCAGCCCAAGAAAAAGGTCATAGGTGACTGTTTTTAAATTAACACACACACACACACACACACCAAACCTTCCAGACTGTTATGATGACTGATCATGGCTGTCTTAACCTGAATTCCTGTGGTGGGGACATGGTCTCCTAGGATACTGTGAATGCATGGTGGACTCTGCTGTTGGCTATCTCTGCCTGAATGCTTGTTTTCACGTTTGCAGTTCACTAGTAACCAAAAACGCCCTCCATGACTAACAGCGATGGATGATGGGTTCTCAGAGGCCTGGGCCATCGGGATGGCTGGGAGCCCTTCAGAGACCAGTCATCACTGGTCAGTGTGACATTTGCGAAAGAGGTTGTGCTCACCTCTAGAATTATGAGTTTTCTTTGTCATTTCAGTTGAACAATCAGTGTCCTTCACAACTCCTGAATTTACTTTTTTTCTCTCTATTATTTTGGTTTGCGTTGTCTTTCTGTAACATCTTACTCCCAAACTCTTCACTTTTAAAAAGTGTCACAACAGATTCACACTTAACACCTAAAGCAATCCGTATAAGAAGTTTCTAGGGTCAAGCAATGACGATAGAAAAGCACTTTGCTGAGTGAGGCGGGGCTATTTGTTTTTTCTCTAAAGGGTCCATTTGATGGAATTTGTTCTTTAAAAGAAGACCATGACAAAAGAGTCAGACAGTTTAGCAAGTAATAGCATTTTCTGACTACCTGTGTTTGAGTCCCAGAATCCATATGACAGAAGAGAGTCAGTTCTTGAAAGTTGTTCTCTGATCTCCAACTGCACACTGTGACACTCCTGTATCCCCCAAAACATACAGATAGATAGATAGATAGATAGATAGATAGATGGATGGATGGATGGATGGATGGATGGATGGATGGACGGACGGACGGACGGACAGACAGACAGACAGACAGACAGACAGACAGATAGATAGATAGATAGATAGATAGATATAGACAGATAGACACATACATATATACATATACACATACATTCACACACACACACACACACACACACACACACACGTGCTCACACACACATGCATGCGAGTACACGGAGTAGCATGTAGCCTAAGACAGGAGGATTGCTTTGTAGTGAATCTTGAGTTACAAGCAATTGCATGTCACTCAACATGGCTTGCTGAGAACCAAGCCTTGCTCAGTTCCTCTGGAAAATCAACAGGCTCTTTTCACCCCTGAGCTATCTCTGGCCCCTGTATTTTGAAGTCACACCTTAACAAAACTCATCATAATCTTTTTTAAAATAATTTTTTAAAGATTTATTTATTTGTTTATTTAAAATACACTCTAGCTGTCTCCAGACAACCCAGAAGAGGGCATCAGATCTCATTACAGATGGTTGTGAGCCACCATGTGGTTGCTGGGATTTGAAATCAGGACCTTCGGAAGAGCAGTTGGTGCTCTTAACCGCTGAGCCATCTCTCTAGCCCAACTCATCATAATCTTAAAGACAAAACACTGAATAAGAAAGACCAGTCCAAGCTAGTCTTGAGCCTATGGCTTCCACTTGAGCCTCCCCCAGTGCTGTGAGGCATGCCCAGCTAAAAATGTTTTCCTCATGTAAAGTTTATCAAAGCTCAGTATAATAAGCCATCTAGAATCCAGAAGAGAGTTTTGATGCTGTCTATAAAAGAAGCATTTGTAATAGATGGGTGATAATTAATGGTTAGGATTTTAGCCTGAGGAAGAGAACCTAGCAATCATTCTACACTAGAGAAACAAGTGCTTCCTCAGCATAGAAGATAGCAGGCCCAAGTCAGGCTCCATATACTATGACTTCAATACGGTCCTTCCCGAGGGGAATATTACTTTGATGACAGAGAATTGTTAGTGTAGTTAAGTTTGGCCTTTCCTGGGACTTCCTGTAATAAAAGCTCTCTCTCTCCTTTGATCAAAAGCTCAGCCAGGTTTCAGAATCATCTCTTTGATTGAGCCTGACCTTGGAACTCCCTCCTTGTCAACTCACTGACAAAACTCTCCCACCTGTGATATAAGACCACTCAGAATTATCTCACCTTCATCCAGCAAGAATAACCTTGACCTCCTTTTTTTTCTTATTGGCTATTTTATTTATTTACATTTCAAATGTTATCCCCCTTCCCAGTTTCCCCTCCACAAACCCTCTATCCCACCTCCCCCCTGCTTCTATGAGGGTACTCCCCCACCCATCCACCCACCCACTCCTGCCTCATCACCCTAGCATTCCCCTATGCTGGGGCGTCAAGCCTTTGGAACGCAAAGGGCCTCCCCTCCCTTAGATGCCCCACAAGGCCATCCTCTGTCACTAATGCAGCTGGAGCCATGGGTCCCTCCATGTGTACTCTTTGGTTGGTGGTTTCATCCCTGGGAGCTCTGGGAGTCTGGTTGGTTGATATTGTTGTTCTTTCTACAGGGTTGCAAACCGCTTCAGCTCCTTCAGTCCTCCCCTAACTCCTCCATTGGCCTTGACCTCCATTTTTTTTCTTTTTCCTTTTCTTTTAATTAATTAATTAATTTATTTTTTATACTCCACATTTTATCCCCACCCCCATCCATCCTCCAACTGTTCCACATCCCATACTTCCTTCCCATACACCTGTCTCATCGTGGATGTCCCCACCCCACCCCCACCCCACCTGACCTCTAAACTCCCTGGGACCTCCAGTCTCTTGCGGGTTGGGTGCATCATCTCTGAATGAACACAGACCCAACAGTCCTCTACTGTATGTGTGTTGGGGGCCTCATATCAGCTGGTGTGTGCTGCCTGGCTGGTGGTGCAGTGTTTGAGAGATCTCATTAGTCTTGATTAATTAATCCTCTTACAGGATTGCCCTTCTCCCCAACTTCTTTCAGCCTTCCCCAATTCACCAACAGGGGTCAGCCACTTCTGTCCATTGGTTGGGTGCAAATACCTGCATCTGACTCTTTCAGCTGCTTGTTGGGTCTTCCGGAGTGTGGTCATGCTAGGTCCCTTTTTGTGAGTGATCCATAACCTCTGTAATAGTGTCAGGCCTTGGGACCTCCCCTTGAGCTGGATCCCACTTTGGGCCTGTCGCTGGACCTTTGACCTCCTTTTTAAAAAGACTTTTTACTTAGATTTATTTACGTTGTATTTTATGTCTATGAGTGTTTTGCTTGAATATATGTCTGCTCACCGTGGGTGTGCCTAGTGCCCATGGAGACCAGAAGAGGGTATCCGATTCCCTGAACTGGAATCATGGATGTTTGTTAGTTGTCATGCAGATGCTGGGGATCAAACCAGCATCTTCCATCAAGATGGTATGTGTTCTTGAAGGCAGAGCCAACTCTCCAGCCCCTCCCTTGACCTTTGATGCCTCTCCACACATTTTCATCCACTGACCCTGTGAGTCCTGGGACACTCCTCCTACATCTCTTTGTTAGAAGCAAGGTGAGTGTGATCTCTTCCCTCCTGCAAGACCAGACTGCAATCGTCTTTGTGCATACAATCTTTCCCATGACCTACTTTACTGTCGCTAGCACATGTTGTGCATATATTTTAATGAGTATAATAATGCAAGAGCGTTTGTGCCAATTATCTTAATATACATTTACTTTCCCAAGCGCTACCAGAGCTCTTGACCCCAGAAAAGCACTTGGCAGTCTTTACCGAAGAAAGAACACTAAAATTATGTTTCCCGTCTCTCCTACCTTATGCAAGAAAGTGGGGCACGCCTCCAATCCCATCGATGGGAGGCAAAGGCAGAGGCAGGCTGATGTCTCTGAGTTCGAGGCCAGCCTGGTCCACAGAGCACATTCCACAGCAGCCAGGGCTACACAGAGAAGCCCTGTCTTGGGGGGAAAAAGAGTAAAACAGAAAAGATGAAGGAGTTGTTTGACATTCAGAACTTTTCTTGGCTCTTGGTCAGCTTAGCTTGGGGAGCTATGTGCCCAGTGATCGATGGTCACCAAAGACACCCCGACTCCACAGCTTCCAAGTTCACTGTCTCACACCTAAGAAGAATAAGGAAAAGCAGGCAAGTGGGGGGGGGAAGGGGGAACAGAACGAATGTTATTAAGACACTGGCGCATGCCTGTAATCCCAGCACTTGGGAGGCAGAGGCAGGCGGATTTCTGAGTTCGAGGCCAGCCTGGTCTACAGAGTGAGTTCCAGGACAGCTGAAGCTACACAGAGAAACCCTGTCTCGAAAACCAAACCAAAACAAACAAAACAAAACAAAACAAAACAAAACAAGACACCTTGTGCCTTCTCTCCTCCAGTAACTGTCAGCACGCAGAATACTCCAAGCCCCTCTCTCATCCCGACCTCGGCTCTCCTCTGTTGCTGTGACCTCAGCCATCTGGGTCTTCCCTGGGATTTATACTTTGTATACGACTCCATGTCTGTGCACGTTAATAAAGGAGCAGGGCGTGCTCTTGGGTTGATTTGTTCCTTGTCAATTCCTTCCATCCCGTCCTCACAAGGCCTTGAGTGTCCTCTTCCCCGATACGACCCCTCCCAGAAGACTAGACAGGATAGCATAGTTGCTCGCTCTAAACTAAACCCCACCTGTTTCCTCCAAAGTCCAAGAACATGGCTGGACGATGCTCAGAGATAGTAAATGCATATGGCGAAGGGGAAGAGACTGACGTCTGCAGACATGACCTGAGAGATATGAAGGATATCTTAGGTTAAGGTAGACCCCTAAATAGCTGAAACAAAGCAAACTCCCAACTCCAAAGGTTTTAGAAATCAGAAGATAAAGGGGTCACGAGGACCAAGACAAAGAAGGCAGACCTCCCCCCAACCCAGCGGTTCTCAACCTTCCGTCCCTTTAACCTCACGTCATGCGGACCCCCAACCATAAAAGTATTTTGCTGCTACTTTGTAACTGTAATTTTGCTCCTTTTGTGAGTTGTAATGTAAATATCTGTATTTCCCAGGGGTCTTGGGTGACCCCTGGGAAAGGGTAGAGCAGCCCTAAAGGGGTTGTGACCCCTGGGTTGACAGCCACCATTGTTAAGAGAAAACGTTTGGAAAGCCCCACTTTGGGTGCACGTGTTATGAGGGAGACCAGGGTCCCCTTTCATGACCCTTAGCCTCCTTGACAAAATATTTTAAGAAAAGTCTCAAGGGAAGTTTGAGGACAATTTATCAAGAGTTTAAAGGAAAAGCCATAAGGCAGGCTTGCTGTAGATCTTGGCTGCTGCCCAGAAGAAGGAGATGGAGAAAAGAAAGAACATTTTGCCTTTTGAGTCGGGCATGGAGATTTGACAAGGAGCCACACAGCAAATGGGAGGCGACTTCAGAGGAAGAGTGAAAGCGCTCAGAGCACCAGAGGGCAAGTTCTGTTCTCCTGAGTGAAGACGGTGGACTCCAGAGCAAAAAGCACAGAGATCAGGGATTCTGGGAAGGGGCATATGCTATCTCATTTAGGGGATAATTATTCCTCCCATGGATATAGAGGAGCAAATTATTAGTCAGTGGTGTATCTGACGACAGGGCGGAACCTGGAAAGGGTGCCAGCCAGGAGAGTCAGATGCGACAGATAATGATGTCCAAGTCCGGAAAAGACCTTGAAATGGAGAGTCATTAGTGCTCCGCCAGCAAGGCATTGGGGTAAATCCACCTTCCAGATGGGTATCTCTTAGCCAATTGACTGACCTGCCCAATTGGATTAGTGCTTATATTTTGGATAGTGTGAAATGTTAGATCTCTACCCAGGCCAGAGGTAGACTCATTCTCCTGGCCAGGAAGAAACAGCTTTTTCTTAATAGGACTCTAATGATACATTGCCATTTAGGAGATGTGATAAAATTGAAAAGCACATAACCCATTTCCACTATAAAAAGCCAGCGATCCCGTTCCAAGGTCCATCAACAGATAAGTGTCTGGACTGGAATTTTAGCCTCACCAAGTGTGTGGCCTCCAGGCAAGGGTGCTTGCTCAGAAGGAGATTAGAAACCAGAGCTCTCTTTTGCTCTTCCTGGCCAGAGAAACAAGGACATTCTGCGGTCTTCTGGGTCCCATCTCGTAAACTGTCGGCCAACTTTTTAATCTCCTGTTCTCATAACCACGAAGGATAAGAATGCAGGAAACCAGGATCTCATTTCTACGGTTTCACTCCGGCCCCCCGGCGTGGGCAGGGAAGCCCGGGAGTCCCCACTTCCTGGAGAGCTATAGCTCTGATGCTTGGGAACCCACCCCTGCTCCAGGAGGATGTTCCTCGCATCTTCTTTCCCGGCAGTTTCCCTTGGCCTCGGCTATGCATGGATCCTGCTGGGCAGTATGACCCAAAAGGAAGGCACAGGTCCAGCTGGAGAGATGGCTCAGTGGCTAAGAGCACTGACTATTCTTCCATAGGTCCTGAGTTCAATTCCCAGCAACCACGTGGTGGCTCACAACCATCTGTAATGGGATCCAATGCCATCATTTGGCATGTCTGGAGACAGCTACAGTGTACTCATATACATAAAATAAAAAATAAATGAATAAATAAATAAAATCTTTTTTAAAAAATTAAAAAGAATGAAAGAAAAGCACAGATCTCGATAGAGAAGACATTCTAGGCTGCTCCAATGCACTGTGGTTTTTAATTTTCCAGGACTGGTTTCTTTTTCTGTGCACCTTGGCCTGATGTCATTCTTAGTAACTTTAAGTAGGACTGTGTCTATGAGTCTTGCAGACATCAAAGCTTTCTCCATGTCAAGCCCTTTTCTGGATTTTTCTTCGCTGTCTCCCCAAATATAGACGTCTTCCATCCCTGGCACTTCTTCCTAGTCCCATTCTGCCACCACACATGTCACCTCACTGACTAATAATTTGTTCCTCTATGTCGGATTTCTCCCCTACAAGAGCCCTAACGTTGGAGCTGGGTTGCCGGCTCGGCGTGTAAGAGCATTTGTTGCCCAAGCAGAAGAACCTGAAGTTGGATCTCAGCGCTGTATAGAAAGCTAAGCAAGGCAGTTTGAGCGCCTGTAACCCCAATGGGGACAGGAGGGTCCCTTGTGCTTGCTAGCTGCCGGCCAAGGTCCAGGTTCAGTGAACGCCTCTGTTTCGGGGAAATTAAGGCAGGGAGTGACAAGATAGGATACTCAATGTCACCCTCTGGCCTCCACATACACATGAGCAGGTATCACATATCCTGATGCATATGCATATCACACACACATACACCCATACATACATACACACATTCACACATACACACACATACATATACACATACATACACACACATACACATATACATACATACATGCACATACATACATACATATATACACATATACATACATACACACATACATACACACAAATACACACATCACATATATATATACACATACATACACAAATACACACACACACACACACACACACACACACACACACCTTTACCTCTTCCTCATAGTCAGAACCACAACAGTTGGTCGGTAGAGAAAGGCCCAGACTTTGCCTTTACAAAGGATGTAACCCTTTGACTTCTCTGCAAATACAGTTGGACACAGAGTCTCAGAGACGCAGCCGGAATCTGAACTGAAAACATATTCCATGTAGCTTTACATTCAAATCCATAACCGTGACAGTCTATAGTCACTTAAGCATAGAGACCCATTCCAAGGAACACCACCGCCATCTCGTTACTGGGAAACCCTCAGCACACGCTTGCACAAGCTGACGTGTCTGCATCACGAGGCAAGCTCACTTACACACCATTGCATGCCAAGCCGTCATGAAACGGAGCATCAATTGCACTGCATTTCTGCATTCTAGGGGAGTTTATAAAATAAAGCCTTTTGTTATTTGGTGAATTATCCTCAGTACCAGGGTTTGAACTCGGAGCCTGGACATACAGGGCAATGGTTCTACAACTAAGTACACACTCATCCCAGTACAACTGTTAAACTTTCATTGCACGTTTATTTATTCTGCATAGGTGTGCTTACAAATGCCATGGCCCACATACGGAAGTCAGAGGAAAATTCAAGTTTTCTCTCTCTGGCGTGAGTGCCAGGGATAAAACTCAGACCGTCTGGCTCGGCGGTAGGCCCATTCCAGTCCTCAAACTTTATTGCTGCCTGTCTCCAGCACGGCGTTTTGTACCTGTTTGGTGCTGACTTATTTGTTACTTTTAAGGTTGTTTTTTTCTGTGTTTTTATTTCTTCCTTCCTTCCTTCCTTCCTTCCTTCCTTCCTTCCTTCCTTCCTTTTTTCTTTCTCTCTTTCTTTCCTTCCCTCCTTCCTTCCCTCCCTCCTTCCTTCTTTCTTTCTTTCTTTCTTCCTTTTTTCTTTCTCTCTTTCTCTCCTTCCCTCCTCCCCTCCTTCCTTCCTTTCTTCTTCCTTCCTTCCTTTCTTTCTTTCCTGCTTTCCTTCCTTCTTCCTTCCTTCCTTCCCTTTCTTTCTTTCTTTCTCTCTTTTTCTTCCTTTTTTTCTCTCTTTCTTTCCTTCCCTTCTCCCTTCCTTCCTTCCTTTTTTCTTTCTCTCTTTCCTTCCCTCCTTCCCTCCCTCCCTCCCTTCCTCCCTCCCTTCCTTCCTTCCTTTCTTCCTTCCTTCCTTTCTTTCTTCCTTTTCTTCCTTGCTTCCTTCCTTCCTTCCTTCCTTCCTTCCTTCCTTCCTTCCTTCTTTCCTTCTTTCTTCCACTGTGTCAGAAGCCTTGAAAATGACAGCAGTCTGACTTGTGAGACCTGAGGCTGATCCCTGACTTGTTCCTACAAACTCCCCCTCCCATGACTCCTGGGTCTTAGCAGACACTTCCCCAGGCAACTCCTCCAGAAGAGTTTCCCTAAGGAATGAAGCAAACACGTGTAAGGCGCCAGCTCTACTGGTGTTGTAGTTACAACACTAACAGATTCATTTCAACAACACAGCTGACACCATTCCCTGTGTTTTTAACCCGTTTTAATGAACCTAATCTTTCTTACAACCTCACAAAGGAGAAACAGAGACCTGACGAGGTGATAGTCACCACACAGCAGAGTCAGGCTTGAAGCTCAGGCAATCAGGCCTCACAGCAAGTGTGCCTAGTCCTGGGCCACACAAGCCTCTGGTTCTCAACCTTCCTAACGCCGTGACCTTTTCACACACTTCCTCGTGTTCTGGTGACCCTCCAACCACAAGATTGTTTTTTGTTGCTACTTCATGATTGTAATTTTGCTACTGTTATGAATTGTAATGTAAATATCTGATACGCAGGATGTCCGTGAAAGGGTTGTCTGACCCCAAAGGGGTCGCCACCCACGGGTTGAGAACCTCTGTTAAACTTTATTGTGCATCAGAATGACTTGAAGATTTAACTACCGATCACAAAATGGCCGGGCTGGTCCAGAGTCCCTAAATCAACAGGTTCATTATGTATCCTGTTCTTGTGCTAAAAACAATACATCCAAAAATTAAGTTGTTCAGTTGAATTCCTTGGTGGCCATTTAATTCAATTAGACAACCATGTTTCCAAAAAATGCTGACTCCTCTTAAAAGGAATGAACTTTAGAAAAGGATTTTACGATGATCTAGTTCTTATTTGCACACGTGTCAAATTATCATAGTGTGCAAAATAAATGATTAAGTCCTAGTAATAGGCACTTCTGCTTCTTGGACTATTAGTCACTTTGATGTGCTGGAGAATCCCAGCTATCCGTGAAAAGCATCATTTGCCGCTATACTCAGTAAATCTCCTAGTGTACTACAGAGTACCAGAGCTAGTTTCCTCTGTCGGTTATTGTGTTTTGGTTTCCTCATACAGCTCCAAGCCTCCTCCCCTCTCCATCTCTGAGGGTCGCTGTTCTGCCAGACTGGTCTACAAGAGCAGTCTTAGTTCCTACGAATGAATGAGAGCTCTCGACGTCATCTGAAACTTTGGGTTCCTCCGGCTTCGTGTGTGCCGTTGCAAATGGCAGGGCTTTGTCCATTTCTCTTTCGGTTCAAACTGTTCTGCGCACACACTGACGGGCGTCTAGTTTGAGCCAAAATCTTAGCTACTGTAAATAGCGCTTCAAGAGATTTGGGAGCGTGAGTATCTCTTTGGCATAATGATTTCATCTCCCTTGGATGTATATCCCACAGTGGGACTTTTGGATCATATGATAGTCCTGTTTTTAGGGTTTTAAGAATTTTAAGGCAGCATTTTTATTTGTTTTGTTTTGGTGTGTGTGTGTGTGTGTGTGTGTGTGTGTGTGTGTGTCAAATACTTGAAGGAAAATATTTTAAAGGACTAAAGGTTTGTGCTGGATCATGGTTAAGGGTTGTAGTCTATTGTTGGTTAATCCTACTGCCTTTTCTCCCATGGTAAGGCAGAAACAGTTTGGAGGAAAAGAGGGCAGGACAAAGCCCTTACCTCATGGCATGATGAAAAGACAGAGAGAGAGACAGACAGACAGAGACAGAGAGACAGAGAGAGACATGGAGAGACATACACAGACAGACAGAGAGACAGAGACCAATTCCCAGCACCCACATGGTGACTCACAAGCATCTGTAATGGGATCAAGTGTCCTCTCTCCTAGTGTGTCTGAAGACAGCTGCAGTGTACCGGATATGTAAAATAAATAATTCTTTAAAAATTCAAAAGATGGTTGGAAAAGTGTCATTGCTCTGTCCCTACACAGACCATCTCTAAAAGGTCTCAGGCCTTGGCTAAAGCACTGACAGCCCAGACGCCCTCTGCTTCCCCGTCTGCCCCTGCCTCTACTCCCTCTCACACGTGAAGGAAGCATCAAATAACGTCCAGTTGAAGACATACTTAGTTACCCTCGCTCCTGCAGAGGCAGAAGCAGTTATTGGAGACAGTTTTTACAGGGATGAGTGAGAGGCAGGAAGATCATGTAAGAACTGGATGGGAGCCTTCTTTTCAGGTATGAAATAAGCCCCGAATAAGTATGGCATAGTACGATTTTTTAATTAATTCATTTATTCTTTACACTCCATATTTTACTCCCCCACCCCCTTCCTCCCTCTGACTGTCCTCTTCCCCAGCACCCTGATTCCATGTGGATGTCCCCACCCCCACCCCAACCTCTAATCTCCCTGGGGCCTCCAGTCTCTTGAGGGTTAGGTGCATCACCTCTGAATGAACACAGACCGGGTAGTCCTCTACTGTATGTGTGTTGGGGGCCTCATATCAGCTGGTGTATGCTGCCTGTTTGGTGGTCCAGCATTTGAGAGATCTCAGGGGTCCAGATCAATTGAGACTGCTGGTCCTCCTACAGGGTAGCCCTCAGCTTTATTCAGCTTTCCCTAATTCAACCACAGGGGTCAGCTGCTTCTGTCCATTGGTTGGGTGCAAATATCTGCATCTGACTCTTTCAGCTGCTTGTTGGGTTTTCTGTAGTGTGGTCATGCTCGGTCCCTTTTTGTGAGTGCTCCAGAGCCTCAGTAATAGTGTCAGGCCTTGGGACCTCCCCTTGAGCTGGATCCCACTTTGGGCGTGGTACGGTTTTTATCCTCACATTCTCTCTATGCAGTAGAGAGAACAATGGACCCTCATAGATGAGCACATCCTGATCTTTGCAACTTATAGAGGTGTGATCTTAGAGGAAAAGAGGAATCAAGTTTGCAATTGAAATTCCGGTTGCCAATCAGCTTGGAATACAGTAACATTCTGGCACAGTCTCAACATCCCAAGAGACCTGAAATCCTGGCCCTAGGCATGTAAGACAGAGAACCAGAAAGAAGGTAACACAAAGAGAATCTGGCCCAATTTTGATGGCTTTGAAGATGGAGGAATGGAATGAGGGGTCAAAGAATACAATTTGCCCAAAGAAAAAAACAAAAGACAAGGAAATAGATTCTTTCCAAGAGTCCCCATGAAGAACACAGTCCTGCTAACTTCCTGAATAATCCCAGGGAGAACTGTTTCAGAGTTTAGCCTTTGGAACTGCAACATAACACATTTACGCTGCTTTTAGTCATTACATTTACGGTAATTGGGTGCATTAATAACAGTAAAGGAATACGCCCTGTTTTGCAGATAAGAGATCTGAGACTTAGAGAGTTTATATGACTTGTCCAATTAGTAGATAACAAAACCGAAATTGGAAGTCAGATCCCTAAAACACAGGCCCTCAGTTTCTATCTACCATGATAATCTGCAAAATCAAATTTTAATCCCTTTCCAGGCGACAGCAGTTCAATCACACATCTTGTCTGCCTTTGGGGTTCTCGGAAAAAGTAATTTCTTAAGCTGGTCCTCAGATGACAGTTTCCAGTCTCCTGGCTTCCTGAGAAATATGGCACCCAGGCTGAACACAGTGCTGGTATGGTTCTGATATCATTTCTGGGGGATTTCCATCCGTCTTTTGCCAAAGTAAGAATTATAACTCAAAATTTAAGCATCACTTTCAAGTTAAAAATGAAGTGATAGCTTTCTTATATTGACAAATTGGCTGTGAACTTAATGTTCGAACAAAATGACTCATTCGAGTTGGAACACTAAATTATTTGAGCAGCCTGGTCGATGTCACTATGCAAAAGGTGTCAGTGCTCTGTCCCTACACAGATCATCTCTAAAAAGGCCTCAGGGCTTGGCTGTAGCTCTGACAGCCCAGGCTCTGGTCCCCCTCTTCCAACCCTGCCTCCGCTCCCTGCCTCCCAGACCTCAGTAACGCTCAGTGGAAGACATACTTGGCTACCCTTGCCCAACCAGAGACAGAAGCTGTTGTTGGGGACAGTTTTTACAGGGATGAATGGGAGGTAAGATTATGTAAGAAAACCTTCTTTTCAGGTCTGAAATGAGCCTGAAAAATGGACAGGAAAGAACCGACTATTACTCAACACGCAAAAGCCAAATGCTACATTTAGTGACCCATCATTAAACATGGCCGCTATTTAAAACTAAATCTTATAAGCCTGCAGCTTAGAGTCTATTGAAGATGGAGGTCCATCAAAACTCAGCCTCACCCCTCCCTGATAGCATCATTACTGTGCCTGCTCTTGGGGTTTTGTTTGTTTACTGTGGGGAAGGCTGAGGTATTACAGATTCCATCACTGTTTGTCTCTTTCCGATTCCAAGCCCAGGGGCGTCACACTGATAGATTCCAGTCAGCAGCAGTGGGAATATTTATACCAAGAGACCAGCAAATGCTCTCAACGGGGGCGTCCTTCCCATCCCTTGGCCGGTTGTCAAACAGTTTTCAGCACCCCACTTCCCAGCAGGAAGCCTTCCCACCCTCACCCCCTGAACACATACAAAACACCACACCCCACTTACCCCACCCCCAGAGATGATGTCACCAAGTGTCTTTCTTCATTTCATCCACTAGCCCTCAAGTTCAAAGTAAACATTCTGCAGATCTTCTTTTAAACATTCCCCCCCCCCCCCCCCGCCATCGTGGGGCTTGGAAGACTTTATTCACACATTTATAGCTCATCTGTTCCATCTTCATTTCAGAGTCTGTTTGAATTCTATAAAAACACAGGCTTAGCTTTGGGGATATGCTATCTCAGAAAGTAGAATTTTAGGAACTAATGGGACTATTGCCTTGCTTTCTGGTGTCTCTTGGCCTCTTCTACGTGGGAAATGACAAACTTGGGATAGCCCTCTTCTTAAAGTATCATTGTGTGTTCAGGATACTGGAATCTGTTCATTAAAGATGTGCTGAGATTTCTCTTGGTGTTTCATTAACTTCATAACTTAATCAAGACTCCCAAGTTTAATAGCGACCCCACTCAAAATGTTTTAGAGAAGTTGTAGATTTGTTCCTTTGTTTAGGTAAGATGGTAGAGGGCAAAATCCGTTTGACTATTAGTAATTGTGTAGTTCTCAGTTTCTACTGTTAGGCTCAATTGCCAGGGCGACTAGTGCGTTCGTGGTGGAGCAGGTGCCACACATAGGAGACCCAGAGTCCACTCTCCAACACTAAGAAACACTCAGATGGTGCTGACCAATGAGTCTCCAGAGCTCATCGGCCTCAGGGAAGATGCTAAGGTTGGTTAAGAAGGCTGACCTCAAGAGCTGAATTCTTCAGCTTGATGGTGGCACTGGAGGGGAAGAGCTATCAGAGAATCTGGGTGGATGGTTCAGTTGGGAAAGTGCCTGCGTGTGAGCCTGAGGACCTGAGGTCAAATCCTATGTGGAAAAGCTGGACACCATGATGCACTTCTATAACCCTAGCACGGGGGTGGAGAGGTGGTGGATACAGGCAGATTTCTGGAAACTGTTGGTCAGCCACCCTAGGCAAATTGACTATCTCCAGGCTTGAGGAGAGACCCTACCTCAAAGAGACATGGTGGAAAGCAACTGAGGAAGATACATCATGGCAACTTCTGGTCTCTACAAACACAACCACACATGCATACATGTGCACAGACACACACACACACACACACACACACACACACACACACAGGCTAGGAAAAGGGGAGAAAGAACAGAGGGTTCCTGTGAAATAGAGAGCCAAGAAACCTATGAATCTGAACTTGAAGTTTAGGTTTGGAGGAAGACCGAAGGCTTTAATACCGCTAACAATCATCGCATGTCTGAACTGTGCCAGGAACTATGTTAAGCACTAAGTGTTTTGCATATATTATCTTTCCATACATTATCTCACCAATTATCCTAGCTAAATGGGCCAGATGAGTGATTCGTCGTCTCAAAGTCTTCTACATACTTCCAAGAAAGAGATTTAGGCAACCCGGTAAGTAGTCCCATCTTAAAAATCCAGTTTTCCTATGAGACTTGTACAGATTTTGTTTTAGAGACTCTCTCACCCTGCCACACAGGCCAGTCTCCAGCTTGCAGTCTTCCTGCCTCGGCCTCCCAGGGTTAGGATCAGAGGCTGTGGCCACCATACCCGACCTTGACGAACTTATCTTGTTGAATCAGCCCATCGAAGAGGAGTTTAGTAGATCTGTGGCATTAAAGAAGACATCCTTGACCAAGTCTTCTTGTGACTTCAAAAAGGAGGTTAGGGAAGGGTATTCATGGGAACTGAAATGGTATAGGTCATGTGTTTTAAGGCACAGTGGGCTATAGAGAATAACCAACGAAACATTTGCTGACCTACTGTGGGGTGTATAGCAATACATACATAGACTATTAGCCAATTGATATTAGATGCATATTGTTACTTATGATCTCAGCCGTGGTTCCCAGGCTACTCAGCCTTGCGTTCACTATTGCTGCTCTATTCTGTCTGGCCTTTACTTACCCCTTTCTATATGGCAATATCTCTGATACATGTTTAGGTCTCTGTTTCTAGTTTTTAAACAAACAGACATCAGTAGAAAAAAATTGAGGGGCTGGTGAGGTGGCTCAGTGGTTAAGAGCACTGACTGCTCTTCTGGGAGGTCATGAGTTCAAATCTCAGCAACCACATGGTGGCTCACAACCATCCCGCATCGAGCAGGGGGGGAGGGGGAGGGGGAATTGTGAAAAATATAAGACAACTTGAGAAATAATGATCTGCCTTGGATAACTTGCTCTGGAACATATCAGAGCACATGGCAACTGTTTCCTGATATCCCAACCTTAGTTCTGAGTACAAGTGTACTCTGTCTTTCTCAGGGCCTGCGGTCCTATCCCGTCATTTGGTATTGACTTCTCATTGTATTTGAACATCTAACTCTTCTCAGCTATCAGTTCTAGCTAAAATATTGACTCTCCCCAGAAGCATTTTGTAATCTTCCATGCAAATAGACTTACCTAGTTTTCCTTTATTCTGTATTTTTCCTTTCTAGTTTCTATTGATATTTATATTGACTTACTTCTTTGTCTAGTTTTACCTTGCCCAGCAGATTGTAGGATTCATGAAAGTAGGACAGTGTTGGCAGATTTTTTCATTCATTTCATTGTGCATTTATGAATGGATGGATGGATGGATGGATGGATGGATGGATGGATGGATGAATGACTCTCTAGCCTAATTAAGTCCTTTATATATGCCATTTCCTATCTTCTCTTCCATCTTGAGAAACTTACCTCCACCTCCAGCCCATGAAGTCATGGTTCCATTATTCTTGCTTCAAGAATTAACACTTGGTCCTACCAGATGCCATAAAATTTTGTACACATCTCTATTATTTTAAGAATGAACCATATGCTATATGACTGTTAACTAATTGATTCTTCCTTACCTCCTCATGTCAAGAAATATATCTCACTGATCTTCTGAGCCCTAATCACAATAACAAGAAGTAACTCCCAGCTACTGGTCAATTTGGTTGGTTGGTTGGTTGGTCGGTTGGTTGGTTGGTTGGTTGGTTGGTCGGTCGGTCGGTTGGTCGGTTGGTTGGTCGGTTGGTTGGTTGATTGGTTGGTTGGTTGGTTGGTTGGTCGGTTGTTTGTTTGTTTGGTTGGTTGGTTGGTTGGTCGGTCGGTCGGTTGGTTGGTTGGTTGGTTGGTTGGTTGGTCGGTTGTTTGTTTGTTTGTTTGGTTGGTTGGTTGGTTGGTCGGTTGGTCGGTTGGTTGGCTGGTTGGTTGGTTTTGTTTACCTGAGAGTTCTTTGTCTATCACCACTTCACATTCTTCAGAACTTCGAGCATTTCTTAGCACAGAGTCTGAGACAAAGCTATCCCTAGAAATGTAAATTAGCACATCACAAATAGGTACTGAGGCGAGCCTTTAAGTGAAAAGTCATAGTCACATAGTGGTGGCGCATGCTTTCGGATTGCCTTGAGTTCAAGACCAGCCTGGTCTACAGAGTGAGTACCAGAACAACCAAGGCTACACAATGAAACCCTGTCTCGATAGACAAACCAGCCACAAACAAAACCAGACCAAAACAAACAAACAAACAAAAAAGGTACAATAAAAAATAAGGAACTATTTTGTTTTTAATATATAGCATGCTTTAAACGAGGAACAGCAGAAAAGGGCACTATGTTCGCTACCAAATTACCTCAGGATTTGGCAATTTAAAACAACACAGGACGTTTATTGTCTTTTGCAACTTTTGAATCAGGGAGTCAGAAATCGGGAAGGAGCTTAGCTATAATTCTAAATTACTCAGGTTAGTCCAATCAGTGCGCCGATGATGTCTTACAGTGAAGTACACATGAGAACCAGGTAGCCCAAAAGAGCTCCAATGAGGAGCTTTGAGAAGGATGGTCACTCATTTGGCAGGCATCTTAGAGAAAAAAAAAAAAAAGCAGACAAATCCCAGTTGTTTTTCTCTTGACTGGCACATAGAGATTTCTAGTATGTTGCCAGAGACTTGGAGATGGGGTTTTCTGTACCCCCAGGGAGCTTCTGGAACAGAACTATAGCATGTGTGACCTCTGTTCACGCCTCCCTCTCTGTGAACAGCCTGCAGCCAGAAATAAGAAATCTAACATATAAACCGAGATTGAAATTAAGGTCGGAAATAGCCCTGTTGCTGGATCTTTAACACCTCACTGAGGTTTCTCAAAGAGCCCTCAGAATAAACCGACGCTTTTACAGACTGAACTGCCAGGAGCATCCGAGGAGAGAGGCCTTGATGAAGGAGCCTGCCAATAACGGAGCCAGCCGGGAGAGGTGCTGGAAAAAGACTCATGCTGGTTCCAGATGGAACGGGAAAACGTGTAAGGGTCACACAGCGAGGGAACAACAGAGGGGCTTGTGAGGGGCATCAGGGACCTGGTCATCCATGTTATCCTTTGAAATGAAAAATAAAATAAAGCAGGAAAGGACATGACAGCTCCCGGGTATGGTGGAGGAGAAAGTTGGTATAGATAAAAGGGAGAGCAGAGTCAGGCGCGGAGACATCTGGGAGAGGCCAGACTGAGCATGAGCAGTCGTGCCAGGCCTTGTGAACAGAGAGGGGGAGGGAGAGCCAGCGAGGAGTCACGGACAAAAAGAGGCGGCCTGGACCAAGAGGGTAAAGGGTAGACCTAAAGGAGAAAAAGGACCAGGGCAGTAAAATGGATGGATTATATCAGGAAGGGCAGCCTAGCCCCTGGGCTGGGCAAGTTTAGGATAGTGGGTGGGGTATGCCAGCCATACCCTGTAACAGCTAGGGGGTTGAGGGATGCTGGGAGAAGCTGGGAGATATCAAAGCCAAGACCGCTTTGATATCTCAAATAGGCATCTCAGCCTCTGGTCCCAGGTTTAAGGCCTGACACCCTTAAGTTCACAGGGTGAGATTCTAGATCCTGTGATGTTGACAGTCAATATTAACCATCCAGGGACTTACTGCTCTGAAGAGTCTGCTTCGTTGCATCAGGCCCTAAGATGCTACATCAACTCGGCTCCCCATCTTTTGTCTCGGAAATCCTTGCCTGGATTCTACCAAGAATCTTGCTCTCAATGATGTCTGTGGAGTACAAAGCATCCGCTACAGGGGCTGCTTCCACGAGGCCATCCTAAGCTTAGAGCAGATTCAAGTCCAGTACTACCTACCACTCACTGTGTCCACAGGTGTGACTCATGTCCTCCACTGTGAATCACAGACAATGCAGACCTGGGCCAAGTGGAAATAAGGTTCAGCCTCAGATGAGGAGAACTGTGTGCAGTGTCCTTGGCAGTGACTTTGAAGCTCAAGACACATTTACTTACTTTGAGCCGCAACTGGCATTTAATCAGGCACTTCCTGTGACGTCAGCACGGCTCTTTCTTGCTTTGACTTTTATCTCATTAGCTCTCGCCGCCCCTCCGCTACTAGGAATGCTAGCCCTCTCGGAGGCTCCTATCTTTCTGACCTTTAATTATCACTGACTTTTACAAGAAGAAAAGCATTTGTCTCAAACTTCAAACACCTCCAAGTCCTCCACAGACTCAGGGTGGTCTCCTTTGAATTTTATCTTCACGTCTAGATGCTGTGTGGGAGCTCAGATCCTAATTGGATCTTTTCTACCTGCCTTGCAGGGCTTTGGAAAGTGGTACATCAAGGATATTAGCAGTGTTTTGGGAGAGTAAGAACTATCCTGGGTCAGAGACTTGCTGAGGACACACAAATACGTTTTATATATTCCAAACGATTCTGGGCTTATGTAGGAATGTTGCCTCCTTTTAGAGGATGCATTAATGATGCTCAGTCATTTGCAATGTTCTCTGAAGAACGGACAGAGGGGACAGTACTCTCTGGATTCTACATCTAAGAAAAGGAAGAATGCCAGTAATTGCACTCCATCAGAAAGATGACTCGTCTTTTAATAATTCTGGAAATTGCTAAGTACAGTGAGGCCAAACTCTTCGATAACATCAATGTATTAGGACTGAACAAAGTAGAGAACTTAGGAGGATCTGTTCTTTTAAAAATAGATATCAGAGGTGATTTTTTTTTAAAGTTTGAGTTCTAGAAATAAAAGGAGCTAATGATAGAACTTCAGAAAAGGACAAAACTCAGTACTGGTCTTTTACCTTGGTAGGTATCAAGCAAGAAGAACCAGAGGGCTAAAGGCACAGGATTTCATCCCCTGGATTGGTTTTGAGATCGGTATTTCTTTTTTATTTTTATTGAAATGGCACTACTGCAGTCAAGCACAGCCATCACCCCCATTACAGTTAGCCTTGACTAACAACACTGTGCACTAGTGTCTTACACTCTCACGTAACCCTCACTAAGAACCCAGCATCAGCGCCTCAGCATCAGCACCACGTCATGATTGAGATGTCTGTAGAACAGGCCATCTTGCCCCAGAGCCAAGACCAGCTGCCAAGGAGAGTCCAGATTCCAAGTTCAGAATCCCATCTTCTATTTTAGCTCTTAGACAATTACTCCCAAGAGCTAAAATTCATTCTAATAAGCTCCTGAAATGGCACCCTCTGAGTCTCTTATTTCCTACAATATTTTTAAGTCTCCACATTCTAAAAAAACTGGGTGTAGTAGTAGAATCCTGTAATCCTGAGACTCAGGCAGCAGAGACAGGAACATCACACTTGAAGCCAGCCTCAGCTACAGATCAATTATAATAGCTTGAGCCACACAAGATACTCATTGTCAAAACAAAATTAAAAAGCACACTAAACAAACACACAAGCCAAAGCCAACGCATAGCCCCATGTTCCAGAATACATTCTTTTCTTACAATTAGAATGCCTTTTAGTGATTGTGTTTTATCTTTTTCAGTCACTTTAACCAGCATGCCAGACAGCAGGTGTCATTATGGCATTTTCAATCAAAATGCCTTAGTGTCTTTCCTTCTCTCTTCCCAGAAGGCCCATCCTCATCTCTTACCTCTTTCCTTCCTTGTGTATTTTTATCTTGTACCACCATCCCATCGTTCCTTGGGATCCATCCATCCATTTGTACCTTCTTGGTCTCCCCTCTAGTTTTTTTTTAGACTTTACTCATACCTACACCATTTACATATGATGTATACCTTACAGGTTACAATCTACATATGAGAAAGCACATATGGTTTTTGTCTCTCTGAGTCCGGGTCATGCCGCTGGACATTGTCTTTCCCAGATCCATCCATTTTCCTGAATATTTCATGATGTCCATTTTTCTTTCCAGATGAAGGAGATCCCCCTGTGTAAAGGCCCTGTGTTCTGATTATGCGTGCCTCTGCTGATGGCCAGCCAGGTTAGTTCTGTTTCCTTGCTCATGACTGCAGTAGCAAATGGCATGGGGTGGAGAACTCTGAATATAGACCTGAAAACAAACCTACAGATCACATGCCCTTTGCACATATCCTTTATGTAGCCCCAACTCTGTTGGATGTCCCCAATGTCACCCTTCATCCCTTGCCCTTCTGAAGTATCTTACTCCAGCGGCAGAATTGAGTTTCTCCTCCCCACCCCCACCCATCCTCTTGGCTTTTATGAAAATACTGATTAAGTCAATTTTAATCACCAAATTAACTCAAGCAAGGTAGTTTAATTAACTTGAATTTTTTGGAGAATGAAATCATGGAAGGAACCTCTGGTTGGCCAATCATATCCAAACCCCAGCAGGCACTATGAAAAACAGAACAAGAGAGAAAATAAAATAAACATAGACCAACTGTAGGTGACAGAGCTTCTGCTGTCTCTGCCTTTGCCTGAAGCTTAACTGCTTCTGGAGTCCGACAGCCCAAGATCTGATTATTAGTCAGTCTTTCTCAAACTCATCGTTAAGGATTTTTGTTTTTGTTTTGTTTTGTTTTGTTTTTTGTTTTCAAGACTGGGGTTCTCTGTGTAGCCCTGGCTGTCCTGGAACTTGCTATGTATCCCAGGCTGGCCTTGAACTCAGAGATCCGCCTGCCTCTGCCTCCTGAATGCTGGGACTAAAGGTATGTGCCCCACAGCCCAGCCTCATTACGTATTATTGATCAGACAGTGGGACTCAGCTCAGAATAGACTAGAGGAAGGGTGTTCCATTCCTACTTTGTTGTTCAAGGTGGCTGCCATCAAACTGATCACAGGCCACTCGTGAGGGCCGCTGGCTGATGAATTAGGCCTGAGCGCTCTCTCTTAGTTATTTTCAAATAAAGTGATTGAAAGGATATAGACTCATAACCTAGTGTTTTGTTTTGTTTTAAATAAATATTTATTAAATGTATTTGTTCACTGAGGAACATGCATGTGCTACGGTGCCTGGGGGTGGGCAGGTGAGGGCGGGGGCAGAGAGGGCAACAGGTGAGGGCGGGAGCAGAGTGGGCAACTTGTGGACGTAGAGCCTTGTTTCGCCACGTGGATCTAAGAATCAAACTCAGGTCCCGAGGCTTGTCAAGACGTGGTTTAACCTACTGAGCCATTTCTTCAGCCCACTGCTACTGTTTTAATGAACGCATATCTTTAATGCTTTGATCATCCTTTTAAAAAACAATTAATTTTATTTATGCATTGGTGGTTTACCTGCATGCATGTATGTCTATGTGAAGGCATTGGGTCCCCTGGAACTGGAGTTACAGACCGTTGTGAGCTGCCATGTGGGTGCTGGGAATAGAACCCTGGTCCTTTGGAAGAGCGGTTGATGCTCTTAACCTATTGAGCCATCTCTCCAGCCCTCTGCTATGTTTTTCATTGAATTATATTGTTAATGCTGTGGTCAGCTTTAAATGCTGCCACCACTGCCCAAAATGCAGCAAGGTGTTGGGAATTTAAATTCAGGTGTTGATAATAACATATACACATACACCCAGAGAGTATGAAAAGTTTTATTTTATATATATACCTTCCAGGGAGATACAGCAGGCTCCCAAGTGGATCCATAACTGGCTTCACTGGCTTAGCTTTTATTTTTCATGAGGTTAGGCTTGAATGGGCGATGTTACGGGCAGGCCAGGGTGTATGTGACTTCTGCTTCTTCCCGAGGCCAAAGGAAGAGCCATGGGCTGTCCAAGAGCTTGTAAAACTAATGCGGAGTCTGAGGGTGAGGTGAGACTTGAAGGTATTCGGTGACATCAGTAGTTGAGTTTCGGCCGTTATTGCCGTGAGGTGAACAATGAATGTGTCTAGCGTAGAAAAGTGT
The DNA here is from genome assembly GCA_964023405.1 of Apodemus agrarius. Classification (NCBI taxonomy): domain Eukaryota; kingdom Metazoa; phylum Chordata; class Mammalia; order Rodentia; family Muridae; genus Apodemus; species Apodemus agrarius. Next base: position 15,168,686 of record OZ030026.1, on the reverse strand, counting down.
CCTTCATTCCCTAAGGCAACCTACTCTACAGAGCTACACATGAAGGCAGGTGACAGATAGCCTGGAATGTCCCTCAAATGTCCAGAGTTGCACGGAGTAGACTGGCATGGATTTCTTAGAGCTCACAATAGAGAACAACAGACTACAGAAACAACAGACTACAGTGTCCCTTCCCAGAGAGGAAACTGGTGGGGTAGCCATGAAGGCCTTGCTTCCCGCCATGCCTGCCCCGCCCAGTGTGGGCCGTTCCTTCTCTCCATCTCTCTGCACGTTTCCTTTACCATTAATTCCCTTCTTTCTTTGCTTTGGCAATCGAGGCTCCCCCTGCCCCTGGGGCCTTTGGAGGGTTTGCGTCTATCTGCAGAACAGGTTCAAGCATTCCTGAAAACGGTGCAGTAAATATGGATGGGCTGCCCTGCACTATGGGGATGCTTGGCGGTGAAATGTCCTTAAGGGCAATAGCTTTGATCCCCAACATCCTTTCTTTTCCAGGCTGGTGGGTACACAGGCTTTTTTGAGACAGCCTCAACCATAAGAGAAAATACAGGTGAACACATCTCAAACAGCTTGCCTACCCACTCTCAACATATCAACTACCTCTGGATTGCTATGGAAGAATAAACTTGCATCTTAAATAAATGGTCCTATCTCGAGGGTTTTTGTTACAGCAGTTTGGTCTCTTTTCTGACTCATGGGGGGGGGGGGTGTGGAGGAGGAAGGGAGGGAGGGAGAGAGGAAGAGAGGAAGAGAATGAAAACACTGAGAAGTCAAGCTTATTTTTAATGAACCTCCTCAACTTGCTAAACCTTTGGGTTTTACTTGTAACAAGTTTAAATAAGGAGACTCGGATTGAACTGGCTGTAAACAAGACATACAAATTACATGTGACTTCACGGATTCAGTGTGTTTATCCTGTTCCCAAAACCAACAGCCGCATGTCTGCTCTTTGGGCTTAAACGGACACATGTAATTAATACAAATCACGAGTATCAAGTTGACAAATGAAAACGCGGGTTGACCACAATGTCCACCTCCTTTTATTCCAGCACAGACATTATGTCCATGGGCTCTGATGGTTTATGTGTTCTTTATCATCAGTTATTCAGAGATAATTGGATGAGCATAAAAACAGACTCCCTCGCGCCCTCTGCGTGATGCCAGCACGACGACGATTTTCTCCGGTTCCTGGTTTCAGGGTACCCGGCGCTTCAGAATAGTTCTGTGTTGCTAAGACAACAAGGATACTGCAAAAGAAAACGGGGAACTGAAGTCAAGGCCCTGCAGCAGCCTCAGCCTCAAAGGATGTCATAAACAGTGCACGCCGGGGCTCACTCACAGTGAAACCTGCAACCTCGGAATCGAGAGGTAAAAAAGAAAAGACGGGATTCTTTCCGTGTTTATTCAGAGGACGAGGGTGCGCTTGGCAGCTTCCACTCTGAAGCTGAGAGAACTGTGATGTGTGGATGTGAGGGAGGCTTCCTGTCACTTCCTTTTCAAATCCCAGGGGGAAACACCCAGGGGAGCCTGTTCTTAAATCCCAACTTCATTCTAAGGGAGGCACATCTGCAGGGTTAGAAGAAAGCCAAAGCCAAGGCTAAGTCGTTCCCTCCACTGAACATATGCATCTCATCTGAATAAAGGCTTGGTTCTGGGTGATAAATAGGGGGTGGGGCGGGGGTGGGGGATCAAATATCTGCTGAGACTCGAGGTTGGTATTTGAAACTCAGTCTATGAACAGATGCAAAGATGATGGTTTTGATGCACTTTTTAAAAAAAAAAATTAAAAATGAGACAGGGTGTCACCACAGAGCTCTGGCTGTCCTTGAACTCGCTATGTAGACCAGGCTGGCCTTGAGCACAGAGAGATCCATGTGTGATACCACTCTGGCTTTGTCTCTTTGAAGGTACAGAAAGCCCAGCAGCGGTGGAGTGAGCCAGGCTGCACCCTGGCTCTGAGCAAGCCCAACTGCAGCAGGCATCCTGCTGTAACCCCCAGAACAACGGGGGGGGGGGGGCGAGGACAAAGGAAGGGAGACCAAACGCCTGAGCTGACTTCGTTAAAGGAAAACAACTTTTTGACTATGAACTGAAGAGTGTCCTTCATGTCTTGGGCATTCTACTGCACAGAGATTGAGTCTGCCAGAAGAAGGAGGAGAAGAAAGAGGAGGAGATGGGGGAAGAGGAGGAGAAGGGGAAAAAGGAGGAGGAAAAGGAGAAGGAAAAAGAGCAGGAGGAGGAAGAGGAGGAAAAGAGGAGGAAGAGAAGGGGGAAGAGGAGGAACAGGAGGAGAAGGGGGAAGAGGAGGAGGAAAAGGAAGACAAGAAGGGGCAAGAGCAGGAGGAAGAGGAGGAGGAGGAGGGGAGGAGGAGAGGATGCATGAGGCTGGGGATGTGGTATGGCTCAGTGGTCCAGAACTTGTCTAGCATGTGCCACACCCTTGTTTTGATTCCTAGCACTTCAAATGAGTGAATAAACAGGATGAGCAGATATATAAGAACTCTGTGTCCCCAGAGTGAGGACAGGCCTTCTTTGAATTCAGGCCCCTCCCTCTCTCACGATGTCATCTGGCCACAAGATGGCCACAAGTAGAAGATATTTTCCCGGTCTTTGAAGGAAAGAGACAGAAGGGGCTGCAGACTGAACTACCCCTGTCGAATTCCTTCGTCAAGTAGGAGTCAAGATACGAGGAACTCATAGAAACCAATGGTTATGCCTTAAGGTCTGTGGTTCTGTGGATTCTAATGCTCACAATCAAGTAAGGGTTTAATCTAGCAGAATCAAGTGAAAACCCTCCACCCCGCCCCCTTTAATACCCTGATGATCTAAGCACAAAAAAGAAAATAGAGAAGAACACAGAGCACTGTCTTTTAATACTTGTGAGGAGCATAAATCATAGTGGTTTGTATACTACACTATACAAATAATAGACTGTTACTTTGCAAAGAAAACCGGCTTCTCAGAGGGTTTCCCAAACAGTTGGTCACTCCATAGAGCTAAGAGCTTGACCCTTTAGCCATTGCTACAGCACACGGACTACAGGCAGTAAGTCCCCCAGTCTTCAACTGTGCCTGTTTCTACTGCCGACGAGGGAGGGGCCTCTTGGGGGCCTTTTGTGGCCCCTTCCATCTCCTGCGCCACCAAATGTGGGCCCTGCAGGGTAGGCGAGTGCCCGACGAGGCAGCCTCTGGTCTTGGCTTCCCACAATCCTCCTCCCGGTTAAGAGAACTTGCGTTTCTTCATGGCTTCTGCCTTGACCGCCAGGCTCTTGGCACAGATGGTGAGGACCACGATGAGAACACCCACCACAAACGCCACCACCGGCCAGAGGAAGCAGTGCAGGAGGACAATCTCATCGTGTGTGCGCTGAAGGAGGACGTCCTCCGGTCTGCAAGAGAGTGGAGAACGGGGAAAGGAAGACCAGTCAGTCTCTCAGCCCAGCAAACTCTATACAACCCGCAGACGAGTGCTCTCCGGCCCAGGGGAAATCATCACCCTTGAAAGTGAGGACTCTGATTGCAGACAGCATTCCAGTCTGCTCCAAACCCAGTGCCAAAAGCTGTGAGCTCTTGAATCAAGTCATTGCTGCAGATTTGCATATTGCTTATTAGATCATTTGCATGCTGCAAAATGCCAAAAAGCATAGCATCGTTTTGCCGTGGTTTTCCCCGCATCCTAAGTGGCTTCCCCCTTTCTATCCTTTAATCCCACTGGCCAATGGGTTTGGATGAGGCCAAGTGCTACTGACGGGCGGGCATTCTCCAACAAACCTAAACTCCACCAAGGCATTTAGACGAATCCCAGGTGAGTTTATTTTAAGGGGGAAAATAATGTATTGTTCAAGTTAGGGTGACAGGTATATTGCCCACAGGCGTGTCTAACCTGCAGCAGGGGTCCCATGCATCCCAAGATAACTATGACTGCGGACCAGTATACTGGAATACCATAACACTACATCACGGCTTCATAAGGTAGTTCTCAGATCCACCGAGCTTGGCTATACAAACCAAAGGCTTTATTAATAAGCAGGCCATGGGTGAGCTGAGGGCACCGTCTTATGTTTCTGTGTGAAACTAATCGTCTGTTTGAGCCACTGCCCACTCTCCTGGTAAATCCAGCAAAGTGTCATGGATAGGTGTCTATCTTGCCCATGTAGACTGCTTCAATTCCCACGTTTGTCTCTGATAGCTCATAAAGATGACACACGCTCCACGAGCCATGCTCGCCCGTCTCTGGCAACGAGAGAGATGCCTGGGAGTTCAGCGTTCCTACAAGAGGCTTATATTGGACGAAATATTAGCATTTCATCCCCAGGAAGGTCTGCTCTCTTACCTACAATGGTAGGCTATGTACTTCTGCTTCCTACATATATAGATGTAGTAACTTATCCCACTATCCCCAAGAACATCAAAAGCTTCTGAGGCTAAGGGCAGTGCCTTTTACGGGGAAACACACTTCTGGGGGCTCTCCCATTCATCACAGCTCTTAT